>JBBPFJ010000058.1:0-656485 GCA_037975025.1 Excoecaria agallocha
TTGTAATTAAATATGGCCTGCGTGCCATTATATTTTATTGTAAAATTTTCATTTATTTCTTAGAATAGAATTTATTTGAAGACTTTGTAAATCAAGACGAAGCCCACGGAGTGGAGAAGCCCAACTCGAAGATTCTTATGTAATAGTATAGAATCTTAGTTGTAGGTTTTTGGGCCCATGTTTGTCATGCTTTACTTTATGCAATTATATATATATGCATGCTATGTATGGATGACAAAGCGTATGCCATGTAAGCCGTAATAAAATGAATCCCTAAAAATAGTAAGTCACAAAGTTGCCTTCCTAATTCAAAACATGTCAAGGCATTGATCATCGGTCACGTAGACTAGGAGTCCTAGATGCGCCCGATTATCTTTGTGAGGCATGGGTTGTGAATGTAGGTTGGACTTATCATGGAAAGGGATGCTCGGACCTAGGCAACTAATAAATGGGTTGTGCTATAACATCTTAAGATGTTAGCCCATTTGATCCAGAGTCATGTACGAGACATGATTGGAGTTTTCCTACCTAAGTAACTTAACTTGTTAGGTGTACAAGCTCAGCTTGACTAATAAGTTGTTGTGAAAAGTGGATCTTGGCCCACATTAAATCACTAACGCGAATTATTTAAGGGGATATTAATTCGGTTTGTGGGATTATAATAAGACCTCATTTAATCTTGCTAAATTTTATTGTAGATTGAAAATGGCATCTTCAAACAACAATAATTTCTCATTGCGATCGGTCCCTTGAAAAGGACAAATTGAATGGCACCAATTTCATAGATTGGTCTCGAAACTTAAGAATAGTTCTTAAGCAAGAGAAAAAGTCGTATGTTTTGGATGCACCCTTGCCTGAAGAACCAGGAAGGAATGCCTCTGCGGTTCAAAAGAAAACTTTTGAGACCAAGAAGAGCGACTCAATGATGTGACCTGTCTGATGCTGGCCACTATGGTGCCTGACTTGCAAAAGCAATTTATGGACCAAGAGGCTTATGCGATCATGGTGCACCTCAAGGAGATGTTCCAAGAGCAAGCTCGTCACGAGAGGTTCGTGACAACAAAGGCTTTAATTTCTTGCAAGATGGCTGGGGGTACTCTTGTTAGTACCCATGTACTCAAGATGAAAGGGTATCTTGATACTCTTGAGAAGCTTGAGGTACAAGTGCCAAAGGAATTGGCCACTGACTTAATCTTAGGATCATTGCCTGCTGCTTATGATCCATTTGTGATGAATTATAACATGCATGCAATGAACAAGTCAGTCACTGAGCTTCATGGGATGCTTAAGAATGCTGAAGAGAACATTCGAAAGACCAATCCCGTGCTAATGGTTCAAAAGGGAATTAAGAAGGGACCCGCTAAGGGAAAGGCAAAGGTAAAGGGAAAACCCAAGACAGTTGGGAGTGCACCTCAGGCCCAATCCAAGCCCAAGGCACCAAAACTCAAGGAGAGTGAGAGCACATGCTTCCATTGCAACAAGTTGGGGCATTGGAGGAAGAATTGCGCTCTCTTCAAGGAAGAACAAAAGAAGAATGGAGCCAAGGCGTCCAGTTCTGGTATTTTTGTTGTTGAAATTAATCTTTATATTTCTACCACTTGGGTATTGGATACCGGTTGTGGTTCTCACATTTGTTCAAATGTGCAGGGGCTAAGAAATAGGCGATTACTTGGGAAGAATGAAGTGGACCTCCGTGTGGGGAATGGAGCACGAGTTGCTGCCATGGAGATAGGCGACTATCACCTCACTTTACCTTCCGGACTTTGTATTGTTTTGAATAATTGTTATTATGTGCCTGCTATGAGCAGAAACATTATTTCAGTTTCATGTTTGGATAATGATGAATTTGATTTTGTTATTAAAAATGGCAATGCTCATATTCGTCGCCAAGGCATTTCTTATGGCAATGCCATGTTGCAAAATGGCCTTTACATCCTTGATTTACAAAACAAAGAGTCAATATACAACATTAATACAAAGAGGGTTAAATCAAACTAATTGAACCCTACTTACTTTTGGCATTGTCGTTTAGGACATGCAAACGAAAAACGCATTTCAAGACTCCACAAAACTGGAGTGCTTGGGTCATTCGACTTAGAGTCTTATGACACATGCGAGCCATGTTTGCATGGAAAAATGACAAAGAGTCCTTTTAATAAAAACGGTAAGAGGACTAATGGCTTATTGGAACTAATTACATACCGATGTATGTGGACCTTTAAGTACACATGCTAGAGGTGGTTTTAGCTACTTCGTGACATTCACAGATGACTTCAGTAGATATGGCTATGTCTATCTAATGAAGTACAAGTCTGAACTTTTGAGAAATTCAAAGAGTTTCAGAACGAAGTAGAAAACCAACTTGGCAAAAGTATAAAAGCCATTCGATCAGATCGAGGTGGGCGAATACTTAAGCCAAGAGTTTGACAGTCATCTAAAGGAGTGTGGTATTATTTCACAGCTCACTCCTCCTGGAACACCTCAATGGAATCGTGTGTCCGAAAGGAGAAATCGAACTCTGTTGGACATGGTTCGATCTATGATGAGTCAAGCTAATCTTCCTATCTCTTTTTGGGTTATGCATTAGAAACTGCTGCGTTTCTATTGAACCGTACTCCAACTAAAGCAGTTGAGAAGACACCATACGAGGTATGGACTGGGAAAGAACCCAATATGTCTTTTCTCAAGATTTGGGGCTGTGAAGCACATGTTAAGAAATTAACATCTGACAAACTAGAGTCCAAATCGACTGTCTGCTTGTTTGTGGGTTATCCCAAAGAAACAAAGGGATACTACTTTTACTCACAAACCGAGAACAAAGTATTTGTTGCTCGCAAGGCTGTTTTCTTGGAAAAGGAGTTCCTTCTCAAGAAAGACAGTGGAAGTAAAGTAGAACTTGGAGAAATTCAAGTGCCACAAGCTCCTATAGAGGATGAGTTGGAAATGGGATCAAGTTCACAACCAATTGTGGAACAAGAACCCATTACACAAGTACCTAGAAGGTCTGGTAGGGTACGTCAGGAGATTGAGAGATATGGATTTATAATCACTGATAGTGACACTATTGAGTTAGTAGATCGTGAGGATCCTACTACCTACCGAGAAGCTATTGAAAGCCTAGACTCGGAAAATTGGCTTGAACCCATGAAATCCGAGATGCAATCAATGTACGATAACCAGGTTTGGATCTTGGTTGATCCACCGGAAGGTGCTAAGGTAATTGAATGCAAGTGGTTATTCAAACTAAAAGCTGATAAGACCTACAAAGGTAGACTAGTAGCAAAAGGTTTTCGACAAACTCATGGTATAGACTATGACGAGACCTTTTCGCCTGTAGTCATGCTCAAGTCCATTAGGATCTTGCTTGCCATAGCTGCATATCATGATTATGAGATATGGCAAATGGATGTCAAAACTGCTTTCCTCAACGGAAATTTACTTGAGGATGTGTATATGACACAGCCTGAAGGTTTTGTCAATCCCAAGCATCCTAAGAAGGTTTGCAAGCTTCAAAAATCCATTTATGGATTAAAGCAAGCATCCCGAAGTTGGAATCTTCGTTTTGATGAAGCAGTCAAAGATTTTGATTTCATCAAGAACGAAGATGAGCCTTGTGTGTACAAGAAGGTTAGTGGGAGCATAGTAGTGTTTCTGGTCCTATATTTGGACGACATCCTTCTCATTGGGAATGACATTCCAACATTGCAAAAGGTTAAGCAATGGTTGGGAAAATGTTTCTCAATGAAAGACTTAGGTGAAGCCGAGACAATACTTGGTATTAGAATCTATAGAGATAGATCGAATCGGCTTTTGGGACTAAGTCAAGAAAAGTACATAGACAAAGTACTAAAGCATTTTAGTATGGGAGACTCAAAGAAAGGGTACATACCTTTAGCTTTGGGAGTTCCTTTGACTAAAGAATAGTGCCCTAAAACCAAAGAGGAAAGGGACAACATGAGTAGAATCCCATATGCATCTGCTATTGGATCTATCATGTACGCTATGTTATGTACTAGGTTGGATGTTGCTCATGCACTGAGTATAACCAGTAGGTTTCAGCAAGACCCTGGTGAGAAGCACTGGTCTGCTGTAAAAAGGATCCTTAAGTACCTGCGAAGGACTAAGGATCACTTCTTGGTGTATGGTGGTCAATAAGAGCTCGTCATACAAGGTTATGCCGATGCTGCTTTTCAGACCAGCACTCAGGATTCTAGATCGCAATCTGAATTTGTTTTTGTTTTAAATGGTGGTGCTGTCAGCTGGAGAAGCTCAAAGCAAGAGACCGTTGCCGACTCAACTATAGAATCTGAGTATATTGCAGCAAGTGAGGCTGCAAAAGAGGCTGTTTGGATTAAAAATTTCATTAATGGATTAGGAGTGGTCCCAAGCATCCTAGATCCATTAGAAATTTTCTGTGACAATAACAGGGCCATCGCACAGGCAAAGGAGCCCCGGTCACACCAGAAATCCAAACACATACTCAGGAGGTACCACCTGATCAGAGAAATCATTGATCGTGGGGACGTCAAGGTTAGCAAGATAGCAAGTGAAGACAATGTAGCAGATCCTTTGACGAAACAGTTACGTCCAAATCTGCACGAAGCTCATTTGAGAGCGTTCGGTCTTAGGGCTATGCCCAATTGGGACTAGTGCTAGTGGGAGATTGTTAGTGTAAGCCCTAGCCCCAATGCATTGTAACGAAACACTTGAAATTAATAAAATGAGGCATTTGTTTTATCCTTTGTATTCCTGTGCATATCAATTGATAAAACTATCCAAGAGTGTTGTTTCGGTTTAAGTTATCATGTGTGAGGCACATGGATTGTAAGACCTTGAAACAAATGAGACATCATTCTAAATATCCCTAGTCAGTTATTGTTATGGGAATAACAAATGAATTAAGACTAGTATGCTCTCTTTGATCTTATGAGTTCTGTTTTACGGATCATTAGGACAAGAGTGTCAATCAGAGATCATAGATACATATTAAAGAACATGGTATCTGGATTCGATCCGCTCATGAGAACACTACATGGTACAAGTCATAAGTGTTTCTCATATGCAAGTTTTGTATCGGAGTTCTTAGATCTAAAATCTCTATGAAACTCTTTATGAATTACTGTGTACTTTGACATACACCTAACGTGCTCGTAACAGAGTGACAAGTACGGGTATGATTGGGTATACATTGATTCATGTTAGAGAGCATGAGAGAAGTGAAGGGATTACCCCTCTCAATAAGAGAGAAAATATCATCGGCCGCTTGATCAGTGAACTGAGAAGTGTATGGCCATACCGAGATGAAATAATGAGTAATCATTATTTATCTGAGAATTCAGTGTCATTGGAATATCAAAAAATGAATTAATATATATAAGGATGACTAGTTCCATGCCTTATATTAATTCTGATATTTATGGGTAAGGGACTATGCGAAAATTGCATTAGATCACCAAATGCCATATGCATTTTCATTTAATTTGGAATGCTATAATATCTTGCTAGAGAATATATATAGCCTTTGAATTAATTTATTAATTCATTGCCAACATTAAATGGACCTATAGGATCGCACACAAAGCATTGGGCTTAAAATGTTTAAATTAAGTATTAAGCATTAATTTGGGCTTTTAATTAAAGTCAAATTAATGTATGTAATGGGTTATAATATTGCTATTGGGCTTTGGTCCATGAGAGAGAGAAATTCAGCCCACAAGGTTTAATTTCAATTAATTAATTATCTTGTGTTAATTAAGTTAATTGAGTATTAAAGCCTAAAGGAATTTAAATTAAATCAAATCACTTAAATATATAATGAAGTGGCCGAAATTCCAAGATGGAATTCAAGGAATTTCGGCACATGCAATTAAGTTATATTAAGTGATTTTATTTAATTAAATGTCTTATGTTTTATTTCAAATTTGAATTTTAAATTCAAAGGATTTTAATTCAAAATGTATTACTTATCTTTAGGAAGTGATAGAGTTTGAATTGCTTATCTTAAGGTAGGAAATTCAGATCAAAACACTTGCCTAAGAGATAATGATATAAAAGAAATAAAACCCTAGGAGAGAAATAGAAGAGTTGGCGCAAAACCTAGGGTTTTCTATGAAAATTGCGTGACCTTCATCTCTCTCTCTCTCAATTCTTTTGGCCCAATTTCTCACAAGGAGAAAGGATAGTTCCTCATTCTCTTGTGTTATTGGGTAGTAATAGCAACCTAAAAGAAGTACAAAATCAGATTTTGTAGCTTCAATCCATAGCCATTACTCAATACAGAAAATAGAGAGCTAGCAATCTCGATTTTAAGCCGATGGTGCAATTGTGTGTGTGAAAATAGAGGGATTGGCGAAAAAGGCTATTCCTTGGCATTGGTGATCGAGATCTAAGGTGGATAAAGGCATCTTGGTTGCTGGACATCACAAAATCAAAGAATAAAAAGGCATCATCTATTGTAAGTTTCAAAACCCTAAAATTGCATGTTTTCGTTCCTAGTTTTGGATTTGTATGGTATGCATGATAAAATTTTTGTTTTTCCGCTGTGCTATCATGATTATCATACCATGTCATATTCCATCACTCCTTTCTTAGTATTAACCAATAATTTCAATACATAATGACCTCAAAATCAGAAAATAATCATGCATTAACAATAAAGAGTTAACCCAATAACATGCAAATCAATGATAATGCCTAAACCAATTTTTAGTTATTGAATCAATAAACCAACAATCAATCTCAACATAATCAAAGATAAGAATATGTTTAAAACTAAAAAATAATTAACCGATATTGAAATTAAAGCTCAAAATAAAGTCATAAGAATGAAAATATAAGTTTTCAAGTATCCATTAGCAAAAGTTAAAATAAACTACTCACTAAACATGTTTAAAAACTAAAACAAGGTTTTAAGAAAATAATACTAAACAAGAACAGGAAAAATAGAAAAACAAAGTAAAACTAAAACTATTAAATTCTTCTAACTCTTGATGATCTTGCTTTGGTGTTTAAGTTTTCTATTTATAGGCAAAATAAGTCGTAGAAATCTTCTAAACTTTCTCAATTAGAATAGGAAAAGAATTCTTCTTAAACTGGAAAATCTTTCGACACATCGGACTTCTTTTGCACAGTCAAGCAAAACTTTGCATTGTAGGATGCACCACCGTGCATTGTTCCTCAAATAAGTGCACTGCCACTCATCTTCCTTTGGTTTTCCATGCACGACACAAATATGGGGAGTTGCATGGCCACTCATGTCTTAAACCACCAAAATGCACGGCCACTCAAGCACTAAAACTCCCAAATACACGGTCACTTAAGAAATCAAACATGTAGTTGCACGGCCACTCAATCATTCACTGGACTCCACGAACATTTATTAACAAAACTTTTTCAAGTTTACATTTTTGGCCCATAACTTCCTGCCTTTTTGTAATTAAGTTCTTTTTTCTTGCAAATTAACCTTGAAAAATACCAAAACTTAAAATTAACTCCTAAAACACAAATGTAAATATTTAAACTATAAATTAACCAAAATTAAACTAAATTAACTAACTTAAACACCTAAAAACATACTAAAAATATTATATAATTCATATTTATCAAAGTGTTATAGTTAACTTGCCAAATTAGGTTTGAAAAAACATATTTCCTCTTTGCACGACCATGCAAGTGCTTTGCACATAAAGGGTGTGCAAACCTTTGCATGGTTGTGCAAATCTTTGGAAAGGGTGTGCAAACCTTTACATTGGTATGCAAACATTTTGTAAGGGTGTGCAAACCTTTACAAAGGTGTGTAAAGTTAACAAGGCATTGGAATTGACCTTTAAGCCCCTAATTGGGAATATTTATCATTATTTATTCCTTTACTTTCCTCAAGCGCCTGAACCAAGCATAAAAACTCTTTAAAAAATTTTTTTAAAAAGGTTTTAATACAAAAGACCTCAGAATCCTCAATTTTCTATCTTTGAAAGTGCATTCTTTCCCATTAGGTAATCCTGATAAAAGCCTTATCAGTATCCAGTGTCTATAGTTGCCCCTAACTTTAGGGAGGCTAGTACATAAGAGTGCTTAGGTGAGTCAAAGTTTAGAGTAAGAGAGAGAGAGATATGCTTACCTGAGGAGGCAATCTCTTTGCTGCTTCTTAAAAAATCTTGAGGAGGGATCGATGTCAGCCTGAGGTGTGTTCTTTGGTTTGAAGGCGATTTCACTCAGTGGCTATACCTTTATTTGAAGACGATTTCGCTTCTATGGCTATAACTTAGTTTGAAGGCGATTCTGCTTCTCTGGTTGTACCTTGATTTAAAGGTTATTTGCTACTGCAACTGTACCATTATTTAAAGGCAATTTTGCTTCTATGGTTGTACCTTAATTTGAAGGTAATTTGGTTTCTATGGTTATACCTTGATTTGAAGGCAATTCCACTCTATGGCTATTCCTTGATTTAAAGGCGATCCCACTCTGTGGCTATACCTTGATTCGAAGGCTATCCCACTTTGTGGCCATATCTTGATTTGAAGGTAATTTCGCTTATGAGACTATACCTTTATTTGAAGGTGATTTCACTCTATGGCTATACCTTGATTTGAAGGAAATCCCACTCTATGGCTATATCTTGATTTGAAGGTGATTTTGCTTTTACGACTATACCTTGATTTTAAAGCATTTATGTTTTTATGGCTATACCTTAATTTGAAGGCGATCCCATTCCGTGGTCGTACCTTGATTTGAAGGAGATCCCGCTCTGTGGTTATACCTTGATTGGTTTTATTTGCAAAAAAAATTGTATATGTTGGGATTGCTTGGATCTGAAGTCGATCGCATGACCACTTGCCCCCTATAGTGGAAAGAGTGTTGTCATAGGTGGCGATCGTAAGGCTTTTTTGGTTGATGTTGTATAGTTTGTCACTTCTTGTTTGTCCAGTATTTGTAGTATTGAAAAGGTTAGGTGGGAGTTTGTTGCCCTTTGTGTAGCTTGATAAGATAAATTAGTTGTAATTTATTATTATTATCATTATTAAATTCCTAATTTATTTCTTAAGCACTTCACTTTATTTCTATATTAAATGGTATCATTAATTATGCCTTAATGCCTTTTATTCCACATTATAGATTATATATTTTGTCTACCAAATTGGTTTATTCTTATTTTCGTTATATTATTCAATCAAATTTAAACTACTTTCTTTTTCTTTTTCTTTTTCTTTTTCTGTTTTTTTATTTATCCTTACTATTGTTTTCTCCATTTTTCTCTTAAGGATCATTATCTTTGTTAAATTTGAAACTTAGTCCTTGAAGTTTCCATTCTTACCATCACCTTCATTTAGTTCCCAAATTTATATTTCAATACCAATTCTTATCCTTATTTTACAAAAATACCCCCTTTTGGTACTTATTTACAATTAGGCCCCTAGTTCTTTCATTTAACAATCACTTTACCATTTTGTCTTTCATTTCATTATTTTATCCTTAAATTATCATTTATTTTTATTATGCTGATAAATTTTAATTTGCATTCTTTAATTTCATTTTTATACATGATAAACTCCTATGATACTTAATTTTCACCTTTAGTCCTTAAAGTTCTTTTTATTTATATTTTTACCTTTTAAGTACCTATGTGTGCCAAATTTTCCTTTTTAATCCTTAACATTAAATTCATTTCCAGTTTCATTCTTTGTAATCCAAATTTACATTCTTAGGCATCAAATTTTTATTTAATCCTTATTTTTCCTAGGTGTATGTAAAATTACCATTTGGACCCCATTTCTTTTCTTTTTCTACATTTAACGTCTTTTTCATAATTTATCCATATTACAGTAATTTTTACTACTTATTCCATATTTACCACCTCTTTCCCACTTATTTACGTTTTTTTCCATTTTTTATCTTTTATTTACATTTACGCCATTTGTATTCACTTATTTACATGTTTATCCAATTTTCACCATTAATTTACATATTTGCCTACCTTTGTCCCTTATTTACATATTATCCATTTTTCATTAATAATAATTTTATATATATGCCCATTCTTCATTAATAATAATTTTTATATATTTGCCCCTAATACCAACCAGTGGTAACCTTCAAACTAAATATACGGGATAAGAATTTGAATGGTTTAAAATATGTTGAAGTGACCACATGAAGTGATCAACGCCTTTAAAATATGCAAAGATGATCACATAGAGTTGTCATTGCCTGTAAAATATGCTGAGGTGACCACATAGAGTGGTCAATGCCTCTAAAATGTGCTGAGGTGACCACATGGAGTGATTAAGACCACCAAAATATGTTGAGGTGACCATATGGAGTGATCAATGCCTCAACTAATATTCTAATCATTTTACTGCGATACTTATCCTTATGGCTAGCCATTATATCCTAATATTCTAGTTTGATCACTTTATACTGAGGGCAAATAAAATTTTTATTACATAATGCTATTTTTCACATTTTTAATAAATTTTACATTACGTATCATCACTAAATTGTGCATTTGATATTATTTCCATTGCATATTCTTAATTTCATCATCTATCATTACATATTAGCTAAAGCATGCCATTAACTTCAAGTATTCAATCTAGACATCATTGTACATTTTCCATTTATATTACTTCACCATGCCATGTCATCATTTTCATGTTCTTTTGTTCATTTCATGCTTTAGCTTATCATTATACATCAAGAATCAATGGATCCTTATATGTTCTCCATTTGGCCAAGCATAGAGCAAGGCCACTCTTATTGTTTTTATCACTAATTTTCATTCCAATCAAGTTTTTTAAGTATAATTTACATATTTTAAGCATTTTTTTATCATAACTCCATTTAAAGCCATGCATACTCATAGTTACCTAATAATTTCATTCCTTTTGTATTATTAATCACACAATGGTACATTTCCATGCACTTAACTTAGCATTGATTGTATATGCTATCATTTCCTTATAATTCATAAGTTTTTCATTAATTATTCATTTATATTTCATTAATTATCATTCAACCAACCAATGTTTATTTGCTAGTCATTGTGCTTTCATCTCATTTAGTTTCAAAACTTGCTTAAGTAACTAAATCGTGGATTTTTACAAAAGTTTCATCAAATTACACTTAGTTTTATTTATGTCCCTAATTCGACCATTATTTGTTCTTACCATTTTCACATTTGTTTGACGTTATATTCTATACATAATGGTTAATTTCATCAAATTACGTACAATTTCATCTTAAAACATACATTTCATGCTTTTTCTTTGTTGTTTCATCAAAATTTTCTTAGTATGCGCTAGGTATACCATTTAGCCATAATGTATACTTCTACCTATTCATTATTTTTCTTGATACTTTATCTTCAGTACACATTATCTAGTTCATTTAAACACGTTTCCAAAATTTAATCCATTTAATTTCTTTAGTATGTAATTTATCTCTAACTTTCATAATGTAATCCAAAGTTGAACATTTTAATTCATACTTGATTTCTTTATTTTACTCATACTATTTTACTTTTCTAATATCTAATTTCATCATGTGCATGTCAATTACCATTTCTCATATATTTCATGCATTTTTAACTAAGTTACATGATATTTTCTTGTTAAGATTTCATCATTCTAACTTTATTTTCCTACAATTATCCTTATTAACTCACTTTATTATCATTCAATTTAACTTATATACCATTAATTTGAATTATTTATACTTCACATGCAAAAACCTTAATTTACACAACCAAAAATTATTGAAATATACTAGTTTAGGTATCAACATACCTATTTCTCCTTTGCTACTTTTTGAATTTTTTTCTTTTATCCTTTTCTTTCCTTTTTCCTTCCTTTTTTTCCTCCTCCTTCAAAATTTTCTTGATGATTTTCTCCTTTCATAATTTCTCAAATTCCCTAGCTCTTTTCTTCTTAAATTACTTGGATAGGATGGAGAGAAGGTCAAATATCTAATTGGAGGTGGATGATTGGAGTCTAGCAAGTGTACTAGACCGGCTAGTAATATAGAAAAATATAGATTAAGATCCTAAATATCGTATCCATGGGATATGAATTGCTAAGTAAAACATCTATATTTGAGTGAAATTAATCTGAGATTATTCCCTAAGTTTTTTATTGTAAATATAAGAACTAAACTAAATGTAAACTAACAATAATGCAAAATAAAAACTAAAATTATAAAAACTAAAATTAAACTAACATTAATTAAAGACAATAACTAAAATATTTTTACTAAAAGATTTTTCACCTCAATTTCTTATGCATATAACTTAGTTAAAGATAATGTAGTTGATTATGAAAAACTGGTAATAAACTCAGATAACTTCTCAGAATATCTTTCTAAGTATCAAATCTCCTTATTCAAAATCATTCAATACTCAGCATAAAAATTGAGTTATAGATTTCTAAATATCTGTCAGACCCTTTCTCAAGAAATCTCACTTCAATTCATTCTTAATTCACCTTTTGATAGACTTAATTCACCTAAAATCAATTTACAGTTATCACATTTTTCAGAAAATAACCATGCATCAAAATAGACAAGCTAAACCATGAACATACATACCTTAAGCCAATATTACAGTTGATTATTAACCATTTCTCAATAAATCAACAACCAATATAGATATAACTCAAGACAAGGATTTCTGCTCAGGAATTAAGAAATAATCAAAATGCATTCAACTAAAGATCAAACTAAATCATTACATAGAGAAATATGAGGGTTCAAGTTCCCTTAGAAAAAGAAAATGACTACTCACTCATTGTCGTAAAGTTTAAATAAAAATAAGATAAACTAACAAACTAAAAATTACGTAAAGAAAATAAAAACTCTCTGAATTAAAGAATCTCTCTATCTGTGTATTTGTTTCTATTTATCTGTGTACGTCTCTTAGTGCTCCTTTTATAGCCTGAAAAGAAAAGTTAAAATAAACTTCAACTTCCTACTTTTGCAAGACTTTCAATTGTAACACAAACTTCTTTCTTAGCATAAGACTTCTTATTCCAACAAAAGAATTCTTATTTAGTGAAAACAAAATCTAGTTGTAGATAAGAGTCGCTAGAATCGGTGGAGTGAAATTTGAAAAGGCCTAGTATGCTTTAATGAATTGGCCTTGCTCGGTAAAGTGATTTTTCACTCTATCGATTCCTTTGTTTCGAAAGTCACTCCACAGAGTGACTAGGCTCTGTACTAAATGGTCAACAACTCTTCTCTCTTAAAATCCTCCCAAAGCCAAAGTTTCACTTAAGTCCTTCAAGTTTTCTTCTTTTTCTTCAATTAGAACCCTAAAAAAATCAAAATACACAATTAAACAATTAAAACACCAATTAAAGAAATTAACTCATAAACCAACTAAATTAACAAAGAAATAACATAAAAATAAATTAAAAACACATTAATAACATAGTTAAATTTACACTTATCAGTGGAAATTATGATATAAACTAGAAGAAATTTATGTTTGAAAGCTAGAAAAATAAAGAAAATGATGGAGATAACCATATGGTCCTAGGATAAATAAGAAGTAACATGATTTCTCTATAGAAATGTAACACCCTTAAGATTACGGTCTTACTGATTTAAGCGATTGGCCGTAAGTTTTTTTTCTTAACTTAAACATCATATTCTTAACCACACAAATTCTTACTTATTAATGCTTATCCATTATTTATGTCATAAGTTTGGCTTGCCACTGACCTATAACTATCAAATTTTACCATTCATTTTACAAAAATTCGATAATATAGCGGCTATAAACTTAACTAGCCATCTGAAATATAGATAATTTTCACAGCTTCTTAGAGGCACAATATTTTAAAAATAATATATACATTCCATCACAAACTCAATTTCATTTCAATCATTCACAAACCATCCACATTAGCCAACCACATATTTACATGTATACAGTCATTGTATCAATACAGATCAATTCTTTTACTTCAACTATTATAAAATTATACAAGCCAATACAAAATAAATAACTTCTATTTCTTCAAAATTCTTCACCCAAGTATATTATTGCTCTAGCTCATTTTCTATACCTGCACGCAGTAAATCCTACGTGCTGAGCATTAAATATATCCAGTGGTGACTCAAAATAATAGTATTTTCCAACATGTATAATTACCCTAATTATGCATAATTTTTAGTTTTTCTTATCAAAAAGTATTTTTCAATATTTTTAACAGTCTTTTCAATTCAATACTAGAATTTTGATAACTTTTTAATTTAGTCCTTAATTTTTAAATTTTATTACAAAAATACCCTTTTACACTTTAATTACAAAATTGCCATTAATTTTCTTGTTTTCACTTTTCAATTAACTTTTGGCATATAAAACAATTAATATGTCTTATTTTAACTTTTTATGTAAAATTATATTTTAATCCTTGAACTTTACAAAAATTCATTTTTTGGACTGTTTGATCATTAAATTATCATTTTACCCTTTTAAATTATTTCATAATCACTTTTACTCATTAAGTATAATTTTGAAAAAATTATCATTTTGCCCCTAAACTTTTTATTTCTTTTCAATTAGGTCCTTTTTCATTTTTAACTTCACTTTTAGCTTTTCTTTTTAACTTTTAGCTTATTTTATCATAATGCCCTTAGTACAATCTCGGTAGAAAATTTTCAGACTGAATATACGGGACGTGAACCCTACAGGACCACATACAAACTGAAAAATGATCCCAAAGGATCATTTCACACAAAACAGACAAATACTATGAGAGAATATTCAAAATTTTCAATACTTTTATATGATTTGTCAATTATTTCTTAATAATTCACCATTTTCTCATCAAATTTTGAATTAATTCAACTGTTTCACTTAGAACATAATAAAATTTCTTTTCAAAAATATTCAATTATTTTTCATAAATTCTACAAAAATTCATGGACATATTATTTCATTTCTATAGTCATTTTACTGCTTAATTTATCATAAATACACATTAATTCTCTTTGGAATATCGTTCGGCCATCAAAGGAGTTTAACCTTACACATGCTTTTAAATTAAATTAAGATTTCTAATAGGCTTATTCAAGGTCCTATTTCAATACTCTAATATTAATTTCAATTATACATATATTTTTTAAATTTTTTCTAAGTTACATAAAGAAAAAATCATGCAAAATTAAGAGAAATAAAAGGATTTATTGGTCACTAACATTTTTCCTTGGCTCAAGCTTGCCTAGCCTTCTTTTCCTTTTTTGGCCTTAGAAGCTTGTCCCTCTCCTTATTAACCTACCATGATCGAATTTCATTTTCATTAGAACCCTAATTTTTTGATCTTAAAAGATCAAAATGATCACATAAATGAACTCTAGGCACCCTAAAATACTTGTAGGCATCTTAAAACTAATTTAAACTCATAAATTTTACTTACCTCACTTTGATACCTAAAGCTTTATCACTTAGTTTCTCTTGCTTATTTTCTCAAATCAAAGGATAGAGGCTGAGATAATGAACTTAAGAGGCATAATATTATTTCTTATGCTTAGATTATGAGAGAAAATGAGAGAAAACTTCAAGAAAAATGAAGAAACAATGGCTATGGTGGTTTCAGCTTTGAAGAGAGAATGAGGAGCTAAAAGAGATGAGGTGGCTGGCCAAAATATCTCCTATCCCTCATATTTTATATAGGTCTTAGGTGGGTTAGGCTTGGTTCAACCAAGGCCCACTCACTTAAGGCCCAAAACCTCTATTTAAGCCCATTTTGCTATTTTTCTGTAATTCTCTCATTTTCTAAATCCAAATAACTTCAAAATTAATTTCATCATTTATATCATATCAAAAATAGGTTGTACATAAAATTTCAGCCCAATCGGAGTTAGTTTCTGATCTAGTTCAATAAGATCGATCCGATTCAACCATTTACCAATGCTACCAAAAGATTTATTTTTTACAACCAAAATATTCTACACATCATTTTAGGCATATCTATAATTGTTGATAACTTTTAGACTTTATTTGCTATTTTTAATGGCTCGTTCAAACCTATGTCAATCTAGTTACTATTTAAATCAAACCGCTTCATTTTTCATATTTTTGATCTTTGGAGGCATATTTGATTTCAATTTTACTTCAAATTTTAACCCTGAACTAATCATGATCAATATTTTTTGATGGTCAAATAAAATATTTTTCACCTTCGGATGTACTTTTCAGCCCGAAAGTACTTTTCACTATAGAAAATACTATTTATGGCTGATCTGATGTTCAGGCCATTACAAAAAATTGAGAGAAAAATCTAATTTTTGTGCTATTTATATACTCAAATAGATGGTTAGGATTGCTTTGATCACTATTCAATCCAAAAGTCCATCTTAAGCCACTTGTCACTTTCTTATTGGTTTTTACTCATCTCACTCTCACCATTTGGGAGCGAGTGACTATGAGTCTCACCCCATAAGAGTGAGTGAGTGAGTCAAATAACTGAAATTACATCCATTTATCACCATTTCATTGGTCCTAATTTTTTTTCTTTGCCAAACTTTCATAAAAATTAGTCCAAAAATATGAAAAATATTAATTAAGGTGTGTTTAAAATTTTGGATCAATCTGAGTCTATTTCGATACATTTTTAAGCCTCGAGACAAAATTACTGATATGAAACCTTAAAATTAAAAGTTATCCAAAAATTTATTTTTTGCTTTTGAAAATTTATTATAATTATTTTTAGTAATTTTATGCAATCGAATTAATTTTTTGAGATCCAAAACATTTTTTTTCTAAATCAATCAAAGTTGGTCAACTTGTGGGTAAATATTTCACTGTGCCTTTTGAGTATCTATCTAATCTCAATATCACCTCAAATTGTATCACCAAACTCACTATAATTTACACTTCCCAATAGTTAAGAAAAGTATTTGTAAGCCTCGGTGATATTATCCACCTCGATAGCACTATCCACGACCTGAAAAGTACCATTTACACGATCAAGATTTTGAGGGGCATTACAAAGAGAGTTAAGGGCCATCACTTAAAGGAAGACAATCTGGTATTCAAGCATATTAGACCAGGTCTACTTGACTATCAAGGCAAGTTTAGGCCTAACTAGGAAAGACCTTTTATGCTAAAAAGGTATTATCAAAAGGACCAACCATTCTCATCGACAGTGATAAAAATGAATTCAAGGAGCCAGTCAACATTGATAGGTTGAAGAGATGCCACAGTTAAAGACTTGAAAAACAATAATGATAAAAAAGAGAGCTCGTAGGCCTAAAATAAAAAAAAGGTGACCTTGCTAAAATTAGGCATCCTGTTAGAACAAAAATTGAGAAAAGGAATTTAACCAAAAATTAAAGGTTTAAGAGAAAATGATTAATCATGAAAATCCATAAAGGCAAATTGATGACAAAAGTTAGATTTTATTAGGATATCATCACCGAGATTAATTGAAAACACTTATTTTTTTTATGTTAAATATGTATCATGATTATTTTTATATGGGGTCATCAAATGAGAAGGCATGCATAAATTTAGTTGCACATGCAAAATAATCCATACAAGAAAAAAATCATTCATTGCAATAGCAAATAAAAGCACAACACAAGTACATTATACCACACTTACACGCATAGGCCATTACTATATGCACAATATGTCATCACAAGCAGGCTAAGAGAAATGCGAAGATCAAGCTCCTCGATGCCTCCTACTACCTTCACCTCTTTGACACCTCAGCCATAATGCTCTATCATCAATTGCCTCAAGAACCCACTAATGATATCTATTCCAAGCTTTAAAATCACAGGATATAAAGAGGTGAATGTTGGTTTTCATGGGTAGATGCCTTTAAGTGTCATAATAGCTTAAAAAGAAATACGAAGTCAATTTGTCACCTTCAAAAGATAGAGGGGTTCACACTACATCTTGTTTCTCCTTAAAGTAGCAGACACATCGGGCTATAATATAAAAGGTAGCCCTCTGAAGATCACACAGTCACACATATCCAGAACGACCATCATTGGTAATGTATTCAGTTATTATCCATGACACCATGAAACTCACCTTAAAGTCCACTATGATAGATAACCACTAGACACCACCTTTGATAGAATGAAATAGGTATAGCTTATGTCGATCTCCAAAAAATTGCAAAGTATACCAAGGCTTTTCTTGCAACTAAATCTAAAAATAAAAAAGAGAGAAAAATATAAAAGAAAAAAGGGAAAAAAAGAAAATGATAAGTATAAAAATTGTTGGAATAGGTTGGATCTATTTCAAGCAAAAATTACGCACAGGATCTTATGAAAATCCTTAAATGATACATTTTTTGTTAAAAAAATATTGGTGTGAAAATCCACAAGGGGCACACTATCTTTACACAAAGGACTATAGGTACGTGGAGTAATAAGGTGCTGCTAGTAGAAGATGCATATCGAGTCGAACCCTCCTCAAGAACAAAAGATTAGGATATAAGGCCAAGATGGGATTTTATCAGGTTTTTAAAGGAATCAAGTAATTTGGGCAATATGTTAAGATATGGGATAGCCATGGCTGATTTTAAATAATGATGGCTTTGCTACCATTTTCTTCACACATTGAAAAATAAATTAAAGATGGTGAAACTAAAGGATAAAGGGAGTGCATCGTTGTTGGTCAGTGATTGGACAAGTTAGTGAATGGGGCAGCACTAGAGCAAAGAGTTGCAAGAGAGACAGAAGAGAATAAGAAAAAGAAAAAGAACCAAAAAGAGAGAAAGAGGAAGAACAAGAGGAAAGAGTAAGGAAGATCTTTTTAGTTTTTGTTTTATTTTTAATTTTCTACCACATCAGTTTTTTTAATTATTTTTTATTGATTGGACCGATAATTATGACAGAGAATTTGATGATGTGTTATATGTTGATTGGATGCCATTTATGTCATTAGACACATGGCAATTCTGTCAGTTTGAGGGATAAAATCTCATCATATATTGGAGTTTAAAGGTAAAAAAAATTGATTTCAGAGACAAAATGGATTTAAAAAAAAGTATAAAGGAAAAATCGCTCTAAAAAAATTCACCAAATCTTTTTCTAAATACCGATTTCATTTTATTAACTTCAGATGTCCATTAATTACTAGTTTGTCCTTTTGCCAGAAAGTTATTCCAAATATTAAAATTTACATTTATGTATTTTATTTACTTAGATTTCTCCGAAAGATAAACAAGAATTAGAGAAATGTGTGGTTGGTGCTTGATAAATAATAGGTTGGGAGGAGTAATAACTAGGGGTGAGGAGAACAATCGGAAATATGGTTAACTGAAAAATTGGTTCGAAATTGAACCAATTTTTATGTTATGGTCAATCGATCCGATGGATTCGGTAATGATTTTTAATTTTTACATTTTTGATTAATGATTATGATTTAGATTTTTAAGCACCGGTTAATCTTTAGTCCATGGTTAACCAGTTTATATATATATATATATCTTCAATTTTTTCCATTTCTCTCTAAAATTTACATAAAATAATACTTTAAAATATATTTAAATTATATTTTTATTTTTATGCTTTAATTTTTTATATTTTTTTATTTATAACCCATCCGTTTATGGCCAAACCCGCATATATATATATATATATATATATATATATATATATATATATATATATATATATATATATATATATATATATATATATATTTCATGTGCACCCCTCAAGTATAGGTGTCTCCGCCACTGATACTAAATACTTTTTCTTTTTGTCATTCTCTGGAAAATGTTCCTTAACTATTTCCATGTTTGGTCTTTTATTTCTTTTCTTAAATAAAAAAAGAAAACACTTTTTGAAAAGAAAAAAAATAAAATATTTGTATTTCTAAATTATATATTATTTTTCTGAATTGAAAAATTATGGAAGGAAAAATTGAAAAAAAAAATTATCGTTTTATTTTATTTTAGTTACATGCTCGATGAAAAAAATCTATAATTTATCACATCTGAAAGAGTTTGGGATACATCCATGACTTCCGAGATGAAAAATTGATCCCGGTATAAATTTAAAAATATCAAAATAGAAAATAATAAATATGAAATTAGTTACATATTAAAATTTCCTTAATTAGGGAATCTTCCATTTAAGTGTGTATTAATGTGGGCAATTACCTAATTTGAATTAGGTAACTGACACATTAAATGGAATATTATTTCCTTAATTAAGTTTTTGTAACTGTCAATTTTGAATTAATTCCAATTAAGGAAATTTATGTTTCCTTATTTAGAGCCCTATATATAGGATCAAAAATTTTTCTCATGGTGTGCAAAAAATTCTCATACCGAAACTCTATCGGTTTTACTCCGCATATATTCTCTCTTTTTGTCTGTGGGGCTTTTAGTTCATGGTTCAAAACTTTTATCCTGAGGCATGGATTTTCTAGGTCGTTAACGCAAAAGCGAGGGATTTCGGTGTTAACGGATTTGCGCTATGAAAAATATTTTCTTTTTACTTCTCATGATATATCGTGATATATATCTAACAATGGTATCAGAGCTAGAATTTTTGCATTTCGGATTTTTTTATAGTAAGAAATAACAAAGAATACGTAAATCTAATAAAAAATTGGTTATTATCTAACTTTGAGATGAAAGATATAGATCAAATAGATTATATCCTTGGAGATAAGATTTGAAGGGATCGCGCGAGAAGATTATTATCACTGTTTCAAGAAACATAAATTAACAAAATTTTTGAACGATTTAATATGCAAAATTATAAACCCATAGACAACTCCATTGCTAAGAATCAATCTCTTAGCAAAAGTATGTGCCTTAAGATAAAAGAGCAAATAGAATGTATGAAAAACGTTTGTATACCAGTGTCGTGGGAAGTTTGATGTATGCAATACTGTATTCTAGACCTGATATATGCTATGTTATGAGCATTGTAAGTAGATATCAATCTGATCCGAGTGAAGTACACTGGAAGGCGGTAAAAAAAATACTTAGATATCTCAAAGGTACCATATATTATTCTCTATGTTTTCAAGGAAAGAATCTACATTTGAGAGAATATATGGATGTTGATTGTGAAGGTGATGTGGATGAGAGGAAATCCACCCCAGGTTATATATTCTTGCTAGGCAAGAGTGCCATTTTATAAAGTAGCAAGAAATAAACATGTATAGCCCCATCAACAATGAAAGCTGAATTTGTTGCTAATACAGATCCACCATCACAACCATCAACCAAAGATCCATTGAAGATGCCTTTGAAAAATGTTATGCAGAACTTGAAGGACAACATAAAGTACCTAGCTTTTTGGATGCAAGTGAAGGAATTAGGCCAACTTAAATCATCAAGGGCTTATACAACTTTGGACTTTATTTGTACAAGTCATGTATTTCATTTAAAAAGTCACATGACTCATTTAAGTTGCAAGATCATGGGTTAGGTGTGTAGGCCTTATTTAGATTGGGTTTATTTTAGCTAGTTGGTTTTTTAGCTAGTCTTTCTTTTGGGTTTGGATATTCAGCCAACAAGACTTATTATTTGGCCTTTTTTTTAAGTTAAGTTATTTCTTTTGGAATGGGCTTGTTTTAACTTGTAAAAGTCCAATGGTATTCGGCCACATCTTGTTTAAGGCCTGATTGGTATTTGATTAGAATTTAAAGAGTTTCTAGGGTTAGCTATAGTATAAATATGTTATGATAAGTTGTGAAATTTAGATTTTGATGAATTAAAACATTGAGAGGTTTCTCTTTCTTGGCTTGGCCGAATTCTTTAAAGGGAATTATGAGTTTGCTTACTTTTCTTTTTTATTACATTAAGAATTAGATTAACTTATCAATTATTTTGATTGTGGTATTTTTCTATTCTTATTATCCTAATTATTTGCATTTCCATATGTATATTGTTTGGGAGTTCAATAGGGAGAGTTTTTATCTCTATTTTAGCTTTGCCATCATCTTGTATGTTTAAGGGATTTCGGATATTTTTAGCCTTGGGATTGTGCATCATTTGGTATCAGAGCTAAAGTTAAGGTAAATTCCTATTTATGTTAGTGTTAGGTTTGTGTTTTCAATTCATTAATTCCTATAAAAAATTATTTTATGTCATTTGGTGTTGTTAAGCATTCTAATTTTTGTGTGCTTTATGTGATTTTATTTTATCTTTATTCTCACCTCTTTTGCCTTGAATTCTTTGAAAAGCCTTAGAAACCGAATATTGAACTTTTAACACCATTGGTTTGAAAATTGAATTCTAGTAGCTTTAGATTAGTTGTTATTTTATTTATATAAAAAAGAGAGGAAAAAATTATAGGTATTGTTCATCATTACTGTTTACGTACTGTTCATCATTATTGTTCAAACACTGTTTATGGTACTGTTCATTCAAAAAAAGAGAGAAAAATAGAAAATAAAAAAATAAAAAAAAAAAAGAAAATCCACATCCTTTAATAGGTGAAAAAGTTAATTTTTTCATTTTAGGATTGGGGGCAGCAATTAATCCTATTCTAAAAACCGTTTGGGAATCCTTCAGAAGTAGGAAAATAAATCCTAATTGCTTTGGGTTGAGGCCTTCAAAAATTCTAATCCATATTTGAATTGATTTTATATTTCTAATCCTACTTAGATAATGATTTACTTTGCAATCATTGTGCCACCATTTGTGCTATCATTTGCTATAAATCATTGCCACCATTTCATATCATTTGCTACCAATCATTGATATCATTTGTTACAAATCGTTGCTATCATTCTTGGTATCATTTTCCAATCATTGTTGCCATCATTATGTTATCAATTTTGGCATCATATTGTCATCATTTTTTCAATCATTAGCCACTATTTTGTTACCCCTTTGGCATAATTTTGTTACCATTTTGCCATCATTTTTCTATCATCTTGCCATCTTTTTAACATCAATTTGCCATCTTCTTGCCATCACTTTGTCACCATTTTGCACACAACTTGACACTAATCAAGCTTGTTACATGCACCATTCAGCATAATGATCTTTTTAGCTCTAAATTGATTTGTGTTTCATACAATCTACTCTATTTAGTTTAATTAGGCCTCTTTGTTGATTTCTTACTTTATTTGGATAGTTTAAGTAGGTTCTATATTTGGTTCACCTTGTAGTGGATCAAATTCATACATTTTATCCATATTATCATTTTCTTGATTTTTGTTGCTTATTTCTTCATTTTTGAGCTAGCTTTTGTTCCTTTTACATTATTAGAGTATCTTTGCTTGTTCAATACTCTAAATTATTTATCATCAAGTGGTACATCACTTTTGGCCGTGTATCACCTCCAAATTATTTAGTGTCTTTTTTCTAGTTCTTGAGCTTTCTTTTATTATTAGTTACGTGTTCTTTATTTTTTAAAACGTCTTCAAATTTTGGTTTGTAAAGTGAATTATAAAGTACAATTTTAAAGTTAGAAGCATGAGTGAAAAAAAAGGTAAGAGAGTGTGAGCTTAAATGAGAGTAAAAGCTGATTTTTAGTGAGACACGAGTATTTTGTGAGGATGTCCTATTGCAAGTCAAAGCGACATTCAAATAAAAAAGAATGGAAGGGGTTAGAGGAAGACAAAAAGTGTATGATGCAAAACCTTAACAATATGGAATTACACTTTAAACAACTTATGAAACTACTAAGTCCAATATGTAAGCAAGAAGATAAGAGAAAGAAAGAGGAAGTTATCCTAGAAGAAATAATTTGTGAACCTAAAGGGGGTGACATAGATATTGTCTTCTTTGATAGAGAGGTTATGAGTGATGAAGAAATTATTAAAGGAAAATATGATTATTTGAGTGAAATTGAAGAAGATTGTTTGATTGTGATGGAAGATCAACAAGTTTCAAGTGTTCCTCTATTACTTAAAGAGGTTGAATTGCACATGGAATATAAAGATCATAGTCATAACAATATATTAAGGACTAACCATATTTTATCCAGTTTCTTTATTAAATTGAAGGAACATGATGAGTTCTTTTATGAAGAAGCATTCATATTATTTCCAACTATTCAAAAGATTATTCATGAAGATGAGTTTATTCCTCAAGTTTCAATTCCCAACTATTACAAGACAAAGATTCAAGGATGAATCACTATAAGAAAATCTGGAAATAGCAAAGGAAAAATAGCAACGAAATTGATTTCGTTGCTAATTTAGCAACTGAATTTGATTTTCGTTGCTAATTAGCAACGAAAATTCAATTTCGTTGCTAAATTTGGTTGAATTTTTTATGTTTAGCAACAAAATAAAAAATGATGGTATTCTGTTGCTAAAAAAAGAGGGAAATTTTTGCGCCAAAATATAGCTACGAAAAATAGCAACAAAAATCTATGACCGTTGCTAAATATGGCGGCATTAGATGGAGAAATAATTTTGGAACAAAATTTAGCAATGAAAACATAATTTCGTTGCTATTTTAGCAACGAAAATAATTTCTATTGCTAAAATAGCAACAGAATATATATTCCATTGCTATTTTACAATCGAAATTAAATTTCGTTGCTATTTAGCAACGAAAATTAAAGTTCGTTGCTATTTAGCAACTGAATTAGTATTCCGTTGGTATTGTGGTCCCAAAGAGTTGAAAAAAATTTGGATCCAAAAATAGCAACGATTAGCAACGAAAATTAAATTTCGTTGCTAAAATAGTAACGAAAATAATATAATAGCAACGAAAAATAAATTTCGTTGCTATTTAGCAATGGAAATTAATTTTCATTGCTATTTAGTAACCGAATTAATATTCTGTTGGTATTTTGGTCCCAAAGAGGTGAAAAACATTTGAGTCCAAAAATAGCAACGGAATTTTTTATTCCGTTGCTATGAAACTATATTCCGTTGCTATTTAGCAACAGAAATTAATTTTCGTTGCTATTTAGCAACCGAATTAATATTCTATTGGTATTTTGGTCCCAAATAATTGAAAAAATTTGGGTCCAAAAATAGCAACGGAATTCAAATTTCGTTGCTAATTTAGCAACGAAATTCAATTTCGGTTGCCATTTTTTTTTTTGCCCTAAGTATAAATTGTTCCTTCCCGCTTTCCTCGTCACCTTGCTTTCCTCTCTCTCTATTCCTCTCCCTACTTCCCTATCTCTCTCTCTCTTTTTCTCTCCCTGCCCTCGCCCCCTCTCTCTCCCTTTCCCTCTCTATCACCCTCACCCTCTCCCTTTCTATCACCCTCACCCACTAAGAGTGGCCGGCAACAAAAGTAATATCCAAATTCAATGGCTCCAGGCGAAGGAGTACCGACCACCTCGTCTATTCCGTCAGTGGTCAAAGCCTACGCCGTTCAAGATGTTCGATCCAAGGATAGAGTGGTACGATTTTCAAATTTTTGTATGATTTATATTGTTTAGTTGTTAATTAGGGCATTTTTTAGGTTTATCATTATGGAGCTATGGAGGATAATTCTGGTTCTGATGTAGAACTTGAGAGAGGAAGGGATGTTCTGCTACATGTTGATGAGACCAGATGCAAGCTAAACTCCAGGATGTTCTGCTACCATAGCCTTGATGTTCTCACCAACAAAGTTCCCCTCCATGAACAAAAGGGTACTCTCTCTCTCTCACTCGCTTAAAGATTTTATTTTTAGCTACTGCTGTTAATCTGTGGCTGAATTGCAGGAATCCCTCATCATTTACTTGGGACTGTAAGCCCAACTATGGAATTCACAGCTAAGGATTTCAGGGACTCCGCTATTCCTGTAAGTTATACTCTTGTTTTATGGTTCTTCAGAATCCATGTTTCTAATTTTTCAATCGATGGAATTGAAGATTTTTGTTTTTTTAAAAAATTATTTTGGCATATTTTTTATTCCCATCAAGCAAATACCGAGACTTTCTTTAACTTTCATCAGCATGTTCTGACCTGAGCTTGTTGAATGATGGTTTTTCAGATTATCAATGACATATTGTCGTGCAACTGCCTGCCTGTTATTGTTGGGGCACCAATTACCACATTTAGTTAGGGCATATCTTAAAATTCTACTATTTTGAGTGAGCCAGGTCAAGTTATTGGCTGTAAGGCGCATGTTTTAGAAGGTGTGTCAGGTGGGAGGTTTATTTATTTATTTATTTATTTTTGTGTATAGATATTACAAGGTTTTTTTCTAGGTAAACTGAATTAAATTGTGATTACTCTGTGTCTTGTTTATACTGTTTTTCTTATATATTTTACATTTGTTTAATTTTTCATTTTGTATTCAAGCTCTTATAAGTCCTTTCCTTCTAAATGATATGGTAGAAAATTTGGATGAGAGCTTTTTGACTCAGCATCCTGGTATGCATCAACTCTATTGCAAAGTGGTATGCTCTAAAAATTCACTATTGCAACAATATAATAGGTATGATCTATGGGTTTGCAGGAGATGAGCAAAGTGATAGGGTGCCGAACTTTGAGCGAAATGTCTTAAATGACCATGATTATCTTAAAGAAATTGATCTTGTTGCTGCTGACAGAGTCCATCTGTAATGGCCTCAACAATGGTCTGGCCGTGAACAGTAAATTCTGATGGTGAATAGTACACTCAGGCAGTAAATCGGACCCGGAAGTGAAAAATATTTTATGGGATCCTTGGAAAGGAATAGTCATGGTGAATCCGGGGTTGAAATTTGAAGTGAATTTGAGGTCAAATAGACCTCTAAAAGTAAAAAATACGAAAAAGGTAGCGAGTCAATTTTTCCGGTAGTGAAGGGGACTTGATTTTGCTTAAATAATTAAAAATAGTAAACGAACTCTGAATATTGCCAAAATTTGCATGCCTATATGAATTTTTATGTAGAATATTTTGGTAATGAGAATTGAATTTTTCGGTGACACCGGTAGTTATCGAATAGGATCGATAAGTTTGAATCAGACCGATAACGGACTCCGATTGAGCTGAAAATTTATGTCCTACCTATTTTAGATGTTTTAAGAATGTTGGAATCCAAATTGAAGTAATTTGAAGTGAGAAAGATAGAGATTTTGGTTTGGGCCCAAAATGACTTAAAATGGGCTTAATTTTATACTTGAGTTAAGCCCATTAGTTGAGCCCTTAATTAGGCCCATTTGAGAGATATAAAAGGAGACAAAATCTGTAGAAATCTCCAGATTTTGCTGGCTCCATCTTCCTCTCCTTTGGTGGCCGAACCTAGGCTTTCCATTTCCTCTCTTTTGATTCTTCTTCTTTCACTCTAATTTTCCCCTAAACTTCAACATAAAAGATGAAGTTTCATCCCTCTAGATGATTATTCAAGCCTCAATCATATTATTTGAAGGAAGGAAGCAAGAGAAATCAAGAGGGAAAGGTTTAGGTATCAAAATGAGGTAAGAGATTTTCAAGGTTTTAAATTTGTTTAAGGGTGTCTCTAAGTAGTTTTAGGTGCCTAGAATCCATTTTTGTGGTTTAATTGAGCTAAAAAGGTTGATATCATAGTGTTTTCTTTGATGAAGATTTCGGCTTCCATGGTTTCTTCATGGTGATGGAAAGATTTATTTGGTTTAAGGCATGAAAAAGGAAGCCTTAGGAAGCTAAAGCATGGAAAGAGGTAAGTGACTACCAAATCCCTTAATTTCCCATTTAATATGAATTTTTCTTGGTTATGTAACTAAGATAAAAATGTGTAATATTGTTAATTGATGTAATTGTGATGGGGTTATTGTAATTAGACTAGAGAAATGATGAATGGAAAGTGAAAATGAAAGAAAGAAAAATTTTAAGGTAGAAAAAGAATGGTGGCCGAATTTTAGTGAGAAGAAATGGTAAGAAAAAAATGCATGAAAATAATGTATGGTAGCTTAAATTAATAATAGACTTGATTATTGATGTATATAAATTTTTAGAGAATAATTAGAAATTATTTGGAAATTTTAAAGGTTATGTATAGTGTATGTATTGAATGAAAATTCTGATTAATTGTGAATTAAATTATTATTTTGATGAAAAATGATAGTAACCAATAAAGAATGCCTAAATAAATTTTATGGGAATTTATTGAATTTATTAGAATTTTATTGGAATTTTTATGTGTATATGTATAATGAAAATAATTGAATTTTTAATGCATAATTGTATAAAAATGACAAAAGTGATGAATTAATGTGAAAATAAATTAATGTCAATGATAAGGAATAAAAAGTCAACAATCGAATTCTTCGAAATAATTATTAGGTCGTAAAAATAAGAAGAATAATGAATTATTGGAAAATAATTCATAAATAAATGAAAATGATGGAAAAGAATTAATACGTAAATAAAAGAAAGATAAAATGAATTTTTAATACAAAAATGACTTAAATGAAAGAAAATGAAAAGTTTGGGGCAAAATGGTAATTTTGCCAAAGTAGGTAATTAACGCATGAAAATAAGTAAGAAATGTGTACCAAGGGTAAAATGGTAATTTCGGAGAATTATCTGTATTAAAAGATAAAGTTTCCATGATATAAGGACTAAAATAAAATTTTATCAGAAACGGTAAAATAAATAATAAAAGATGAATAAAGGAAGAAATTACAGAATAAACATGAAAATAAATGATTATAATGGCAAAATCGTAATTATGAATTTGAAATGAATAAATCGATAGAAAAAGTTAAATTATGTATTTTTGAGTTATGAAATAATAAATTATATTAATAGCGTTCCTACTTGAATAAAAAGTAGAAACGAAAAAATGTGACTAATTTATCAAAATAAATTAGTCAACAAAAAGTATTAAAAGAGTTAATAATTACAAAATTAAGTCGCCGACGAAATAAAAGTCGGCATATCGAATAATTGAAAAATTGTACTGAAAAAGGAAAAACTGTAAAAACGTCAAGCCTAAAAGTATTGAAAAATGATTCGTAAAGAATTATACAAGAAAAATAAAAGAAAAGTCAGAATTTGTATAAAAGATTGAAAAGTCCAAGTGTTTGAGTGAATTATTAACGAATAATTCACAACAGTGACTTGAAAAGACAAAGTGAAAGAAAAGATGTAAATTACTGAAAAGCCTAAGTATCTGTGTGAATTATCGAAGGATAATTCACAAAAATGATCTGAAAAGATAAAATCAATGATAAGATAAAAAGTTATTGAATATCCGATAACACTAAAAGAGTGTATTCGATCATAATAAAATGTATAAAAGAATAAAAGAAAGAAATTAAGAATTTTTAAATGTTTAAAAGTAATTGCAAAAGTGATTAATTATGTTTGCCCATAGCGTTAGACGGGTATTATTATTCTTGATTAGGATATAAATGGCTAGCCATAGGGACACCTTATACCGCGGTGCAAGTCATGACGACTTGCTATGTTGTGGACTGGATATCTGATCACCATGGCATTCTTTGCTCTGTTATATGCTCTGTGAGAAATGATTCCTTGGGGATCACTTCTCTCTTTGTTGTGGCCCTGTGGGGTCCATGTCCTGCGTATCCTATCTGAGAATCCTGTCGTATTGCATTAGGGGCAAATCGAAATGAATGAATAAGTACCGTTTAATGATTCGTTTGAAAGAAAATGCAAAGTTAAAATAAATCTATAAAGATTTTTGAAAAGTGTAATTAGTCAGCAAAAGAAAAGAAAGCTTTTATAAGGATTTTAAAATATATTTTGTTTTACGTGAAAAAGATAATTTGATTAATTGGTATTTTTTATACTAATTATTACTGTAAAAATAAAGACGAGTTTGGAAAACAATATTAATTTCCTGTTTAAAGTTAAAAAGTGATGATTTTGACATGAAGCAAATGTATTAGTTACGTAACATTTTTTTGAAAGAAAAGTTATTCGAAAAGTAAAATAATAGAAAGACACAATAATTGACCGATGAAAAGAAATAAAAGACATACGTCTTAATAAGTATTTGAATGAAAATAATATATATATATATATATATATATATATATATATATATATATATATATATATATATATATATATATATATGTATATGTATATGAAAGAAAGAGAAATTGACTGCAAAGTATCCCGAAATACCTATATCATTTTGCAATAAAGCTTAAAAGCTTTTAATTAGTAATGTATTTATTAGTTAAAAGTCAAAGCAAAAATAAAAGAATAACAACAAGAAGTATAATTAGAGTACAGATCACACGATTGAACAGTACACCAAGAATTTAAGTAATTTACTTTGGTACTAGTAAATACACGAGTACCAATTCACATCGTTAAATAATATGGTAATTAAATTGATATGACTAGAAAATAAGTAACAGTATTACTACAAGTAAAAGTTATAGTGCACATTAACGAAATTATGCTTATTCTTGGGAAATTCTTGGATTAGTAGTCACCACTGGGCATATTTAATGCTCAGCACGTAGTGTTTACTGCGTGCAGGTTCTGAAGCATTGCGGGAGCATAGTACATTGAAGGACCAGATCGGAAGAGAAGATTTTTGTATTCGTTAGAATAAGCTTTTGGCATGTATATACTTAGACTATTAAGGTAAAAGCTCGAACTATTTTTTTTAGAATGTATGTTTAGTTGTCTTGGATGTATGGACAGTATAAGTTTCGATATGATGTTTGTTTTAATTGTTATAAGATTGTTATTTGATTCTGAAATTAATGAAAAAGTATTTTAAATGTTTCAAATTGTTCGGTAGAAAAAAAAAATCGTACCGATTTCGGCTAAGTTTCGCTTCGAAAAAGACTGTTCCGAGAAAGGTGTTACACCATCCACATGACAGTAAAAAAGTATGAATCACATATCAATACATTTTGATTTGTAGTGCTTGAAGTATATCCAAATTGTGCATTTGTATTGCATGCTTCAATGGAGGCTATGTTGTGCTCTGATTATGTGAGAAGTTCTATAATGTTTGCTTTTATCAATTAACTTAATTATTTATTAGCATAAGGAAACATGAGAGTATAAGAAATCAATCTATGTGTCGGCTGAAAATCATCTCCTGGCATTGGAGATTCATGGCTCTGTTGTAAACTTGACTATATTTATTTCAATCTGGTTCCTTGAATTACTAGACTAGGTGTACGGCCTGAAAGTTCTGGACTTGCACAACTTTGGCTTTCTGATTTTTATTGTTGGGATGGCTTTTCTTGTCTTTTAGCCCAACTTGCTTCCTATGGTGCTATATTTTTCGATGTGATTTTGGACATACCTATTCCTTTACGTCACTTTAGATCAGTTTTTGGTTTATACATGCAGACAAACTTGTATGCAATGAAGGAAAAGATTGTTGGCATGCTTTGGGTTTATCTCTAGTTATTCAGTGGGTTGTATTTCATTCTTGTTTTATAAATATTGGTTGTTCTATGTGATGGTCAACTCTAGGAATTCGTTTGCATTAATTTTATTGAAAACTTGAATAACTATACAAAATCTCTAGTAAGTTATATACTTCAGATATTTTATAACCTTGTTTGTTTTATTTTACAGATTAATCAATACCTTAAGTTGTATGCTCGCACTGGTATTCTTCCTAGCGAACTCTATCAGAGAAAGGGTGCAGAGGTTGGTAATCTTCCCTGTTGTACATTTATTTAACTATAAACTATTATTTTAAGGTCTCTAATTTTTTTCCTGTTAAAAGTATAAATCTTGATTTGATGTGGTGTCATATGCTTTTTAGTTTCATCAATTTGTTAATTTTGCAACCAAGGGTATGGGAATGTGTCCACTGCCCCATGCTGGACTTCTAATGAGAACAGCTGATTCCAGTTATATCAAGATTACACAAGATTTATATCAAACTTCCAATGTTGGTAAATACACTAAATTTCTGCAACATTATGCTATGTAATATGGGTATGCAAGCAGGGAGTTAGCGTTGCAAGTGGAACTGTACTTTAGCAATGACAGTGAGTTAGATACTGGATTTAGCTAAACTTTACCCACTTGCTTGAGGTTAGTATCTTAATAAGGGACATGTGGGCTCTGTACAGTTGTAAGTCAGACTAGTCCTTGTGGACCATAATAATAATAATAATAATAATAATAATAATAATAATAATAATAATAATAATAATAATAATAATAATAATAATAATAATAATAATAATAATAATAATAATAATAATAATAATAATAATAATAATAATAATAAAGTAATTAACCTTAAAGAATAATGGGAAATAATAATAGTGGTTGTAATTTTTGTTAAAATAAGAGCTGTGAATTGGGTGATTGTACAGCTGTATATAGGACAACAAGTTGTACCGTTGGGTACCGTTATGGCCCAGTAATTGGAAAATCTGATATGGGGCTCTGCTCTTATTAAATGTCTTATATATATATATGGCCTCAACCACCGTAATTTTTGTTCTATTAGTAAAATATTCAAATCTGAAAATTAATTTCTTTTTCTTCATCCAACAACTGAAATATTTTCTTAAATTTGTTGTTAAAAAAATAAATAAATATTTAATATTGTCTATGTTGTCATCCCCCTGCCTGCATATTCACATTCTGCCACCATTAATGTTTTCTTTATGGTTTTATTAGAAATTCTCTGATTTTCAAGGGGAGAAAAGTACAAAAATAGTAGCTGTACTAAATAAAAAAATACAGAAACAGTAGTTGTACTAAATAAACTTGACTTTTAATCATTTTTGTAATAGCTATAGTTAGGGTAATTAAAGCACTGTTGGTTTCTAACATTCAAGTGCAAGATGAGCCACATAAAAGTGATGGCAAAATCAGAATGTGGAGAGTAGTGTTAGTAGTTGATTGAATTTTTGGACAGATTGACTTGTTTAATTGGCTTATCTTTAACTAATTTGCAATTTTCCACCTTTTCTGTTTGCATTTAGACTTATTGTTTTGTCTGCTTTGAATATGAGGAAAGTGAATGTGGATTATAAATGAACAGGGTGGTTTTTGTATGCTTTCTTCCTTGGGGGCTATGCGGAGGATGGTCGTGGAATGAATGGTGTTTGTAAGGCATTCACTGTTGCTATTAAATCATGGGCTGTGGGGATTCTTGTGAGTTCTGATTTTCCATTATTTTTTCATAAGTGAATAATTTACAGTTAATTGCATGTTGTCCTTTCTTTCACTTATTAAATCATGGGCTGTGGGCAATCCACTTGATGCAAGAAATATAATGCTTGAAGGTTTCAGGTAAAATATATTATTAGGTGAAGGGTTCCACCTGAAACTATTAGATTTCAGGCTAGCAAAGTTCGATCCAACTGGAGATAATTCACACATATCCACCAGGGTCATAGGTACATATGGTTATTGTGCTCTTGAATATGCCTCATTGAGGAGATTGACTCATAAGACTAACATCTACACATTTAGAGTTCTGTTTTTAGAGCTAATTACTGGATACCAAGTAGTAAATGAAATCAATGGTCACAAAATGCATCTAATTCATTAGGTACAATCACATTTCTTAGTTACAATTCTGCTAAAACTTATGGCGTTATACTAATTCTATTTCTTAGTTACTTGTTTGATTTTTCTTGGGGCTGATTGATATTTATTTCAAAAGACATCAGTAATAGGCATGAATGGAACTGCAATGGTGTAGTAAAATCATACAAAATTCATTGTGCATACCATGATTTACTCTGAGCATCGAGTTCACATTTAATTGTAGGGTTCACATTCACTGAACTAAATTCTATTCTCTAAATATTTAATCTCAGAAGCTACTGCACTTAAATTATTTTAACTTTTCACCATTATGTATTTTTTTCCCTTGAACTATACATTTTTCTTCCCTTCTTGTATAGGTTCTTGTCTTTTGAACCTTCGGGGAAAGGACTGATACAAAAGAGGTTTTGGTCTTTTGGTCTTTTACTATTGGTCCTAACTTATATTTGGCGGGTAGGATTTGCCTGAGTGCACTACCTTAGACATGGAGATTTTATTTTTACTAGTAGTTTTTTTATGATTGCATCATATAAGCTTACTGAACTTGGTTATTGTAATGAAGATACACTGTTGTTGGTGTCTACTAATTATTAGCAAATATAGGCTTTTGCATAAATTTTGTGTAAAAAATCAACAATAATTTAGTGATGGAATAGCAACAATAATTCTGTCACAATTTTTTTATAAAACTGGCTGAATTTAGCAACGAAAATTGATTTCGATTGCTATAAATAGCAACTGAATTTCAATTTTTTTTGCTAAATATAGCAACGAAAAAGGATTTCGATTGCTAAAAAATAGCAACGGAATTTTTATTCGATTGCTAAATATAGCAACGAAAATTGAAATCCATTGCTAAATTTAGCAACGAAAAATAATTTTCGTTGCTAAAAATACCAACCGTCAAATTTGCAACCGAATGTTCTGTTGCTATTTTTCGTTGCTAATTTTTTTAGCAACAAAAATTCAACAAATTCAGTTACTAATTTTCCTTGCTATTTGTTAATTTTCTTGTAGTGAATCTTTCTTGAAAAGGGAGAAAATGATACGGATCCACCATCACAACCATCAACCAAAGATCAATTGAAGATGCTTTTGAGAAATGTTATGGAGAAATTGAAGGCCAACATAAAGTACTTAGCTTTTTAAAAGTAAGTGAAGGAATTAGGCCAACTTAAGTCATCAAGGGTTTATACAACTTTGGACTTTATTTGTACAAATCATGTGCTTTATTTAAAAGGTCATATGACTCATTTAAGTTGTAAGATCATGTGCTAGGTGTGTAGGCCTTATTTAGATTGAGTTTATTTTAGCTAATTGGATTTTTAGCTAGTCTTTCTGTTGGGCTTGGATATTCAGCCAACAAAACGTATTATTTGGCTTTATTTAAGTTAAGTTATTTCTTTTGGAACGGGCTTGTTTTGACTTGTAAAAGCCCAAGGGTATTCGGCCACATCTTATTTAAGGCCTGATTGGTATTTGATTAGAATTTAAAGAGTTTCTAGGGTTAGCTATAGTATAGATAAGTTATGATAAGTTGTAAAATTTAGATTTTGATAAATCAAAATATTGAGAGGTTTCTCTTTCTTAGCTTGGCTGAATTCTTTAAACAAAATTATAAGTTTGCTTGCCTTTCTTTTCTATTACATTAAGAATTAGATAAACTTATTAATTATTTTGATTGTGGTATTTTTCTATTCTTATTATCCCAATTATTTACATTTCCATCCATATATTGTTTAGGGGTTCAATAGAGAGGGTTTTGATCTCTATTTTAGCTTTGCCATCATATTGTATGTTTAAGGAATTTCATATTTGTTTAGCATTAGGGTTCCACATCGGTTGCTTTTTTTGCTGTAGTACAAGATACAGTTTGCCTAAAAAAATTTATGAACCATTTAAAAGTAACTGCCTTAGAGGTACCAGTGATAGTCAGTCATCAATGGATGTATCGACATTAAGTATCAATACACCAATAAATATATATTATTGCACAGAGAGAAGTAAAATTATAGTATATTTTCTCGCAGGATATGATTGCAGATCCATTAACAAAATCTATAGTGAGAGACATATTTTGTGAGACACATTAAATTTCTGAGGTTCCATAGGGTTTGATTTGTACTATTTTCATTGTGATCCTTAAACATTATTATTTATAAATAATAATAATTAAGTTTATTATTGGCAACACATAAGTGTGAATGTTTAATATGTGAATATTTATTATTATAAGATAAACCATGTCGGACAAAGAAATGGCCCACTCATATAAGTGTTTACATTAGTTTTGTTAATAAGTTGACAAAGTCTAATATGAGATAATTTTTGAACTTAAAGAGAACCATTTCAAAATAAAAGTGTCATCTTGTAGAAATTACAAGATAAGTCTTGTTAACATGTAAGATAAAGATACACATGAGATTGTGTGCTTTGGTTTAAGATCCAAAACAGGATTAAGAATGTTTTGATGATATGTTAAATGTAACTATCATTTCTGTCTAAAAGCCAAAAGTAATCCTGAAAAAAGTGGACTAAAGTTGGATGCCTCGATGGTTTGCAACTTTATATTTTTTTACGATGTTAAATAATAATAAAACATGTGCTCCTTTAAGAAAAAGAAGAGAACACCATAGCACATGCATCATACCATGTGTGCTTAAGTTGACCAAGGAAAAGAAATTTTATGTGAATGATCTCAATTTTTTCCTAGTGTGAGATTGTATTTTTTGACACTCAGAACCCTTAACTTATACCAAAAGTATAGTTTAGTATGGCTAGCTTATTTAGTCTCCAAAGGATCATGAAAAAGTTTTAACCCAATAGATCTAACTAGAAAAGTGAGTTAGACTATGATGGATGGCATATAGTAAATGAAAAAGATATTTTTTTATCACATTCAATGGTTTCGTGGTTCACCAGTATACCTACTGTAGTTTTATAAGTAAAAATACAATAGTGAACACGAAAATTATTTTTATGAGATCATGAGATAAAACAATGAATGTGAGAAAACTATCTAAGGTTTGGCATATAATTGTGAGAAAATATTATTTTTCAAGATGTTATATATCCCTAACAGGTGTATAGCATTAGTGTTCTCGATGTTTGCTGGTCACACGAACTATCTATCTGTATGATAGGAAAGTATGACTGAAAATCATTTCGTCATGTGTGAGCGGGAGATGAAGGAATTTGGGATACACATATAACTCCTGAGATGAGAAATTGATCCCAATATAAACATGAAAATATTGGAACAGGAAATAATACATATGGAATTAGTTCCATATTGAAATTTTTCTTAGTTATAAAATCTGCCATTTAAGGGTGTATTAATGTGGGCAATTACCTAATTTGAATTAGGTAACTGACACATTAAATGGAATATTATTTCCTTAATTAAGTTTTTGTAACTGCTAATTCAAAATTAATTCCAATTAAGGAAATTTATATTTCCTTAATTAGAGCCAAAAATTTTACTATGGTGTATAGAAAATTCTCTCATAGTTAAACTTGCTAGTTTTACTCTGCTTGCATTTTCTCTCTTTGTCTGTGGGGCATTTAGTTCATGGTTCAAAACTTTTATCCCGAAACTTGCGAGGCATGGGTGAGAGATAGATCGATGATGCAAAAGCGAGCGATTTCGACTTCAAAGGATCTGCACTATAAGATGTATTTTACTTTTACATTTTATGATATATCATGATATATATATCTAACAATCTCAAATAATAATGGGCACATTTTTACCGAATATAAATATATAAATCTACAAAATTTACATATGTAAAATATCTTTTTCTCTCAATTCCGAAGAGGAAAAATATGTATTATGACAGAGAAATATTTGGCAAGTTATTTATTAATATAAAATATAACCGCATAAATACTAAGTGATAACTATGGAAAAAAACATCTCCAAGGCCTAGTCAGGTCGATCCAACAATGCTCAGCAGGGCCCAAAGCCCATCAACAAAAAGGACAAATCATGAGCTGAAAGACAAGACATAAAAGCACGATGTCCGATCAGACTGATGGGATGCCCTATCCTGTCTAGTCCACTGACACAAGCAAGTGTCCATACCTTCCACCTGCTCCCTGTCACATCGTCTCACACCTACTCTAATGCCAGTTATCATGCCCCAAAGTACTCAAATACCCCTCCCAAAAACTTCTATAAATAGCCTAAAACACAATGGCTCCAGGTATTGAACATCTGATACTCTTTGTAAACACTCCCTCTTTAAAAGCTAGTAACTTAAGGTCATTAGTTGTGCAAGATAGAAAGGTCATTCGCTGTGCATAACTCTCCTTCGAACAGCCGATCTTGATATCCGATCGAGCACCTACAAGACTGAAAAGTCGCTTACTGTGCTTGACGCCATAAATTTAAGTCATAACTCACGCCAGAATGAAAGGTTTATTTTTTAATTCAATCGGTCAAAGTGATCGTTGATCCTAAAGAGTTGTGTACTACAATGCTTGAAAGCATCTTATAATTCAGGAAGTATTCTACTTAGCCAATTTTCCATCTTCTTCATGTTCGATTCTATATACTCTCCTTGGCTGCTTTTGTGCATTCTCTATGAATGTTTCTATTTATTCCACTTAGTTAATTTTATAACAAATCTTACTCAAAATGAAAATTACAGTACGAAAGCACAATTGAAGGCAAATACATTTTATAAATACAAAGAATTTTTACAAGTTACAAAAGCAAAAGAGAAAACTACTACAAAGAAAAATACTTCGAGGAAGATTTAAGCCTCTATATCTACAATCTCTACTGTTGCAGCATTCGACTCGACAACAAGCTCTACAGTAGTCTCAACAAAAAATTGGGCATTTTCAGGCTCCACTGGCAGAGAGACGATAGCTTCAGGCTCCGTTGACAAAGGGGAAATGGCTTTAGGCTCTGTTGGTGGAGGAGGAATGACTTCGGATTCAGCTGGCAAATTGACGCCTGCCTATAAAGCTAAAGGCATTTCCTCTGCCATTCCTTCAGTCTCTCTGATTGAAGGGGCCTCCTCCTTATCATTGCTAGAGAAAGGATCGAAAAGAACCCATAGGTCCTCCATCCAATCAAGATTAGCTTCAGAGAAGCGTTGCCTGGCCATATTTATCAACCGAGTTAGCAGCCTCCCTTGGACCTCACCTAATTGATCTTGGACCTCCTTCCTCTGGGCCTCCAGTTCTTTCGCCAACCTCTCACCCCAAGCTACCTCTTTCTCCGTTAGAGCTATTTCGAGGGAATTCCTTTCCACTTGGAGAAGGTCATGTTCTGACAATGCCTTATCTTTTTTGCGATGGCTTTGTCTCTATCTGTGTTGGCTTTAAGGCAGTCAGTAGTAAGCTATGAGCACTCGCCCCTCAGCCTCCCCCTTCTCCTCGTACCTCTTGCACATAGCGCTATTAGCAACAAGATGCGTGACATCTCCTTTTAGGTGGTCCACCTCACTCTGTCGAGTCTTGAGGTCTTTGGCTAGCAGGGATTTTTCCCTCTTCAACTCCTCCACCTCTGATCGTAAGAGCACAGCCTCATTTTTTGCCACATCACTAGCAGCTTCTGCCTCCCTCTCTTTCGAATGGCATCCTCTGACTTTGATCGAGCATAGGCTACCATACCATGTACTTGAAGCCCTCTTTTGATTAACTAAGGAAAAAAAGGGAATATCATTAAAAAAAGAGAAGGATAAGGCAAGTATTACCTCCAGACTTTGCTGTTAAAACAACCCAAACTCTCTCGAGAGAAGGTCGAGCTCCATCATTACTTTAAAGTCACTCTCTTAAGTGAGGCCTTAGCAAATGAAGGATGGTACGCCCCTATTGGTTACTAACCAATCGTCACTAAACTGCTCCTTCAGAATGACATTAAGGGAAGGGCATCACTTTTCTTGAGCTCTCCCTAAAGGTCATCGGGTCAGCTCTCCTTGAGCTATTTCTTTGCCTCTTGCTACGATCTGGGCATCCACAGCAGCTATAGCTTCAACAGCCTTCTTTTTTGCTGCCTCTTCGATCCTCTTTTGAGCTGCCTCGTCTATCGGAGCACCCTTTTTCTACATAGACAATCGAGGGACCAGGGACGATTATGGTTCCTCCTCATCAGATTCATCTCTCAATTGTAGTTGCCTAAGTGGATGTTATCCCACCACGCGCAGGAGGCACTACCGATCCAAAAATAGTTAAGAGAGGACGAGCGGTGGGAACAACCGCAACAGTATGAGCTGAAGACGCTGCAACAACAGGAGGTTCAGGAATACTTGTTGCACTTTTCGAAGTCTGAACCTCAAAGGCAGGCAAGATTTTCCTCTTCTTGGATCATTTTTCCTCCTTGGCCAAATGATCGACCTTCCTCTTGGCTTTGGCCCATTCGGCGAGTTGCTTTGCAGTTTCTTCTCCTCTCGCCATCTCGCTTGCAACTGTATCAAAGAATCAAACAAGATAAGTCTTCTTTCAAAATAATTTCACATGCAGCACATGAATTGTTAAACATACATCCTCCCCTCACTCTAACTATAGTGCTCACGTTCTTCACTATTTTCAGCTTCGGAGCTAGAAGATCCATATAGTGTACTGAGGAGATAACCGGAGTCGTAGGGTCTTCCATGCCTCACCACCGTGGCCATCAGTTTTTTGATGTCATTTTCGTAAATGGACTGACTGGCAGCCTGATTCCTCAAGATGGTTACTTCTTCTGACTGGCTTAGTGATACTTTAAATCCACCAGCCATCCCCACTAAAAAGTACCTCTCCCTGAAGCCCTTATTTAAGGAAGGAACTGTGAAGAGCTTTCGATGCTGTCGGCTGGTGAGAAAATACTCCGACCCATCACTCCGACCGGATATATAAAAGAAATGAGTGAATAGATCCAGAGTTGGAGCCACCGCTTCTATCTTACACAGAATTTTGAAGCAAGCCATGGTCCTCTATCCGTTCGGATGCAACTGATTGGGGGCAAATGCACCGAAGGAAAGCCTCATCCCTGCATCCAAACTTCACAAATGGCAGATGAACCACTCGTTCTTTTCACAGTCGAAAGGTGACTATCACTGCCATGGAATTCGGGCAGGCCATCCCTGACACTTTTGCAGGAAAATGGTACTGAGAAGGAATTCTCGCCACTTCCACTTCTGTCAATTACGAAGGATGAGCGAGAGGCTCCCGATTCTTGTAATCCTCAAGGAAACTTCTATCTATTAGCTGACTACTGCTTGAAGCCATTTTTGGTGGAGGGGGAGAAGTAAAGAGTATATGCGATGAATGAAAAAGAAAATCAAAGGCAAGGATTATTTACTTACTTGGGTAATCTCACAGACACTCTGAGAATCTCCAAAATTTAAAAGGTTTTCCTCATAAAGTTTTTGGTAAGGGTTTTCAAATAGCAAGTTCACAAAGAAAGTTTAGCGGAGTTTTACTAAGGATCGCTAAAAAGTGAAGGAAAATCCTCAAACTTGCCTATTTGTAGTCAAAAAGCTTTTAGAATACTCCAAACGCCTCTTCGTTGGATGGACGCCACATGTTCTTAATCTGTTACTGCGGTTACGAAGAGTGAAGTGCCATTCTAGAAATGCGCGCAACATTAAATGCAAAACGACTGTATGAAATGAACGAACGCGTCTCTTCAAATGGTCGCTTCCCGAAAATTTAAAAACCCCGCCAAAAAGCTTAAATCATCTGATCGGATCCTTTGGAGGGGGGACAAGTATAACTACGGAAAAATATTTCTAAGGCTCAGTCAGGTCGATCTAACAATGCTCAGCAGGGCCCAAAGTCCATCAACAAAAAGGACAAAGTATGAGCTGGAAGATAAGACATAAAGGCACGGTGTCCGATCGGACTGATGGGATGTCCTATTCTGTCTAGTCTACTGACACAAGCAAGCGACCATACCTTCCACCTGCTCTCTATCACATCGCCGCACACCTACTCCAATGTCAGTTATCACGCCCCAAGGTACTCAAGTACCCATCCCAAAAAACTCCTATAAATAGCCTAAACATAATGATTCTATGTATTGAACATCTGAGACTCTCTCTCTAAACACTCTCTCTAAACACTCTCTCTTTAAAAGTTACTAACTTAAGTTTTGGAGTGCTAACGTCCGGGTCCGACCGGGTAGTACTTCTTGCAGGTTCTGTCATCCGATTGGATTATTAGCTACCAGCTCTGCTTTTTATAGATAAAGTTAAATCGTATTTTATTATTTATTAACTGTCAGCTCTCCTTCTTATAAATAAAAATAAATCGTGCTTTATCACTAAGCTCAATTCCAAAGTTGCCACATATTATATTGTTTGAGAAATACAGCTGTATGACGTGATATTTTTTCAGACCAAGGCCACGTACGACATATATATAAATAAATTTGTCACGAGAATTATGAACGATAGTTAATAATAATAAAAAAGAAAATAAGGATACAGACATAATTCAACAATGCAATCATATGATCGATATGGTTTAAGGCTGCCTATAGATTTGGATGTCGGGATATTTCCTTTCTACATTAACTTTCTTTTTAGAATAAAAATTAAATGATAATGCTTCTTCTTCTTCTGCTCATCCTCGGACCTTACCTTTCTATAATATGAGGCCATGCATGCTGATTTTATTACAAGCTCTTTTTATATGTGTGTGTATTTGTGTGGCTTGCATAATTATTAATTAGGGCTATTGGTAAGAAGGAAGGAGCTCTCTTCAGTCCAGCCCAAGGCGGCTTAGGGTTGGAATTCAGCTGCTAATTCGTCGTTTCAAGAGTTCATCATCATCAAGATTAATGAATGAGAAGAAAATGAGATGTGTTTTTGAACCGACGAAGTAGGAACTGTGTTCAGCTGCAACTGTCATGCCTTGGACTTAAGGGAGCTCCCTCCAAATCTTGGACCCTCCTTTTTTACTTTTTAGCATTTATAATAATGATATAAGTGTGTATTAATTTAATCCTGGTTAATTAATTAATTTAATCCTGGTTAATTAACTTTTTAGATTCATATATAGGTCAACTGCTTCCAAGCTTCGTGATACGGATAATAATATACCTGGTGAAAATGGTATGTATTTTCACTTTTTTATTTGCAGTATTATTTCCACATGAATTTGAAATTCCAATTGAACTTTATCCTTCAAATGTTAAATTGCAATTTAATATGAATTTTTTGATTTTGTTATTCTTGTATTATTGTGTTTTATATTTTAATTTTAAATAAAAAAATATAAAATTTGAAGAAGAAATAATTAGAAATGCTACGTGTATATATCATCCAATTAGATGATCAAAGTATATTGATTAATATGATTTTTTGATCGTACACATATTCGTACATGATTTTTTGATCGGACAGCATATAGTGTAGTGTGCATATATTTGTACACTGGATTAACACTCAAATTCAAGATGGTAATGATCATGAAAAAATAAAACCATAATAGTATACAAAAATGTTGAAATAAGAAGATATAAGAATGCTCAAAGTACACAACATATATAAAATAAATAAATTGGCAATAAATCAATCTCATATTCCAATCTCTTAGTTTACAGGAGGTGGAAAGAGGAAAGGGAAGGAGGGAATTGTAGTTGGAATGGTGGGGATTGCCAGAAGTAGAGGCAACGTGAGCTTTGGAGCGGTGGTAGGCATGGTGAGCAAACTAGAAAGTGGCGGCAGAAATGGCTGAGTAGTGGTGGGGAAGGTAGGGAAAGTGGGTTGAGGAAGATTTGGGATTAAAGGGAGAGGAGGCAATTGCAGAAGATGACGAGCTGCTAAGCTAACATTAATGCTTGTAAATGATAAAGCAAAAAAGAAGCATAAGATCATGCACTTGATAGATGCCATTTTAATTCACTACAAGAAAATTAGCAAATAGGAACGAAAATTAGCAACCGAAAATAGCAACGAAAAATTCAGTTGCAATTTTGACGGTTGGTATTTTTAGCAACCAAATATTTTTTCCATTGCAAAATTTAGCAACGAAATTTCAAATCCGTTGCAAAATCCAACCAATATAGAATGCGGTGAACTGGTCAAAATTAGCAACGAAAAAGTAATTCCGTTGCTATATTTAGCAACGGATTAGTAATTCCTTTGCTAAATTTAGCCAGTATTATAAAAATATTAGCGACGTATTATCGTCGCTATTCCGTCACTAACATATTATTGATTTTTTATGGAAAATTACTATTAATTTTCAATATCAACATTTCATTACAGAAACTCATTATCAACCACTATAAAAAAAACTAAGTTAAATAAGGTAGCATTTAGTATCATATTCTGGATAAAAGGAATGAAAAAATTTAGTACAAGACTAAAAACTGTAGCTACTGCATATATTCTACAGCAATTAGTCCTAAATGTATGACTTTCACTACTAAACAAGCAACCAAAACCATAATTACTTTGAGTAAACAAAGCTGTGTTGATATGAAAAATTGTAAACTACTAAAATAGAAATCTGCAGTTCAATGCTACTATAGTACAACAATTGGAAAAAATGATAACTAATCTTCAAAATTGTTACGAAAGGAATAACAAAAATGAGAACCAAGTCAAGAACGAGCCTGACATAATTCAGCTTGTCTTTAATAAATTCACAAGCAGTACATGATTTCTAAATGAAAAACTAACAGTATGAACTATGAAATTACAAAAGAGGGTAATGCACCTCACAACATAAAGATGAATATAATTTCCAGTCAGTTCTAACATAAGAAAATCTTCTCTTAAATATTATTATTTAATCATGAAAACAACAAAAATTGTTTATATTAATCTTCATGTCTCACCTACATAGGAAAGCTTTGAACCAAATTAAAAAAGGAAAAAAAATGCAAAACTTTGCTCTGATATTGCCTATAACTTAATTCAACTCAGGCTAATATAAAATCTTCAAGCATAAAAAAATAAAATGAATCAGAAAGTTAGACAACAAATGAAGAAGACTTAACCTGAGGGTACTCAAAAAGTGTTTTAATTCCTCCATTTTTACACCTGGCAGTCCCAAAAGGCAATGGTTGACTGTCATCTGCAACCTCCCTACCATATGCTATCCTCTAAAATGAACAACCAAACAAACATAAGAATAGCCAAAGGAATTAATAGATAAAGAAAACATTCAGCTACAGCAGCATACATTCAGCTCTATTTAGAAGAGGAGGCACACGCCTCTTTCCTTTAAGCAATCTCATTAAGCAAGCTTTATATAACAGGTAATTAGCCAATAAACAAAATCTATAAATAAAATCAGAATGAAATTTATGAAGCACCTGCATCCAATCGGTAAAAATACAGCACCCAGAACATAACTGCAAAAGTTTTCAAGAGATAAGCATTATATTTTCTTTATGCAAAAGCAAGAGCAAGAGCAAGATCAAGCTATTTTTTTCTTTTAACATGTTGTTAAACATCGCAGCTTCACATGTGAAGTAATACTAGCAAACAAAAGGTGTATTGTGACCAATTATTCGAAATGCTTTGGAAATTAAAAATTAAAAGGTAAACTTTCAAATATTCAAAATAAATTACCTCCCGAAGTATTTAGAAACATTTCCACAGTTGATCCAGAATCCCCTTATTTCTTGCACTGGACTAACTTGAGTTCTTTGGTCACCTATGGGAGACATTTTAACAGCATCAATACCACAGAAAAACTCAATTATTTTGGGTTGTGCAGAATATGGTGACAAAATTATCAATATTACAATTGTAAGTGCTTCTCTACACCCATTTAGCAATAATCAATGGACAGCAAATGAAGAATACATAATTCACCTAATTGTTTAATTTAAATAGAAGCATATTATTAGGAGCATAATTATTAATCAAATTGATTAATATATATTAAGACTAAAATCATAGTACAACAATAGGCATATTGAAAAAGACTGTATAAGAAATGAAAATTGAAAGCTTTTGAAACAAAGATCAATAAAGCAGCACACAGTACCTTTTATTTTTCTTCCAAAATTGTCAGTTTTGTAGCAAAAAGAAAACTATAGACTTAACCCAGGAAAACTCATCTTGTCAATTTTAAATAAATCAATTGATCCTGCTCTAGATTGACAAAACCAGTTGCTATTTTGCAAGAACTGTTCTCAACGTGTGCATATATATATATATATATATATATATATATATAAACTTGAAATTTGAAATTGCCACAAACTACATACATTACAATTTGTTGTTTAGAATCCTGCAACTTCATAAACTCCAAATGAACTTAGAATTAACAACAAAAAGATCTAGAAGGAAAAAAGATATAACTATCTGACCTCGACTTCCAAGATTTAAAGAAGTTGTGCTTTTTACACTTACCTCTTTGGCCAAAACCGTGATTAGTGTCTTTTGTTATTTAAAATACTGAAGACTGGAGAACAGAGAGAGCTATTTAGCGATTAGTGTTGCCTCTAAATTTAGTGAGGCATGAATGAATTATCACTTATCATTTGAGAGCTTCGAAAAAGCGATAGAAATGCATCAATTGATTGTTTTCAATTTTATTTTTTAAATTTTAAAATAAAATTGCTCCACACAGATTTTTAGAATTTTTTGGTGCAAAGTGCTATCAAATAACATTCAATTATCTCCACATCAGCCTATGTTGAATATTTCTTGGCAACGTATAAAAAATAAATACATTGATACACAGGAAACTTTGTCACTCAAGGAATAGTTAAATTAACAACAATAAGTACCTTGACATGAAACCCCACAAATTGGAGTACATTGACTCCAATTTTAGAGCCTTAAACCAGCAGTTCCAAAAGCCAAGGTACTGGCTAGGTAATTGCTTAAATGAGCTGAAATATTGCTGTAGCAACAAAAACATGTTTCATGGAACCAAAGAAGTTAGCGACCATGTGCTTTACATGTATACTGGACCAAGACACAAAGAACATTAGATAGTAAGCAAAAACATGTGAAAAGTGACACAAACAGGCAACAATACCTTAAGGAGTGTGGTGAGGTGAACCAAGTTGAAAACAAACAACAGAACCATCATTTCTGCCAACCGCAAGGCATCTAGTAGAGAGCTTAAGTAACTCAAGCGAACAAGGCTGATTCTTGTGAATCCTCCTGTTTCAATTAAAAATGAGCATTATATATCAATAAATTGAAGTTCTGATTTCGTAGCTTTGACTTGATTTTGAATTCAGAGACGAAAAGAATCAAATTTACCAAATAACACAAACAGGAGGATCCCCAATTATCGCTACGGGTCACTTAATATTAATGTGAAGTATCGCTTCATTTACGTGTGTGTCATGCCAATATTTATATAAATAAAATCGTCGCTCTATAAAGTTGTTAAAAAGAAGAATATTATGGTATCAATTTGAAATATATTTTGAACAAAATTAGACAAAATAAAGATGTTAGAGATGAATAAATTTTAAGTGAAAAATTTAGAAAGAAAATTGGTAAATTTAATGAATATATTGTGATTAGTTTAGCGAGAATTCAATAAATACAACCCTATTTAGACGCAACAAATAAAATGAAAATTTGTTAGATCTAACGCAGCCAACCCACCAACCAATTATTTTCTTTCTTTCAAAATATGTTAATTAATTAATAATAATTCCATCATTCCTATGTTTTACCAGTCCATCACCGTCACCTCATATTTATATAAATAAATCCACTATCTCTCAAATTCAAAAACCTTATAATAATATAAATATATATAAATCAAACAAATACTTGAAATTTGCACCTCTAACATGGATATTGTCTGCAAAAGTTCAAGGCACTCCTCTAACACTAACTTTTCTTGTGAAACCACTTCTGCTAATTCTGAAACTAATGCAGCATTCTTCTCTGTCTGATGATAAAACATTCTCAACATTAGTTCACAAGTCAATACACCACTTCCAATTAACGAGAAAAAATTTTCTACTGGTTACTTACTGAAGTGAGAAGTTGTAACCTCTTGAGCATCACAGATTTTTGCAAATCCGCAAGATTATCACAGATTTTGAATGTCATCACTCCAATATAAAAGTATATTGACATCATGCATCTAGAAAAGTATATTGAAAAACGAATATTTTACAATTTTGAATGATCTTATGGCGGATCCTGTAAGAGCATAATCCTGTAGTTTAAGTGAAATATCGGCTCCCAACAGCACTATAACTTGTTTATATATTCCATCATCTAACTTGTAGCAGCAAATAGAAACTTATTGCAGATATAGCTCCTTACTTTCATTGACTTTATTATATCTTCAAAAATAGCAACCTGCAAAATGGAATGACAGAGTTTGTGAAAAGAAAAACAGAAATGTAAAATTCAAGGCCAAAGAGGCAAGAGACAAATAGCCTATGGCATATTCGAGGCCTAGCAAGGATTAGTCGGAATATAAAACCTCATTTTAAAAAATTGATACCAAAGAAAGCAAACCATGATGTTGATTAATTTAACAGACAGACTAGATCCAAAAAAAAAATCTAAAATTGAAAACCTATCTTTGGTACCACTCCTGCCTGCCGGGAAAGGATTCTCTCTGCTGCCAAACTCTATTCTATCAAAAGCGTGTGAACTAAACTATCTATCGAAATCTGATCCATAAGAGGAAGCGAAGCAGGTGATGAAAAACTAGAAAATGGGCAAAGAAGGAGAGCACGAAAACAAGTGGAAAGGGAGAGATATCGATTTTATAGCAGCTAAACCCTATCCCTTCCATTAAACCCAAGTAACTATCCATGGATAATAACAGGCATTTTTCTTGCAACTCAAATGCAGTATGGCAGTAACAATGCAGAGCTGGCATCAGAATTTTAACTAGCAGTGATTTATTTGGTACGATTACACTTAAAGTACAAAAGTAGTATATCAACTGAAACATATAAATTTACATGAATTATATGAGAAATATAAAAATGTCAACAGCGTTTAGCATGACTAAAAAGAAAAGTAGACACTAAAAAGAAGGTGAATTAAGAAATGTGAATGTAACTATGCATACCTCAGTATGACCCAGTTTAAGAAGGTTGGTGCCTAAGTTGATGGAAATGCTGCCAAAGAGATTGATGACAGCTCCAATGATCCAATCCCCCATGGATTATAGTTTGTGAAGCCTCCAATGAGAGGGCCCACATGCAGTTGTACACCAAGAGCTATGCAGAATCGATGATTACTAATCCTGACAACCAAGAACAAATGCAAAAAAACAGAAAAGTGCTAGGATAAAGAAGAGAAAATCCTCTTCTTGATTTGTAACAGAAAGTCTGCAGCACCCTTAACCAAGAAACACCAGTTTGCAAGTGGAAATGATCATAAATTTCTGGACATTACCTGCAAATATTTAATATGAGATAAAATTTAAGTAGAGCTGTAAACAATACCTTAATGATAATTAGATACCAATTATAATATCACAATTCAGCACCAGGAAGTGGTGGGCATCCAAAAATAAGGGGCAATAGATATTGATATCACAAATTAAGAAGGTAAATTTAACCCACATAAGAAATTCAAAAAAAGAAAATGTTGACAAAGATAATTCCTCATCTGATAAACTAGAATGCTAAAATGCAGATCAATCAAAGGCATCGAGAGGAAGACTAAGCCAAAATCAAGGAAATCAAAAAAGGAAGAAGAATTTTACCTCGAAACCTCCAGGGACAAGAAAAATGCACACCACCACAGCTTTGTTTTTCCAATGGTTGAAATGCAACAGATCCAAAGTTTCTTGATCCAGATCGTAACGAGCAGCACCGATATGCATCATTTCAACAGCACAGCAAGCAAAAAAAGTTATAGGCCAGATGAAGCCGCTGCAAGCCTAGTTGAAAGGGAATTACCATTGTTGAAAGGCGGCATTCATTGTTAAGCTGATGACGAAGATGAAGAGAAGAGAGATGGGAGGCCAATTTATACCTAGGGCAACAAATAAGAAAATTACATAAATATTCTTAATTTTAGCAACGAAATTCAATTCGGTTGCTAATTTAGCAACGAATATTTAATTCGATTGCTAATTTAGCAATCAAAATTAATTCCGTTGCTATTTTTCATTGAAAATGAAAATTAGCAACCGAAAAGAAGTCCGTTGCTATTTTTCATTGAAAATGAAAATTAGCAATGAAAATAAATTTCAATTGCTAATTTAGCAACGGAATTTAATTTCAGTTGTTAAATAGCAACGAAAATTAATTTCAGTTGCTAAATAGCAACGGAATATACTTTCCGTTGCTATTTTTGGACCCAAATTTTTTTCACCTCTTTGGGACCAAAACACCAACGGAATATTAATTCAGTTGCTAAATAGCAATAGACTTAAATTTTCGTTGCTAAAGTGCAACGAAAATTTAATTTCGGTTGCAAAATAGCAACGGAATAAATTTTCCATTGCTATTTTAGCAACAGAATATATATTCTGTTGCTATTTTAGCAACGGAATTAAGTTTTCGTTGCTAAATTTCGTTCCAAAATTTTTCCGCCATTTAATTCCGCCATATTTAGCAACGGTCATAGATTTCTGTTGCTATTTTTCGTTGCTAGATTTTGGCACTAAAATTTTCCTCCTTTTTAGCAACGGATACCACCATTTTTATTCCGTTGCTAAATATAAATAATTCAACCAAATTTAGCAATGAAATTAAATTTTCGTTGGTAATTAGCAATGAAAATCAAATTCCTTTGCTAAATTAGCAACGGAATCAATTCCATTGCTATTTCCAGATTTTGTTGTAGTGATTACAAATTTAGGATGAGTAAAATTAAGTGATTTAGGGTTTATATATATGCTACAAAGGATGGGATTTATTATGCATGGATGACTTTGGCCTTTAGCTTTAGTAGGTACACCTTTCAATTTTAAAAATTAAAAATATATTTTTTTCCAAAATTTGTGTATACAATTAAAGAAAAAATATAAAAATTAAAAAAACTCTTATTTTAACTTTTAAATATTTAAATTTTACTAATTGACTTTTCAAAATGTTAAAATCACATATCTAATTTGATTAAAAATTAAAAATGTGAACTTATCATTTAGCAAATAATGAAAAAAAAAATTAACTTTTATGTTTATAATCTATTTTTTTTCATTATTTTAATATTCTTTTCTTTCTTATAAACATAAACTACAAGTTAAATTTGACCCATAAACTTTTTAACAAAAGCGCTTTTTTTTAAATAAAAATTTAACCAAATTCGCATGGAATTTTTAATTTATATTTAATTCACTCATGATATTTAATATATATTTTTTATATAATTTACTATATAATTATAATAAAAATTCATAACATTGTAATAGAAATATATAGTAGGTAAAAAAATTGTTAAAAAATATTGATGACATGCAGTAAAAATAAATTGCAAAATATATTTTAATTTGGCTAAAAATTTAATTTTATTACTAAATTAAATTTAAAATTTTTTCTACAAAAACATTATCGCATTTTCTTGGCCGTAGAAGGAATTTAATATGGGGCTTTCATGATAATACCTCCAAAAGGATCCAAAGAAACTTATTTTTATGTAATTTTTGATAGAGTCATGCATGGACTGGTTAACCAGTCTATTAGCAAAAAAAATTAACCAATCTTTTAGAAAAAAAATTAACCAATCTATTAATATTGATTTTTTAAAAGTACTAATAATTAATTAATCTGTTATATTTGATTAATCAGTCTATCGATTTCGGTATTTTAATTTAATTAACTAATATTTTTCGGTTAACCGTTAAAATTTATAACATAAATTATATAAAAAAAGATAAAATTCAATTTATTTTCAAATATGTAAAGCAATTCAAAAAAAAACAACAAAACAAATATAATTTACTAGCCAAAATTTATGTTCAACAAATTAATAGCTAATATTATAAAATAAATTTGATATTTATTGAAAATTAATATACTTAATTCAAAATCATATAAAAATTTGGATAATATTAAATATTAAAATATAAAATATAAAAAAATATAATTAAATGCTATTAATTAAAATATGAATATCAATATATGATAAAAAAAATAACATATATAAAAGTTAATCGGTTACTACATATAAATATTATAAACATTAAGATATAAAAATAAAAAATAATTTAAAATATTATTTTATGTAAGTTTTAGAGTAAAATAGAAAAAATAAAAAAAATTAAGGTATATATATATATACACACACACACATTAATTGTGTACTAACGAATAACCAGTATCAAAAAATCGAAACCGTAATCAAAAATAAAAAAAAAATAAAAATCGTAATTAAATTTATCGGCTCGGTTAACTGTAAAAATCAATTAAATTTCAAATCGGTTTTACAATTAATCATATTTTCGATTTTTTTGTTCACCCTAATTTTTTACTCTAACTACATCCTGCATATAAATGATAATTAATACCCCATTATTTATCCATTAGTTTACACTTCAATTCATGAATATTCATAACTAGTTTGCCCTTTAGTCCATAAATTTATATTATGAGGTAAAAATCTAATAGACAAAAGTAGAAAAATAAACAATCAAACAAAGGGTTTAGTGATTAGCTTCTATGAAAGCATCTGACTAAGTATTAGAAAGATGAATCCCAAACATATGAAAAACTAACATGGCCAAGTGAATGGAATGGGAAAATACAAAAGCAGCAGAAAAAGCCACACTAAAAGCAATGAAAGCAATGGAAGGTCTTGAATTCATCAGCTGAGATTGCAAAACACCCAAAATGTCACATATAAAACAATCGTACCCTCCAAAACAATGCTACTCCCAATCCATCCAATAAGAAGGAGGCTCATAGTTTGTCTCCGCAATCTTCATCTCATGAATTCTTTTTCTCAGAACAATCATATGCATATCCACAATTTGCCCATCATTTGCTTCTCCTTTTCTTGCTGCAGTCACTCTTTTATTTTTACCACCTTTCTTTGAGATCAACACTGGGCGAAATTGAAGAGAAGATGCTGAATGTACAAACGTTGATTCCATGTTGGCCAAGAGAGTGTTTAATTTGAGCATTTATACAGTTATTTATAAAAATATAAGCCACTTATAAAAATATAATATTTTTATAAAATTTAGATAATTTTTAGATGTATTCCATTATAAATGTGTCAAGCATTCAACATTAAAATTGAATTAAGGGCAAGTTCAATTTTTTGACAAAAGATATGGAAACCGTACGTAATGGCGGTGGAGTTGGAGCATGTGAGTAAATACAAAATATTTAAGGGACCGGAGGATGGAGGCGAAACCGTGTGTTTAACAGGCAACAGCTATTGTGGGGCAATGGAGAAAAATAAAAATAAAAATAAAAGCTGCATTTTTTGGCGCGTAAGAAATGGGATTTGATTCGGTGATTATCTTATTGAATTTCTTATTATTAGGAGATTTGTTATTTTGATCATGGCAGAAAAATATAGGTTGATTACAAACCGAGTTAATAAAAAAAAAATTTGTATTGTGAATATAAAATAAATCATAAAAATTGTTAGATATATGAAATATGAGATTAAATTATTGACTCGATCTAGATATTATAACAAGGTGATGAAATATGTTAGCTTCTAAATTCTAATCAATATTTTTTGTTATTGAAAATGGAAGCATTAAAAATTTGTTTAGATGGAGTGTTTACAATGAAATTCAGAGTTACATATTTATGATGAGATTTTCAAATTGCAAGTTATTTCAGTTGTCATCTATTAGATTTGTAATTTGACTCATGGTCAAGAAATTTCCAATATTAATTGATTTATTTATTTTTGAAGCTTGCATTATTAATTTAACGTTGCTTCAATAATATGCAGGTTTTTGTGGTTGTTTCCCAAGAAAGTAGAAGGAAAGTGGATTTGCGTGTTGACTTTGCCCACAAATCTTCCCTCACAAAAAGCATTTGAAAATCCAGTAACTTCAATTTATATCTCAAAATAAAGGAAAAATTCATTTTTGTACCTGAATTTTTTAAAATTTTCTATATTGTATCACTTTATAAAAAAATTATTAATTAAATCCTTACACTTTAATATTAGATCATGCAGTTATTTAGGTCTTTATACTTTTGTTTGAGTTAACATGAAATATCTTATAATAAACGGCATCTTCGTATTGCCAACTGGTGTATAGTGTCGCCAAAAAATAAAGTTGAAAGCTTGGTTTGGAGAGAGAAAATAAGAAAAGGAGAAGAAGAGGAAAAGAGAGAGATTACGGTAGTGGTGGCAGTTATAGATTTAAAGACAGTGGCTGGCAGTTGTTAGTGACCAAGAATCGAAAAAAAAGAAGACGGTGAAGCACACAAAAGAAGAAGAAGAAGATAATATGAAATAATCCGGTGCCCTAAGGTTTGCAATGCAGCAAAATCTAGATTGTTGGATCAAAAGTAAATCTTGATTTAACCATTTAGATTTGCTTGCACCACCTATATCCACACATGCAATTTATACCTTAACTGATTGGACTCGACTTCTAACGGCAATTGAAACTAGCACTTGCTAATCTCATTAATCAAAGACTGTATGTTATCTTATATTAAGATATATGAATTTCATTGAGAACGTTTTCTGTACAAGGATCCAATGTAGAAAACTTCAGTAGGTTTCGCTCTGCTAACAGAAAACTTGTTTTACCGACGGTTGAAAAGTATGCGCATTATTCTCGTTATTTAAGGATTACTTGTATCCTCGTATTAAAGAATAGAAATTTAATTCAGATTTTTTTTTCCAAATGGAATTGATATAGAAAATTTTTAAAGTTTAGGGAATGCAAAGTGAATTTTGCCTAAAATCAATTATAAATATGTAAGAGTTAAATCCTTTTTACTTGTAACACAAGGTTTTGACACTATTGACTTTCTCAAACATCTCTGCTCTCTCCAAGAATTGTGCTTTTTTGTTTTTACTTTTGTCATATCTTACAAATCATATTAAAGTAAGTACATTGAGAATGCTGTGGCCATGACAGTTTATTGTAGAAATTAACTTGCCTTTTTCTCTGTTCATCATTGTCCCCTTAATCAAATTGTTCAAAAGGTTTTCGAAATTATTATATTGATAGTCAATTAAAAGATTTAGTTAGCTAGCTCCAAACCATTGATTACTAATTTATTAAGAAAAATGAAAAGAGAACTGGAGCTCATTTCTATTATATATTAAATGAAAACTGAAAAGACACAAAAGTATTTCTTTTACTTGGATTATATACAAGAGACAGAAATATATAATAATGACCGCCATTACTGAGTTGAAAACTCACACCTAATGTGTAAGGTGCCTTTCTAGATTCACAAAGTGGCTAACTTAAACTAATTACAAACAGTACTAAGCCTATTCAAGCTACTACCTCTTCTCCACAAGCTATTGTTTTTACTCCAGCTTAACTTCAGAATCTGCTTCATTAGACCCCCTTTAGATGGAAGCCGACAAATTGTACACTACCAAGTAAGATAAAAGAAAAGTACAAAAAGCATGAGAATATTGTGCTCTAGCGAAAAAATCTGCTACTTATTGTGTTGAGGACATATATAGGAAGCAAATGAATCACACCAGCTTAAGTTTTTCTTTCAGCACGTTGTTAATGGATAAATATCTTTATTTATTTCTTTTGTAATTATCCATCTCATACACATCTGATAGGATTTGTATTCGTTTATGTATATCTGACAGTGATAGAGTTCTTGTACATCTCTACCACAGCGTCAGTCCTCTGTATTTAAAAGGCTTTGCCTTCTGCTGATATTGATGACATGCAGTAAAAATAAATTGCAAAATATATTTTAATTTGGCTAAAAATTTAATTTTATTACTAAATTAAATTTAAATTTTTTTCTACAAAAACATTATCGCTTTTTCTTGGCCGTAAAAGGAATTTAATATGGGGCTTTCATGATAATACCTCCGAAAGGATCCAAAGAAACTTATTTTTATGTAATTTTTGATAGAGTCATGCATGGGCTGGTTAACTAGTTTATTAGCAAAAAAAATTAACCAATCTATTAATATTGATTTTTTAAAAGTACTAATAATTAATTAATCTGTTATATTTGATTAATCAGTCTATCGATTTCGGTATTTTAATTTAATTAACTAATATTTTTCGATTAACCATTAAAATTTATAACATAAATTATATAAAAAAAGATAAAATTCAATTTATTTTCAAATATGTAAAGTAATTCAAAAAAAACAACAAAACAAATATAATTTACTAGCCAAAATTCATGTTCAACAAATTAATAGCTAATATTACAAAATAAATTTGATATTTATTGAAAATTAATATACTTAATTCAAAATCATATAAAAATTTGGATAATATTAAAATATAAAATATAAAAAAATATAATTAAATGCTATTAATTAAAATATGAATATCAATATATGATGAAAAAAATAACATATATAAAAGTTAATCGGTTACTATATATAAATATTATAAACATTAAGATATAAAAATAAAAAATAATTTAAAATATTATTTTATGTAAGTTTTAGAGTAAAATAGAAAAAATAAAAAAAAAATTTAAGGTATATATATATATACACACACACACATTAATTGTGTACATCTCTACCACAGCGTCAGTCCTCTGTATTTAAAAGGCTTTGCCTTCTGCTGAAATAGACGTGGAAAACCTTCGGTTATTCTTTGAGTTATTATTCTTTACATGGTATCATAGCCATTCTAAAGTTGCAAATTAATCATGGCCCTCATTCCTTCTTCCTCCGATTCTGCTCCCTCTGCTGTTACTGCTACCCACTCCTTTTTCATTAAATTAACCTCCAAAAAATATCTTTCCCGGAAAACACAATTCATGCCTTTACTTAACTATCAAAATCTTCATGGATTTATTGATGGCTCATCTCCTGCTCCCTCAAAATTCATTCTCTCAGCTATCGAACCCCCTGCTTCTATACCAAATCCGAAATTTGCATCTTGGTTTAAGAGAGATCAAATGCTTCTGTCCTGGATTCTTTCCTCTCTTTTCGAAGAAGTTTTTCCTCTTGTCATTGGCCTTGACTCTTCTTACGCTGTATGGACTGCTTTGGCTTCTGCTTTAGGTTCCATTTCTCAAAACAGACAGTTGCAACTTCATATTGAATTGTAGGAACTCAAAAAGAATGATCTTTCTGTCTCTCAATTTCTTCATAAAGCAAAATCTTTGTGTGATGAACTAAGTGCAGCTGGTCATCCTATCACTACTGCAGAATTCAATGCTATCATCTACCGCAATATTGGGTGTGAATTTCATCCTATTATTACAGCTCTTAATCTTCTTCCTGAACCAGTCAGTTTTTATGAACTTCACGATCATTTAATTGCACATGAAATTCTGCTTAAAAGCTCTCCTGAACCAATGGCTAATCTTACCCTTAAACCTTCTTCTCCTCTTCTTCCTACTCCCTCATCTCCTCCTTTTTGGCCTAGACATGCTCACTCTCAATCCCAATTCCGTTTTGCTAATAACAACTCCAACTCTAAGGGTCGTTCTAATCCTTGCCAAATTTGTGGTTACCGAAATCATATAGCTCTTACTTACCGTAAGCGTTATGTCCGTGACCAGCCCTCCAATCAATATACTAAACCCAACCAATCTTTTGCTTACCTTTCGCATGTTCCAGCCTCGTGTCCTCCCTCTCCTGCTGCCAACTTTTCCACCACTTCCAACCCCATTCCTTGGTTTTCGGATACTGCTGCAAATTCCCACATTACACCTCATGCTTAACTTCTAAATACTACAAATGAGAATACGGGTCCTGAGCAATTATTTGTTGGTAATGGACAAGGACTGAATATCACGCATACTAGTAAAAGCTCTCTCTCTCACTCTAGTGGTAATTTTTCCTTAAATAATGTTCTGTGTGTCCCTCAAATCACCAAAAATCTCTTATCTGTTCAAAAGTTTACTTCTGACAATTCTTGTTTCTTTGAATTTTGGCCTAACTATTTTTTGATCAATGACCAACAATCCAAGAAGATCTTGATGCAAGGTCCTAGTGAAGATGGACTCTACACTTTGCGTTCAGCTTCTCCAAGTGCTTCTACTGCCTCTACCGTGCCCAGCCTTGATGAATGGCACCAACGGCTTGGTCATCCAAATTCATCCAAGCTTGCTTCCTTAGTTAGAGATGGTCATGTTTCAGTTTGAAATTCAGCTCTTAGTCCTTGTTCTAGCTGTCGTTTAGGTAAATTATATCGCATTCCTTTAGCTTCTAAAAAGCACACAAGCTCTAGTCCTTTTGAGATTGTTTATTCTAATGTTTGGGGCCCTGCTCCTCTTCATTCTAGTTTGGATCATAAGAATTTTGTTATTTTTATTGATGACTTTACTCGTTTTACATGGATTTATTTCTTGAAAAATAAAAGTGATGTCTACTCTACATTTTTATCTTTTGAATCTCTCATTGATCGCCAATTTAATGCCAAAATTTGTACTTTTCATTCTGATTGGGGTGGTGAGTATCAAAAACTTCACTCTCATTTAAAAAAATTTGGTATTCATCACCGCATTGCGTGTCCTTACACACACGAACAAAATGGCACAGCTGAGCGTAAGATTCGCCATCTTATTGACACAGCTCTTACTATACTTGCTCTTGCCAACATGCCTCTTAAATATTGGAATTATGCACTTGAACAAAGTTCCATGGTGATCAATGTCCTACCGTCTAATGTTCTTAAAAATCAATCTCCTTTTAAAAAATTATTTCACAAAGATCCACATTACTTGGCTTTTCACCCTTTTGGTTGTGCTACTTTTCCCTTGCTTCGTCCTTATAATCGTCATAAATTTTCCTTTCGTTCGACTCAATGTGTTTATCTTGGTCAGAGACCCTTCATGCTGCTTATCGATGTTTAGATCCTATTGGGGGTTGGGTATACTTAGCCAAACATATAAAATTTCATTCCACTATGTTTCCTTTCCATCACCTTACTCCATCCGCACCAGCAATAGCACAGCACACTCTATGGCTGAATGTAAAGTGGACTGCCCTTCCTTCGTCAGATCAAACTGCACCAGGTACTTCTTTCTTTCCTTCTAACACTTTACCTACTTTATCTATGTCTCCTATGCCTGGTTCTCAAAGTCTACCTATCCCTTCTTCACCTACTTCATCTCGATCTCATCACTCTCCCAACTCACCTCCTATATCCTATCCTTCTCAACCCTCTAAACTCTAGTTAGTAGTTGATTTAACTAAGTACCCGAGTCAGCCACCTATTTCCCCTTCTTGTACCCATCATATGACCCTACGACCTTCCACCATATCCCACCACCAAGCCAAAACTGTCACCACCTATTTGCCCAAAGAACCTAAAACCTTTGCCCAAGCAAACAAATGTCCCAAATGGAGAGCTACAATGCAACTTGAGCTTGATGCATTAATACAAAACAAGACTTGGACTTTGGTTCCTAGACCACAAAATACCAATGTTATTGGAAATAAATGGATCTTCAAAATTAAACAAAAATCTGATGGGTCAATTGAGCGATATAAGGCTCGTTTGGTAACGAAGGGATACTCTCAACAATCTGGTATTGACTACTTGGAGACATTTTCTCCTGTAATTAAATTTACAACTGTCAGGACTATACTCTCTATTGCTACTGTGCATAATTGGCAAACTCACCAATTGGATATTTCAAATTCTTTCTTACATGGTTTTTTGGATACTGATTTATATATGGAGCAGCCCGTTGGTTTTATTGATTTTTCTCTGCCTAACCATGTTTGTAAGCTCAGGCGTTCTTTGTATGGGTTAAAGCAGGCTCTACGAGCCTGGTTTCAGCAGTTGTCTGCCTACCTACTCAGTCTTGGTTTCTGTTCATCTCATGCAGACCATTCCCTGTTCATTCTCACACAAGGTACTGATAAACTTTTTATTTTAATTTATGTGGATGACATCCATGTTACATGCTCAAGCTTCCCTCTCCTTTTCTGGTTCCTGGACCATATTCATAAGGTATTTCCAATTCGGGATTCAGGAGTTGTTCATTATTTTTTGGGTATTGATATATCTAATGTCAATGATGGTATCCTTTTATCTTAAAATAAATATATTGATAAAGTCCTTCAAGCCACCTTCATGGATAAATCAAAAGGTTGCTCTACACCAATGGCTGTCTCCCCTAATCTCAATAAATTAATGGGCACGCCTCTCTCATCAGCTGAGGAATACAGAAAAGTCATTGGCGCTCTTCAATATATTACCCTCACCAAACCTGACATCTCCTTCAGTATTAACAAGCTTGCTCAATTCATGCATTGTGCAACTGATGTTCATTGGCAAGCCTGTAAAAGACTTCTTCGCTATTTGAATGCCACCCGCTCTCTTGGTTTGTTTATTTCCAAGCACTCTGATTTTTCTCTTCATTGTTATTCTGACAGTGACTGGGAATCTAGTTTTCTTGGGCAAGAACTTAGTTTCTTGGTGGTTATCTAGTTTTCTTGGGCAAGAACTTAGTTTCTTGGTCATCAAAAAAATAACTTACTGTTGCAAGATCTTCTACTGAAAGTGAGTACAAATCTCTTGCCAATACTACTACTGAAGTCATGTGGCTGGTCTCCTTACTACATGAACTTGGTTGTCACTTATCCACTCCTGTTACTCTTTGGTGTGATAATGTTAGTGCCATTTATTTATGCTCTAATCCAGTCTTCCATACGCGCACCAAACATGTAGAAATTGATTATCATTTTGTTAGAGATCAAATTCGACTAGGCTTGGTTCACATTCATTTTATCAACAGTTCGGATCAACTTGCTGATATCATGACAAAGCCATTGGCCCACGCCTCCTTCAAGACTCACTGTGACAAGCTTCGCCTGTGTAGACCATCGGCTCAGCTTACGAGGGGGTGTTAATGGATAAATATCTTTATTTATTTCTTTTGTAATTATCCATCTCATACACATCTAATAGGATTTGTATTCGTTTATGTATATCTGACAGTGATAGAGTTCTTGTACATCTTTACCACAACGTCATTCCTCTGTATTTAAAAGGATTTGCCTTCTGCTGAAATAGACGTGGAAAACCTTTAGTTATTCTTTGAGTTATGCTTTACACACGTGACAATCAATTTCTATATGTTCTGTAAACGCATGAAAAATTAGATTAGAAGCAATATGCAAAGCTAATTGATTGTAGAAAAGAAATTAGAGCTGGTTAGTAGTGAGGAATATGAAGATCATCAAGCCAAGGCTTTGTATTATGCTTCTGCAGAAGACCAACAAAATAGAGATTGGCTAAGAAAAACACAGAATCTAGTGATACTTCTCTAGTCTATGAGCAAGCTTCCCAATCTAAATCAAAATAGGCCTTAAGAGTAAGCGAAGATATAGAGGAGAAGAATATCCCTTGACCTATATTTTATATACCTTAAAGCTCTTTGAACTTGTTGCAAATTAGCTTCTGTTGGATGCTCCAGCCTTTGAGACAATTATTGCATAGCACAAACCAAGTATGGCACGGTTTGAGTGAAAGAAATACTCCCACAAGCTCGCTATAAACAATAGCATCTATGGGAGTGGAAACATATATGTCACTAGGCTTAAAATGAGGAACGACAGGTATCGCTACAAAAAAACTGCCAATTAGCGACGACATTATTTTCGTCGCAAATTTAGCGACGGATTCGCGACTGTTTTACAATTTCTTCGTGGGGAGGATATTTTCTATTTTTTTGCAACAAATTAGCGACGGAATGAATAAACAGTCGTTAATTATTGGCGGGAAGTATACGCGCCTTTTTTGTGATGGATTAGCGACAAATATTTCCGTCGCTAAATTTTATAATTTTTTATACATGAAATTATTTCTAGAAAATGTAGCGACGGACATTTTAGTCCCTAATTTTGGAGGGAAAATATAGCCCCTTTTTTGCGACGGTTTAGCGACGAAAATCTATCACTAATAGTAATTTGTTATAGTAATAAAATTAGCGACGGAATTATTTAGTCGCTAATCCGTCGCAAATAAATTAAGAAATAATTTTTTTTAATTTCACTCACATGATTTATGTATAGTTTTAAGTAATTTTAATATAGACCATATGAATTAAATATTTTATTTTGTAACAGAAAATTAGAAATTATTTTATAAGTTGATAATAATTTTTTATCAATTATACCAAAATCTAAAGTTATTTATTTAGAAAATTTATATTTTTAATAATAATAATAATAAACTAATTGTTACGATTATTATATATTTGCATGTTCAAGATTAAAAAAATAAATATTTATAAAACAATAATGTAAAATTTATTATTTCATTCAAAATAATAATAAAAAAATTTGTAATTAATTTTTATTTTATAAAATTTAAATCAAATATTAAATTATTAGGAATTCTATTGATTTCTTTATCAATTATCCCCAAATATAAAATTATTTATTTAAAAAAATAAATTTTAATAATAATAATAATAATAATAATAATAAAGTAATTGTTATAAGTATTATATGGTCATATTATGAAAAATAATAAATATAAATATTTATATAATAATAATATAAAGTTTATTATTTCATTTAAAATGATTATGAAAATTTTATAATTTATTTTTATTTTGTTAAAATTTTGAGCAAATTTTAAATTATTAAAAAATTTAAAATATATATTTATAAAATTATCCTTGAATACAACGATAAAATGATGAAATTTGGTAGGGGCATTTTAGTAATTTCAAAAATTTACCCTACATATAAAAATAACATTTTCTCTTCCCTCACATCTCTCTACCGTTTCAATTTAATGCGTATATGATTTTAAACTTAATTTATTATTTAGTTGAATAAGACAATAGAGTTCAATCCAAGACTTAAACTCATACAAGTCAAAATGAATAAATTTTCTAATTTAATTTCTTCAATTTGATTTTTATTATTTTTCTAAATGAATAAATTTTCTAATATATATATATACACACACACACACACACTTTTCAATTTTATTTCTATTATTTTTCTAAATATTCAAAGCTCCATCTAAACTCATCCTTACTATTTTACTTCACTACCGCGGTTACCTAATTGAGTGGTATGGAAGACTGAGAAAACTTACTGATTTGAAAATGGAGAAATGGCTTTGAAATTCTAAACATGGCCAGAGATTAATAAATAAGTTAATATATTATCTGATAAATCCAAATATATAGTCCATTTGAATCTGCATGTTTATGGTTTGGTTGGATCATCAAATACAAATTGAACAGCTTTTATACGGAATAGTGTAAGTAAAGATTCAACGGTTAAGTATTTACCGTTAGATCGGCCTAATTTTTTGTGAGTACGTTCGAAACTCCTTGTTGTTAATTTTGTATGGTGAAGATTAGTTTTTAAGGTATGTGAGTTCGGTTTTTATTGCAAAAAAGAGGTTATTTTCTGAATTTTTTACGTAATGACCAGTTTTATATACGAAGACGATCGAAAAATTATTTGCTGTTAGATTGGCCTGATTTTTGGTGAGTACGTTCAAAACTTCTTGTTGTTAATTTTGAACGGTGAAGATTAGTTTTTAAGGTCTGTAAGTTCAGTTTTTGTTGCAAAAAAATATTGTTGATTCTTTTTGGGTAAATTTTATTTTTATTTGGAGTATAAGTAAAAACGTTTCTATTCCTATACTTTATAGAAGCTTTGGTTTTCTATAATTTTTGTTAATATAAAACATGGATTATTATACCAGTGATGTATTTTTTAGTAGAGCATAATCGAGAGTGATTTGAAGTGAGTTCAATATGTGAATACTTGATCTATTTTTTGAACTTATTTATTTAGAAAATTTACATTTTTAATAATTTTTTATCAATTATCCCAAAATCTAAACTTATTTATTTAGAAAATTTACATTTTTAATAATAATAATAATAAATTAATTGTTGTATTTATTTTATAATTATATTATGAAGATTAATAAAAATAAAGATTTGTAAAATAATAATATAAAATTTATTATCTCATTTAAAATAATTCTAAAAAATTTAATAATTTATTTTTATTTTGTTAAAATTTTGATCAAATATTAATTATTAGAAATTTTAATTATATGTTTACCAAACAATCCTTGAATATAAAGACAAAAGGGTAAAGATTGGTAGGGACATTTTTGTATTTTAAGAATGGTAACCCTTTGTAACGCCCCAATTTTTTAAATTATTCGAATAATAAATAAATCGACCCGAATAACATGTAAATTTGATAATAAAATAAATTGGGTTGAATTATAGTTGAGTTTTGGGTTTTATTGCATAAAAGAAGAAGTTCTGGGGTTAAATGGCAAATAGTGTACAATTTGGGGGGACTTAAAGAGGAAGTTGTCGGTTCCTCTTTGTCCCAAAAAAAAACCAGCCCGACGCCACTTCCCTCACCCCTCTCTTCTTCTCCCTTCTCCGGTCCGGCCACCCCAGCCATCGCCACCGCCCCTTTCTTCTTCTTCTCCTTCTTCTTCTCCTCCTTACGGCAGCAGCAGCCCTTTTCTCTCCTTCTCTTTGGCTCGGTTCTCTCTACTCCGACCTCCCTTGGTGCTAAGCTTCCTCTCCATGAGTTGGGTAAGCTTCTCCTTGCCTCTAATTAATGGATGTTGGTGATAATTGGAGGAAAGCTTGCATAATTTTAGATCTAGGGATTTTTACTAATTTGGAAAAAGTTTAATTTATGGTAATTAGATGAATATTTAGTTGATTAATTGCCTAAAATAGTTTTAATATTTTGAATTACTCATTAATTGTTAAAGAATTTTTGTGGATTTTGGAATTTGAGGGAAAATTGGAATAGTTGATCTATTAATTTAGTTTCAATGGTTCTTGACTCACTGTTTGCATTTTGGATAATGTCTAATGCTTATGTCATACTCTTTAGAACATTTCTATAGCAAACGAGATCTGAATTTAGTAGCAATTGGTCTTTTCAATTAGGTTTGATCGTGATTGGAAAAAGATAGAAGATTTTATGGGTTCAAATACTGTGATCCAGGTTTGAATGCTGCTTTTCTTCTTTGCAGGTTAACTTTTTCGAAGGTCTTTAATTGATCATTTGCCTTTTTAGATTCTTTTGCTATAGAGCCTTAAACTAATAAAATGCACCTTTGGTTTTGGGGTTTCTGCTGCAAATCTGATAATAATTAATAAAGGGTTATCCTCAGCCTCTAAGCAATTTATTTAAGGAATAATAAATAAATTCTTTACTAGATTATCCCACTAAATTTGTTAATAATAAAAATAATATCTATATGCTACTAAATTTATATGAAATATCTATAAATTTTTTTATGCGATATGTCAAATTGATACTCTATTAATTAGTTCATTGAATAATTTGAAATATACATGTGTATTATCCAATGTTTAATGATTGTGGATTTTTCTGGCATGAGATAACGGATGGAGGCAGATGGTAGGTGGGAGGTGTCCTGTTTCAATTATTAGTATCCAATATTTGCATTATTTCTTGATTTACTACTTCCACTCTGATAAAACTATTGATTAGAATTCCTTAAATCTTATCCTTCTAAGGATGCACATGAGATTTACATAATCTTTTCTTTAACAAGAAAAACAATTATGGCTTACCCTTCTTTAATGATTTATTATAAAATAAATGGTAGGTTATTTTGCTAATGTGATTTACATTGTAGCTTCAAAAGGTTACTGTATTCATAGCCCAACATGTTTTACCCTTGCATCTGGATATGGTACATGGGACGACACTTCCATGCTAATTAATACTACAACAAGCAAAATTAGAAGAAAAAGGCTCCTTTCATTCACCTACAGTTTGCCACATATTCCACAATCATTAATGATGAACCATGTGGCTTCTGCTCAAGCATGATATAATTTGCCTATATTTACGTATTAGCAGTATTTTTTAGCACTACTAATGCTTAAAATTTTATTGCTTTTAAATTTAGTTTAGAAGTATCTCTTGCTTCTGTTCAATTCTTGAACAGATAGTTTTTGAGCTTTTAATGTTTGCTAGTTTCAACTTTCAGTCATGGCTTTTATTTGGATGTAGCATGCTGGGCCTAGTTTGGTTTGCTCAGAAGCAAATATCTCCCAAAGGCCTATCCTTTTGCAGGCAACTCAAGTAGCCTACTAATTTGTCATGTTGTTACTAGTTTTGGTTCTTTATTTTTGAATTTGTTGCTAATTTTTTAGCTGAGCTTATAGAGAGTAACTTAAAGTAACATGGATAAACAATGTAATTGGAATTCAACTCAATAACTAGTAGAATAGCAGTTGCTTGCAAATGAGCATTGTATTATAGCTGTAACTCTTACTGTCAGATATAGAAAACTATTTTCAGCACCTCAACTGAAAATATTGCTTTATTTTGGGCTCTGAGATTGATGCTTATTATACAGAGCCCATGAAGGGCAGGTTTGCAATATAACCTTTTTTTTCCTTGTATTTGATGTCAGAATCATATCTGGATGAAAATTAACTTGTCCATGAGGTTATATTATCATTGATTTTGTAGGGCAAACTATAAGAACCATGCAGCAATCAAGTGGAAGTGTTCCTATTTTATAGGAGTCTTACTGGTGGTAATTTGGCTAGGCAAAAACCGTATTTAGTACAGTAACTTCTTTATCATTTGATTGCATGTTCTTAAGTAATAAATATATCTTATTTAAATTTCTTGGGTGTGCATCTGATTGGGAGGTGGGAAATCCACTGGATTTGGGTTGGTTTATGATTCAGTTGAGAATGCAAAGAAGTATGAGCCTAAATACAGACTCATCAGGGTAAGTTTAACACTCCTTGAGAATTAGAACTTACTGGCATGTTTTGTTTTCTAGCTATATAGACTGAAGGATTTATACATTCTAACTGAATTGTTTTTCAGTTGGTTTCATTGCATTTTAAAATAAAACAAAAGCTTGGAGTTCTGTTTTATATTAAGAGTCCATGTGAGAAACTTTGCTAATTTCTCAAATTTATATTGTCATTATTGTCAGATTTTTTGCATCAGTGAATAAATGTTCTGTTCATTTATAGAATTTTGTTTTTCGACAATGATTGAGTTTGAAAAGTTTTCACAATACATTATTTTTAGTTAAAAAGAGGCAACAGCCCTAAAACATAATTCAATACATTTGATGTATGCTTCATAGATCTGTTGATGAGGGCAACTTATGATAATAACTATGTTCTCATATTAGATATTCACTTATTTGTCAGGTTTTGATTATTCTCAAGATATGATCTGTGCTTGCTAAACTGTGTCTTGTCTATGTGCAGAATGTGCTTGATACTAAAGTGGAGAAGTCCAGGAAATAATTGAAGGAAAGAAAGAACAGGACGCAGAAGGTCCGCGAAGTCTCTTGTTTGGGTTTTCTTTTGCTTTTAGGTAATTTTGGATGAAATCTTGTGTTGTCTACTAGGTGTCAATTTTATACTGAATTGTTCGGCAATTTTTTCTTTTTTGAAAGGATGATGATTCATGATGCAAATTATGGTCAAGAATCTGACGTAATGAGTTTATGAATTCTTTTATTGAATACCAAGTTCTTCATTGGAGTTTGAGCTATTCTTAAAATTCCTACCGTTCAAAGCCTTAGTGAGATCATTTGTAAAATTTAAAAAATCATTCCACCTTGTTCATGTTGAAGCAGGTGGGCCCTTACCAATTCATCATTCGTCTTAGTTTGGTGCAAGGTAGTTTTTTAGCAAATGTGTAATAATTTAATTACTAATAATATAAAATTCAATTTTGCAATAAGTTGGCGACGGATTTACGACAGAAAATTTATCTCTAATATGTAATAGATATAATTTAAGAAATAATTAGCGACCAAATTAGCGACAAATATTTCATCGCTAAATTTATTTTTAATTAGCGACGGAAAATGTAGTCGCTAAATATTATTATTATAATTCGGCGACTAATTAGGAATATAAATTAGCGATGAAATTCGTCGCTAAATTAGCGACTTATTTTGAAATCCATCGCTAATATATTCGCGACTGGCCTTTTAGCGACTGTTCGTCACGGCGTCGCTAATTTACATTAGCGACGAAATTCTGGTAATTAGCGATGGAATTGTCCGTCGCTAATTAGCTATTTTTTTGTAGTGTATTTTGATAAATTTTGCTCTGAAAAAATAAACATCAGCTAAAAACTCTAAAGCATACTTTCTCTAGCACATAATAATACTAGTTACGTCCTTGCCACTTTAAAACCTGGGAAATACTTCAGTTTTCCCAAGTCGTTTATCTTGAAAGCATCATGCAAGTACTGCTTAACTTCTGCAATTCCAAAAGCAGTTTCGCTAGCCTTTCACATATACTAGTAATACAATAAAGGAATTTAAAGATGCTTTAAGAAATAGATAAGGGTTTGCCTGAGCTCGTTTAAAACCTTTAGGGGAAGAGCTTGAGTTTATTTAGCATGCCATTGTTGGCTTACCTAAGGCAACAAGAAGACATTTGAAGTTTGCAAACTTGACCTGAAAATGATGGTTGAAAACCTTGAACGAGCTGCATATACTCCTATTCATCTGAACCCTCATGTAAAAAGGCATTATTAATATTTAATTGCTCTACATGCCACTGCTTTACTATTGCAACAACAAGAAGAGTTATAATGGTAGTAATTTTTGCAATCCATATGCGATTTGCTTCTAATGCTGCAATAATTACCTCTATAGCATTTTTCCACTCTTAGATCTAATGGCTTGAGAATAACTTTTAAGTTTAGGTATTGTAGTAATATCAATAGAGAAAACCTTATAGTTCGGAGCAAGTTTGTTATAAGAAAAGGAGTTGGCCAAAACATAAGGAGTACCAAGAAGCTGAGGATAATAATGCTGAGATTTAGACTCCTAAAAGTCAGGTTGCAATAACAATAGTGATAATCCTGCAAATACTGAGAAACTACTCTAGGTTTGCTAGATCTTCTCAAAGAAATAGAAGTATCACCAAAGGAAATTGATGGAAAAATTTATGGAATTGATAGAAGCAGTAGGAATCTTAATGGCTGGTGTAAAATCTTGAGGAAAATTATTAGCATGGAGGAGAGACAACATGTAAAGAATATAAGCAACATAATTATCTTGTAAAAAAGAGACAACATTCTAGTAAGGACAAATGGTTTCATAGAAATAAACATTTTTAGAGATTGAAATGCTCATCATTTCAAGATTAAACACTTTAAAGCCGTCCATACTAAGCTAATAACCAAAGAAAAAATGTTGGACTTATTTCTCTATCTTGCAATAGTAGAAACATAACAAAAGCTAGTAAAAACTCTTTGAAATGACAAATCAGGTAGCTTATGATGAATGTAAAACAAACAGGACATGGGAAACCTTTATTAATGACTATATTCAGCATAATGATAGGTATTTATACAAGAGTGAAAAGCTAAGTAAGGAAAAAAAACCTATAATACTGCTCTTATTAATATGGTAACTATACAAAGTAACTAAATCATGCTAACTGTACAGTATCTCATATAATATCTATTACACTACCTCTTAAGTTGGAGTATAAATGTTAATCATGCCTAACTTGTTACAAAAACATTCTTCTCGAGACCCTATTTATTGCTTTTATGAATATATTTGTAAGTTTGTTGGTTGTTCTATATTCAAATGCCTTATGGAAATTATATTTTCTTAAATATTTTTACAAATAAAGTGACAGTCAACTTAAATATATTTAGTATGTTCATTAAAAACTGGATTGAAAGCAATAAAGAGATTATCCTGATTATCATACCAAAATTTTGTTGGTTGGTGATAACAGATCCAAATCAATCTCACCTAATAGATGTTAAATTCATAAGATTTCACATATAGATTGGGCCATGGCTTTATATTCAAATTTTGCATTGAATATGAATATAACACTGTTTATTACTCCTCTATTGTATTAAGTTTCCACAAAAATACATAGTAGCTTGTTGTGGAACTCCAATCATTTTTCGATCCAACCTAATTAGCATCCGTAAAGCATTTAATATATATGTACCTATGATTAGTACTACCTCCGTTTTTTTTACCTGTCATTTTTTATGTTTTCACAAGGATTAAGGAGTATTAATTAAGCCTTATTTTAGAATTAAATACAGTAAAAAAAATGACTAAATTGTCCTTATTTTTATTACTCCAAAAATACTTAATTCTAGTGACTTAATGAATTAATACTTGACATGGGAATTTCAACATTTATTAAGTTATCTATTTTCAAGGCAGCATTTCCAAATAAGTTTGTTTCTCCAGCCTCTTTCATTCATATTTATTTTAAATCTAATTCCATTGTAATTTTAACTATGTATATAAAAATTTTCAAGATTAATTCAAACTTTTCCCACCCAAATAAATTTCTAAATTTTTTAATTTCCCACCAAAATATGCTGTATAAATAAAATTGTTAGAATGTTAAATTTAACTTACCAAATTCAATAATCTATATAGAAACTTAGTAAATGCCTTTAGAAATAGATTTAAATGTGAGTGCAATGCAATATGAAGTTGAAGTTGATAATGAAGAAGAAGAAGCACAAATTCAATTACTGGACCTCAATGTTGATGCAACAAGTTTTGATTTCGACCAAAATATCATCCTAAATTCTCCACCGGTTAATGCTTCTTCATCAAGTCATATTTTAATAGATTTAAACAGTGAGCCACTTGTAGAAGATGAGATACAAGAGCAATCACAAGATTCAATCATCAATGTTGGTATGTTGACATCTCAAACTAAAATATTTTTATATTATTTTTCATAAATCATGCTACTTTTTATTGAATAATTAGCCATGAAGTTTTTTTGTTCCATTATTATTAATTTATGCATTGTAATCATGGAGTATTTTATGTATGGGTCAACCGAAATTATGGGGTTTGTGAACAGAATATACTTGTTTTTTTAGATTAATCATGGAGTATTTTATGTATTTAGATAGGCAAGCAACTATCCAATTTGGCAATACAGGAGATATTTTAAAATAATTTATTCCATTCTTCATTAAAAGAATTATCCAATTTTAATTTCTAGAAATGCATGAGCTGTCAAATATCAAAATAATATTATTGTTTTACTTGTGTTTTAGTGCGAATTCATAGGTATAATGCTAAATAAAATAACAAGAAAGAAGAAAAATTTTGTTAGTTTGTTTTAGTGACGAATTCAAGTGAGACAATGCCTCCTTTAATTTTGTTAATTTGCTTTTATATGTAATGATTGTTCAACTGCTTTTTGTTTTTCTTTTTAAGAAAAAAGAAAAATTGGGTTTGCTTTTTATATGTAATGGTTTGATTAATTATTGGGTGGGATGGCTAAGCTTATATCATCTCATATAGATTTATAATATGAAATGCTGATAGAGGTTAGATATATTGAAAACTATAGGCATGTTTTTATGTATTGATAATATTTATTAGTCATGATATTTATTTGTCAAATGATTTATAATTTTTTTAATGATTTTTGTTATTTGCTTTACATTTCATTGTGTGTAATATATTTTCTCTTTCATTTTAAAATTGAAGAAAATAGTACCAATGATAATGCAAGTGAGCAACCAATAGATGTGAAGAAAATGTTGAACAATGATGAACGCAAAGCTTTATATGAGAGGTTACTGCAAAAAAGTGTGGATGGAAAACTGAAAAGAGGAGTGACAAGAATGGTGGCATTGGAGTTCTCAGTTTCTATGCGCACTGTTCAACAGATTTGGAAACAATCCAAAAACAGTGGCCCGTTTGTAAACGTGTCTCATAGGAAGACAACTTGTGGTCGTAAAAGAGTTCAAATTGATAAGAATTGATTTTGTGAGATTCCTCTACATCAACGGACAACTTTCTCCTTTCTAAGCTTGTGCCATGAATATAAGCAGAACGAAGTTATTTAAATATTTTAAATCAGGAGATATTCGACGTCATTCAAATGCCATAAAATCGTATCTGAATGAAGAAAATAAAAGACAACGATTGCAGTTTTGTATATCGATGCTTGACAAAAATAGCTTACCACATTATCCAAGCTTCATCGGGATGTACAACATTATACATATTGATGAGAAGTGGTTCTATATGACAAAGAAATCTGAAACTTACTACCTCCTACCTGATGAAGAAGATCCAATTCAAACTTGTAAAAGTAAAAATTTTATTGGAAAAGTTATGTTTTTAGTTGCCATAGCTCGTCCAAGATTTGATGCACAAGGTAACGAGCTTTTCTCTGGAAATATTGGGGTATTTCCTTTCATCACCCACGAAGCAGCTAAGAGAACTAGTGCTAATAGAGTTGCAGGAACACTTGAGACAAAACCAATAACTTCAGTGAAAAGAGAAATTATAAAGTCTTATTTAATTGAAAAGGTTTTGCCAGCTATCAATTCTAAATGGCCAAGGGAAGATTTAGGATTTCCAATATATATTCAGCAAGACAATGTAAGAACACATATTGATATAAATGATGATGAATTTCATCGAGTTGCTACAAAACATGGATTTGATATTCGTTTAATGTGCCAACCTGCTAACTCTCCAGATTTAAATTTTCTCGATCTTGGATTTTTTAATGGGATCCAGTCCTTACAATATAAAGAGGCACCTAAAACTGTTGATAAGCTTATTGATGCAGTTGTTAAGTCATTTCAAGCTTTTCCTTCAAGAAAGTCTAATAATATATTTTTGACATTACAGATGTGCATAATCGAAATCATAAAAGCAAGAGGTTCTCATAAGTACAAAATTAAGCATTTGAAGAAAGCAGCATTAGAAAGAGAAGGCCAACTACCTACTCAAATAAAATGTGATCCACATTTGGTGCAAGAAGTTCTTAACTATTTAAGTTAGCTTGTTTATTGTCTAAATATGTAGGGTAATTGGTAATATTTGAATTGTTTGCTTTTTTTTTCTTAAAAAATGTTTCTACATATAGTCTAGATAGGTAAGGAGTATTATTTACCAATGTTTTGTACTTATTTTGGAATACTATTTATTTTGTCATATGTTATTTTTTTTCATGCAAGATAAATATCGATCATGCTATTAGGGGATTATTTTTTATAAACCAATTAATTTATTTCATACATATAATTGTTATTTATGCTTTTATTGAGATTTTTCATCAAACTATATTAAAAAGCAATATGTCTCTACAAAATGTGATAAACTACTCCTTACATATGAACTAGTACATTTTCAAGTGATTACAACTAAATGATAAAAATATTATGATAAACTAATAAAATACTCTTTTTTCACGTGATTACAAAAGGTGATAAACTAATTACATATGAATTAGACTCTTTTCACGTGATAAAGTACTACTCCTTTTTTCTTTTGTGATAAACTACTTATTTTTCTTTTGTGGTGGACAAAGGTGTCAGAAAGAGGGTTACTTGTAGAGAGAGGTTAACTTTTTTCTTTTGTGGTGGAGAATACTCTTCATTTTTCAATTGTGTTTTTCGATTTTCTTCCTCTCATTTGCCCATTTATGCATTTTTCATATCTTCACTGCTTTTTGAAGATGGAGCAAGCCACGATGAAGTTGAAGGAAGTGACCATGGACGTAGAGGAGACTGTGTTCTTGTGGAGGTGCCATTGGCAAGGACACTGAAGTATGAAAGATAAATTTTCAACATATCTTTCACTACTTGCTGGATTTCTTCTTCCAATACTTGTTGAATTTCTTTTTTGTCAAAAATTTCATCTTCTCCATTAGGTAATCTATTCAAATCGAAATCACGAGGTAAAGGTTTATTCAAATCAAAATCTAACATTCTTTTTTCTTTTCTTTTTTCATTAGATGTAATTTTTGATTTGGAAACTACACTGGTAGAGTTTTCTTCTTTGTTCATCTTTTTTTAATAAATTTGTAAAAAAAATCTTTAATTGATATACTATATTTTTGAAGGGATGAATATCGAAAAAAGGAATAGATGAAGATGAATTAAGATTAACTTAATTGGGCTGTAATTTCCAAAACAAGGATAAAATTGAAAAATTAAAATTATTGTTGCATTTAATCCTTCCAAAACATCAAGTAAATAAAATATGAATCATCCTAAAAAATGACTATTAAACAAAAACGGAGGGAGTATAAAGTATACAAAGTCTAGAATCTTCTAGAGTCTCCTTTCAAAAAACATAAAAATTTTCTCTAAAACTGTCCAATGCTTGATTGTGGAAGTAGACACCAGCTAACGTTGCTTACTTTTGAAGAGAGCAAACGAGAGTAGATTCAGGATGGAGAAATAGTTAAATGTCAATGCTAAGCATTGGAAATTCATTGTCATAATTTAAAAAAATAACCACAAAAATACGGATAATTTTTTTTCCAATACAAATACAGATAGTTGAGGGTGAGAAAATATAAGGAATTACATAAAGAAGTCACGTATTAGGCATTTCACAATCATCATCTATTGCGCATCCCAATAGCTATTAGTTCCTGAAATTATCAGCTTATGTTCCTGTTGGGAATTGAAACACCTGTTTGTTCAACTCTTAACAACTAAAGAGGCATTTATTACCTCGGTGTTTGCAATGATTAGAGAGTTAATGTTTCAACGTATCCTTAATTAGAGAGGGCAATTTTAAATAGGTGGATTAGCATAAAATTAGAAGGTATGATAAGGAGTTAGTAGAAATTTTATTTTTTTCTCTCTTTCTTGTGACGAGTTTTCTTCTCTTGCTCTTATGGCAAGGCCTAAGAGTTGGTCGATATCTGGCTTGTTTTCTTTGGATTTCCTCTATTTCACTTCTTGATTACTCCACTCAAATTGATTTGGCTGTTTGTATATGTCATGGATCCGAGTGTCACAACTGCAACAATCACAGAACGATGTGGAAAAATAAATTTAGAAGATGATTCACAGGAGGGATTGATTTTTGAAGATGGAGATTTTATAAATGAAAAGAAGGATCTCTCATTATGTCTCATTGGTCGGGTGGTCTCCAATAGATCCATCAATGTTGTAGCGTTTAAAGCTACAATGGCAGAGGTATGGCAACCTGGAAAATGTATTGAAATCCAGGAATTACTTCCAAAGTTGTTTAGTTTTCAGTTCTTCCACGAGATAAATATGAATAGAGTCCTAAATGATGGGCCTTGGTCCTTTGATCAAAAACTGTTGGTTTTGAAAAAGATGGAAGTCGGTTTACAACCTGAGAATATGGAGTTATATGAAGTGGAGTTTTGGGTGCAATGTTATAATTTACCAATAGGTTTCTGGACGGAGCGTATTGGGTGCAACATAGGGAATGAATTGGGGTATTTTATTAAAATTGATCCTAAGAGTTTGGATGGCAACTGGAAGTCCTTTATGCGGGTTCGAGTTAAACTGGATATTAGAAAACCTTTGTGTATCTCATTGAAAGTGAAGAAGCAGGGCGGTGACTGGGTGGTAATATCTTTCAAGTATGAGAGATTGCCGAGTTTCTGTTTTCTTTATGGTATTATTGGCCACCAGGAAAAATTTTGCAGTAAACGATTTGAAGTGGACATGACTAATTATGTGTTTGAATATGGAGCCTTCCTCAGAGCACCGATGAAGAAAACAATGCATTATGTCGGAGAACGGTGGTTTAGGAGCAACACGTCAGAGATGGAAACTGAAAAGAATGAAGCTGGTATCCACGGTGCAAAATCTGGCAAGAACAACGTTGGGTGTAGCTGGCAGGAGGGTGATTTGAGTCAGGACTCTAGAGTCTTGGTTCCAAAAGGAAATTCTGCGAGTATCAGCAAGATCAGAATTTCAGCTAATCAACCGGATATTCAGAAGGTTAGTATTTTTGTTGTTAAAAATGACGTGCATGGGAAGGTTAATTATATGGCAAGTAATATTAATACACGTGGAAAAGACAAACAAGACACAGAAGGTATTCAAGATATTTGTATCTTAGAGAGTGACAATAAACGGCGTCATTCTAATAATCTTTTATTAGACAGAATTCCATCTTTTTCTTCTTACGAACTGCAGGATAAAGTTGCTGGAGACTCAGATATGTTGGAGGCAGGACCTATTAATCAGGCATGCCCTACGCCATGATCGCATTAGCTTGGAACTGTTGTGGGTTAGGCCAGCCACAAGCAGTTCTTGAGCTAGCTGAAATGGTCTCCTCTCTTCTTCCCTCCCTCATTTTTCTTATGGAAGTTCGTGTTGGTCAAGCGCAGATTGAGAGATTATGTCGACGTATAAATTTTTTTGGAAGATTTTCTGTTCATGGTGAAAATACTGGCGGTGGTTTGGCGTTACTGTGGCGAAGGGATATCTTTGTTTCCCTTCGATCCTACTCTTTGTCTCACGTCGATGTTCTTGTTACTCCTTCTAGTCACTCTGTTGTACGTTTTACTGGTTTCTATGGCAACCCCAAGAGACACTTAAGATACCAGTCATGGAATTTGCTTAGCTAGCTATCTTCAGAGAATGAATGGCCTTGGACTATGCTTGGAGACTTTAATGATATACTTTCTGCTTCGGAAAAATTTGGTGGCAATCCCCACCCTCCGTCGCATATCAATGCTTTCAGGGACACCATTCAATCTTATGGTTTATTTGATATGGGCTACAGTGGCTACAGATTCACATGGGAACGATCAAGAGGAACCAGCAATTGGATTAGAGAAAGACTAGATAGGGGCTTGGCTAATGAGGCTTGGTTTAGCTTATTTCCAGATTGCCATGTCGTTCATGTTGGCATGCTTCATTCAGACCACATGGCTCTTCTGCTCTCTTCAAAACCTGGTAATTACACCCATAATTCTCGATTTCATTTTGAGAATTCGTGGCTTCAAGAACAAAGCTGTAAAAAACTAATTAAAGATTGTTGGAATGGCTCCTCATCTTTCTCGATTCCTCAACGCCTTGTTTCTTGTTCTAAAGCTTTGGAAGAGTGGGGCAGGTCCCATCGTAGGAGATTTTTGGATGATATCAGGGAGTGTAAGCAGGAATTAAATAGATTAAGGCCAAGGACAGATGCTAGATCTATTGCTTGTTTCAAACAAGCAAAAGAAAAGCTTGCAGGGTTGTTCTATCAAAAAAACCGGTATTGGCAGCAAAGGGCAAAGGTCAATTGGCTTAAAGAAGGTGACATGAATTCCAAATTCTTTCATGCTTATGCCTCCTTGAGGAAAAAGAAGAATATGATTCACTGTATTCTTGATGAAGCAGGGAATAGCTTAGATTGGAATTCTGGACTGCAGGAGCATATAAAACAATATTTTGATGTTGTGTTTAAATCATCAAATGGTAACAACTTGGACTTTCTTAATTTTGTTAAGCCTTGTATATCAGATGAACAAAACGAGAAGCTACTTAGGCCTTTTGAAGCTGCTGAAGTCAAAGAGGCTCTTTTCTCCATGCATCTGAATAAAGCCCCAGGTCCTGATGGGTTTAGTCCAAGATTTTTTCAATCGCAGTGGGAGTTAATTGGACCAGATGTTACAGATTTTATCTTGGAGATTCTTCAGACTGGTAACTTGCCTGCATCTCTTAATGAAACAATTCTTGTGCTTATTCCTAAAAAGAAGCAACCTAAATATATTCATGAGTTTAGACCTATTGCTCTTTGTAATGTGGTGTACAAAATTCTTTCTAAAATGGTTGCAAACAGGATGAAGTTCTTATTAGACGAAGTGATTTCTGAATGTCAAAGTGCTTTCATTCCTGAAAGACTGATAATGGACAATGTTCTTCTGGAATTTGAAGCGAAACATTTCCTTCATCGGAAAACAAAAAGTTATAATGGTACAATAGCTTTAAAGTTGGACATGGCTAAGGCTTATGACAGAATGGAGTGACATTACTTGAAAAGAATTCTTGACAGGTTGGGTTTTCATGACAGTTGGATCAAGGTCATAATGATGTGTATTTCTTCGGTGTCTTACAGAGTGTGTACTAGTGGGCACATGATGGAAAGTATTCTCCCCAGTAGGGGTCTTCGACAAGGAGATCCTCTATCACCATATTTATTCATTTTGGGTGCCCAAGGACTCTCAGCGGCTATGGCTAGTTAGGAGCAAGCTAATTTAATTCATGGGTGCAAGGTGGCAAGGCGAGCCCCAACAATTAGCCATTTATTGTTTGCAGATGATGCTTATTTTTTCTTCAGAGCAAACCTTTGTGAAGCAGAGGCGATTAAAGAATGTCTGGCACAGTATGAGCTTGCATCAGATCAATCTGTTAATTTTCAGAAGTCAGCAATCGAATTTAGTCAGAATGTGGATTCGTTCATGAGGCAATTATTTTGTAATATTCTGGGAGTTTCGAGAGCTCACCACTCTAAATCTTATCTTGGCATGCCAATGTTTGTGGGCCAAAGCAGAAATCAAGTTTTTGCTTTTATCAAAGACCAGATTTGGAAGCGCATTAATAATTGGAGGAATAAATTTCTTTCTTGGGGTGGTAAGGAAATTCTTATTAAAGCAGTTCTGCAGGCTATTTCTTCATATATTATGAGCCTATTTCTCATTCCGAAAGGCATGTGTGATTCTATTCATCGAATGCTTAACAGATTTTGGTGGCAAGGTACCGGTGTCAATGCAGGTGGCATTAACTGGTATCGTTGGGATTTATTGTGCTATCCTAAGAAATTGGGTGGTCTGGGGTTTTGCAATATGCATGATTTTAACATTGCTCTACTGGGTAAACAGTTTTGGAGAGTTCTTTCTAACCCCAATACTTTGGTTGTCAGAGTTCTTAAAGCCAGATACTTTCCTAACAGTAGCGTGCTTCAAGCACAATTGGGGCGTCGTCCTAGCTTTACTTGGCGTAGCATGTTGGCAGCAAGAGAGATTGTCATGCAGAACTACAAGTGGCGGGTTGGCAATGGTGAAACAATTAATATTTATGGGGATGCATGGTTGGTTAATCCCTCACATCCCAGAATTAACTCCCAACCAGTGCCTTACTTACTCAATTCCAAGGTATCGTCTTTATTGATTGGAGGGTCATGCTGGAATGTTTCTCTTATTCAAGCATGTTTTAACAGTGCAGATGCTAGCAGAGTTCTTCAGGTCCCGTTACCAAACACCGGTACACAAAACCTGATCTATTGGCCTCTTGAACCTAATGGCCAATACAGTGTTAAAAGTGTCGTCCGATTACTCCTTGGTGATGCTCATCCTTTAACATATAGCAATTTTGTGTGGCGGTCTATGTGGAGATTGGCTATTCCTTTGAAGGTACGAATTTTTTTGTGGCGTTGTCTTACTGACAATCTTTCAACTAGGTACAACCTCTTTCAGAGGCATGCGATGGATATTTCTGTTTGCCCTTTTTGTTCTCCAATTGTGGCAGAAACTACTCACCATGCACTTTTTTCATGTCCCAACTCTCAAGCTATATGGATGGAAAGCTCTCTTGGTATATGTTATGATGCTCTTGCTTCTATTTCTGATATTGTCAACAGCTGGTTATCTTTCTCAAATCGTGATGAGACTCATCAAGCTATATTTTTGATGTGATCGATCTGGCATAGAAGAAATAAGTTCATTTGGAAAAGGCAAAGAATGAGTAATGGTGCAGTTCTTCGTATGGCAATGTGCTCTCTCAACCAATGGCAAGTGGTGCACCAAAAAGATTTTACCCTTGATTCTTCGATTTTCCCCATTTCCCTGGAAGTATGGTCTCCTCCTCCAGATGGAGTTATTAAATGCAATGTGGATGCAGCCATCTTTAGAGCTGAAAATTGAGTTGGTTGTGGGTGGATTTGTAGAGATTCCTCGAGGAGTTTTGTGATTGCTTATCATGGCTTACTATGCTGTCCCCTTGTTCCATTAATGGCGAAAGCAATGGCAGTGAAGGAAGCTCTGAAATGGTTGAAAGAAGAAGGCTTTCCTCGAGTAATTATCGAAATTGATTGTGCTGTCCTCCATAAAGCTTTGACGTCCCCTAATTTAAATAATTCCCCCTTTGGAGTGATTGTTCAGGATTATTTAGACTTTTGTATGTTCTTTCAAAGCTGTTCTTTTTTTTTTTTTTGTTAGAAAATCTGACAATAATCTTGCTCATGTTTTAGCTAGGACCTCTGTTAATTCACAGGAAATAAAATTTATTTCTCCTTCCTATTGTATTCAGCAGCTGCTTTAATGAATTGATCCATTTTCATTCAAAAAAAAAAGAGGCATTTATTACAAAACATATAATTCATAATGCAGCATTTGACACGGTTTCTTTCTTTTCAACAATTTTGCATGTATAGACATATTAAATTATTGAATCTCAATTTAAAACACGCAGTAGACCTTAAATGTGAAGATATTTCCATTCAAGGGGACTTTATCTTTCAGACTTTTTCCTCACAGAGCATAGAAATTGGGAAAAGGACGCCCGAAGATAACACTTTCATGTGAGTGGCAACATTTTACGACAGATTTCTAAGCTGTTCCAATTTCAGTACGCAGATAGGAACTTAATAGTTGTCGAATTCTATAAAAGTAGACCAGTCTCTAGAAAATGCAACACATCCTCCTTTATGCCAAAGACATCTGCTTTTACTTAGCACCTGTATAAGATGAATCAATAAATAGAGGCAACTCTTATAATGTTGCTATTAATGCCTAGATGATTACAAACCTCTTCTTCAAAAAATCTATACATAAATTACAAACCTTCTAAGATAAAAGGTCGGATTTGGTCTTCCAGTGCAGGCGGTTCAAGCTGCTGGTTCAGTTCATCTTGTTTCTGTGGAGAAGGATCGAGTTCAAGTTGTTTGTCTCGGTTAGGGTCTAAAGGCTCAAGTTTTAGCTGTGCTTGGGTTTGTCCTGTAGCTGGTGGTTCAAGCTGCTGGTATCTGGGCTTTTTTTTCTCAAGGAGAAGGTAAGTAGTGGAATACCAAAACAACAAAATTCTACTTTGAGCTATCACAGTCTCATTAATGTTGCTTCCTGCGAAGGAGAGCCGCTCAAGTGCCTGCAAAGTAAGAATACGCACCAAACTGTTAGATGCGGGATAACATATGTCCATACACTAGTAATTTTGAGGAAGAAGCTGAACTGGTTTAAAACAAATCCATTTGTGCCATTTTAAAAATGTCTGATCTGTGCATTTTCTGATCATGCCCTATCAACCGATTTCGTAACCCGTTTTATATAAAAATCATATACGCTTATGGCAGCTCTGATGGATAATAGACAGCAAGTTATATTAGACAATATTGCTTGGAAAATATGCTGATAAACTCCAACTTCATCACAGAATAATTAACCACGTTATTAAACAGTGGCTGAATGCATAAATCAGAACATTACATGAATAACCCAAATAAAGTAAGAAATGAATACAATAGAAAGATATACCAGATTTTACTACTGAATGTCTCCTCTATAGGAATATTTCAATGTGCACATCCGACTTCTCTTGGAAACCCAAATTGATTTGGGACCAATGTGATAGATAAGGACTATGCATTCTATATATGTGCATTATTGGCGATATTATAATTAAGAACAACACTGAATTACGTTAATTACAGAACTTAAAAGCTTAAATGCTATAAATAAAGCCCAACGATATCTTCAATGCTGATTTTTTCAGTGATTGACACACTTCCCTTTTAACATCAAATTTCAAGTTGATTTTCATTGTAAAAAGGGTTCTTAACAAAAAATGGAACACAGAGGACTCTAGTTTGCTACTATCTAGGTTTTACCTGGTCACCAGTTTCAATATCGAAGGAATGTTGATGGTCAAATTTAAGCCCTCTAAATTCATTGATGCAAAACCCTTGAAAGGCCCTGAAAGCATTCAAAGAAATGAGGCAGTCACAGTCCTCACAGAAAGAAAAAGGAATCTGCTCATTGCATACACAAAATAGAAAGCCAGGATTTCAAATTTGTATAACAATTAGTTTACCATCTAATCAAGGAAACACGAGGTATCCATCGGAAGATAATTGGTGTATTATCTGCATTTACATAATATCCACCAAATACAATAAAACCGTCATAAGAGATGGTCCTACTGCCATTGCTGCTTCAGTAGTTGGAACCATAGCTCCCACTGTGAGACCCATTGCAGATGCAGCAAATGATTCCACGGTCAAGATTCCACAGAACTTTCCAAATCTGGAAAAGAATTGTAATTAACTCCATGCATTATAACCAGCATAAAAAATTATTTCCCTACTAAATTGCACGTGAATTTTTGAAGTATTGATTTGCATGCCTCAACAGTATGATTAACAAAGACAGAGGAAAGATAAACCAGCCACGTATCACATAGTTGACAATGATTAATGTCAAGATGAAACATACCAGTTCAACCAACAATCTAATCAAACTGGGATATTGTGTAGACAATACAAATACCAAAATCTACTAATAAGTAGTAACAATTGGAGGCATGAAGAAGAAGAATAAGAAGAAAAAAAAAAAAGTCATGTTCTCATCAATAGATAACTTTATAAAGAAATATCAGATGTAAAGCACAATCAGTTGACAAGGATTTTGAAATCTATTACGATAGTAACCATATTATATGCAGAACTTCTGAAGTAGATCAACCACATTCATTTCCATCGCTCCAAAAACTCTTTCTAGTTGAGAACATACTTAAAAAAAGGTGACCGTTTTGCACCTCTTGAACTAATGTCTTCATCACAAGCTTCATGACCAAAGGCATTCCACATAAAAGGAAACAAATATGGATTCTGATCTAGAAGACAATATACCTAAACTTTATATTCATTCCATAAGCAAAGGTAAAAAGCCAGAAGACACTTCATCTACTTGAGGATTAACCACTTTCTGAAAAACATAGGACCCAGCAACATGGTTTCTTGCAAATAAGCACTGGCAACTTGAAAGAAAATGCAGCTTTTTTGCAACTTTTCGCATTCTTCTTTTCATATCTTCCTTTGGGGTTTGGTTCAATCTTTCATTTTCAGAAAAAGATTTATCCAAGTCTTTTCTGAAGGAAATGAATTTATTGAGCAATAAAAGCTCACATTTATTCCATCAAAGCAAATCTCAGGGTTGCAGTCTTAAGATCTTGCAACATACCAGTATATAGTCAATATTGGAATCTTACTATTACAAGATTAGCTGCTGTAAATTAGATATAATTTATTCTGTTTCCTAGTTAGGGTTTCTACATAATAGGAAGTTTCCTAGTTAGGGTTTCTACATCAAGCTTTTTCATCTTCAAGATCCATCAAAATCAAGGAAACAATTTGAGATCATCATCTTTAACTCTTTCAAGTCGTTTTTCATGTTTCATCACTTCATTTGTTGATTGCTATGGACATTAATCCTCAGAAAAGTTCCAACAGTGCAAAAGACAGACACATTTTATTTATGGACATGTAGAGACAAATCTTATCAAATGCCCTGGGCACACAACCATCTCAATGGGGACATGGCTACAGCAAAGGGCCATGGACCCATCTTTATCTTCCAGCTTGGTTTTGTTGCATTTTTCTTTCGATCTTCTTATAAAATGCAGCAATTTTTTTTAAGGATTTGTTTTGCCCCACTCATGATAGCTAGCCTTTCATCAACTTTATGTTCCAATTCCAATAAAGTTTAGCTTGTACGTTTGTTAATTATTGTTATCCAATAATATAAGGTTATCCATGATACACAAGTGTGCAAGTGAAGACTCTAAAGGGAAGAAATGTCATTATCCAATGTTTCATTTCCAATGAGACATTGCTTATTGTTGTCCAAGTGTGCAAATGGTGACTCTAGAGTGTAGGAATACTGTTATCAAATTTTCATTTCTCATGAAGCTCACCTAAAGTTCATAAATTTTGCCTTTCCATATTTTAGTTTGTTGTTTTTGCTTCTTCAGATATTATTGTTCAATAATCATATCCAAGGATAACAAGTACTTTTCTGAAGCAAGTGAGCATGAGAAGTCTGACTTAATTGGCTTGCCTTGCTTTATTTGTCATAAGTTTCATTTGTTTTTCCACACTATTAATCGCTCAATTTATATTCCCAAGCAGTTTATTGCTTTATCTACGTTCTTGCACTATGATTATTGCTTGTATATGGATGTAAGAAGTTCACATGATAGATATAGGTTATGTATCATGTGCACGAATGCACGTAATATTTAGGTTCAAGTGATTCATTTCTCCTTCAATTTCTTTAAGAACTATGATAATTAGCACATTATAAGCATTTCTCCTTCCCTTTCTTTGAATGTTTAAGTGCTTTTATTTGAAATATAAATTTTGTAAATATATCAGTATGTTATATACATAATTGGATGGATAATTAAACACTGACAATGAAAATTACTAATTAACACAATATAAGTGTTGGTTAATCTATCTTGTAGTATAATTTTGTAATTAAGGGTAGAATAGAAATTTCCCTTTAATCTACTTGTATGCCTATAAATGTCTTTGTATCATTTTTTATGTAACCTAGAGATAATAAGAAAATCTAGAGTTCCAGAAATCTTCATGGTATCAGAGCCGCTGCCGTTTCGAAGGTCGAGTTAACTCCCTTCTGCAGTGGTTATTTTTCCGGTAACCCTTTTTTCCGGCGAGTCTAGAAGGTCGTGTTTCAACCCTTCTTTTTCGACACCGCCCCCATAGGAAGATAGATCGGGTAGAGTTCGGCCTGTACCCAGAATTCCGGCGCCGTCAGAAGCCGCGCGTGAACACATGCACCGCCGCCAGTTTCTGTCCGTTCTCCACGCGCCGGCGCGTGACTCCACCTCCGGTCATTTTTTTGCTGCCATTTTTTTTTCCGACCTGCTCGCAGCTCTTTTTCGCTTCTGACCCACTGATTTCCGGTGACTGCCGACGTCCTTGGTTTCCGGGTCACACGTGAACAAGTTCCTTTTCTGGGTTATTTTTCCTGCTGTTTTCTAACTCTTTTTTGGTTGTTCCAGTATGGCAAATATTAAGGATGATAATAAGGAAATTGAGAAATATTATCCTATTAATGACAGTTCTTATTCTCAAATTAGTCCAGTCAAACTTGAGGGGAACAGTACTTATTTAGCCTAGTCTAGATCATGTTTATTGTCGATCAAGGCTAGAAGGTCGCAGGCTTATATTGATAGAAGTAAAAAATCACCATCGGTCACCGATCCTAATTTTAATCAATGGGACTCAGATAATTCACTGGTTATGTCTTGGCTCTTGAATTCTATGCATCCTAAAATCTCTAGACAGTATTTATTGCTTGACACTGCAGAGAAAATATGAAAAGCTGCAAAAACCACCTATTCTCGAATGGGAAATGATGCTCGTATCTTTGAGCTTAGAAACAAAGTTCATGGTACAAAACAAGGTGAGCTTACTGTTTCAGATTATTTCTCTGAGCTGGGTAGTTTATGGCAAGAACTGGATTATTATCAGGATTTTCAAGCAAAGTGTGTTGATGATGCGGTGCTAATTCAAAAGATGATTGAAAAGGAGAGGGTTTATGATTTTTTGGCTGGTCTAAATCCTAAATTTAATCCAGTGCGAGTTCAAGTTATTGGCGGAACTCCATTTCCTTCGCTTGAGGAGGCACACTCTTTAATCCAGCAGGAAGAGACCAGAAGGAGTGCTATGCTTTATACTGCACCTATTAATAAGTCGGGTTTGACTGCCCATACCTTTCTTGAGCAACAAAAAGATATTTTTTTCTGATAAAGATCATTTGCACTGTGATTATTGTGGTAAGCCAAGGCACACTAAAGAGACCTGCTGGAAGTTGCATGGGAGACCTAGTAGGGGCCATGGGGGAAAACGAGTTAATCCAACAAGGACTCAAGCACATGTATTAGAAACAGTGAAATCATCTAAGGAGTTGGCTTCAGTTGAGAGTCTCTCTTCTGATGAGATTGTGCATTTCAGGCGTCTCCTGTCTCAGCTCACTCCTTCCTCCAGTGTTACCTCTAATTTGGTCTAGTCAGGTACTACTTTTTCTCCTCATAACTCATGGATTATTGATTCTGGTGCGAATAGACATATGACAGGCATTTCTAAAAACTTTCTTAACTACTCTCCTTGTTTAAAAAGGGATAGTGTCAAGGTAGCTGATGGGTCTTTAACCCCTATTTCTGGAACAGGTTCTGTTGTTTGTACTCCTCATATTAAATTGTCTTCTGTTCTCCATGTTCCTCAATTTCTTGTCAATCTTTTATCTGTCAGTGCTATCACTAAAACTCTTAACTGTAAAGTTGAATTTTTTTCTGATTTTTGTATCATTCAGGATCTTCAAAAGGGGAAGAGGATTGGCAGTGGTAGAGAGCATGATGGCTTATATATGCTGGAAGATGGTCGAGAGTTGGCTCTTTTTGGGGGTTATCAGGATGTTAACCAGGAGATCATTCAGTGGCATAGACGATTACGGCATCCTTCATTTTTTATTTTAGAAAAACTATATCCTAGTTTATTTGCTAAAACTCGGTTTGATTTTTTATCTTGTGATGCTTGTGAGTATACTAAACATACTAAAAACACTTATCCTTTGAGTGATAATAAAGCCAATGAGCCTTTTATGATTGTTCATTCTGATGTTTTGGGGCCTACACAAATTACCTCTTTGTTTGGAAATCGATGATTTGTTACTTTCATTGATTGTTGTACTAGAATGACTTGGGTGTATTTGATTAAGGCAAAGAGTGATGTTTTCTCCTGTTTTCAATTGTTTCATAAAATGGTTCACACTCAATTTGATGCAAAAATAAAAATTTTGCGGTCTGATAACGGGACAGAATATATGAATAGTAGGTTTGGTACCTATTTGGAGTCACATGGGATCATTCACCAAACTAGTTGTCCTTATACTAGTGCTCAAAATGGTGTAGCTGAGAGGAAAAATAGACATTTGTTAGAAATTGTTAGATCTCTTATGTTTACTATGCATGTTCCAAAGTCATTTTGGGGGGATGCTGTACTAGCGGCTGCCTATCTTATTAATCGAATGCCTCTCAAAACTCTTAACTTTAGGACTCCTGTAGAAGCCTTAATCGGGAAGACTGGCTATACTGTTTCACCAAAGGTTTTTGGATGTGTTTGCTTCGTTCATACTAGGAATGTTGGAATATTAGATCCAAGAGCACTGAAATGTGTGTTTGTTGGATATTCTCCAACTCAAAAGGCATATAAATGCTATCATCCTCCATCTAGGAAATTCTATGTGAGTATGGATGTTACTTTTCGGGAGTCTGAACCTTATTTTGGCATTCTACAATCACCTCTTCAGGAGGAGAATAGTGAAGTGGTGATGAATGTACCCGTCCTATTTGGTGATAGAGTTCAAAAGGAAAATGAAGAGGTTATTGATGTTCAAGGGGAGCAGAATTTTGATGTTCAGGGGGAGGAGAATGAGAATGTTGTTGGTCATTTAGATAGACCTGATTTGTTGAGATACTCAAGGAAGAATAGGTCTGAAGAAGTCATCATGCATTCTACACTGCCAAAATCCTCTGATGAGTCACTTTTTGATTCTAATTTAAATTTGCCCATTGTTCAAAGAAAAGGAGTCAGGTCATGTACAAAACATTTCATCTCTAACTTTGTCTTTTATGATTTTTTGTCTCCCTCCTATAAAGCCTTTGTTTTGTCTCTTTCCTCTATGTCTATTCCACAAGATTGGAGAGAAGCTATTAAGGATCCAAAGTGAAAAGAAGCTATGGTTGAAGAAATGAAAGCTCTCTCTCTAAAAATGAGACCTGGGAACTAGTTGCATCTCCAGATAAAAAGTTAGTCGGTTGTAAGTGGGTGTTCACAATAAAACACAAAGCTGATGGTTCAATTGAAAGATTTAAAGCTAGATTAGTGGCAAAAGGATTCACCCATACTTATAGAGTTGACTATCAGGAGACATTTGCACTAGTTGCTAAAATGAATACGATTAGAATCTTGCTATCCTGTGCAGCTAACTTGGATTGGGATTTGCTACAATTTGATGTGAAGAATGCATTTCTCCATGGGGACCTGGAAGAAGAGGTTTATATGGAGATTCCTCCTGGTTTTGATGATGAGAGAACTCATGGAAAGGTGTGCAGACTGAAAAAAGCCTTGTATGGGTTGAAACAATCTCCAAGAGCTTGGTTTGACAGATTCAGCAAAGCTATGATATCTTTCGGTTATCAACAAAGTAATGCCGATCATACCCTCTTTATAAGGCACTCCAAGGGTAAGATCACTCTTCTCATTGTTTATATTGATGACATAGTAATGACAGGGGGTGATAAAGAAGAGATGGTTCGTCTGAAGAAGCTCTTAACTCAGGAGTTTGAAATCAAGGATCTTGGAAAGCTACAATATTTCTTGGGAATTAAAGTTGCCAGATCAACTAAAAGGATATTCATTTCTCAAAGAAAATATGTTCTGGATCTTTTGGATGAAATATGTATGTTGGGATGCAAACCAGCAGATACACCAATTGAAAGTAACCATAAGTTACACACAGGAACTGAAGGATCAGTTGATAAAGGCAGATATCAAAGACTGGTCGGTAGACTTATCTATCTATCTCACACTAGACCAGATATTGCTTATGCAGTTAGCTTGGTGAGTCAGTTTATGCATGATCCTAGAGAATCTCATCAACAGACTGTTTTTCGCATTTTGCGGTATTTAAAATCAGCTCCAGGAAGGGGTATCCTTTTTTCAAAAAATGGACATCTACGAATTGAAACCTTCACAAATGCAGATTAGGTTGGATCTTTAGATGATAGAAGATCCACCTCTGGTTATTGTACATTTGTGGGAGGTAACTTAGTCACTTGAAAAAGCAAGAAACAGAGTGTAGTTGCAAGATCAAGTGCGGAAGCAAAATATAGAGCTATGGCTCAAGGTGTTTGTGAGTTGTTACGGTTGCAGAAGTTATTAGTAGAGTTGAATTTGGTTGAAAAATACCGACTATTTTTGTATTGCGATAACAAAGCTGCAATAAGTATTGCTCATAATCCAGTTCAACATGATAGGACAAAACATATAGAAATTGATCGACACTTCATCAAAAAAAAATTATCTGATGGTGTTTTAAGCCTATTTCATGTAACGTCGGACAGACAATTAGCTGATATTTTTACAAAAAGACTCAGCAGTCGAGCTTTCCATGCCATAGTTTGCAAGTTGGGCATGTGTAATATTTTTGCACCAACTTGAGGGGGAGTGTTGGTTAATCTATCTTGTAATATAATTTTGTAATTAAAGGTAGAATAGGAATTTTCGTTTAATCTACTTTTATGCCTATAAATATATCTTTGTATCATTTTTTATGTAACTTAGAGATAATAAGAAAATCTAGAGTTCCAGAAATCTTCAATAAGCAATGAGTAAGAAGCCAGTCCACAGTCCAAGTGGACCAAGATACCCCACACTTTTCCCAATTTATACCCAACTTATGAATCTATCTTTGAAAATAGGTGGCTGAGTCCTTTACAAGGAATCAGCCCCCGGCACCCATTGCCAACTACTACCTATAGTGACTTCCATTTATTAGGATTTGGCTCAGATAATTTCATATTCCCTAAACTTTGTACTCTAAAGCAATACCCCAGTTGAAAATATCATTGGACTCCAAAATATATAGCCGAGTGTCCCCACCTATTTCTCCCTCTAGACTAGGTTAATACCAAAGGGCAACATAGACATTATCAAGTACACTAAGGAGTGACATAAAACAATCCCCACTACTGCAATTCTGATATGAATGGATATCAATGTAATTTTCAAAAATAAAAACATAAGATTAACGCACCTGGATAAAGTAGGATGGAGACGTGCCATGGGATACAATACAGCACCAAACATTAATGGAAATGCTGCACCAATAGGAATCTCGGCTATCAATTTGGAGAGTAGATATGGTCCTAATTGATAAGATCCTTTGGCACGCTCTCTATCTACAATTGTACGTTCCTTGGGAAACACACCCACAGTTTTTGTAAGAGCAGCCATTGCAGTATTTATTGCTGCAACCTGTGATAGACCAATAAAGAATCAAGAAAATTTTAATTGAAAATATTTTCATAACATTTGGATTGGTATACTGGCATACATGCTTATCAAACAAATCAAAGTTCATACTTATTATCCATGCTGTGTCCATGATTTGAAAACCGAAATAGCAAACATGATGATACAAGTTAGTAATGGGAAATGGTAAATTCGGGCAACAAAGAACTAATCTTTCTCAAAAGTGGAACAGGTAACACAAAATGGTACAGTCTGGCAACAAAGAAGTAACCACACTCAACACTGGGACTCAGATCCTTTTTTTACAAACAAATCATGTGCCAAAGTAATCTCCATACACAATGTAAAGATAATAATTACAGGTCACAGCCTCGAGTCCGTTTCTTCAGCAAATGCAAAGAAAAGCAAACACCAGATGAGTATCTGATAACCTAAACCAATTCAACAATTCATGTTTCTGCAAATCTATGCAGTATACGATCTAGTTTGATAGAGCCCAGAGGTTAAACTTTAGGATGATGTATAGCCTATATGAGAAACACTTAATTCTATTTTTAAGAAAAAAAGATGATGTTCTTCCATGTCCCAAATCAATCTTCAAAGTGGCTCGGGATTTGAAATGAAATAAATAACATAACATACCTGAAGCAATCGCATCCTGTCTTGTATTGATGTCTGAGACCTTCCCATTCTCCAGAAGACAGACCCAAATATTATAGCTGAGGCAATTGACATTCTTGCCCGAACTTTATTTGTTGGTCCATCACGAGAAGCCTAGCAGCTCATTCAAAGGGACCAATTAGATAAAAGCAAGAGAAGTAGCTACACTCAGTTGAAAATTACTATGCTATAACAAATCAATCAACCTTCAAATCAATCAACCTTCTGTTTGGCCTCGTTACTTCAAAACAAATCTAATGCATTTAATGCCTTTGCTTAGTAAAATTCTATGCGTCTATTATATTGCTGTAAGTGTTGACTTTCCATTCTAGCCCCAATGAATGAACTGTTCATCTAAAATTGGGTAAAGGATAAAGAAATCTGTTCTTGCAAATTTCACTTGGCTAACTGGAAAGGAGATAAATAGACACAATAAAATAAAATAAAAAATAGAAAGCAAAAATATCAGCGTAGATAATTTCCACCCCAACTATTAAAAAAGCCTTCTTGACCCCAAATGAAGGGAAATGACTGCATCAGATCCTGTCATTAAATGAGAAAGCACTTGGATATAAATATTAATGGAGAAATAGTTGAAAACCCAACTTGCATCCATGCACGTCTAAGGAGCAACCAGAACTGCCTCCACCAAGATCCTTTCCTCTTTATAACAGTTTTCCTTTTTAACTTCATGCCATTCTCAAAGCCCTCCCTTCTGATAAGTGGAGTTGCATAAAGCACTGTCGATATCTGTTGTGAAAATGACTCAACAAGGCCATCTATTCTTTTCTGAGAAGAATAAACACTTTCAGCAGAACTGTAGTCAATCGATATCAGATCAGCCAAAAATTCAGCAGGATTGACATGGTCAGGGCAATTATACCTGTTAAAGTAAATCAAAAGTTTCTTAGTTCTTTTCAAAATATATACTCATGACATTAACTGTATGTTTATTTACATAAGTATGCATCACTTGTATGCACAAGTTAAAAAACCAAATTCTCAAAATTGATAATTTTAAATTAGGAAACTAGGATAGCTGTGATAGCAATTCAATGTTGAGTATATTCACATGCAGCAGATTTTTATTCATTCTTTCTATCCAATTACTAACAGTTTGTGAAATAAGAGTAAAAAATTCATACATCGTAGAAAGGGGAGGCATATTCAACATGAATGCATATTGTCACCAACGGTAAAATAACGGCTTGCCAATACCATCGTTCGATTAAAATATCATTATTGCGCTCAATAGAAGCTTCAAAGTATTTTTTGCAGATATGTCTCCCAGAATATTCATTAGCACTATCAATTATAGGAGGTCCAAGATCAATTAATAATTAAGATGTTAAACGATTGCAAATGCTAGAGAAGTTGGGTTCAATACCAAAATCTGATAATGATATTCTAACTTAAAGAACCAATACATATAGGAAATGTTAGTTCCACCAGCAGCCTATCAAATAATGATAGATGCACTCCATGGGCCGCCTTCTACTTCCGCAATTTTTAAAGATTACACAATATTTTTTGCTTTCCATACATAGCTGAGTATTTATCCTGGAATTCTAATCTAATCCAGAATTGTACTGTGCAAAAATATAATATACTACAAGCACTTATGAATTAAAAAAATAAAATAAAATGTGTGCATAATAGCAGAAAATGGACAATCAAATAAGAAAGGCAAGGTATGGCCAACCCAAATTTTGAAAAGTATGCCAGAGGTTCTTCATTTGCAGGACCAGCATAAACAAGTGCGCCCTCTGATAGTAAGACAATGTCATCAAATTTACTGTACACAGAACCTCTAGGTTGGTGAATGGAACAAATTACAGTATGTCCATCCTGTGCAAGCTGACGGAGAGTTTCCATCACCCTCTCTGCCTGGAAGGCATCAAGCCCTGGAAAATATTTTGGATTAGTGAATCAACAATTTAATGTAGTTTTAATTTATGGAAAATGAAGCTAACAAAGAACTCTAGCATGAAGCAGCATAAGTAAGTGCAGAAATGACCACCCTTCTTTTCAAATTTGATTGAATCCAATCACATTATAGTATAATAAGAATCAACGCGACAGAAATTCATTAGGTGCATTAATGTCTTTTCTTTCCGATAAAAGAAGATTTTATTAGGGAATTAACAGGGGACATCTCAATATAGAGGATTAGGTCTTATATTCAACATCTAGTTTAGCCAATCTTAAAAAGTATCATGTGATACTACTGTAATTTTTCTTTCATCTACAACACAAACTTAATGGAGTAGAACCTGGTGCTTTGCAGGCTATAATTTATTAACCAAAAAAGCTCGAGATCTGGTTTTGAATTATTTGACTGATGCATGTACTAAGTGAAGATGGCAGATGCTGAAATTTACACATGGCAAAGCACAAAATGAATCAGCCGGACAAAGTGTTTATGCAGCCTTGCTAAGGTCGCTATTTGTGCCACATGATTCATGAAAGAGCATATACATATCATGCATTTTATCTTTAATTGGTTGGAGAATACAAATTCATATGACACTCAGATTTCCGATTTTATCATTTCTATTTATGACCATATGTTTTCATTTAAAAATTATTGCTTGAAATAAGAAATGAAAATTCCAGCATGAAACAAGGATGCAAGGGTGTGGTTAGGTCCATCATCAAAATTAATAAATAAACTCTTAACACTAGCTTAGTAAGAAGCAGACTAAATGCAACTTGTGAAAACAAAGTCATTGAGAACTAGCATGAGAGCAGAACAACAAGAACAAGCATATATACCTGTTGTTGGTTCATCTGTGTGAGAAAACAAAAATACTTTCTTTCTATTTCTTTCTCTGTAAATTGTACATCATATTTATACACAAAATTACTTGTTAGGAAGTCAACTATTTCAGCTCCTATAATCACTGCCCTAATCACTCCTACAATCATGTTAGCCAAAGTCAATGACAGTCTGTAACACTCCCCCTCAAGCTGGAGCATAAATATTGATCATGCCCAGCTTGTTACATAAATATTCAACTCGTGGCCCATTTAAAGCTTTTGTAAATAAATCACCTAATTGTTCTGCTGTCTTCACATGCCCAGTTGAAATTACATTATCTTGAATTTTTTCACGAATAAAGTGACAGTCAACTTCAATATGTTTAGTCCGCTCATGATACACCGGATTGGAGGCAATATGGATAGCAGCTTGATTATCACACCAAAGATTTGCTGGAGACGAGAAATTCATACCAATTTCGGCAAGTAAATGACGAATCCATAAGATTTCACATGTAGCCTGTGACATAGCCCTATATTCAGATTCTGCACTTGACCTGGATACTACAGTTTGTTTCTTGCTCCTCCAAGACACTAAGTTTTCTCCGACAAAAATACAATAGCCTGTAGTTGATCTTCTATCGCTCTTGGAACCTGCCCAATCTGCATCAGTAAAGCACTCAATGCGGTTATGTCCATGATTACTGTAGAGTATACCCAATCCAGGAGCACCTTTCAAATAGCATAGGATATGTTCTAAGGCCTCCCAATGCTTGATTGTTGGGTTCGTCATAAACTGGCTAACAACACTTACTGCAAATGCAATATCTGGACGAGTAACTGTAAGATAGTTCAGTTTTCCAACTAACCGCCGGTATCTCTCTTGGTCATCAAATGGATCGCCATCATCTTTTGTAAGTTGTACATTTGGAACCATAGGAGTACTGCATGGCTTAGCTCCTAATTTTCCAGTTTCTGCAAGTAAATCAAGAACATACTTTCTTTGAGACAAAAGAATTCCCTTCTTATTTCTTGAAACTTCGATTCCCAGAAAGTATTTCAGTTGGCCTAAGTCTTTAGTGTGAAATTTGTCATGCAAGAAAGACTTAAGAGAAGAGATTCCTTCATGATCACTTCCTGTAATTACAATATCATCAACATATACAACAAGAAGAATAACACCTGCTGTTGATTGTCTGTAGAACACTGAATGATCACTTTGACTCTTCTTTAACCCAAACTCTTGAACAACCTTACTAAATTTGCCAAACCAAGCCCGAGGACTCTGCTTTAATCCATACAGAGATTTCTTCAAGCGACAAACTTTACCATACTCCCCCTGAGCAACAAACCCAGGTGGTTGCTCCATATATACTTCTTCTTGAAGATCTCCATGAAGAAATGCATTTTTGATATCTAACTGATGTAATGGCCAGTGCTGAGAAGCAGCAAGAGAGATGAACAGACGAACAGATGCTAACTTGGCTACAGGAGAGAATGTGTCAGAGTAATCTACTCCATATGTCTGTGCATATCCTTTGGCTACAAGCCGAGCTTTAAGTCTAGCAAGAGATCCATCTGGATTGACTTTAACTGCAAAAACCCATTTGCATCCAACAGCCTTTTTGTCGTGAGGTAAATCTACTAACTCCCAAGTTTGGTTATCATCTAGAGCTTCAATTTCTTCACGCATTGCAGTGCACCAGCCAGGATGAGATAAAGCTTCTTTGACTGTTTTAGGTATGGAGATGGAGTCTAAAGAAGTAATAAAAGCACTAGACGATGGAGATAAGTGATCATATGAAATAATGTTAGCAATGGAATAAGTAGATTTACAACTGCGTTTACCTTTGCGAAGACTGATGGGAAGATCAAGATCATTTGGTGGAGGATCCAATGACGAAGTTGATTCTGGCGTAGGACATGTATCAGTAGCTGCTGTTCTCCTAGAATAAACTTGCACAATAGGTGGCTTGTCTGAAACTGAAGTCTGAGTAGCAGGAGAAGCATCATGAGAAACATTATCATCCACTAAATGTTCAGAACTTGATATAGATTTATAGATGAGACATTCATCTTCCTCCCTCTGACTAATAGAAGTAGACTCGGTAGAGAAAAATGGTGTTTGCTCCGAAAATGCTACATCGGTAGAAATCACATATCTGTTGAGATCAGGAGAATAACACCGATACCCTTTTTGAAGACGAGAATATCCCAAGAATACACACTTCACAGCTTTAGGATCTAATTTTGTAATATGGGGTCGTACATCACGAACATAACACGTGCTCCCAAAAATTTTTGGTTCTATTGGAAACAAGGGTTTATGAGGAAAAAGAACATGATAGGGGCTATTACCAGTAAGTACAGTAGATGGCATCCGGTTAATCAGAAAACATGCTGTGGATACAACATCGGCCCAAAAGTGCTTTGGAACTTTCGTCTGAAACAACAAGGCACGAGCAATCTCAAGGAGATGTCTATTCTTCCTTTCAGCCACTCCATTTTGAGAGGGGGTATCAACACATGATGATTGATGGAGAATACCATGTTGAGTCATATAAGTTTGAAATGGTTCTGACAAGTATTCCTTAGCATTATCACTTCGTAATATGTGCACAGAAACATTAAATTGAGTTTTAATCTCAGCACAAAAAGCAGAAAAATGAGTGAATACCTCAGAACGATTTTTCATAAAATAAATCCAAGTCATTCTAGAGAAATCATCAACAAAAGTAACAAAGTATTTGAATCCTGTTTTTGATACAACAGGACATGGACCCCAAACGTCTGAGTGAACTAATTCAAAGGCAAATCCAGCTCGTTTATTAATTCTAGGACCTAATGAGCTGCGATGGTGTTTTGCATAGTGACAAGACTCACAATCTAATGATGAAACTTTATTAAATTGTGGATCTATTTGCTTCAAAATGGGCAAAGAGGGATGTCCCAGCCGACAATGAGCTTCAAAAGGTGAAGTAGTACTAGGACAAGCCACATATCGAGGTACCCATGAATCCAGAACATAAAGACCATCAGATACATGTCCTCTACCAAATATCTGCTTCGTCATAAGATCCTGAAATAGACAATGATCAGGAAAAAATGAGATACAACACTTTAGATCTTTGGTAAGCTTGCTTACAGAAATCAAATTGAAAGCAAGATTAGGCAAACTTAGTACTGAAGATAAAGTGATAGAAGATGTGGGTTTAACAACTCCAGAACCCTCAACATGATAAGTTGATCCATCAGCAATTGTTACAGGGGAGGATACTTTATGAGATTGGAAGGTGGAAAAGGTTTGAGGGTTACCTGTCATATGATCCGTAGCACCGGAGTCAATGACCCATTGTTTTGAGGAAGAAACAAGGCATGTTTTACCTGAATCATCAATTGGAGTGGATTCCTTCAAGAGATGAGCATATTCTTCAGCTGAAATAGTGACAGATTTTTCCGAAGATGAACTAGATGCAGCAATGTTAGCAGCTTGAGTTCTCTGATTGCGATGCAATTTTCTACAGTATCGCTTTGTGTGTCCCGTTTTTTGCAAAAGTAGCAAGTAATATTGCTGAAGTCATTGTTTCTGGTAGCATTTCCTCCTCTATTACGGTTCCTTCCAACTTCATTTCCCTCTCCTCCTTTAACAACTAGTACATTGGGCTGTTGAGATGGTTGAGCATTCTTCTCTGTTCGTAACAGTCTGCTGAAAACATCTTGAAGTGTAGTGAGTTCAGGGCTAGACAGAATTTGAGATTTTGCGGTCTCAAATTCTGAAGGAAGACTGGCTAGAAAACTCATAATAGCCATTTGTTCCCGCTGAGTTTGTAGCTTCTTAATGTCTGTGCTGAGAGGCAATAAGACATTCAACTCTGCATATACTTTGTTGAACTCCATAAAATGAGCAGTGAGGGATTTGGTCTCATCTTTTTCAGCACGATAGAAAGCTTTACATACATCATAGATGTGAGTAACATTTCCTTTACCCGAATACAAGAAAGCTAAATAATCCATTAACTCCTTAACATACTCACAGTGATTTACTAATCCTACCACATCATTCTCAATAGAATTAGTAATTTGCAACAGCAACCGAGCATCATCTCTAAGCCAAGTTTTATCATTGGACGGTTCTTCAATTAAATGATCATCTTTCTCGACACTCCTTAAATAAATTCTTATTTTCTTACTCCATTCTAGAAAATTAGACCCATTTAATTTATGCTCAGTAATTTTGGTGGGTGCTGAAACAATTTCAGTAACAGTAGATTTAGCATCTTCGATTGATTTACTACCATCCGCCATTTTTTTTTTTTTAACTTAACTAAAACTTAAAATATTGACCACATATATGAAGAAAACGAAAATGCAGCCTAAACCAAAGACCCAAGAAATCTAATATAAACGGAGAGCCACTCACACCTCAGGATTCAAAGTGAGAGAGAGAAACTTTTGGAGAAGACCGGATGAGGAATCTGACCCTACGATCGGATCGGAGATCACCAGGCGACGCCGGAGCTGCAATCGAAGGACCGTCGGACACCAGAAGCAGTCACACGCTCCGGCGCGTGATGAAGAGGCGGGAGACTGTTGCGGCGCGTGAGATCCACTCGCAAGACGTCTGTTCACCGGAAAAGTGTGGGATGGCCGGAAATCAGATTGCGCTCCCTATGATAACGGCAGTGAGGCAAGATGATCACCGGAAAAACTTCCCACCACACAAACAGTAGCAACCCAGCAGAGAAGAACACGTTACCTTCTCTCAGAACGAAACCCAGAAAGAAAACCAGAGAAGAACAAGTTACCTTTTCTCAAAACGAGCCTAAGGCTCTGATACCATGTGAGAAAACAAAAATACTTTCTTTCTATTTCTTTCTCTGTAAATTGTACATCATATTTATACACAAAATTACTTGTTAGGAAGTCAACTATTTCAGCTCCTATAATCACTGCCCTAATCACTCCTACAATCATGTTAGCCAAAGTCAATGACAGTCTGTAACAATCTGCAAATATGACAGATGGACTTGCAATAAGTTCACATGCTAATGAAAGTCGCTTCTTTTCACCGCCACTTATCCCACGAACTTTTGCATCGCCAATGTTGGAATCAGCACAACTGACCTTTGAATAAGGAGAACAAAAATAAATACCAGAGGAAAAAAAATTAAATTAGAAACACATTTATTATACAAAATAATGAATAAGATGTGTGAAAGAAGAAATGATACCACATTACTCACTAGAGATTATTAATAAATTGCCCAGAAAAGATGTGGGTAAAGAGATCAACTTATGCATATAATTATGATTGGTTGAGTTCAAGTGCAAATGCCTAGACTTGAATCAGTAGGAGCTAGTGCTATTATAAGATTTCTAAATCAATTCATCATTTCAAAATCAAATTTCCAATGTTCTGCTTACCAGGCCTAGTTTGAAGAGTAAATTGTTCACATATGCATCTCTCTGTTCCAGAGAAGATATCTCAGGAAGCTGAAGTTCTGCAGCAAGACACAGAGTCTCTCTCACTGTAAGCTGAGAAAAGAAAATATCTTCTTGTCTCACATAAGCAAACCTGCAAAACACAATAAACATCTAATTAATAGCATATCTTCAAAACACAGTCAAACAGATAATCCAAACTTAATAATATCAAATCACATTCTTCCATTTTCCCGAGAAAACATACTTGTAAGCTCTATTTGAACTAGGTTTCCCATTGACCTCCAAAAGACCAGACATTTGCAGCCGGGGCGACGCCGTCAGTTTTCCTGCTAGAACATTAAGCAACGTCGTTTTTCCTGATCCCGACGGCCCCATAATCGCAAGCAATCTTCCAGGCTTCGCTTCTCCACTCACATTTTTCAGCAGAAACCGCACCTACATATTTATTTACCACAAAATTTTCCTCCTATTATTATCCTGAGGTTAAGCTAATAGAGTGGCATTATTATCCAATGCTAGCTAAGCCAAATATATCATTGAAGAGTGGCATTCTTGCACCCAATGTGGAACCAAATTATTTGCTTTTCACATTTTCACATAATCCAAGCAGAACTTGCATAAAAAATAATTAAGACTACAAATTTTCTCCTATAAACAATGGAAGAAGAAAATCTGCTCACGTGTTTATTGGATTTATCAGAGAAAGAACAACTTATGCTGCTCCAGTGGATAGTGACCGGAACAACGTTCGCAGACTTATGCTCTCCTCCGGCTTCAGCGTCTGCAGGGGCAGCGTGCTTGTCATCATCGTCATAGAACTCGTCTTCCGGGAGAGCAGGGCCCGGGCCGGAAAAGAATCGAAAAAATAGCGCCACCGCTGCAGCCGCCAGCACTTGACCGAAACTGTTTCCGCCAAATTTCACTATCTGGCCCACCATTTTCCCGCCTAAATGCGCCATATTCTAATTCCCCGTCTCTCTTTCACCTCAGTGAAGCTAAGCCAGAGCTCGTAAGCTATGTGATATTACTGTTAATGATACTCTTTTATATACTTTCCAAACGAGAAGGGAAAGATGCAGCTGGCAAGGGGAAGTTACTCGATGATACGGTACCGTTGCGGTCATTATTGGTGTAGGACGATGTCGTTTTAACCATTGGGTCCATTGACCTTTAGCTTAGAGAGTTGAAATGAGAGTTTAAGATTTGGGACGCGTGTCCAAGCTGAGGATAAGGCAAGCACAGTTTCATTTTCTAGTTCTACCGACTTCTATTTTGATATTTACAGGTAGGAAGTGGCAGAGAAGTCTCATGTGTCATTATTTGGGCCGTCGAAAAAACCGATAATTCGGTCAACTCGAAAATGATTCAAAATCGAAATGAGTTTTTTTCTTTTTTTTTTAATTAGCAAGTTTGATGAATTCTGAATTTTATTTTTAATATTTTCAATTATCAATTTTAATTTTTAATTATTTATTATGATTTATATTTATGTTATATTTTTATTTTTATAATATCAATTTTAAAATAATTAACTAATAAAAAGTAAAAAAAAAATGAAAGAGTGACATAATTTTTTGCTACTATTATATTTGTTTTGTAATTTATATTTTAAATATTTAAAATAAAATTAAATTTTATCTATTATTCTTTCTGTGATCGTTTGTAAAAAAAAGTATAATAATAACGAATAAATTCAGTTATCAAATTACAAAAATCGAAATTGATAATTAATAAATTCTAATTTGTGAAAATCTTGTAATGTGTCAATAGCTGCGTGATCCGGTCGATTGATAAATACCTGCAAAAGGTTTTGCCTGCTCGAACCGGATGTTAGCTCGCCGATACTTATGTTAACAATTGGGAAAAAACTTTTAGAGAAAATATGTATGTATTTTCAGAGTGAGGAAGTTTGGATTCTATAAGAATGAACATACTATTTACAGTGCCCAAAAATGTGAAACATTCATTAATATAAAAATATACCTTTTACAATTTTTGTCAAATATTGTCACCTGCAATAACTTGACCAATCATTGAGTTAATTCTAATTCTTGTCTCTTTCAATAAATTATTGAAATACTTCCATCTATTTCTGAAACTATTAAACTTATTCTTAATTTGAATTGGATTATACTATCAATTGGTCTTTTTGCCCATATATTTTTAGTGAGAATGGTTGTTTTTCAATTTTCATTATTTACTTTCTCAATCAATAATATTATAAAATAATTTTTAATTTTTGGAGAATAAATTGCTCCATCATGACCAATCTCATAGTGTTGCTGTCATTTATATTCACTCCTCGATCTAAGTTCTCTATTTAAATAAAACAAAATTAAACTAAAATATAAAATTAACTAATAAATAAATCATTTAACTCATCAACAAGCATACTTTAACCCTGATACAAATGCCTATTTTCTTTGTTCAATAAGCATTATACATATATAAAGTTCCATGGCTAAAATATTTTTATGCTACTACATATTTAATTTGCTAGTGGTTTTGTATTTGTGTATCATTTTCTCCAATTATAATTCATTATTTTGCTAGGGTGTAATAAGTATTTGAAAGGTAAAATGGAGAAAAGGAAGTACAACATTGCTTCAATCGCTACATTCAAAATACTAATAAATAGGAACATAACTTTTCTTTTTCAATTTTATAAATACAAGAAATGATTGATAATTAAAAAAAATAAAAAAAAAACCATCATTTTCATGTTAATGATAACATACATGTATGAGCAGAAATTGTTAGTATAAATCGGTAAATAAATACTTATTAACTGAATTTTATTTGTATTGGCTACCACGCATAGAGAGAGGTTTACAAACAGTCAAAAATTATGCAGAGAGAGGCCTACCATGGCAACACAATCAAAATTGCTATATCCATTTGGCTCTAAGAAATTATGTACTTTCCTTTTTGTTCACCGAAAAAGTATCAAAAACAAACAAATGTACTTTTATATTCTTCTACTCATTAAGTACAGCAGAAGAACATTAGCTATAACAAGATCAAAGCGTGTAACAAACTATATGTACTTTTATATTCTTCTACTCAACAAACAAAAGAGGTCGGACATAAAATGTTTAATAGTGATAATATTATGAATTTCGCTGGTGTAAAGAAAATCCAATCAATCTATATTAACTGCAGAACACCGAGTATACCCATAAACAAACAAACCTCATAAATCTAATAATTTACAACAATTACTTTTTCTCTAAAAGAAAGCAGATAAAGTGAAGTTAAAAGGATCAATAAGAGAGAGTGCAAACACATGAAGCCAAAACACATAAAACTATGAAATTTTTATTTAACATATGAGTTAATTTTATTATTTTTGATACGCACACACTTTCCCATTACTAGCATAAAAAATGAAGTTTTCTGCAATTTCAAGTCCAGCTAATGAGAATACTAATTACTTCTTTTATGGCTATTCATTATTTGATCAAAATTACTAACTTGCTATTGATTTTCCATTATTAAGGTTGGTACAGCTCGATATAAATTGCTAACCACGCATATATATAGCAACAAATCAAATTTCAAATTGAAATCAAGTGATGAAACCAAACGAAAAAAAGACCCAACCATACATATATGGCCGAAGAACCTATAAGAAATAGAGACCCTTTATACATCATCAAATACTATCAATTTACAAAAATAAGAAAAACACAAAGAAAGTAGGATAATAACCTATGTTTCTTCTTTGTAATCGACTGTGACAAATTACTAATGGGCAGCAAGCGGCGGTGGCTTGAGTGATGGTCGATGCTCCACAAGAAAAAAAAAACTCCTATTATTTTTAGCAAATTAAGAACTGATAAAACACAAAATTTTACCATAAAAAGAGAGATCGTCGATCGTAGAAAGTGAGGTTTTGATGACCTGCAAAAAATGAGATTAGCTCGGTCCTGTCGGACGTTGGTGTTTCGATGCCTAACTTAGCTATTGAAGTGTGGAGAGAAAGCTCAATTGAGAGAGAATATGAAGAGTTAGAGAGAGAGCCCTCCCTTCATTATGTGTATACCTGTCATATTTATACCTTGGAGTGTTGAGCTTTTTGGACTTCTGATCTTATAAGATCGAAGGCTCAAGAGTATCGAAAAGATTGTCGAGCTAGATACATCGATCGAGATGTGACATCAATCAAAATTAAATAGAGTCATCCATCTTAAGAGATCGGAATAAATACATCGATCAAGAAATTAGGCTCATTTGGTGGGGATCTACATTGATCGAGAATTTTACAATTTTATCCTGCAAATAATTTTATCAATATTTACTAACCAGCTTTACGGTTGCTTATGTTGTTTGAGAGATTTTTCGAAGTTGTCGTTGGAGATGGATGAGAATTTCTTAAGGCATTTTCACGCCTTTTTTGATCCGATCTGCTTTTAACGATAGACGATCATCCGATCATATCCGCTCTTGGCGGTGGCGATCATACCATCCAATCCACTCTTAGCGGTGGACAATCTTTCCGATCCGATATGCTCTTGGCAATGGCGATCATCCGATCTGTTTTTGGCGGTGAATGATCTTTCGATCCGCTCTTGGCTGTAATGGCCTCAACACCGGGTCAACTATGAATAGTACTTTTCGATAGTGAATAGTATTTTTTGGGCCCGAAAAGACACCCGAAAGTCGAAAATATTTTATTGGACTATTTGAAATGAATAGTCATGGTGAGTCTATGATTGAAATTTGAAGTGAAATTGAGGTCAATGGACCTCTAAAAGTCAAAAATACGAACAAAGGTAGCGAGTCGATTTTCCTGGTAGAAAAGGAGACTTGATTTTGTATAAATAATTAAAAATAGTAAACGAACTCTGAATATTGCCAGATTTTGCGTGTCTACATGAATTTTTATGTAGAATATTCTGGTAATGAGAATTGAATTTTTTGGTGACATCAATAGTTGTCGAATCGGACCGATAAGTCTGAATCGGACTAATAACGGACTCCGATTGAGCCAAAATTTTGCGTACTACCTATTTTTGATGTTTTAAGAATGATGGAATCAAAATTGAAATGATTTGAAGTGAGAAAGATAGATATTTTTGTTTGGGCTCAAAATGACTTAAAATGGACTTAATTTTATATTTGGGTTAAGCCCATTAATTAGGCCCATTTAAGAGGTATAAATAGAGGCAAAATCCGTAAAAATCTCCAGATTTTGCTGGCTCTATCTTCTCCTCCTTAGGTGGCCGAACCACCTCTTCTCCATCTCTCCCTATGATTTTTTCTTTTTCTACCCCAAATCTCTCTTAAACCCCAACACAAAAAGTGAAGTTTAAGCTCTCTAGATCATCCTAGTAATCTCAATCAAGTGATTTGAGCAAAGGAAGGCAATGAATCAAGTTGAAAAAGAAAGAGGGGTAAGTTGGAAGTTAAGGAATTTATGGATTTAAATTATTTCTTTAGTGTTTTCTCATAGTTTTGGATGCATAGAGTTTGGATTTGGTGTTATTTTAAGCTAAAAAGAATGAAACCTTGGTGTTTTGGTGAAAAAGGAATTCGGCTCCCATAGGTTTTGTATGATGATGGAGGAATTTCTTTGAGTTAAGGCATGAAAAAGGAAGCCTAAGGGAGCTAAAGCTTGAAAAAAGGTAAGTGACTATAAAATCCCTTGATTTCCCATTTAATATGAATTTTTCTTGATTATGTAACTAAAATAAAAATATGTAACATTGTTAATTGATGTAATTATGATAGGGTTATTGTAATTGGACTAGAGAAAAGATAAATGGAAAGTAAAAATGAGAGAAAGAAAATTTTTAGGGTGACATGGTAGTGGTGGCCAAATTATATACTAAGAGAATCATGTGAAATTTTGCATGAAAATAATAAATGATGGTCTAAATTGAATATAGAAATGATAATTGGTGCCTTTGAATTTTTAATGAATTATTGGAATTTATTTTGAAATTTTAAAGCCTATGTCTTGGTTATGTCCATAGTGAAAATTGTGAAATAATGAGACATAATTGATTAATTTAGTGAGAAATGATGCTAGATAATAAATAATGCATAAATAAATTTTGTTGAAATTTATTGAAATTATTGGAATTTTATTAAAATTTTTATGTGAATATGTACAATGAAAATAACTGAATTTTCAATGCATAATTGTATAAAAATGATTAAACTGATGAATTAATGTGAAATTAAATTAATGTCAATGACAAAAAATAAAAAGTCAACCAACGAATTTTTCGAAATAATTATTGAGTCGTGAAAATAAGAAGAATAATGAATTATTGGTAAATAATTCATAAATAAATGAAAATGATGGAAATAAATTACTACGTAAATAAATGAAAGATAAAATGAGTTTTGAATAGAATAAGGACTTAAATGAAAGAAAATAAAAGTTTTGGGGCAAAATTGTAATTTTATCAAAGTAAGTAATTAACGCGTAAAAATAAGTAAGAAATACTTAATAAGGGTAAAATGATAATTTCGGAGGTCTAAAGGTTTTGAAATATAGAATTTTCGTGGTTTAAGGACCAAAATATAATTTTACCCGAACATGATAAAATAAAGAATAAAAGATGAATAATGGAAGAAATTATAAATTAAAAAAATGAAAATAAATGATTATAATGGCAAAATTATAATTTTGTATTTGAAATGAATAATACAATAGAAAAAGTCAAATTATGTATTTTCAAGGCATAAAATAATGAGTCATATTAATAGAATTCTTGATTACATAAAAAGTGAAAAGAATTAAAGTGTGACTAATTTATCAAAATAAATTAGTCAACAAAAAGTATTAAAAGAAGAGATGATTATAAATTTAATCCGCCGACGAAATAAAAGTCGGCATATCGAATAATTGAAAAATTGGACTGAAAAAGGAAAAATTGTAAAAACGTCAAGCCTAAAAGTATTGAAAATGATTTGTAAAGAATTATACAAGAAAAGTCAGAATTTTTATAAAAGATTGAAAAGTCCAAGTGTTTGTGTGAATTATTAAAGAATAATTCACAATAGTGACTTGAAAAGACAAAGTAAAAGAAAAGATGGAAGTTACTGAAAAGCCTAAGTATCTGTGTGAATTATCGAAAGATAATTCACAAAAAATGATCTGAAAAGATAAAGTCAAAGAAAGGACAAGAAGTTATTGAATAGTCAAAAACACTAAAAAGTGTATTTGATCATAATAAAATGTATAAAAGAATAAAAGAAAGAAATTAAGAATTTTTAAATGTTTAAAAGTAATTGCAATTGTGATTGATTATTTTGTCCTTAGCAATAAACAGGTGTTGTTATTCTTGTTTGGATATAATTGGCTAGCCATAGGGATATTTGAATTGCGGTGCAAGTCATGGCGACTTGCTTTGTTATGATAGGATCACTGATCTCCATGGCTTCTGTCTGTATCTGATATCTGTTCTGTGAAAAAATAATCTTTGAGATCATTTTTCAGTCTATCTGGGACTTTAGGGTCCAATTCCGAGTATCCTTTTGAGACTCCTGTTATATTGCATTTGGAGCGCATCGAAATGAATAAATCAGTATTGTTTAAATAAATTAAGTGTAAAAAGTTACAATGAAAAAGATAATTCATGAAAAATAATTTGTTTCGAAGAAAATAAAATAGTAGAATAAATTCATGAAGATTTCTGAAAAGTGTAATTAGTAAGAAAAAGAAAAGAAAGGTTTTATAAGATTAAAATATTAAATTAATGTTTAATTAAGTTTTTATAAGAATTTAGAATGTATTTTCTTTTTAGTGAAAAAGATAAATTTGATTAATTGGTATTTCTCGTACCAATTACTAGTGTAGGAAGTGACAAGTTTGAAAAACAATATTAATTACCTGCTTAAAGTTAAAAAGTGATGATTTTGACATGAAGTGAACTTAATGCTTATATAACGTTTTTCTGAAAGAAAAATTAATTAAAAAGTAAAACAATAGAAAGACACATAATTGACCGATGAGAAAGAAGTAAAAGATATATGTCTGAATAAATAGTTGAACCAAAGTAATATATATATATATATGAAGGAAAGAGAATTTGACTGCAAAGTGTCCCAAAATACTTATATCACTTTGCAATAAAGCTTAAAAGCCTTTAATTAGTAATGTATTTATTAGTTAAAAGTCAAAGCAAAAATAAAGAATAATAGCAAGAAGTATAATTAGAGTACAGATTGAATAATTGAACAGTAAATCAAGAATTTAAGTTATTTATTTTGGTACTAGTAAAGACACGAGTACCAATTCACATCGTTAAATGATATGATAATTAAATTGCTATGGCCAGAAGATAAGTGAAAGTACTAATAAAAGTAAAAGTTATAGTAAATATTAACGTAAAAGTAAAAGTAAATCCGATATCGATCCACCTAAATAAAATTCTAAAAAGTAAAGTTGAAAGTTTAGAAACCAAAGACCAATAGTTATCAGAATACGAATTAATAACAAGATTAGTAATAACTGAAATAAAAGGAAATGTTTAATGAAATAAGAATAGTAGAAGCATAAATTATGAAATTATGCTTATTCTTGGGAAATTCTTGGATTAGTAGTCACCACTGGGCATATTTAATGCTCAGCACGTAGTGTTTACTGCGTGCAGATTCTGGAGTGTTGCCGGAGCACAGTACATTCAAGATCCAGATCGAAAGAGAAGATTTTTGTTAGTTGATGTAAGCTTTTGGCATGTATATACTTAGACTATTAAGGTAAAAGTTTGAATGGTATTTGGTTATATATTTATTTGTCTTGGATGTATGGATTAGTATAAGTTTTGATTTGATGATTAATGTTTGTTTTTAATTGTTTATAAAACTGTTATTTGATTCTGGAATTTTTGTAAGAGTATTTTCAAGTGGTTTGAATTGTTCAAAAAAAAAACTTACCGGCGTCAGCTAAGTCTCGTTTCATTAAGGACTGTTCCGAGAAGGGTGTTACATTGGTAGTGGCAATCATCCAATCCGATCATAATAGAATACATCGATCGAAATTTTTCATCGACGGTAACAAAAATCATCGAACGGGATTTTTCATCGACTGGAATAAAAATCATCGGTTGGGATTTTTATCGACCGGAATAAAAATTGTTGTTCGAAATTTTTCATCGATCGGAATAAAAATCATCGGTTGGAATTTTCCATCGATCGGAATAAAAATCATCAATCATAATTTTTCATCGATTGGAATAAAAATCACTGGTCGGAATTTTTCATCGATAGAAATAAAAATCATCGATCGAGATTTTCCATCGACCGTAATAAAAATCATCAGTCTGATTTTCCATTGATCGGAATAAAAATCATCGATCGGGATTTTTCATCGATCGAAATAAAAATCATCTATCGGCATTTTCCATTGATCGAAATAAAAATCATCGATCGGAATTTTCATCGATCGGAATTTTCTATCGACTGGAACAAAAATCATCGATCGAGATTTTTCATTGACCGAAATAAATAATTTTAATAGCAAGCTAAATTTTTAAGTTGTCACATCCATATACATGAAAAGATATTGGCCGAATGCATAATCAACAACGTGGGCCCAATTGCACTTTATGTTGGTCAAATTGATATTATGCCTTTAAATAGATACAATTATAGTGGAGAAATAAACTTTAAAAAGTTTGATGAGAAGAAATAAAGGTTTGGAATGCGTACCTTATATTAGGCTAAAAACTCTTAAAGGGTGGTGTCGTTCAAGAGTTAAAGGTTTGGTGGGCAAACCTCCACCTGTCATTTCTTCAAGATGAGGTAGGGATAAGATTGGCTTCTTTTACCCAAATTTTCTCTTGAGTTTTTTTTATTAGGTTGGTCAATACATATCCAACTTTATTCTTCTGGTCCACTCAAATCCCCGATCTTCCATATAGTTTCGTCATCCCCGATCCTCCATGGCTTTTGAGCGGTCACCATGATCAAGTATGCTCTCATTTTTCATAGAGGAGGCGACAGCAACACCTTATTTATTATATTATATTTTTTTATCCCGATCCATCAATCAGACATGTGTTTGTTGATTGATTTAGATACATTTATCGATCGATCTGGGTGTTCATGCCAATCGATGGTAGTAAATTTCCAATTGAAATATTTATGAGGCTACAAAATTTCGGTTGGCTGCTGTAATTTTGGTGGTTGCAATAATTTCGCATAAAATTGCTGGCAGCAAAATGAAGCTTTATGCTTCTCTCTATCTTTTTTTTGTGGGTGGATTGATAGTGCGTCTTCACTTTAGGAAAGCATCCCATAAAGCAGATTTTCTCGGTGCTTCCATCATCAGTTTCTCCACTTTGTAGCCATTTTTATGGGCTGATTTATCATTAATTGATGCCAACAAAATTCCATCTTGTATGAGCTTTGAAAGAACCAATCCATCCTAGTTTATCTTTTGTGAATGAGAGAATTGATGAACTAGTTGAATTTGCAAATAAAGCTTCAAAAATCTCCAAGTGGCCATGGTTTTGAAGTCCTATCTCAGCGGCATCTCACCCGTTTTGCGAGAGTGAATGATAGCAGAAAGAGAGCAAGATCTCAATAAGTTATGAATTTCCTGCATCTGATTTCACCTTGCTTATGAATTGAGTGAATGTAGCTTTTAAGCAGTCACCAGTGTTAGATTTCGCCCTTAGCATCTTAGTCGGCTTGGTTTCCTTTGGCTTGGTTTAGCCTTAGGTTTAGCGGTTGTAGGCTTCTTCTCAGCCTAAGTTGGAGTAGCAGTGGCTGGCTTTGGAGCCACCTTGAAGCCAACGGCCTACCTCTTGGTACCGTTAATAGCTTTGTTGGCTTTTAATGGTTCTCTCTCTTCTCTTATACCCTTGAAATGCCATGGAAATTAGATGGGCATCACCTCTGAGCAAATCAAACTGAGATCTCACTGTATATCTTTTCTTTGTCCGTAGTCGGGTCTTTGATGAAGAAGTTCTCTCCGCTCTCCGATCTCCACCAAAGTAAGCCACTCTAATCTCAGCTCCCAATTTTTTGGACTGTTGCTTTGCTTTATTTTTCTTGGAGCACAGCACCTGTATCACTTCTCTCTCCTCCTTTTTTGTAAGATCAAATCTAGGATCTTTGGATCCAGGCCTTTCCTTTGAAATCAAATTTAAGATCATTCAGATTTAAGCTTTTATTGTGAGATCAAGCTCAAGATCTTTCAGATCTAGGCTTTATTTGCTTTTTACTCTGGCTAAGGTGGTTTCTTTGCTCCATTTTCAGGCTTCAGGTCTTGTCTGTTGCTGAATTTTAGTTGATAAATTACCATTAATTTACAGAAAAGAAGAGCATATCTGAGGCTTAAAGTTGTCCATGACTGCTCTTTTTCTTCGATTTCAGACTGAGTAGCTCATCTCCGGCATCGTCTCTCAACGAAAGCACCAAATGATGAAACACAAAATTTTACCGTAGAAAGAAAGATCTTTGTTCGTAGAAAGAGATGCTTTGATGACCTGCAAAAATGGAGACTAGCTCAGTCCCACCGGGTGTTAGTGCTCCGATGCCTAAGTTAGCTATCGAAGTATGGAGAGAAAGCTCAATAAAGAGAGAGTATGAAGAGTTAGAGAGAGAGAGCCCCCCTTCATTATGTGTATACCTGTCATATTTGTACCTTTGAGTATTGAGTTTTTTTGGCTTCTGATCTTAGGTCTCTTCGTGGACTTTTAATGGGTCGGCTTTATAGTTAATTTTTTTTTGGTATTATCAAGAACTAAACCTAAAATTTGTCTTTGATAGATTCTTTTTTTTTAAGTTTAGAAAAATAATTCTTTTAAAGTTTTACAGATACCAAAATAAAAAATTGATCTAAACACGATTTCTTTTTAAAAAAATGGAAACGTTGAAAACAAACTTTCCCAATCAAACCCTAAAATTTCCAGTTTTAATTACTTACTTTCATATATATATATATATATATCCTATTACTCCTACTATATTTCAATATATATGTTGTTTTTATTTTAGTATACTATCTTATTCTTTTACTATTATACTATGCCATTTTTTTTAATTCAATTATACCATTAGAATTATAGTTGGGTCCTTAACATTTTTTATTTTTTTTCTCACTATATTTTTTTCTTTTTCATTATTATTAAGATTTCCATTTCCCACCACATTTTACCTTTTTATTTCAAATTTTCCATTAAAATTGATCATTTTTCACAAAATTACAATTTTACCCCTAAAATTTCAACTTATCACCAAAATTACCATTTTATACTTAAAATTCTATTTTATTATCAAAAATACCATTTACCCTTATAATGTAAATTTTATCGGTTATTTACAATTATGCCACTAGTATGTCAATTTTATCCCTTATTTACCATTATGCCACTAATTCCTTCATATCATTATTTAATTGCTATTTTACACTTGTTTCATCATTTTTACTTCACAATTACGATTTTACTTTTTAAATTATATTTTACCACTAATTCCTCTAATACAACTACACAATTATAATTTTTACCCCTATTTTAATAACTTTTATCGTTTAATCACAATTTTGCAATTATCTTGTCATTTTCACTACTTATTCACCATCTTGCCATTATATCATCCATTTTATCATAAAATAATACTTTTTTTCCACTATTGTATAAGTCATTTTATAACAATTATGTTATTATATTATCAATTTTATCATCAAATTACAGTTTTGCCACTAAAATATTAAAATTATCAAATAATTATAAATTTATCCCCTGTAGTTTCTAGTGAAAACTCTCGAAATAGATATGCAGTATGAGGATTCCAATGATCTAAATTTGAACAAATCCATATTCTTTTTGAAACACCCTAATCTAATGCCTTTATGATGTATCATGTTATACCTTTCAATCACATAATAGTAGGTTATTAACCCAAAGTTGTATACATTTATCATATCAAATAGTCTATTTATATAGGTATCCTATGCATCAATTAGGTATTTCCCACAACTTCAGTCTGTTAATTACGTATGCATAATGGCTTATTCTATAACATACTTATCATTTCATGTTAGTTATAACTGTCTTAACTTCATATCTTATCATGCATAACATTTATCAATTGATCTAGCATATTTATGACTAAGCATTTTAGCTATTATATGCATGAATGCTTTAGCATTCTTTTACTAAACTTATTACATCACTTACTTCATATTACATATATATATATATATATATATATATATATATATATATATATATATATATATATATATATATATATATATATATATATATTTAATAGCCCTTTTTATACATATTAAACTTGCAAAAGAACTTGCACCAAAATAACCAAAAAGAATCCTACATCAACTTCTACGAATTAGGTGTTGGCCTGTCCTGATGCAGAGATCATTCTTGAGCAAAAGCTTTTACAGCAGTATCTACACGGATTAAATAACCCGTGCTAAGCTATAAAGCTTAGTGGGGATGCTAATTTTGAAAGACAATCACTCATAGCGATTGTCGGAAACATATAACATACAAAAGTTGATGATAACAAGAATAACATATTTAAAATAAATAAATGACAAAATAGAATATCATCATTAATAATCAATTCTCATATTTATATTAACATGCTTGAAATTAAAGCATAACATAGGAGGATCAGTATCAAAAGTATCCAACTATCACATATACAATGGGAAATACGGTTAAACATATTATCTCATGTATCATGCTTTATTTATCTAAAAATTAACTGTAACGTAATAACATAACAGTTTAGCCTGCTTAAATTCTAAAGGTGGATAACGAGAACGGTGGATACCCGAGGGTATCAAAATAGTGGATATCTGAAGATATCAAACGGTGGATATCCGCAGATATCAAAACTATGGATCTAATCAGGAGTTGTATGGTGGATCGGTCAAGGACCCAAACGAGGTCAAGTAACAACCCTAATGGGCTGTGCAAGATCCAACAGGATCAACTATACTGTGGACCTAAAAAGATCGACTGTGGCAGCTGCAATATCCCTATAGGCGCCTATCTATCCACAATTGAACTCTAATTGCAGGCAATACTTTGTTACATTCTGTTTTCATATACCATTTTTACATTTGATTAAAGGTCAATTTGCATACATATAACTATGGTACAAATATATTACTACTATTGTAAAACTATGTATACAAAGTTCATGTATATTGATACACATAATTTCTGATCGTGTTAACATTAGTCATCATATTTAGCTTGATCATAACATGTCAATCAGTTAATATTTGATACCTGTATAAGTGCTCAACCTAAGTCATGCCTTGTTCTTAGAATTTTCCAATATAGCACAACTAGGTGTATGATCATGTAAAAAAAAATCCAAAATCTCTAGTTTATACAAGTACATGTAAAAATTTTTCCATTTAACAAGTCAATGTTTTGGCAATTGAGCATATATTATCTTATAAATACTTTAACATGTTATCCATAAGACTTTACATGTGACATGGTCATACTATTATATTACTTATTTCATGACATAAGTACATGTCATAATATAGACTTGCTCACCATAAAAGTACATAAAAACATTAATCTTACATATAATAGTCATACACAAATTTCATCAGTAATATATGTTAGATATATTCATCACAAGTCCTTACCCATGTACACGTGTGAATGTATATGTATACATATAATCTTGTATTAATAGTCATATTACATGCTTTATCCAATTCATTTTGTAATCACGTAAACACATATTTAGCTCAATTAATTGAAAACCATAAGATAAAGTACATTAAAAATTTGCATGGGGCAGCATTCTGGACTCAACTTGTGACCCACAAATGAATTTGAAAATGTCATTTTTAGGCTAAATGATCTTATACAATAAAATTTCTCTATGTGTCTAGTTTCCATAGCATCAAAATTCACCTTAATATCTTACCTATAGCTCAAGATATTTGAGGAATACTATAGGTTGTTCATAGAACAGAAATAGTGTTTGCTGTCACTTCTAAAAATTCATAGCATAAAATTAAGAGAGATTTAGACCAAACTTTCTTCATCAAAAACGTGCTCCTAGGTATCTAGTTTACCCAGAATTTTACAGCATAAGATTTTGACTTCTCTACTAATATTTATGCCCCAAATACCAAAAATCTGTACCTTTATAGTACAAAAAGAATCAACGAATTTCATGCTAATATTTGACATACTTGAAAATAAAATTAGGTATTACTTCCTTCATATGAAATGTATAATTAGAAGTCTATTTTTCATAGGAATTAATCTCATGTCATTCTAATCATTATACATACAGATATCTCAAATTTTCTCCAACCTAGTCTAGAATCCAAAATTAGAAGTTCGCCTAAATTCAATAAATCATAAAAATATCTAAAGGCAGAATTGAAGGTAGGTTCCTTCTTCAATTTTGTAGGAAAATGTCTTATATAACTACAAAAATTTGATTTGTTACAATTAGAGGTCTCTATTACAACTTACACTAAATTTTCAGTCACTAGGTCAGAATATTCATCTCATCCCTTCATGCACATTTCTTACATTGTACTCTCTTTTAATTACTACAAATTCAATTTAATCACAACCAGTTCCAGCAACCATATTCACATGCAACAACCAAATTCACATGCATTAAGGTAGCCCTAATCCCATACCTTGGCCTAATTTTCTTTAGCCAATTAATCCTTTGCAAGACCTTTTCCTTTGTCTCTTCTACCTTCTCCTTCTTTATCCACAATATAAATCATTCTCTAATCCATCATTTCCAGCAGCCTTTTCCAACCGAAATCCAATTAGAGAATGAAGAAGATGATAATGATGATGAAGATAACCAAAATTAAAACCATACCTCAATAATTTTCATCAATATTTTCTTAAACAACCCACATGCATGAAATTTTCTTCAAGAATTCATAGATAAATTGAGAGATGAAAATAAAATTGTAAGAGATGAAGAGGAAATCTTTCAAAGCTGCCTTGGTGCCATCCCACTCTTCCATTTCTCTTTCTTTCCACTAAAACCAACATATATATAATAGTATAAAAAAATCCCTTCTAGTCCTTTAACAAATTGCATGTCCTACTAATATCTCTTTTCTTTTTGCATGATATAAAGTGACCCCTCCACTAAATCCTTCTCTTAAATTGACCACACAATTATTCTTTTATTCACAATTAACTCCTAAAATGTCATAATTATAAATTTACCCCTAATCAATACTTTATACTCCAATTATACCCTCGATTAATATTAAACCACACTATTAAATTTTATTTTCATGCAATTAAAATAATAAAAACATAATTTATCCCTTATCCCATACTTATACAAAATTCTCATTTAATTTTAATATTAATTAAATAAAAATCCTACTAAAATCATGAAAATTTCAATTAGGATCATTTAGGGGCCTTACACTTTTCCATTGTATTCTATCAACTTTATCATATTCAATGGTATGGATTCGCTATTGGTCCACCAATGTGAGGAACTATGACCTATTACAACGGTAAATATCCCTATGAGTAGCCTATTATATCTTATACTTCTAGTTTGACCACTAGTTATTAAGGGAAGAACAATTTTATCATTCAATTTCATCACTTATGCCATAATTTTCATTCTTTTTGTTGCTTTTTCATTTTTTAAGGTACATAACCTTGGTACTTTATGCGATATTTATCATACAACATCTTTTTATCACATATCATCAACTATCATTAATCTATTCACATCTATACCAACATATACAATTCGACCACAATAAATTCCTAACCATGCATATTCTTTTATTTCCACAACTTGTTCAAATCATGATTTCAAGGCATAAAATATGTTTTTGTCATCAATTCATTATAAATTCACTCACAAACATATTTTTCTATAGTTACATAATGGGTACATATTAGGATTTCAATATTCTAATTCCATTTTAAACCATTTAACCATATAAATTTAGTTAATTAACATCCAATTTCACTTTAATTTTACTACCTTGAATTATACATGCCTTACATTGAAAATCATATTTATAAATAAACATATAAAAGATGAAATAAACAAGTTTAGGTATCCACTAACCTATGAAATACACGAGTTTAGGTATCTATTAACCTTTTTCTCTTCTGTTCCAACTAGATTTCATTCTATTTTCCCTTATCTCTTTTTTTTTTCTTCCTCACCCAAAGCATTACTAGGCAAAATTCAAGAGGAATTAATTTCTATATACAAGGTATTTGTATCTTTGGTTTTTTTAAGAGCCTAGTAAGGTGAGTAAAGTATGGTTTCATGCATAAGAAACCCTCTTCTTCCTCTTCCTATTTTTAGAATATGTATTTATTATCTTGATTAGTGATTGGTGATGTTTTATATTAGTGGTTGAAAAAAAAAGTAGCAAAGGCAAGAGAAAGGAGAAGAAAGAACTCTAGGAACTAAAAACAATCAACTTTTAAGGTTTGGGAGTTTGTTCTTTATATTATATGTTTATTTGATTTAAGTTGCTTTATAAGTTATAATTATTGTGTGATTGATGATTTGTGTCTTAAAAAGTAAAGTAGTGAAAATCTACTTAGGATTCATAGGAACTAATTTTAGTGTAAAGTGTATAAATACTTTTGTAGATGTCTGATTGATATGATTCTAGTTGGAATTGAAATATAAGATATAGATATACAACTTTGTAGAAGAAAAAAAGACCTAAATCTATCTCTAAAGCCCTCAAAATTTAACTTAAAGTCGAGTGATGTCGATTGCCCTGCTAATGGGAGCAGTCTGTAATCATTTGTTGACATCTTATGATTTAGAGGTCAGAATTAAGTGATTGTTGATATTTTAGAAATTAAAAACATAGTGGAAGAACTTTTTAGTAGACCATTTTTCCTGAAAATATCATTTTCTAGGCCAAAAATGACATACATGTTGAGATTGAAAATCTACCTTTGGGCAAAATAGTCCTCACGGTAAGTAAAAAATTTATGCTGACCGTGACATAGCCTAAATTTCAGTCCAGAATCAAAATGGAACCTATGTTATATTCAGCAAGTATTACCTAATAACCGTGACTCCCCAATTGTAACCTAGGTCACGGTCATCACTCTTTTGGTACTGATAATGAGATGGTTCAGAATCAGTATAGAACTAAAATGACACTTATATCACAGTCAGCAAGTATAAGCTAATGACTGTGACCCTTCAATACCTCTTTCTAAATTTAATTTTACGGTCCCAAATTGTTATCAAAGCACATCTAAACACTTTTCGAGTGTTTTAAGTGTAAAAATAAGAGTAATAAGGGACATAAATGAGTGTAAAGAACAATAAATTAATGAAGTAAAGTTAAATACTAAATCTTAATGCATAAGAACTTGCATTATTAATGAACATAAATGAATATAAATAGTTATATTAGTAATGTTATATGTAACTAAATGAATGATGAGCATATTATATTGTATCTTTTAGGTACTTGAATAAGAAAAATATAATATAGTAAAATGATTGCATGCTATATTGAGTTTTTTGATGCAATGATTTTAAATGTATTAAAATATTCTTGAGTGATTAGTGACCTGTTGAGTCTAAATTTTACAAAGTAGTGGATAGATAGGCATGCCTATAAAAGGGATAGTGATCGCAGCTGCTAGTGTTGTCACCTGAGGGTGACAGTGTTTTGATATCCTTTGGTATCTAGTGACCCAAAACTTTTATATCTCTAGTGTTTGATACGCTCGCCAATATCTAGTGTTTGTACCCATATCCACCATTTATGGGAATTCAGGTGATAGAAGTGTTTTGATTAGTGAATAATGAAAAGTGATAGATAGTGTAAGTGTTTTTGGTACCTCTTGATAGTGATAGTTCTTCTCATTGAACAATAAAGTGAAATGAGAAAATTATATTGAAGTCTTGTGTAATATATGCAACTACATGTATGTAAGTTCTGATATGACAAAGCATGCTAGTAGTGGAAAGCAGTTAAAGAGATAATCTTTGATAAATGCCTATTTGTGTAAATATTTTGTTGATTAAATGTGTCTCTTAATGATATTATAAGTGTGTGTGGTTTCGTAATATAAAAAGATATATTATTGTGACATTTGCATAACTGTTTACTCCCCATTGAGCCATTGCTCAATACAGGTGTTTTTCCCCGTGTAGGTATGCATGTGTAAAATATAAGTGCTGAGTTCAAATCAACATTTGCTAGCCATCAGAGAGGATAACGAGTGACGACTAGTTTTGGAGTATAGTTATCTTTGTAAAATGCTCTATGTAAAGAATTTAGAACATATGTAATGAATTAATTTGTAATAATACTTTAAGTATGTTTAATATATCTATGTGTGTAATTGTGCTAACAATTTAATAAATAAATATGTAAATAAAAGGTAATAAGAGCGAGAGTTACAATTGATGAGTTGGGTTTGGCTTGTCCCAGCTTGATCATGGTTTGTCCCGAGCATCATCTCTGCCAAGCTAGGCTTGTTTGTCCTCTTCATGGCTACAAAATAAATGCAAAATAAGACTACATTAGATTCAAAACTTAAGTATAAAAGTCTGTTACCTCTTTTTTTAGTCCCTTATTAGTGTAAAAGGATCAAGTTGCAGACAATATCCCTTTTCTCTTTGGCAAGCTCCTTCAAATGAGCTAAGATGGCTTCCTCTTCTTCAGACAAAACTAGGTTATCATCATTTTTGTTGATGAACCTTCCCCATGAGGTTCACCCTATGAGCTAATCATGCATACTCTCTATAATGAAGAAATGGTTCTTTTGATTTTTTAGAGCATTCGATTTCTCGATAAAGACACCGTATCTAGCTTGTGCTTGAACGTAATAATGGTTCTATATGGCTATTACAAGCTAACCATATGTGTTACCCTAAATAATCTGACGGTGAGCTCTATGTCATGCTCATGCATCCATATCTATAAGGCTGAGATAGTTTGCCAAGCATTAGGGTGAAGTTGTTCTACTGTGATATCATAGTAATTGAGGAGAGTTACCTCAAACTGATTTAGAGGAAGGTACACCCCAGCCTTGATATTGGCCTTGTAGAGAACTGTACTATTTTTACTGCTAAATTTGGCATTAGCTCAGAGGTCGAATTGATTAGATATTTCCAGTCTCTCCCTCAAGTCAAAGAGGTTAAAGGTTTTAATAATAGAGCTGATATTTCCCACCCTTGGGAAGGGATGTGGTTCTCTTATTTTTGGTTTGCCTTGGATGCTCTCTCTAAGGGTGGACTGTTGGTAGAGGTGTTCAGAGAACTGTCATCTAGCAAACCCTTACTAATCCTAACTATATCACTTGAACTCTTTAACTCACTCATTTTCAAGAAAAAAAATGAAGAAGCAAAAGTAAAAATGCAAAGAAGAGGATTTTAGTTACAAACTTGTAGATGACTGAAGGATTGGGTCAAAAAGGAAAAGCTAGTGAATGTGGGAGAACGTCTGATGAATGTAAGAAATGAGCAGAACAAGATGAAATAGGAAGAATAACGAAATAAGAAAAGCTGAAAATGGAAAAAAAGAAGAATGATTTTATAGAAGGGCAGAGCCGCTACATGGTTGACATGTGGACGACCTAGATAAATTGAGAAGTTGATAGCTTACCTCAATTAATTGCTTTTACAGGAATCGAGGTGACCTTAGTATAACTATCAGTAGCGAGAAATCTGAAAAGAAGAATCATTTTGATCACTCGACAATTGTTGCCGCCTCAACGCCTTTAATACTTGATATAAATATCCATTACTTTGGGGGGACTTATGATAATCGAGGTCCATAACATGGCTCCCTTAAGTTGCTCGATCATTGGGCTATTTGATTAAGACCCCGGATCCGAGCCCATATCTTGGTGCAACTAATAGAGTTGTACTAAGTTAGGATCACTCAATTACCTAAGAAGGAGAAAATGTTATTCGGTGGATTAAACTTAGTCTCCTAGCCAACGAAAAAAGTCTACCTAAGTGGGTTTTCTATTTACGATATGAAACTGCTTGAACAAAAAAAATCGAATCCTATGTGAGGTAGGAATCGCATCTCTATAATAGACGGTATATTCCAAGTATTTCTCTTTCTTAGCAATTTTTTCTTAATCATTCTCTTGAAAAAAATATCATTTTTACTTGACTGTAGCTTCCTTTTGGCGAAAAATTTTGTCGAATTTATTTAATTTCATATATTCAAGTCGTTTTGAAGGAAGTATCACCGAAACTAGATTCAGAGATCAGTCCGGTATCTGAATTGTTATTAATATAATAAAAATTTATCGAAAATAGATAAAACTTATATCATTAGTAATGGTATGGTAAAAAAGTTTCCTTCCGATAACCTTATATTAATGATAAAATTAAATTGTCATTTTGTTGCAAACCATAATTGGCATTCTAAAAAAGGTTTTAAATTATAATTTCATATCATTCAATAATATAAATTATTTGAACAAACTAGATATGATAGATATGAAATATTTCTAATTCTTGATTTTTTAATTTATAATTAATAATTTTTTATCCATTATGTAAAAGTAAAACGTAAATTTAATTTATTGACCATATGTAATTTATTAATAATGAATATTAAATTATTCAAACATAAATAAAATATTCACTTCAATAAAATTTAATAATTTTATTATCTCTTTACTTATATTTTTTCTTTTTGCCAACTTTTTAATATATTTAACAAGTTTATAGTATATATGTAATATTTTCACAATCTTCTTTTGCAGCACTATTTCGTTATTATTTTAGTTAGATTATGTAACACCCTTATATCGCTGTACAATGTACGCAGTAATCGGATGTCACACCATAATGAAACAATGAATTTTTTTTCATACAGTATCGATAACATACTTAAAACATAATTAATAATTGTGTCTTAATAAATGACAAATAAATTTCTTATATTACAATCATATACTTGCACAATAACTATATATTTTTTTCCGTACCTACATATACATGCCATAAACTATTTCCTGTCTTGTCTCCTTTCTGAAACTTGACTACTCTTTCAATACTGGCCAGTGAAATCTTATTGTCTTCATACCTGCGCGTAGTCAACAAACTACGCGCTGAGTATCGAAACACTCAGTGGTGGATACGTATCCCAAACTTTTCATAATAAATCACACAAACACACTTGCATGAATTTACTCATACGTACTTTCATTCGCATGTGCATACATACATGCATGCACATATACATACATAGCATATACATACGTTCACATACCCATACATACATACATCCACATACTCTTACATACATACACATATATACATTCACATTCCTATACATACAATACATGCATACATATCATACATTTACATATACATACATGCATACATATACTTACATTTACATATATATACATATACACATCATACACATACATGTACATACATATACATATCGTACATGCATACATATACATACATATTCTTATTATACATGCATACATATACATAAATATACATACCATACATGCATACATAGTATACCATACATACATACGTATACATGTATACACATACCATACATACATAGCATACCATACATGCATACATATACATACATACTCATATCATACATGCATACATATACTTATACACACATATACTTATCATACATGCATTCATATACATACATTTACTACATATACTTATCATATATGCATATATATACATACATTTAGTTGCATATATTTATCATACATGCATACATATACATACATTTACATGCATATACTTATCATACATGCATACATTTACATGCATATACTTATCATACATGCATACATATACATACAGTATACATACACATTATATGCATATTTATACCTATACATGCTTTACATACACATGCATACTTGATCATATACATGCTTTTATATATACATGCATACATTGTCGCATACATGCCTTCATAAAAATATACATACATATCCACATACGTATTTCTATATACCCATACATACATGCACGTATACATGCATTTCATTTACATACATTACATGTACATATGCATGCATTTGCATATAATACATAAATACCTATTGCATTAACATACGTATATGTATATATTCTTGCATACATATATTCATACTTATAAACATACGTGTTCACATATGTATACTTATATATATATGCATACATAGTTTCTTTTACATACATGTATTTCTTAATTCTTTGAATTGCCCCCAGTAATAGTCCAATAGAAATCTTGGATTGGATACACGGGATAGGGAACCGAAAATCCCACATGTGGGATGACCCCAAAGGATCACAAACATGAACATAAACATGGTACTTGTAACTGTAAGCATATAACATATTACACATTTACTATGGGAGACCATTGCGAATTTGCGATAGTAAAGCAAGTCGCCATGACTTGCATTGCGGTATGATGTCCCTATGGCTAGCCAACTATATCCCCAACCAGATTACTACCAGACTACTAAGGGCAATAGTTCATGATATGTATTTGTCCTTATTATTATTATTTTTTATAATCAAAGTTATCATATGAGAATTTAATTTAATTATAACAATCGTATTTATCTGGTATATACATACTTCTATACACATATTTTTTTATATACATGCATATATATACATTCATAATCATATACATACATATTCATCTATATACATATACATACATACACGTATACATATACATATACGCATTATTTTTACAAATCATACATATATTTGTACACATATCATACATGTACATATTTGCACACAATTATTCAGGTACGACTAACATGCTGAATAATTGGTTTGACTATTGTAATTACTATTTTATAATTTAATATCTTGATATTACTAAATTAATTATTAAACTTATTTATTCTCAATAATTACTTTCATTTTGCGTATTATTAATTATTTTACATATTAATTCTTAAATTAACTAAATTATCAGTATTCAATTACCTATTACTATTAATTCAATATTTTCTCGTAAATTACCATTTAATCCCTAGACTTGTTAAATTATCATTTAATTCTTAAAATTGCTAAATTGTTGTTTAGTCCTTCAAATTTTTGCAAATTACGAAAATACCCTTTTATTTCATTTTATTCTCAAAAATGCCACCAATTGTACGTTTTACACTATTAATTCCATTTTTATTGAAAAATTCCAATTTGGTCCCTACCCTTAATTTCATGCATAAATTATTGTTTCATTATTATTATTATTATTAATTTTTTTTTACCGTTTCCTAAATATACCACTTGCATCCTATTTTAACTTCATGCATCTAGTTGCCTCTTATAATAATAGTTCAATTGAGATTGCATATTTACATGTTTAAGTTGTCATGTCCCACATTTTGCATGCATGCATTTCCTCTCTTAACTATATGAACATTTCCTCCACATATATTTTTTAATACTATCATTTTTTTGTTTGCAATTTCACGTAATTGGGTCATTGTCATCTTGTTCCACTAAATTCATCTCCATGCTACTCTTCATTTATTTCTATCTCTAAATACATTGTTAATTCCCTTAAAAATATCCTGTCCCATAATTTTTACTCCAAACATAATATAACACTAAACTAAAATGTATTCAAACAAACTCTAAAAATTCTCACTAAATTAATGTGTACTCCAATTAATTAATTGGCTTGTATTATGACTATTTATGCAATAATTTCAAAATTTCCCATTAAAATTCAGTATTTTTACTATAACATAATATAAAATTTAACTTAAAAATATTCTATTAATTTCCAAAAATTCCCATTAAATTAATTTAGCATGAAAATTATTCCTACTTCCAAATTACAATATTTTCTTCACCATTTAACCAAAATAACTTCACATACACACATATAAAGATTCGGCCAACATGGATTCTTGCCTTCCAACTATTTTTTTTCCATCTAAAAATATTTCATTCATCAATTTAAACTCTCAATAACACATATATATCATCATTTTCAATTAATCATACATAATCACATAAAATCAAATATTTACATACATAAATTCTCATGCACAATTTATGAAAATTAAGGGATAAAGTATCCATTAACCTCAAATTCATCTCCTTAACACCTTGGTCTTCACATCTTCCATATTTTCCTTGAAAATTCCATTTCCTTCAAATTTTTCCTCACTTTTGAGACACCAACTTTCTCTCTTAATTTTTTGCACTTTCAGCAGCTTATTTTATCTCTTGAGGCCTTCATAAGTTAATTAAGAGGCTGGAATTGACTTGAAAAGGCTTGATTTGGTGGGAAATTAGCAAAAAAGAAGAAAATCAAGAGAAAAATAATGGAAAGCCATTCGGCCAAGGAGAGGTGCAGAAGAATCGTGGGAGGTGAAGAGAATTCTGGAAAATTGAAGGTCTTTAAGCTTTATATAGTGGGTAATTGGGCTAGACCTGGTCCAACCAAGTTGGTTGGGCCTAACTCAAGCCTAATTCCCTATTTAAGCCCAATAAGCCTTCATAAATTATTTTTCTCACTTTCAAAATTTAATTTAACTCAAAATCAATTTCATAATTCTTAAAATAATATATTAAGCCTTCATGAAAAATTTTAGCTCAATCGAAATCCGTTTTAGTTCGATTCAGTCAAACTAGTCCGATTAACAAATTTTCGGTGTTACCAAAAAATTATTATTTTTTTTATATCAAATGATTCTACACCTCATAAGAAGCTTAACTGAAAATTCCTGCAATTTTTTAAAGATTATTTGCTATTTTTAAAATCCGATCAAATCTATAGTTAACCGGTTACTATTTAAATCAAAATTATTATTTTTCTCTTACTTCTTGAGATCAAATATCCTTAAAAATAATTCCGAATTATCAAAATATATTAATTAGGCTTTATGAATATTTTTGAGTCATTCGGAGACTGTTCCCCTATTTGATTTTTTTTACCAGTTTGATATTCGAATTTTCAAAGTTACCGTAAAATCACATTTTCATTATCATATGATTCTACATCATATTTAATGTAGATCTAAAAATTATGGTAATTTTTAACGATCATTTGTTATTTTAAAGTTTCAGATAAACTCTCAGTTAATTCATGCATCCTTTTAATTAGAGCCATAACTTTTTTTATATTTTTGGCTTTTAATGGTCAATTTGATCTCATTTTCAGTCCAAATTATATTTTTGAATTCCTGCTAACATGCTCTTTCCAATGGTACAATAAAATATTTTTCGATTCTGAAAGATACTATTCATTCCGATGTCACTATTTACTATCGAAAAGTACTATTTTCGATTAGTCCGATATTTGGATCGTTACAGATTATATATATGCTTATACGTTTGTTATCCTAATGACCATTCTAATGGTAATAGTAATGTGATAATTTTATACAAATTATATTAGCAGTATTTAATTTAGTTTTATTGAACTTCTCAAACAAAGGTTTAAAAAGTAAATCTAAAAAAATACAAACTATAAAAAAATGAAATTAGTTAAAAAAATGAAATTAGTTAGAAAGAAATTAAGGTGGGTGACGCAGCCGCCCAAGTCTTCATCACGGCAACTCACCAGTCTCCACCTAGACGGGAAACACTTATCACAATCTTCACAACCGATCGTCAAATGGAGATACCACAACATTAGCAACCCTACTCAAAACCTTCACTTGCTCACCACAATTCTCCGTTTATGGATTCACACTCATCAACCTCACAACAACATCAGAACTGGGCGGAGCTGCCTCGGGATGTCGCTACGTCCATCTTCTTGAAGCTTGGAGCGATCGATATCTTGACCTCTTTACAGCTTGTCTGCTCCACATGGCGTAGCATCTGCCTGGACCCATCCATGTGGAGAAAGATCGATATGCACAATTTGGGCGATCTCCGGGACATTGAGTATGATCTTACCGCATTATGCAAGCATGCTGTTGATAGGAGCTGTGGTGGCTTGGTTGATATTAACATTGAGTATTTTGGTGACGATGATCTCCTTCAATACATTGCCGATAGGTATTTTGATTTTATTAGCTTTATTATTGTTTTTTTTTCTGGATATATAACGTAGTTGAAATTATGCTTTTAGGTCATTTTATCTGTTCAATTTTTACGATTAGGGTTCTTTTCTGTCACAAACTCTTATTGCAGTTAATTTGGATATAATTTTGTGTTCGAACTTTGAAGTTGTTTCTGAACGGTTTTAATTAGTTGGATTGTCATGTTGTCTAGGGTTTAGAAATTGCGGCTAAATAGAGCAATTAGTAATATTAGAAGATGAAATCAGACATTTATGCTTTGCAAAGCCGTTTCCAATGGATACAGTTTTGGTAAGATCACATGTATCAAATAGCCAAGAATAAAAACTCAGTATGTCGAAGTTAAATATGATTTGGGCGTTAAAATGGACGTGGTAATTTGAAATCAAGATGAAGCTGAAACAACGACCATCTGCATGTTAAGCACAATTAAAAATTTACAATGATACGGCATGTGGTAGAAGGAAAAGACCAACCAGCCACTGTGAAATTCATATTTGCTCATTCTTAAAGATGCCTCTATTGCATATATTTTCTGCAGGTATCAAGTGGCCTGACTGCCCCTCCTCCTACTCGGTTAACTTTTTATCCTTCTTGTTTTCCCCATAATACTAATTGTCCTGCCAATCCAAATGAAAAAGAGATCCTCTGGTGCCACTTGTGTTCAAGGTGAAAAAATATGGCTAGAATTTTATGAACATTGCTTTTATGGAAGAATGGTGAAAGGTTCTTCTATGTATAAAGTAAAAAAAAAGCTTGCTGCTTGCTGGACCAGTAATGACATAAAAAATGTCAACTAGAAATATTCACTGTAAGTATCCAATGAATCCTGTTATCAACACAAGAAAAGTAAGCCTTCTGGTCCTTTTTCCTCTCCTTCAAAAGCAAAGAGAAGTGAAAATCTAACGTTCAAATAGGAATATATATATATTTTTTAATTTATGAAGCAAATTTATTCAGAAACTTATCAACAAGTTTAACATATTAAATGAATTAAACATACAAACTTATTTTCACTTTGTACAAGAAGTTCAACTGCTGATGCAAGAGTAAAACTCACATGACAATTGCTCCTTTTTCCTTGATCACCTCGTGCTCATTCTTGCTGCCTCCTCTTCCCCAGCTGCTTTTATCATAATTCCAGAATCTCAACATGAATAAGAAGAATCAGGAGTTCAACTATGCCTTCTAGGTTCTCCTCCTTTCTCTTCTGCTGCTTCTTCATCCTACACTGCTATCTCTCTTCCTTTGAATCAGATGATGCGCTATAATCTGAACTATCTTACTTTGAAGAAGATTATGTTTCTGTCACAGATGACGGCCTGCTATGAGTCTCAAAAACTGAAGACTTGCTATCACTGCAGGAATCAGAGTCAGATATTTGGTTCCACTTGCTTTTCATAGACAGCATACTCTTCTCCTCTTTGGCATATGTATTCAAATCATTAGATGTAGAATCCTCAATGTATGATATATATATATATATATTTTGTCCTTTAGGGCCATGACATTTAAACCATTGCATCCATGCATATCAATATGTTATTTTTTGTCTCTTCATTTAATGGCTTCTGTTAGAATCGACATGTTTACAAATTTATTTTTTATTTATTTGGTGGTTGGAGAATTTATGAAGCAGTGGATGGGATATTTTTCTTAAGTTATTCAACACTTTGAGAAGGTGCAAGGAATTTTTTTTTTCTTTTTTTTTTCAGTGGGGGGGGGGGGGGGGGGGCAGTGGTTGAGGGAGGGATAGATTGGGTGGACAAACACGAAGGAATTGACTGTTTTGTCAAGAGATCACTTTCTGAATATGTGTCCCCAGTGATTCAATTCATTGATTTACATTGTATGTAGAGATCAAGTTTTGGATGATGATTGGTTAACAATCCAATTAGAAAATTCGCCATCACTGTCACAACATCCTTTGTTTTTTGAATATCTTAGGCATTTTCATCCACTTTCTTGAAGGAAATTGACACAACACCTTGGCTAATTGACTCGCTGTTTCTTTTAATAGCAGAATAAAGTAAAGGAAATCAGACCAAACTAAAGATCTGCGCCTTCCTTTCAGATAGTATTTTTTAATGAACTGATGATAAGGACTTTTACAGCTGGCATTATTATGGAATTTCCTTTTTTCTTCTTACCAAGTGTTCTTAACTTATCCCGCCCAACTATTCGTTATTAAATTTCACTTTTTGCTGTTAAAAAACCTGTATGCCTTCAATATGTAGTATAGATTGCAGACATTGGGCAGCTGCCAGAAGAGGACAGATTAGACTTAAGGTCCTTTTTTAACCAAGTCTAACTTGTTCTTCTGTAATCATCGAATATTTGCCACTTCGCTTCTTTTTTCTCTTGCCATCTACTGGGACATCTTTTTTCTGCCCAGAAGCATTGACGATACTCACAGCTGCTTCCCTTTCAACCTGGGTGTGTTGAATACTTCTTGCAGAATTGAACACTGCAGACTCGATCCTATCAACTGCTGTCTGGAATTTCTCTTCCTTGTTCGCGGACATGATTGATATTGATGTTGAGTGGTTTGGTAATGTTGGTCTCCTCAAATACATCACAAATAGTATCCTTTATTAGCTTTATTTATATTTCTTAATTTTCTGGGAATAGTACTTTTGTGGAATTTTGCCTTACATTATTTTATTATTTGAGTTTCTTTGGAATGACAGTTCCTTGTATCACATTTCTTTGTATATAATTTATGTTCTCATGAAATTGATCATATAATGCCATGGTTGAGATTTGAAGTTATTGTGAACGACTTTAATTGCTGCATTTGGCACCCTAAGTGTTACTCATTGAATTAGCATGTTATGTAAGATAATCATCCAGGGAAATTTCAATGAGATTTTGTTGTGGGTTTGGAATTGTGGTTATTGCTTGCTGTCTTGTGCCTTCTTGGGAAGGTTCTTGGAATTATTTTTAGAGAAAGATAAACTTGTTTTAGAAATTCTGGGGATGCATTTAGAGGATCTTTTTCCTTGATCAACTCAAGGAAACAATTAGGCTAATTCTACTTGATGCAATGATGTGCTTTGGAATTCGTGATATTGGGTTGTGATTGAGTTTTCTTTGGATTATTCGCATGTAGACACAGGCAAATGGAATCGAAAATTTTTTCCAAAATCAAGTTTAATGAGGGAAAAATGTATCATCAAGCCCCTAAACTTTTTAAGGTTTTGCTATTAAGCTCCAATACTTTTATTTTGCAATATTGTGCCCTTGAACTTTTGTTTGTTTACACATAATCCATTAATTGATGGAAAATACGAAATTAAATTGTAAGTCTTGTTTGGCATGCCTTTAATATTTGCATTTTAATTTCAATTTGATGTGCTCTTGCATACTTGTTGTCAATTTTAGGTTAACCAGCATTTTCAATTGGTACTTCAACCACAAATTAACAAGGATATTAACTATGGCACATCTATGATACATTAAATTGAGATTGAGGTGTAGACAACAAGGTGTGTGAATGGGCTGTACTGTTTATCTCACATTTTCCATTAATTGGGGGCTTAATGAGTAAAAAGAATAAAAGTTTAGGAGTTTAATGTTGCAAAATAAAAGTATAGGGGCTTAATAGCAAAAATTCAAAAACTTTAAGGGTTTGGTGATACATTTTGCCAAAATTTTGAAGACATTATTTGCTATGTTCTGCATTAATGTATGTTCAAGTTTTCTGAAATGGCATAATTCTGTTGTTTGACGCTGCATGTGTGTGGATCATGGATAAAACCTATTTAAAATAATCTTTTTTATCAAACTATAATTTGTTTTTTTTACTTTGCTTAGACTTCTAATTTGAACTATTTAATCGAGATGTGCATGAACTGCATTTACATAATTTCTTGTTAAGCCTTCAATTCTATTATTTATTGACTTGCAAACATGTTTGGCTTGTTTTTCTGCATTAACAATGTAAAATGGAAGTTGAAAAAAGACATTATACCCCTGTGCTTGATTTTCTGTTTAGATGTGTTCTTTGTAAGGAAATATTCTGAATCATTCATCCTCTGTTTAGTTGGCTATAACTATATATATATATAATTAGATGTGCATAAACTGTATTTACTTCATTTCCATTTAAGCCTTCAATTCTATTATTTGTTGATTTGCAAGCGTGTTTGGCTTGTTTTTCTGCATTAACAATGTAAAATGGAAGTTGAAAAGACATCATACCCCTGTGCTTGAATTTCTGTTTAGATGTGTTCTTGCTAAGGAAATGTTCTGAATCATTCATCCTCTGTTTAGTTAGCTATAATAATGTATATATAATTATATATGTATGTATGTATGAGCATTGGGGGAAAGGGATGAAAAGACTTGAACCTAACACCTGCCCTTTAAATTTAAGCCAGCACACCACTAGAACATCTCCTTGGAGACAGTTGGATATAGTTTTTTAATTTGAAGTTTTGAGGTCGTCAAGATGGTTTTGTACTAAGTAGGTTTTGCTCATGTTTTGGCATGAAAAACATTGCACCTGTATGGGCAGTTGCACTTTCTGTATCAAGTATCAATCTTTAGATTCTTCGCATGCTTTATAAGGAATGTGGAAATTGTTTTCTTATGTTTGATGTGGAGGCAACCATCCATTGGCTCAGCCTACTATGATAACAATGATTTACAAGTTGCTCATAAAAGTGCCTTTTCCTGTTGTTCTTCCTCTGTCTGTCTTGACTTTTTTGTTGGGCATCAAACTGAAATTATAACACGTCCCATCCTGGTTAATTGTGAGCCATGATGAAATGGCGATAGGTCTGGATTCATTCCTACAGTTAATATGTTGCGTAACATTAACTCTTGCTGAGTAAATTCATAATCGTTTATTGTCATCTACTGACTTTTGTAATTGAGGTTATTTAATATCTTGCGGATCTAGTCATCTCAAACGGCTGAGGCTTGTATTTTGCTATAACATTTCGGATGAGGGATTAAGTCAAGCAGCCAAAAAACTTGCATTACTCGAAGAGCTTGAACTTTCATACTGCATATTGTCAAGGAAATCTCTTCTTGATGTTGGGAAATTGTGTCCGTTACTCAAATCATTGAAGCTGAATGTCCAGGGGTACAAACGCCCACGTATAGAGTGCAATGCTGAAGCCCTAGCTATTGCGGAACATATGCCTCGATTGTGCAACCTCCAGATTTTTGGAAATAAGTTGACAAATGATGGTTTGCAGGCCATTCTAGATGGTTGCCCGCAGCTTGAATCACTTGACCTGCGCCAATGTTTCAATGTGAGTCTGGAAGGGGATATAAAGAGAATATGTGCTGAACGGATCAAAGATTTGCAATGTCCTTATGATCCAACTGATGACTATCCATTTGACACTGAAATTCCTGAAATAGGATCATCCGAGGAAGATTACCCATCTGGATTTTCTGATATTGACTTCATGTCTGATGATGATGACTATTATGAGTTTTCAGGTGGCAGCAATATATCTGACTATGAGGACTTTTATTTTTATTAGCTCGCTCCTTGTTGGTGAAGTTGAGACATATCCAGGTAAATAAATGAACCAAACACCATGCTAATGTAGGCTTTAACGTTTCAATGTCTTTTATTAATTGAAAATTCACTTTTTTAAGGCTTTGTTACAGTTGCATTGCCTTGGACTTTACCAACAGACTATTATGGCGTGCAGATCTTGAGGATTGTATTGAGGTATTTTTAGTTGGATAGGAGTTAAGAGTTAAACTTATGCATTGATATTTGGGTGCAAATGTATGTGGCTGATTATAATTGAATCCTATTTGGGTTAGTTAATAACTGTTATGTTAAGGAGCTTACTGAAGTAAGAATTCTCTCTAAGATATCAATCAAATAGCAAAAGTAAATATGTTCAATATTTTCAACTATTTTATGTTCAGAATTAATACTAACATGGATATCAAATTAATTCTCAATACAGCCCCAGTTTTTTTAAATTTAGTCACCATAAGGCCTTAGCCCTAAATTAAGTCTCGCGTTATGCGATAGTGTTTTCTCACCTTTGCCATTTTAGGGGTGAGCAAACTTCGGTTTAAACCGAAAAATCGAACTAAATGTTCGATTTTTTAATTTGATTCGGTTTTTTGATATTTTAGTTTCGTTTCGGTTTTAAATTTTAGGAAAGTTCGGTTTTTCGGTTTGATTTTTAAAGGAGAAAATTGTGAAAAAATCAAACCGATCAAAAATTTATATAATTAGATAATTTTTTGGATTTTTTAATTGAATAATTATTTTGTACATGTAAATTATTTTATTTTGAGCTGCAAATTATATGAATATATTTATCAATTATTAATTTTTATTTTTTAGGTGATAATTTGGAATTTTGACAGTTGGATTGAAAACCGATTGAATGAAAAAATCGATTAAATGAAAAAATTTATTTAATGGCTTTTGTTGTATTATTTATTATATATTTTGGGATTGTATCTTTAATTTGGATTTTTATTTTGTACAATTTAGGTGTTTTTACTTTAATATATTATGATTTGTAATTTTGTATAATTTTTAGATAATTTTTTATTTTTTTAAAAAAATAGTTTTATTTTTCGGTTTTTTGGTTAATTGATCTGACAAAAAAATTTGGTTTGGTTTGGTTAGTATTCGATTATTTAAATAGTTTGGTTTGGTTCGATTGATCAAAATTTTAAAATTTCAGTTTTCGGTTATTGAACCGAAACAATCATTTCACACCCCTATGCCATTTCTGATTCCAACCCCCTTGTTTATTTGGTTAGGTGGCTGAAATTCCTTAACAACCTGCAAAATCACAAACAATATTAAATTAACCAAGAACATTGGAGATGGCATTATTTGTTAATTTTCGTTAAATTATCCTCTTTTTTTTTTTAAGATATCATTACAGTAAATCATTCTCGTTATGTCAGTTTCATTTTCTTTTCTCCTATGGTTTTCTTGGAAATTTTGGTCCAATCTTTATACAAGAATGACGGATTTTCTCTGAAGTACCAGGATATGTTTAACATGTGCCTCATCATTTAAAAATGGGCTTTATAAGTAATTTAAAAAGCTCTATCCCTAACGTAGCCTTAATGTTTCAAAATTTTCCTTTCATCATCATCATCATCTCTTTTTTCCGCTATAATAGCTGCAATTCTATCATCGTTTATAGGAAGATGAAAATTTCCCTAAACTACTATCCATTTTTTCACAAAGGTAGCCTTAATTGATTTCAATAGAAAGGGGTGGCTTAATTAGTAGTCTTTTTCACAAAGGTAGGCTTAATATATATTCTTTTTCACAAAGGTATACTGACATACGTTATTTGTTGCTCATCAATAATATTGACATTATCGAATGACATTTAATATATATTGTTAGGATACTAAATTGTTGTACCAAGTAATTACTACAAAAGAAGTGCAATATTTCGAATTGGACAATAAATAGCTTGTGAGTATATGATGTTGTACCACTATGTAATTACTACAAAAAACAAAAAAAAAATGCAATGTTTAAAATTGGACTGTAACTAACTTGTAATCTCGACCAGTCGATGAAAATTTACGCTACTAAAAAAAATAGATAATATTACCATGCTGCCGACCATGCTCAAAATATTAGGCAAGGATGTTCAGTATCAGGTGACAATCCTTAATTTTTTTTTTTTTGAACATGTTATAACTTCAAAGTGAGTTAAGGATCGATGAGAAAGCTGGCATTTAGCTACTGTATCTACAGTCTACACACACAAACTACCTATAAATTCTCAACTGGCAGAAAAATTTAAACATACGCTATGCTATAATTAGTTATATTCCCAAATACCATAGTTATTAAAACGGACATGACCGGACAGTTGAACCGGTTTAATCACGAACCGGCTGGTTTAATTATACAAAACTGGATTGACAAAAAACTGAATTGGACCGAAAAAAATCAGGTTGAATCGAAAAACCGAAAAACCGAACAAAACCGAATTTTTGGCTAAAAATTGCAAAAAATTAATTTTTTTTTGTATTTTTTCATCCCTATATATATATATATATATATATATATATATATATATATATATCCATTATTTATTTATTTGAAAAAATTAATATTTTAAATTTTAAATATGTCACTTAATAATTTAATATACTTCTTATATATTTGGTTCATTGTAATCAAATATATATGTGTGTGTATATATATATTAAATTTTTATTATTTATTTATTTGAAAAAATTAATATTTTAAAGTTTAAAGATATCACTTAATAATTTAATATACTTATTATCTATTTGGTTCATTATATATATATATATGTGAAATTTTCATAATTTATTTCTTTGAAAAAATTAGTATTTTAAATTTTAAAGATGTCACTTAATAATTTAATATACTTATTATCTATTTGAATTTATTGTAATTAAATATAATTATACTCATATATGCAATGTTAATATTTCTATGTTTGTTTCATTAGTACTCCATCTAAAAAGGAAAATTTTTTCATGATATGATTGTATTTTTATGTTTTTAATATATAATATTCAAAAATTCATAATTAATTACTTGTAATAATAAAATTAAAATTATGTTTTGTAACTTATTATTAGGATATTTGTAACATATATTAATGTTTGATAGATATTGTTTTTTAATTTTTATACAATAGTATTTATAAAATTATAATATTTTAAAAATAGAAAAAATCCGGTTGAACCGGTCGAATCACGAACCTCCAGCCTCACCGGTTCTTTATTCGGTCCGGTTTTAATAACATTGCCAAATACCAATCGAGGAAAGACAACTAAACAGCGAACCCGTTTAAATATACCAATTCCCAACCTCAGAGATTTTATATTTTAATGTTAACTCCCAAAATTCTCTCTGATATCGTTTCCAATTTGATCCTCAAACTAAAAAATAGAGCAAACTGACACCATTTTTTTTTTCAAAAATTTCAAATTTAATCTCTTGTTAACTTTTCCCTCAAAAATTTAACAGGTTATATTGACAGAATGATGTTTTAGCGATGCATAAATTTAATGGGGTTGAATTGAAAAAATTTCAAAGATTGGACAATCGATTTGCTGGGTTTTATAATTTAAAGACTAAAATGAAAACGACTAGGGGAATTTTAGCAATTAATCCCATATTATTGATAAATCCAAATACCATCTCTTGCTTGGAAGTTAATATGATAAGAAAAACAATCCCCCCTTTCTGTTTCTTTGATAAAGACTTATACAATGAACTTAAGGGATCAAGTTTCTTAAAAGAACATTGTCAAATATCAATAATTATTCGTAATTTATTCTTTTAATTTAGTAAATATTATTCTGCATACTAAATTCCATACACGTTGAGAAGGTGTGTTGCATGTAGATGATAAAACAAATCTCCAAACTTTATATCCTTTCAACAAATGTTTTATACTTTTACATGATTGGTTCTAATCCTTGTCAAAACATTTAGGATGCTTATTACGTCTATTTATAGGAGTGATTTGTACCAATGGGGTAATGATGTAGGTCAGGTTAGAAATGACAGATCTCAGGATGAATTCTCGACATCTCCCATGGGGAGGGATCATAATGTTTTATTTTATTGTTTTTATTTTCCCAGTCATATTGTCCAACTTAAATACAGCCAATAACTTAAAAACCTAATAGCTAAACTATTATAATTGTATCCCTTAATAATTAAATTTATAGGGCACTTTAATTAAATTCGCTCGTCCTTATTTTCGTTAAAACCAACAGAATTATAAGTTTTAAATTTTTTTGGTGACTAATATAATTCAAATTTAATGATAAAATTTTATTAATTTAATAATTAAAAATGACTATTTTCTTTAAATTTGTTATTTTTATCCAAATATGTATAGTTAATGTCTTTTACAAATACCAAGAAATAGAAAGTGAAAATTCTCATAGCCTTTCTTCATATGACTATTTTAGTATGTGATATTTATAATTAGTGAATGTTGACATGATTTTTTAAGAAATAAAACTATTATTTTCTAAAGTTAATAACAATATTTACTAAATTTTTTATTTGGATAAAAATAGCAAAGGTATTAGCTATTTTTAAAATATTTATTTAAAAAAAGTAGTGACAAGACCAATATTAATAAGAGCTCTTTTATTTCTAAAGATATTATTTATATTTAGATAAAAGTAACAAAAGTAAAATGCAACCAATTTAATTATTATAAATAATAAAAACATTCTCTATCCGTAGTAGTGTGTCAGATATTTTTACGTTGTGCACAGTTACAAAGGAGCTGCCTAAACTGTTTTTTCAAGTAAAAAACTTCTAAACACTCGTTTGTTTTTTCAAAGTAAAATAACCAAAATATTTAAAATCTGTTTACTTACAAAAAAAATATTTCAATTTTTTAAAAAATTTTTTCACAAAAAATAAAAAAATAAAGATAATATTTATTTTAATTAATTTTTTAAAATGAAAAATATAAAATAAATTTTTTAATTTTTCTAATAAAAAAAATTAAAAAATTAATAAAATTTTTTTTTCAAATTTTCTGAATAATCTTAACACATATATATATATATATATATATATATATATATATATATATATATATATATATATATATATATATATATATATATATATATGTATGTATGTGTGTTTGTACGTGCATGCATGATTTAGAGTTTTTATACCGGCTGCATAACAAATATTTCTTAACATTCTTTGCAGGTATTACTTGACTCTTACAGGCTTAAAACTTTTCAATTAAATTTTCTTTGGTACATAACAAAATGGAGAATAATTTGATTAAATGGTAAAAATTTATTGCAGGGGATGGGTCCATATGGGTGGATGACCTATAAAGATGTTTTTGATTCTGCTATTAAAATGGGCTTAGCAATGAGGAGCTGTGGTCTCAATCCTATTAGTATCTTTACAAAGTAAATATCATGTCTTCAGTAATTAGCAATAAGAGTTGCGAAAAAATCTTAACATAGTGAGAATTGAGTCATTTGTGAATATTTAGCCCCTGTTCACTTTCCAGGATAATTCCTTGCGAGCAGTTTGGTCTAATCGTAATGATAGGAAATTAATTAGGTATGACATCATGCTGTTACGTAGTTGTGTTGATATTGATTCAATCAAGGAGGATAGAGTTTCAATCTTTGACACTGGTCCTGGAATTGATAATAGTGATGAAAACTCTATAGAAAAGTGGTATGTTATACCAAATTTCTCGTTAATCTCTGATATTTGTATGTCAATGAATAACCAATGGGTGCCTCGCTTCATAGATCCTGCAAGGCACTAGCAGTAGGGGGCAAACCCCCATACTTAATGGTATATGCATCAGTATCTTATACATTCCAATATATATAAAAAGTATGCTTTGTCTCTAGTAAAAGTCTGTTGTATAACTCTTAGAACTATACTCTCTATATACGCTCAGAACTATGTTGTATACTTAATGTATAATGTCTCTAAATCATTATGCAACAATGGTACATGCATGCTGCTGTTTCTTCGAAGACAGAAATCGAAATTAACTTGGAAGGTAGCCGACTCCTTAAAATTTTTTCTCTATATTAATATTTTTCGTTCTTATTTGGCAATTTTAGTGTCTTCTTCTTCTTCTTCTTCTTCTTCTTCTTCTCTCTCTCTCTCTTTATTTTTATTTTTTTTATGTTTTATTTTTTTTTTTGTAATTTGTTTCTTTAAAGGCTAACTTGTTATTTTAGCTTCATGGAGGCATGAGGAATCCCACATAAGATAAAATTAGAGAATCTCCTCATGGAAGCTTTACGAAGGTGAGAGCATTGCTACTGAACACATGTTTAGCATATATATATATATGGTTTATCTAGCAGCTGTACATTCTTGTTTTGAGCACTCAATAGGTGTATATTAGCTAGCCAGGGAAGCAATTCACAGAATCATAGATCACCAAGTAGGAATAAGCCCTTTTTCTGGTAATTTCTCATTATTATTTATAACAATGGAAATAGTTTATTGGTTCTTTATAGGCATGCTATCCTTATAGGGCTCAAAGCTATACATCAATGACATGGATACAAAGATAGTGAAACTTGCTGGTATGCGCTTGCAATTAATTTTTTTTAGTGGATAGTTGCTTGTTTTCTGCCAATTTATTATCTTCACAATTTTGTATTTAGGATTGTTGCATGATACTGGACATGGGCCATTTAGCCACTTGTTTGAATGTCATTTTCTTCCTCAGGTTCATAATAGCTTTGATAATTTGTAAATTTCACGTTCTTTAGGCAATAGGATGTGTTATGATAGGATTATTATATCAAAGTATGCTGTCTCACTCTCATCAAATCTCGCGAGCTTTATTACTTGTGCTGCAACTATTTTGTTTATTAGTTTTATGGAGACAATTTAATATTTTTGTGAATTCACCTAAGTTCAAAATCTGCACCTCAACATCTAGTGTCATCAGTGGTAAATGATATTGCAACATCTAATGTATTATGATCAGAGTTAAGTCAGTCCAGAAGCTTAGAGTTCTTTCAGTGACTGTGATATTTTTTGGTTTCTATGACAAAATTTTTTGCGGACTGGTGGATCTTATCTCAAACCAAAATCTTAGTTACTTCATCAGAGTGTTTTGTTCTTTTTGAAGTTATTGATTATTTCACTTTCCAGGTCACATGAGGAAATGTCTGTGGAAATGATAGACTATATTGTAGACACACACCACATTGACATAAATCCTGAATGCCTAAAGAAAGCAAAGGTTGATTCTCAAATCTCTCATTACTCTTAACATTTACTAAAACAGAGATGATTTAATTTGTTAAGGATAAGAAGAAAATGACAATAGTTTATGGGACCCATTAATTGTTGCCAACAATTTTTTGCTTATGTTACAACATTACTTCTTTTCGGCCATTTAATTAATTTGTTTTCCATTCATTTTTAAAACCATAAATTATTTGGTAGCAGGGAAAACAAATGTTGGGATGCATTAGATGCAACCCGATTATATGATGCTTTCAATGTTATTCTCTCAATGCAAGTAACTTGATAGCAGCCTCCTATGACTGTATAGCTTCTAACTTGATAGAAACCTCAACCATGGGCCTCAAGTCAGGGTATCTCTATATTCCTATAATCTGTCTGAGCTCAGTGTGTAGTCCCCTTTCGAATCTCTAACACAATTTTTCTTCCGTGGATTGGCTCTCATCCAGGTAGGCACTTAGGCACTCAAACTCGCATTCATACTCTGCTACTATCTTGTTACACTGTTTTAGCCTCCAAAAGGTATCATGCACCGCTACTTTATATTCTAACCCAACTGCAGTCTTTACTATAAATAATCAACCATCAAATTGAGAAAATCTAACTGTGGGGGTGGAGGCAAAACCACTGGTGAAGAAGCCTACTATTATGGGATCTTATGTTGTCCAGTACCAATGGATGCCTCACTCTCATCATCCCCACCTATCGATCTCTGTCAGATGACTTCCTTTCACTTTAAAACAAAAAGGAGCAAGTATATATTAGATTTCTAACACTTTTCCACTTATAATTGACATGTATATACATATAAACCAATCACTTAATCCCACTCCGATCTTAGAATCGCCTAAACTATTGCTTTGATACCATAAAATGTAATACCCTTACTAACACAATCAGACTGATCTAAGCGGTTAGCCGGAATTTTTTTTCTTTTCTTATACTGATCCAAAAATCATTATCCATTAACTATAAGTCATTTCCAAACAATATTGGTTACAATTAAAAACTTGCTAATGACCTATAACTGTCCAATTTTATTATTTCTTAAATAAAAATTTAGTAATATAACGGTTAAAAACGTGCCTAACCAACCTGAAAAGCAGACAATTCACAGCCCCTCAGGGTGTAACAATTCATAACACAACAATTCATAACAAAATATACATACATTCCAGTCATTCATTCTCATATCAAACACACCCATTCAATTCCCCTTCTTGACAATAATTCATAACTACATATACTTAAAATACTGTTTATTACAAACCCATTTCTTCAAATAGCTAAATATATACATGCCAAAATATAAAATAATTTCTAACAGTCACTTTCTCTTCAAAATTTGCTCCACTATGTGCTATGCTCCAACTATTATTCAGAATCTACACTCAGTAAACACTACGTACTGAGTATTAAATATGTTCAGTAGTTACTATAAATTGAAAAATTTTTCAGATAAGCATAATTGCATTAATCATGCAAATTTTCTTATTTAGTCAATCAAATGCAATTATCATTCTATTTATCACTTACACTATTAATTACCATTAATATAAAAATTTTTCAATTCAGTCCTTAATTTTTTAATTAATTACAGAATTATATTTTTTACACTTTAATTATAAAATTGCCACTAGTTTACTTAATTTCACTCTACATTTATTTATTGGCATACAAAATTACCGTTTGATCCTTATTTTAACTTTTCATGCAAAATTTCATTTTAATCCTTAATTTTTTATTTAATTACAAAAATTATCATATTTACATTTTAATTACAATATTGCCACTAGTTCACTGATTTTTCTTTATCAAATCATTAATTGGCATACAATTAACCAATTAGTCCCTATTTTAATTTTTTCATGCAAAATTATATTTTACTCTATGCAACCTCCTTATCTCATTAATGTAGATTTTTGCCAGCCTGATCAAAGGAAAATCCATCTTTACTGGCAAGAAATGAGTAGATTTGGTGAGTCTATCAATAATCACCCATATAACATCATGCTTCCTTTGAGTCACAAGAAATCAAGTAACAAAATCCATAGTCACTCTGTACCATTTCCACTCCAGTATCAAGTTAGGATGAAGCAATCTCGAAGGAACCTAATGCTCTGCTTTCACTTACTGACATATTATGCATTTGCTTACAAATTCTATCACATCTCAGTTTATACCTGGCCACTAGTAAAAAGCTTTCAAATCTTGGTACATCTTGTTACCTTCAGATGCATTGCATAGCTACTATGATGAGCTTCTATAAGGATGCTTTTCTTTAGTTCCTTCTAATATGGAATACAAAGTCATTTCTTGTATTAGAGGCTATCATCATCATTCAAAGAATAATCCCCATCACTACTATCTTTTAGCTTGTTCACAATAGTCACCAGCCGATCATCTTCCTACCGGGCCACCTTTACCTAATGCACAAAGTCAGGCTTCACTTGCATTTCAGCTAATAATACTCCATCTGGTGGCAAAATTAAACTAACATTCATAGCCCAAAGAGCTACAAACACTATCATCAATCAATTACACTTATCAATCACTTAAACACATTCATTTGAAAATATTCATATTACCTGACATAAATTTTCTACTGAGTGCATCAGCCACTATATTTTCTTTTCCTGGATGGTAGTCGATAAAGCAATCATAATCTTTGATCAACTCCAACCAGTGTCGATATCTAAGGTTGAGCTTCCTCTGAATGAGCAAGTATTTCAAGCTTTTATGATCTGTATAGATGTAGTAATTCTCTCCATACAAATAATACCTCTAAATCTTCACAGCAAAAATAACGGCTGCAAGCTCTAGATCATGAGTAGGATAGTTTTTCTCACGAGTCTTGAGCTATCAGGAGGTTTAAGCAATCATCTTGCCTTCATGCATCAATACATAGCCTAAACCATTTCTATAGGTATCACTGTAGATCACAAAATCTTTACCTGACTCTGGTTGTGTAAGAACATGAGCTTCTATTAGCATACCTTTAAGCTTCTCAAAATATTCTTGGCATCTATTAGTCCATACAAACTTAGTATACTTTTGCAGTAGTCGAGTCAAAGGAACTGCAATGGTGGAGAAACCCTTTATAAATCTCCCGTAGTACCTATCTAAGCCCAGAAAACTCCTCACTTCTATAACATTTTAGGTGGCTTCCATTAAAGAGTCGCTTTAATCTTTAAAGGATCCACTTTTATGCCTTCAATAGACATGACATGACCTAAAAAGGACACCTCATTTAGCCAAATTCACATTTACTGAACTTGGCATACAGTTGCTTTTCTCACAAGGTCTATAGTACAATCCTCAAATGCTTGTCATGCTCTTTCGGTGTCATGTAATACACCAGGATCTCATCAATGAAGACTACCACAAATTGGTCCAAATAAGGGTGAAAAACCCTATTCATTAAGTCCATGAAGGCGGTTAGTGCATTTGTAAACCCAAATGGCATGATAAAAAACTCATAGTGGCCATATCTAGTATGAAAAGCAGTCTTGAGTACGTCTATTTCTTTCACTGCGATCTGATAATAATTCGATCTCAAGTCAATCTTTGAAAATATACCCACTCCCTTCCGCTAATCAAACAAATCTTCTATATGAGGAAGGGGATATTTGTTCTTAATGGTCACCTTATTAAGATATATCGATAGTCAATGCACAATCTGAGTATTCTATCTTTCTTTTTCACAAACAGGACTGGTGCTCCCCAGGAAGAGACACTGGGTCTAATAAACCCATATCAAGCAAATCTTATAGCTGAGTTTTCAATTCTTTTAATTCTATAGGTGCAATTCTGTAAGGAACAATGGAGATTGGGGCAGTGCCTGGAGCAACATCAATGGAGAATTCCACTTCCTTGTCAAGTGGCAAACCTGGTAACTCATCAGGGAACATATCAAGGAACTCTATAATTGTAGGCACTTCTGACACTTAACTCTTTAACTGTAGGAACTTCTAATGCTTTCAGACTTTCTTTTTTTTGCCTCCACAGCATAACACAAGTAAGCTATGCATCCTTTTCTGATCAATCTCATGGTAGTTGTAGCATAAATCACATTAGATAAGAAGACGGTTCTCACACCTACAATTGTGATTTCTCGACCTCCTACAAGTTTCAAAGTGACCCTCGTTCTTTTGTAGTCTACTATTGCTTGGTGGGCAGATAACCAATCCATCCCTAAAATCACATCAAATTTATGGAAGGGCATTTAAATCAAGTTTGCTAGGAATATATGACCCTGGGCACTATAGGGTACTCTCTGTATACTTTATTCACAACTACACTATGCCCCAAAGGATTACTTATAAGGATATCCTGGTCTAAGCATGCATCTCTCATCCCTTACCTCATGCTAACTTAGAGTTTATATAGGAATGAGTAGAATCGGGACCTATTAATACATGTACTGAATTAGACAATAATAGGAATTTACCTACTATCACATTAGGAGCATCATCCTTTGACTGTATAGCTTCTAACTTGATAACAACCTCAACCTTAGCCCACAAGTCAGGGTATCTTTGTGTCCTTATAATTTGTCTGAGCTCAGTGTGCTGTCCCCTTTCAAATATCTGACATACTTTTTCTTCTATAGACTGGCTCTCATCAAGGTAGGCACTTAGGAGCTGAAACTCACGTTCAACTCTGCCATTATCTTGTTACATTGTTTTAGCCTCCAAAAGGCATCATGCATCACTGCTTTATGGGGTCTTATGTTGTCCAGTACCAAGGGATGCCTAACTCTCACCATCCCTACCCGTCGATCTCTGTTAGATGACTTTCTTTTACTTTAAAACAAAAAGGAGCAAGCACACATTAGATTCCTAACACTTTTTCACTTATAATTGGCATGTATATACATATAATCCAATCACTTAATCCCACTCCGATCTTAGAATTGCCTAAACTATTACTCTGATACCATAAAATGTAGCACCCTTACTAACACAGTCAGACTGATCTAAGTGTTTAGCCGAAATTTTTTTTCTTTTCTTATACTGATCCAAAAATCATTATCCATTAACTATAAATCATTTCCAAACAATATTGGTTACAATTAAAAACTTGCTAATGACCTATAACTGTCCAATTTTATTATTTCTTAAATAAAAATTCGGTAATATAACGGTTTAAAATGTGCCTAACCAACCTGAAAAGCAAACAATTCATAGCCCCTCAGAGTGCAACAATTCATAACAAAATATACATACATTATGGTCATTCATTTTTATATCAAACACACCTATTCAATTCCCCTTCTTGACAATAATTCATAACTATATATACTTCAAATACTATTTATTACAAACCCATTCCTTCAAATAGCTAAATATATACATGCCAAAATACAAAATAATTTCTAACTGTCACTTTCTCTTCAAAATTTGCTCCATTGTGTACTATGCTCTAACTATTCTTCAGAACCTACACGCAATAAATACTACATGTTGAGCATTAAATATGCTCAGTGGTAACTATAAATCGAAAAACTTTCCAAACAAGCATAATTGCATTAATCATGCAAAATTTCTTATTTAGTCAATCAAATGCAATTATTATTCTATTTATCACTTACACCATTAATTACCACTAATATGATAAATTTTCAATTTAGTCCTCAATTTTCCAATTAATTATAGAATTGCCTTTTTTACACTTTAATTACAAAATTATCACTAGTTTACTTATTTTCACTCCACATTCATTTATTGGCATATAAAATTACCTTTTGGTCCTTATTTTAACTTTTCATGTAAACTTTTATTTTAGTCCTTAATTTTTCATTTAATTACAAAATTACCACATTTACATTTTAATTACAATATTACCACTAGTTCACCGATTTTTCATTTTCAAATCATTAATTGGCATACAATTTACCAATTGGTCCTTATTTTAACTTTTTCATGTAAAATTATATTTTAGTCTTTTCAATTTACAAAAGTTCATTTTCAATCTGTTTGCGCACTATTTCTTTCCCTTTTTACCTTTTATTCATTTTCTTATCTTTTTTACTCATTAAATTTAATATTTGAAGAAATTACCATTTTACTCCTAAACTTTTCATTTTCTTTCAATTCAGTCCTTTTTCATTCTAAACTTTATTTTTACTTTACTTTTTGCACTTTTAACTTATTTTTACCATTATACCCCTAGTACAATCCTAATATAAATCTTCAGATCGAATATACAGGATGTGAATCCCATGAACCCACAGTATAGATTGAAAAATAACCCCGAAGGATCATTTCTCACATAACAGAATACATAGCATATCAGATACTATAGGAGATCAATACAATTCTACCATAGCAAAGTAAGTCGCCATGACTTGCACCACGATATAGATGTCCACATGGCTAGCCAATCATAGCCCAAACTAGATTTTAACAGCCTGACCACTGCCACGGGCAAAATTCTTTGCTTTATTCAGAATTTCCTTTCACATTTTGACATTTTCATTTGCTTTTCAATTTCAGTGAACTTTTCAATCAATTCTCTTGTCACGTTACACATATTTATATTTTTAGTAGCTTTTTCCTTCCAGTACATCAGTCATTTTACTTTTTCCAACACTTTTATATAGATTATGAATTATCTCACAATAATTCATCATTTTCACTTGACATATTTCAGTACATTAGTCAATAAATTGTTTTTCATCTCTTTTGCATATTTTGGGAATTATTTTATTATGATTCACCATTTTCACTCATTTCATGAATTATTACATCATAATTTAATAATTTTACTTTGTACATAATAAAATTTCAGTCTAAAAAATATTCATATAATTTTCATAAATTTTAAATAAATTCATGGACATATTATTTCATATCTATATTCATTTTAAGGTATTTAACATTAAAAATCATGCTAAAATGAGGAAAATAGATGGATTTCATAGTCACTAACCTTTCTCACTTGCTTTAGCTTCCTTAAGAGGAAGAAGATGGTTGAAGAGATAAGGATTACCCACCAAAAAATCTTCTCCCACTTGTCTTATACAGTGGCTGAATATGTTGGACTTTGGTTCAATCTAAAGCCCACTTATTCAAGCTCAAAAGCCCTAATTAGGCTCCGTTATGCCATTTTTCTAAAATTCTATCACTTTCCAAATCCAAATCATCCCAAATTTGATTTCATCATTCTTATCATACCTAAAATAGGCTGAACACAAAATTTTAGCCAAATCGGAGTTAGTTACTAATTCAATTCAATCAGATAAGTTTGATTTAATAATTACCAATGTCACCGAAAAATTTAATTTTTATAGCCAAAAAATTCTACACATCATTTTAGGCAAATCTATAAATTTTGGCAATTTTTAGAACTCATTTGCTATATTTAAAGGCTCGGGCAAACTTAAATCAATCTAGTTGACCTTTGAATTGAACCACTTCCTTTTTTCGTATTTTTGACTTTTGGAGGCCTATTTAATCTTAATTTTACTTCAAATTTCAATTTCGAACTAACCGTGATCAATATTTTTCGATGGTCAAATAAAATATTTTCACCTCTGGATGTATTTTTCACCCCAAAAGTACTATTTACTATCGAAAAATACTATTCACAACTGATCCAATGTTGAGGCCATTATAGTGATAGTGTACGTATTTGATGAAATGAGGAAGGGAATGATGCAAGAGTGGAGTGCAAAAGTGGGTGAGGGATTGATTTTTGGTGAAGAAGTGTAAGTAAGGGGCGAGATTTTTGGTTGAGGGGATTTTAAGTAAAAGGGCTTGGGTGAGTGGGGAACACTACTCGATCGAGTAGTGTGTCTCAACTAGGAAGGGAGGCACATCTCAGGTGAGTGTCACAAAACACTCAGGTGAGAGGTAGGTTGTTGGAACAAAGATTTCTTGAAGGCGTAATTACAACACATCAAATATTGAGAAGAGTCCTCAAAATACTTAGGAGAGTTAAATTTTACTCAGGAGAGTCAAAAATTAATAAGGAGAGTAAGAAATTACTCAAGAGAGTGAAATGTCACTTGGGTGTGGTAGACTACTTGGCCGAGTGGCACCTCACGACACTCATAGGTTATTTTCTATGCTCTCCAATTTCACAAGGTTTAAAGCTTAAAACTCCTAAATAATGAATTTCCACTTAGTGTTTCCATTCCTACCTTAATTCAACCTTTACAGTCTTAATCAAACCTTTAAAGACATCATCAAGCTATGATTTACAACTCACTCAAATAAATCAAATCTCAATCATATTTATGCTAAAACCTTGTATAACAATATGAATCCTATAAACCAGTTATAGAACATCTCAATTGTAACATGAATCATAACTCACTCAATTAAATTTCTACCTTGAACAATTATTCTTTTACTCAAAACTCAATAACAACCATGCCAAAATAATATGCAAGCTTAAAATCAATTGAATTACATATCAAATTCATTCTTAACTCAACAAATGAATAATTCTCCCTTTAATTTATAAAACCTCAAGCAAATAAAATCACACTCACACCTAAACAATGAAAACAAACTAAAAGAGCACTCAAATAAATCAAAGCAAATTCAAAAGCTAAGTATACTCTCCCTAAGTTTATGAAGCACATAAAAATAATGAAAGACTACCTCACCAATGAAAAACATACTCAAAAAACATAAATCCTCTTTAAGTTCAACTAAATTCTAATCCCCTTTAATTTGTACCCAAAAAAAGAGCTCTTTAATGATCTTAGAAGCACTTACTAATTTAATTACATTGATTAAGCACAAATATCATTTGGTAGCTTATTTTTTAACCTTTAACTTTTAAAATCATGAATTGAATGACACAAACACAATAAACTTAAGAAACATGAAGAACATAAATTGAACTATAAAAACCTATAAAACTAAACTAAAGATAAGATAACTACTAATAAACAAAACAAACAAAACATAACTCATAAAAAATTCGATGAAAGCTTAAAGAGAAAGGTTAGAAGAGTTCTGATTTATTGAGTCCCAGCTCGACCTATGTTATTCTCTGGAGGCCGAGCTTGTGATCCAAATAAGGGTCTTTCCAATTTTTGCTCCTCATTCTGTTCCATCAGTAGGAGAAACTTGTCAAAGTTCACCAAACCTAAAAATTCCATATCTTCGATGAAGTATGACTCCTCTGACTCTTTAAAAATGAACTCTGCTGGCTCTTCTAGCCTCAATAAATTCTTCAAATGTACTGAATTCAGTGCCTCCCCCCAAAAATTGAACACTTCTTGCTCTTTTAGTGATATATTCTCCTCAAATGTTGAAACATACCTTCGAAATAACATATGACTTATCTTCAATGATGAATTATCCCTTTTCTTCTTCATACACCCCAAAACTAGATTCTTCTTTGTCCATTATTGATGTACGGTTTACTTCCTCATCCTTATCACCATCATTTTGAATTTGCATTGAAACACTCAAGAGTTCTAGTTTGGATTCCAACATTTTGATTCCCTTTTCTTGACCCCTTAATAAACTTTTTAACTCTTTATTTTCTCATCCTGATTCCTTAATTTCTCCTATTGAATTTTAAATGTAGCTTTCCACTTTTCTTTTTCAGCTCGAGACTGTTTATCCTTACTTTCAACCAATTCTAGAAGGACTTAAACTTTTGAAGGGGTGGCTTTTTTAGGCACACCTGGAGAATAAGGATCATTAAAAAAGGTAAATAATAAATCGATGAATGTGTACACAAGAGCTTTATTTCCTGCAATTCTCTCATTAAATCATTCATTTGCACTTTCATAATGAATAACTCATAATCTTGGACATTATCTTAAAAAATATCTCAAAATTTTCTTCCAAAGAATAATCACAAGATAAAAAACAAACAAAGTAAAAATCTCAAACTAATTCAATTACATATATTAAGCAAACAACACCGTTATTCCCCGATAACGATGCCAAAAATGTGATCGATGTCTAGCAAGTGTACTAGATCGGCTAGTAATATAGAAAAATAAGATTAAGATCCTGAATATCATATCCAAAGGAATATGAATTCTTACGTAAGTACCTTTAAGTGATTTAAATTAATATGAGATTATCTCTTAAGTTTTTGAATTAAAGGAAGGAATTAGACTAAATTAACAGTAAAGTAAAATAAAAATTAAAACTAGATTAACATAAATTAAACATAAAGCAATAACTAAAATACTTATACTGAAGGAACTATCCACCTCAACTTCTATTGCAATGACTCAAATCGAACGTAACATAAGTGATTATGAAAAAACCAATAAAATAAATTCAGATATCTTATTCAGATTATCATTCTAAGCATTAAATCTTCTTATTAGGAATAATATAACACCTAGCATCAAGATCTAATTTAAAACTCCTAAACATCCATTAAACTTTTTTTTCAAGTAAACTTAACTTCAATATATTCTTAGTTTAAATTTTCTTAGTCTTAATCCACTCTTACCAACAGACAATTATCTCAAATTCTGAACATAATCATGCATCCATACTAATGAATTAACCCAAGCACATACATATCATAGATCATATTTGAAATCAATCATTAACCATTTAGCAATAAATTAATAATCAATCCAACAACAATCAGAGATAAGAATTTGCTTAAGAACTAAGAAATAATCAAACTTTCATTAAATTAAAGCTCAAACTAAGTCATTACAATAAAAGAGTGAGGGTTCAAGTTTTCCTCAGCAAAAGTGAAGAAAACTACTTACCAAATATGATTAAAATGAAAGAAAAATTAAACTAAAGAGATACAATACTCATAAAGCTTCAAAATTGCTTTTGATAACTTCTTGGAATATGAGTAGAAAGCTTAAGTTTTTAAGAGAATTGCAAACTAAGAAAACATGAAAACTAAACTAAAAAAACTATTGTACAATTGAGAAAACTAAAACTAAAAACCAAAGAAACTTCGTAACTCTAAACCTACTCTAGGTCTAATTAACTGCCTCTAATCTTGGTGTTTTATCTTACTTTTATAGCTTGCAAAGAAGAAGTTTTGATGCCTTGATACTTTTTAATTCAAAAAGAAATTGAGTTTTAGTGAATAAGTCTTCTTTCTACAGAGGCGTAATAATACTCATGTGAGTGGTATTTAGCTCGAGTAAGTGGTAAGATTACTCAGAAGAGTGTTTTAACTTGCTCAGGTGAGTGGTTTTAGCACTCCCCCGAGTACTTCTTCTCTGTACTCCATGAAATTTATTCTTCCTTTATATTACAAAATTACAAAATTGCCCCAAATCTTTTCCTTTCCATCATTAAATCCGTATTTTCTTCAATTTAGCCTTTAAAAATACCAAAAATTGCAATTAAACCTACAAACACACAAATTAACTAATTAAACATGACATAAACCTAATTAATACTAAATTAACTAATTTAAACACAAAATATAGTATAATTCATAACTATCACTTAATTTTTTTTACTCCTAATATTTAATTCATGTGTGATAATTTTTACCACATTACCCAATTGCCATATTCAAATGTTTTATATAGTTTAATTATTTGAAAATTATGCCTTACAACTTAGCAAACTAATTTTTTTCATCTTGCTATCCAATGTTTATTCGATAGTGGTTTTTTGAGATGCTTGGCCGCAGATGATTGGTTTCTATATTGGCAAAAAGCATCAATCTAGAAAAATATTCATCATTGGTAATTAAATCATTATCTTTATTATTCCAAATAATGATAAATTATTTTTTTTCTTATTTGAACTTTTCTGTTAATTATTTGTAAATGTATGATTTAGATTATAAGTCTTGTAGTGCATGAATACAAATAATAATCATTTTCAGCAGCTGTTTAGATAAAATGGTAGATGAATAATAAATCACCTTCAAAATCAATCCAATTATATTATTCAAGTTCTAAAAATTCTATTATTCAAGTATATACTTCACATCAAAAGTTGATTGCTTTTGCTATAGCTTTTCTATACTCTAATAATGAACTGGTCTGGCATAACTAACCCCAGCTGGTGGGGAAATAAAGAAACTCTCAGGATACCATATTTGTTATTCTTGGGTCAACTAATTTCTTTTGTGCTTGCCCTTAATAGCTTTACATCTTTTTAGTTGCTGATTTTGGTAATTATCTTTAAACTTTAACTCACTGAAGTAATTTTGTTTTTTTGTAGGTTAGCATTAAAGTTTTAAAATTTATGTGGGTTTTGTTGTTTTAGGAGTTAATGCACCTATTACATAATCTTACTTCAATTACTTTCTTCTGGATTTAGTATATGGAAGTATGTTGCTCTACAAACGTCAAAAACTAAGGCTTTATTTGGTAAGATGTAATGGAATGTAATGTATTAGGTAATGTAATGGATTAAGAAATGTAATGTAATGCAATGTAATTATGATTACATTACTAATATATTTGGTTACATTAGTAATGTAATGTAAATACTAATAAATTTCTATATTTAGTTGAAATATGACTGAAAAATAGTTGAAAATTTCAAATGTATAATGCTTATATATACCTTGATCAATGACCATAAATTGATCAAGTTTTTTATCCAATGGCTATGATTAATCCACTTGTCCACTTATGATTGGTTCAATTTATTTTATTATTAAATTTTTACCAAAATTATTCCAAAATTATCCAAAAATATTATTTAGGTTGGTTTTAAAATTTTAGCCCAAAACGAGTTCGTTTCGATATATTTCAGAATTCAAAATTAAATTATCAGTCCGAAAGTTAATTTTTTGGATTTATCTAAAAATTAAATTTTCACTTTTAAAAATTTATTTATATTATTTCAAAAAATTCTATGTAATCAAAATAATTTTTGAAGATTTATAGAATATTTTTTAGCCGATTAAAGTTTTGGTCAACTCTTTACGGTTCCGTTACTTATTTTTATTTTTGATTTTTAGTGGCCTAAATGAATGCATTTTTACCTCAAATTATATCATTGTACTCATCATGAATAATACTTTCCAGTGGTGTAATAAAAATTTTACAGTTTTCGACGACCCTCAGAAGGTATTATTCACCCAAGTCATGTTAAAACTAGCATTAAAATAAATCAATTCATGTTAAAAATATATTAATTCATTAAAATAAAAAACTAGTATCAACATTCTAATGTCATGTTGAAAATAATTTGCAAAATTTTTGAACTCGTAAAAATAATGTAATTAGAAATACAGAACAAAATTGAAGAAATTTGGAATACATTAGTACATGTATTCACAAATACATTTGTAAACATGATTATATTACATTGTTAAAAATTTATGTTAACAAATAAATGATTAATTACACTTTGAATTACATTATATTACAATCCATCCTACCAAACATAGCCTAAGGGTATTTTTTTTCTTTTGCTTTATATTAGTTAAAATATGATTAATAAGGTTTTGTGGGTTTTTAAGAATTTGTCTTGTATCAGTTGTTGTTATGTAGATTACTTGTTATTGGTCTCCCCTCTTAGGATTTGTTGATGTTCAGGGCAATTATCTTGGTAAGTATACGCTTTTCTATTGGGCATTTCTTTTATGAGTTTTTATTGGGAATTATCTTTGTAGTATTCATTCTTCCATTACTTGAGAATTAATTTTATTATTTTGTAAAGGGGAATTATCTTTGTAGTATTCATTCTTCCATTACTTGAGAATTAATTTTATTATTTTGTAAAGGGGAATTATCTTTGTAGTATTCATTCTTCCATTGCACACTCTTGATTTTTGTTTTTAACTCTGATTTAATTTCTATCTTTTTCCTTTTTTCAATTGAATGAATCTAAATTATTAAAAATAGCATTTTCAGAAATTAGTATTTTATCTATAGTTGGCAGCTTGACATAAGTGACTTGATGCATAGGTTAACAATGTTAATCCGCATGTTCAAAGTTTAGATCTAAAGCTGAAAAGAGTTTGTGGGGAGACAACAGGTACCTTGGTAGCTTACATATACTTTCCTTCAATTCCTTTCCCAATTCTCTTTTATTATTATTTTTTCTTTTGAAAAAAAAAGTTATAAGTAAAGGTAGGTATGGGATGGTTAAGTGAGGTAATGGAGTTTCTTTATTAAGTTTTAAAAGAATACGATTTAATATAAATTGGTGTAATGTTGTTTTAGTTATTGTTGTGAAAATTTATATTAAAAGTTTCTTGTAAGTTATGCTACACACCTGGGGACTTATGAATTTTTATCAATGAATAGTACCATTAAGAGGGAATTTCTTGTGAGAGCTTTATTTAACTTGTAACTAATTGACTTTGCATATTAATGTTGCATGTATCCCTACATGGTAGTAGTTTTAAATTTTAGCTAGTCATGAGCTTTGATTTTGTATCTGCTACATGGTAGTAGTTATAAATTTTATCTTGGTTTTATTATTCATAAATTTGATTTTATATCAGTTATACAATTTGAAAATATAAGGATATTTTGTAACTATTTTTTTTATTTATGAAATGACAATACTTATTATATTTTTAGATATATATATTCGTGAATGATATGTGTTGGTAATATTCAAATAAAAATATTTCTATTGACCAATGGAATGGATCCATAATAATATTTTAATTACTTTTAAAATTTAATATTAATGATCAAAAATTCATTTTTTTGAAAATTAATACAATATACGAAGGGAAAATTCGGTTGTTAAAAGGAATTTTTAACGATCGGAATTCCCCTCATTGAAACTGAACAAAATCAGCAAAGAGAAAATCCAATCACTAAAAGAAATCTTTAACGACCAAAATTCCCATCGTTGAAAGTGAACACAATCAGGAAAGTGAAAATTCAGTCGTTAAAAATCATCATTTAATGGTCGAAATATTTTTGATCATTAAAGGCATTAATGATCAGATTCGAAATTCGATCAACTATACTTTTAACAGTAGGGCTTTTGTCGATCAATTGATGACTGCATTTTTCGATTGTTATAGGTCTTTAACGAATAGATTTTGACTTTTAGTGACCAAATTTCTCTTTAGTAAAGGGTATTTTTCTTATAGTGTGAGGTGGCTATCTCCTTAATTAGGTAGTTACCATCAGCTTGTTAATGTGTTAACTCTTGCTCCGGTAATTACCATCAGTTTGTTAATGTGTTAACCTTTGATCGGTTGATTATTGTCAGCTTATTGACATTTTAACTCTTTGATCAATTGGTTGGATTGGGTGATTTACTGTGAGCTTGTCGACATTTTAAGCCATTATCAAACGAGTAGTTACTGTTAGTTTATTGATGTTTTAAACCTTTAATCAATTAAAGTAGGTGGTTATCTCCTTGGCTATGAAGCTTTGGCAACATGGCGATCCATGCAGGCTTATTGATAAAATCATGGTACGTAATCTTCATTTCCTCCATAGGCTCATGACCTATGATTTATTGAAAAGATTTTAATACCTCTCAAAGAGGACTTTATGCTCATAGGAAGACTTTGAATGGCTCTCAAAGAGGACTTTGATGAATGCCTCTCAAAAGGGTTTTATATGAAATCTTTTCAAAGAGGACTTTGAATTCATTAGCAAAGTTAGCTATCTACAACGGTGCCTAAATTTATGCTTACTGAGAGACTTACAAGTCTTAAGGGTTTGTGCTCATTTGGAGGCTTGTAGTTTCTAGAATTTTAAAGATTTATAACTTTTTGGGTGCCTTATAAAAGGACTTTCTTTGGGGTTTTATAGCTTTTGGATTTTAAATCTTGATTTTTTGGAATATCTCATAACAAGATTTTCTTGTTTTGGGCTTCTATAATGAAATGTGGAGTTTGTTATTATTAATTATGTATTTTCTTCCTTTGAAAGTTTTAAGTTTAACTATTTGGAAAGGCTTAGTGCTCCTAAAATACTTGGAATATGCTGAGGCTACTACTAACTGAGAGGTTTAGGTGCTTATTGAGAGACTTAAATGCTCACTAAGAGACTTAGATGCTCACTAAGAGGCTCAAATAGTCATTGAGAGGCTTGGATGCTCACTGAGAAGTTTAGATGCTTACTGAGAGACTTAGATGCTCACTAAGAGGCTTGGATTGTTGGCAAGAATTTTTTTTCATTTTTTTTGGTATGAGCTTGTTTGTTTGCTACTGTGTTTGCTTTTGAATGCATGAATTCACGCTTTGGATAAGCTTTACATTTTCACAATTTGGGTAGATTTTGAATTTGTATAGTTTTGGGTGTACATTGAATTTTTACAGTTTTCAACATATACTGATTTTGGACAGTTTGGGATGCATATTGAATATAGACAATTTGATTTTTTTTTATTTTTATGTATTTTGAATTTTTACATTTTGGTAGCATTTCCAGACCTTGAAACTTTTAGTGTGTTGGGTATTTACAAAATTTGTATTCCTTGTACATTTGTACTTTTGGGGTATTTAAACCAGTTTTGTACATTTGAGGAATTTGAGTTTTTGTACATTGAAATTCTTGTACTTTTTAAAGAATTTGGATTTTTGGATTTGGAATTTTTGTACATTTGAAAATTTTGAGTTTTTGGACATTTAAACATTTTATGATAAAGAATCTTACCTAATTACCTTTAGCAAGAGTGCGTGTTGATTGTCTAACTCTACAAGATTTGTACGATCCGTACCTATAGGAATTTTATCTTTTAGCAAGAAGGTTATTGTGGCATGCGTAGGTGACCTCACCTTCGAAGATATTTCTTTTGCATGCTTTGTCTTATGGGAATTCTATCCTAATATGATTATCTAAGATAGTCTCGCAATCAACTTTGATGTGTGGATTCCATTCACATTTTTCCTTGCAAGAAATTATTCATGTAAGTATGTGTAGAAAACTATACACACACACACACAACATATGTGCGAAATTCACATGTGGGTGCATAATCATCCATGTGAGTTATGTGCGGTGAGTGCCACTTATGTGACATTTAAAATTTAAAATAATTGTCACTCATCAAATACTTTAAGCTAAAATTTTACTCATCCTTGAATAAGTGGAATGGACCCCATTCTCAACTAGTTTAATCTCAAAAAGAGAAATTAAAGGGTCATTCTCAATGAGAGAGTAGGAGAATAGGCATTTTAACACTAAGGTCTATTAAAATAACACATAAGCACAATGTAGATCAAGCAATTTTTTTGTATGTGTCTTGAAGGCCAAAACGGAATTTTTTTAGCTTTTGAAAGGAAATTCTAGATGCAAAATTTAGGGATGATGTTTGACTCAAATGCATAAATAAATTCATGGCTTCTTGCTTGAAGCTTAAGAAATACCATATGCCTCTTCTTACGTACCAAATCTTATTAGAAGGTTATCTCTACTAGGTTGGATGAGACCGAACCCAAAATCAAGAGGTTTACATTGGTTGTAACATTAGACTTGGTTGAATGGTTATCAAAGAGAGATCAGGTCATTAGAGCAAAATGATCACGATGCTTTCTTAACTGGCAGGAGGATTATATTCTGCCCATTTTCACATGATCCAAGGACTTTTGGATTTGGACACGATATTGAACATGATGCAAGGTTGACGCACACTGAGAGAGATACATGGTCTAGTTAGTTGATGAGGGAAAGGATTATGCTAGGATCACCTCCCATGTAATGAAGACAAGCTCCTTACTATGCATGGGTAAAAATGCTTTAGTTTTTTTTTGCAATCATAATTGAACTACCCTTTCACAATATAGGGAATAGTTTTTAAGATTGTTACAAACCCACATCTTTTTTCCTTCAATTCAAAAGGGAATTATTTATGGTAGCTTGAGGAAATATACCACTCTTATCTCCACTTTGATAGTTAAAGCAATCACATAGTAGATTTGTTAGGTTAGATATCCGTGATGGAGAAATGAAACAGTGTATAATAGGCACACTATTAAAATGGTTCATTCACTTATAGATGAACACAAAGTGAAATTTTGTAACACTACACCTATCCATACACTCACAATCATAGATTGTAAGCGATTTGGTGGCATGAAGTTCAGATGAAGTTTGACTACCTTGTAGCTCATAGTGCATCTACAAATCTGCATGAATATCTTTTCACTCTCAGTGACTCCTCACCAATGCATATTTGACAAAAATGCCAGAACATTACAAATATGATTCAATAGGTAATGCTTAATGGCTACAAAAATAAGGATCTCAATTACCGCTGTAGATACTGTGATCCAAGATAGCCTAGATCAGGGTTATCTAATGATGAGGAAATAACATATTATTGATAATAGGTTCGGATCTTGATGCCTTCATTGTGAATTTTTCACTTTTTCTTAAAGATGTTTCATGATTTCCTAAGTATTTCCAAATATATTCAAGTTTTTTAATAAAATATGCATAAAAACCTAGGTTTTGGCCTCTGGTGGTGATAGACGACCGTCTATCACACGAAGGGTACCCGTCTATGGGTCATTCTCTCATGGATGGTCTATTTAGGGGGTATTTTGGGAAATTTAAGGCTTAATGATAAGGGACAATCGCCCCTTATTGAGGTAAGGCCTTCTTCACTCGAAATCCAATTTTCCCATGCTTCTAGGTTTTCAAAAAGGCAATTTTTATCTTTTAAGATGGATTCTAGATTTACAGGGGTTTTATCTCTAGATTTGAGGAGATTTGAGTTGGATTTCAACTTAAACTCTTCCTTTAGGTATAAAATCTAAAATTAAGGGTTTTCTTGAGGGGAAATCACTTTTTTCTAGAGAGCCACTTTTAGAGAAGAAGAAAAATCTAAAACTCACGGCTCTATCAATCTTTGTCAAAAACTCACACCACCTACAAATGAATTTTATATTTTTCTTGAGAATAAGGATCACAAATCAAAGTATGAGATCTAGATTATAATCACCATAGAGCTAGAATATCTCCTGAGGGTAATATTTTAGGCTCATTTGCTCTTTCTATCTCTTTAATTCAATTGATATGACCATGTGATTCTTTATGTATATTGGCACGCTTTACCTATTGTTATGTTTGAATAATATATATGTCAATTTGAGATGTTTTAAGATTGTGAACTTGGACTAATGTGGCATGTTAATAGTGGATTGAATGTTATTTCCTCCATTGTTGTACATGTGTAGCTTTTATTTTGCACTTTTAATCTTGTAAATATATGTGATTTTTTGTATTAGGCATGATTCGTTATTGTAAATTTTTTGGCATCATTTAGATCATAGGAATGCACGTTTTTAGGCTAAGAATGATTTCTACATGATTTTTTGCATTGTTGTTTCAATTTTATATTTTTTAATCATGTCCAGAGGTGATATACGGGAAAATAGCCTGACAGATGGTAGTCTATCAAGTGACTAATGCGACATCCCCAGGCTAGTCCTTCCGTTCCATACCTTGCTTCCCTTAGGCCATCTCTCACCCTCTATAGGCCACCCCTGAGTGTATTTTGAGCTATTTTTTTGCATATATTTCATGATTTTATGTATTTTTATGTTACTTATTCAATTATTGGACCATTTATGTATTATGTGATGTGATTTTACCTTTATATAATAAATGTCTACATCTAAGTCTCTTCTATTAGTGTTAATAATTGAATATGATTGTTTAGTTGTGATTATCTTTACTAATTCACTTGTCTATATGTGGCTTTTCTTTGAGTATTTAATGTCTATGGCTTTTGAAGGGTCTGTGATATTTTGCATGGGAAGTTGTGCTCCCAAATTGGTCACCTTTTTCACTCCTTAGCCATCTCAGCTAGTTCATTTTATTTTATTTATTATGGTTTTATTTTATTTATTGCTTAGTTTTGCCATTATTTGTTTGATTATTTTATTTTGGATGTATTATTTTCTCGGGGTTGTAATAGCTAGTAAAAAAGGGATTTTGTGCATGATAAGATAAAAAGGCACTAAAATATTTTCTATTAAATCAATTGGATTTTTTTGAAATATAGACCAATTTTTGATTTTTTAGCCCGAATTCACACAATTCAAAGTTTTCTTATAAATATGCATGAGGGAACCAATGTTTTCAATTCAATTAATTTCCCATTTTATGCATGTTACTTCATTTTTATATTATTTTGTTGAGGACAATTTGTTTATGTAATAATTTAAGTAAGACCCCTTTTTTATTTATTAGTTTTATCATTTTTTTTGTTTGATTGGGATATTTATTTAATTCTATTGCTTGCATCATGTGAGAGAGGAGAGTGGATGATGCGAAACCTTAGGATTTAAGAATCCTAAAATCTTTTATCGATTCAGTTGTTCATAAATTTAGTATGCAATCAGAAAGATAAATACTTTAAACGTTAATTTCGAAGGATTTTAAAGCCTAAGGGAGAAATAAGATGAAGAATAGAACTACACAAGTAAAACTTGAATAACCTTAATTCTTAAAATAACATCAAAGTAAGAACACTCACCTTGATAAGCAATTTCGAAGAATCAATTCAATTCAAACTAATCAAAGTCTAATAATTCTTAGCTCCCAAGTTACAACTTTACAAAAGTATTTATAGGCAAAGAATTAACCTAGAGCCATTAGAATAATGAACTAGGTTAAATTAACATTTAATCCTTTCTAAAATAAGAAAACTTAAATCAACTTAAAGACCAAATGAATGGGTTGCCTGTAAGGCCCAAAAAATAAACCCAAAACTAATTATTAACTTAATTAAGTCTTACATAACTTAAAACAAAGCCCAACTCATAAATAGCCCAAATTTAAAACATTACACATGAAATGCACATGCTCAAGGCCTTTTTTCATAGTCCATTTTAATTCCTAGCATATGCGCCATTATCAAGCCCTGATTAACTCTTCCAAAAAGGCTCTCTACAACTCTAAAGTTGACATTGTCCATCCGTGTACTATCATGCTTGCGATAGAGAGCTTCCTTCTCCATGAAAGCTTACATAAATGCCAGTAGTTTCTCTCTGATCCTTTTGGCTTTGCTCCTTATGATTGGTCCCTCTGAAAACCTCAATGGATCCTTATAATTATCCAATATCTTAGGAATATTTACATTAGTGTATTAATTTTAGAACTCAATTATAAAACAACACCTAACTAAGATGCCCAATAAGAGTGATTTTCCAAGCACCAATCTTTATTTGGGCATCAAAAGGTCGAGATTCATTTCCCGATGTTATATCTGATGGTGACTCCATGACACCTACTATTTTAAGCCCATTAGTAGATGGCTTCATAGGTTGACCACCAACCATAAATTGGATTTAATCCCTCTTTATGGTGAAGTGTCCAATTCATGATTGAAGTGAGCCTTCTATGGTCTCGAACCCTAAAAGAGGGCTTACGAGAGTGAACTCAAAAAAGAATGAAGGCTCTAGCATGTGTCACAGTGGTGACTCCACTAGGGATGAAAAAGACTTTACTCTAAAAAGCACCTTGGTTTAAGTTCTTTATAATTAGATTTTGTTATGAATCCTATCTTTTTTTTCTAAATTGCATCCTGTATTCATTTTAGAGCCTTAAAATTAAATTATGCATTCCTTTTTAGTCCCGATGTTATCCTAAAGTACACCCTACATTCACTTAATGTAGGAAGGTGTCAAGGAGACCCACTAGCCTAAGTTCATTACAAAATGGTATATAAAATGGTGACCCATTAATCGTTATGCTCGTGATGAGCTAAACCAATTGGCAGAGACCATGCTTGGGTAGCCCTAACATTTCGTCACCCTTTACTCAAGCCTATGTAATGACAATAGTAACTTTTCCTAGGTTGTATAACCATAATAATCTTTTCCTTGCTATGTGGATCTTTATGTATTGATCAAACTCAAACCAATTAAGAGGGTACCGGTCAAAGTCTGCCATACCCCGGTGGGCTTGACCCCATTTGTATGAGTTATTCAAAATATATAATGGTCAAAATCCATACACCTACACTTTCAATTAAAGAGATTATGCTACCATTTTTTGTCGTGCACCATACACGTCCATTTGGTACCTTATTGATCCATGGGCTAAGCCCATATAGGAAAAAAAGCATGACCTCCTGTATGGGAGTAATAAGGTTGGAAGGCTATTGTTATGCTTGTATTTGGCTGTGATTTCTTCTTGACCAAACCATGCATTGCATTCATACATCATGAATATAAAAGACTCATGCATCATTTCTAAGCCCTGACTTTTTCAACCATCATAAAATCATTTAGGTGGTCTAGAGGGTTAAACGGGTGCCTGGTTAGGTCCATATCCTGATTACCAAGATCAGATTTGGGTTTAAAGATCAGCTACTAATGAAAATCAAGCAAGTTATCAGAAAATAGCCAAGGAATCAACTTAAATATAGAGAACGAGAGGGTTAATAAGACTAGAAGGGGAAATAAAACTAGAAAAGTGATTGATGATGCCACTATTAGGTTTTCATTCTTGAGAGAAAGGATGAATCTTATTCTTATTGGGCCTTCAACAATGAAGGATGACTTGGTAGAAGACTGGATAGATGCCTATAGTAGTTTGAGGAAAACATATTAGCCATGATCGATGGGATGGTGGTTTTTATAGCATATAACACTAAAATTTAGCCTATAACACCTATTTATGAGATAGCAGAGCTGATGTATGTCAGAAATGCCATCGCAACTGATGTTACTGTGCTTTAAGACCCACTAAGTGGTGAGGGGTCTTGTGATGAACATAAGGGTCATACCTTCTTTCCCTTCTAAGTGGGTATGACCCTAAGGATGAACATAAGGGTGAGGGGTCTTGTGCTGAGGATCCAACTTTTAAGATGGAGGAAAAGATTAAAGCTATGTCTAAGTTGTTATCTGCTGGTATGGGGATAAACCCTATAGATAGGGATTTGGATGGAGATGAGCCACCGTCCCAAAGGTTCAAGATGCTTGACTTGCCAAGGCTTGATGGCACCTTAGATCCTTTAGCATATATCAAGCAGTGCACTTTGATTATGAAAGGGACCAGTTTATCTAAGAAATAAAAGGTGGAGTATTTTTTCTTGAGTTTAATTAGGCAGATTGGTACCATGAATTGGATAAGTGAACTAAAAAAGATTGGGACCTATTGTCAAAAGAATTCCTCAAACAGTATGACTGTAGTATAAGGATGGAAGTTACCTTAAAAGATCTTGAGTTACTCTTGCAAAAGCATGATGAGTCTTTCCATGAGTACCTCACAAGATAAAGAAATAGGATGATGGAAATTAAAAGGAAACCTAACACAGCTGATCAAATTGGGTTATTCATCTGAAATACAAGTTCATACTTGAGAGATGGTTTGTAGATGAAGGATTTGAAAGATCGAGAGTCTTTGAAGGATATAGCTATAGAGGCTAAAGGAGAATACCTAGCCAGAAGGGTAAATAGTGAGAATACGAGAAGGAATTTCAGTAGTAATCAGTCTATAGGGAATAGTAATGGGCAAAATAGAGCTGGAAAGACCACATAGGTGTCCACTAAAAAAGCTAGTTAGAGGTACTATTTCAACCTAGAGAAATCACTTTCTTGGGTTTTGAATAGATTGGTTAAAGAAGGAAGCTTCAACCTTTGCCATCGAGTCCAAGAGTTAGGGGTTACCCTATAATAGGGATAACCAATATTATGCATACTATTAGCACACTGGGCATTCAACTGATTATTGTTGTACTCTGAGGAATAAGTTTCAAGATTTGATTGATAGTAAGCGAATTTTAGATCTAGAGAAGAGAGATAAAAAGAAAAAGGGTGGTTATAATGCTATGCCTCCTCTAGTGTATATGATTGGATCACTTACCTGAGTGGTATGTGATGAAAGACCTATATAGGAATGAGTACTTGGCCGTTACTTGCTACACCCTAAAAGTAACAAAGCCAATTGAAGAAAATTAGCTAATTTCTATGATTGACTTTTAGAATACTCCTTCAAAAAGTGAAGATAAAGGGACTTTGGTGCCCATTGACATTTGAAGTTTAGCTAGTGAGTATAAAGAAGAAGTATAAGAAGAAAAGAAAGTGAAGTCAACCATAAGGAGTGGAAGAGTGGCCTTTAAGATTGAAAGATAGCTAGCTCCTGTTGTAGTGTCTACAAAAAATAAGGTTAAGGATGTTCAGATAATCAAGCAGCTAAAAAAGACACAAGCTCAAATAGCCATTTGGGACTTATTAAGGCAGTCTCCCTCTCTAAGACAAAAGTTGGTAAAGGCTTTAAATGAGGTTATTATTGCTACTACTATCTTTCCCTTTGAATTATTAGATTTGGTAAGGGGAGGAACTGGTGAGAATGTGGTGTACTTAGATATTAACTTTCCTATAGAAGGAAGGAATTATAATCATCCCCTCTGCATCAAGGCTCAAGTTAATGGTAACCACACCAAATTGTGTAATGATAGATGATGGTTTCTCTATTAATATGTCTCCCTTGGTGGCAATCCCAATCTTTGGATTGAATGAAATCATGCTTAGCAAGTTAGATTTAGCTATTTTTACCTATGATAACTCTAAGAGAGAGGCTACTAGGACATTTAAGGCCATGGTAAAGACAGGACCTATTAAGACTAAAGATAAGTATATAGTATTACCTATACCAATGAATTTCTCTATGCTTCTTAGGAGGCCATGGTTCCATAAGCTAGAAAGAGTGGCATCCACATTGCATCAAATGATAAAGATCCCTCATGATGGGCAGGTAGTCAATATTAAAGCAGCTAGAGAGAATTAAGTGTTTGTGCTCAAAATAGCAAAGAAATTGTTCAACAGGTTTACGTAGTAGTCATTAATGATGAAGAAAAAGAGGATAGCCTCCTGGATTATCCTCAAGTGATCAATATGCTTAAAAAGATAAATTTCATACCTAGTGCAATTTTGGGTAAAATCTCCCAAGGACCTTAGACCTTATAAATAGAGGTACAGAGCCTTAAAGTAGGTATAGAGACTGCAGGTCGTAAGTTTAATGAGTCCCTATAGGTAGTTGATGATTTTATTACTCAGCTCAGAGATCAGAGCACTCATATTGAGACCACAGTACTAGAGGCCAAGCTGGTTATGATTGAGATTGATCAGGAGCTGAGGAGGTACATCATCTAAAGGGAGACTTGATAAGGTATTTAGAGAGTCACTCCATAGTAGTCCATAAGGTAGGTCAGGGATCAAAAAGGCTAGCAGAGGTAATAGTGCAGGTTTTGCAGCCATTGACATCAGTGCTATTAGGTTTCAAATTTATATTTAAGTAGGTAGGAGAGCAACCACCTCCAACACCTCGAACCATGGCACTAGCTTAACCACCTAAGCTGCTAGTTTCTAGATCGCTATTAGGGCCGACTTATCACAGAGCAGCTGGATTAAGGCCCCTACAATGATTTATTCTATTTTGTATTCAGGGAGTACTTGCTAAAATTTTTGATGTATATAAAAACAAAGTTGTATAGAGTTTATCATTTGAATTTATGTCTTGCTTTTTTTTTTGCTTTTTATGTTCGAAAGATGAAAATAGATGTAATAAGATGAATAAGATAATTTGTAAACAATCAAACCTTAACAAAATAAAGCAAAAGGAAAGGTAACAAAAAATAAAAAAGTAATGAAAAAAAGAAAAGGCAATGATAGAGAATACATATGAAGAAGAAATGTAGATATTTTTTAGTCTTGAGAGAACTCTCTGCATGGTTTGAGGGAACCCATTCATCATGGATTGGGTCCACCTTCACCATTCATTGGAACATAAGGTGTTTCAATCTGAACACATCAAAAATTACCAAATGCATATTTGCTAGAATGATTTCAAACATCTTAATGACTCCTCATAGATGTATATTTGTCAGAAATCTCCCCAGTAGATAGATACATACTTATAAAAAATTACCCTAGTGGAATGCTACCGTAAGAAAACAACCAAATATTGCTCTAATTACCTCACATGATGTTATAGGTCTACTCTAGTTTCAATCAAGTACAACAAGTCATCTCGATCATGCGTACCTCAGGAGCTGATCAAATTCAAACATGGTACTTTGGTTCTGCATATGCTAGGCCCTAACCAAATATACTCGAGCAACACTAATTTTGCATGCCCCAAGCACTAATTAGACACATTCAAGTAACCTAATTATGTATGCCCCACGCACTAATTAGGTGAAAACATTCTTTATTATCCCAATTTTGCATGCTCCAGGTGCTAATTGGACAAGTGGAGACTAGCCGCCTTCAATGGAGTTAATTTCAAGCTTCAACTCTGTATGCCCCAGGCGCTAATGAAGCAAAATTTTTGTTATCTTAATTGCGCATGCTTCAGGCATTGATTAGACAACTAGAGACCCACTGCCTTTAATGGAGTTTTAGCCCCAGGTGCTAATCAGGGGTTGCAAGTAACAAATCAACCAAGAGATTCAATACCTCAAGTACACATCTTTTTCCATTTACTTTGAATTTTGGCTTACTTTGGTACCAATGCACTAGCTCTCCAAAATTGGGGATAACTATAGACACCATAACCCAAGATAGCCTAGATCAGGGTTACCTGAAATGAGGAAATAACATATTACTTATAATAGGTTTAGATCTTGACGCTTCGATTCATTAATTTTTCATTTTTTCTCAAAGATTTTTCATGATTTCCTAAGTGATTCCAAATTTTTCCAAGTTTTTTTTATCAAAATGTGCATAAAAATCTTGATTTTAGCCTTTGATGGTGATAGATAGCTGTCTATCACTTGAGGGGTGCCCATCTGTGGGTCCCTCTATCCTGAGTGATCTATCTGAAGGGTATTTTAGGAAATTTAGGGCTTTGTGATATGGGATGGCTGCCCTCATTGAGGGATGCCCGTCCCTCACTCAAAACCCAGTTTTTCCATGCTTATAGGTTTTTAAAAAGGCCATTTTTATCTTTAAAGATGGATTTCAAATTTACAAGGGTTTTATCTCTAGAGTTGAGGAGATTTGAGTTGGATTTCAATTTAAACTCTTCTTTTAGGTATAAAATCTAAAATATAGGATTTTTTTAAAGGGGAATCACTTTTTTTAGAGACCACTTTTAGAGAAGGAGAACAATCCAATTTTTTTCTCGTTCTAAAACTCATATTTTATCAATCTTTGTTAAAAATTACACACCACCTATAAATGAATTTTATATTTTTCTCGAGAATGAGAATCATGGATTAAAGTAAGAGATATAGACTCTAATCACTATAGAGTCATAATATCTCCTGAGGGTAATATTCTAGGCTCATTTGCTCTTGCTCTCTTAAATTCAATTGATATGACCATATGATTCTTTGATGTATATTGGCACACTTTACCTGTTATTATGTTTCAATAATATGTATGGCAATCTAAGATGTTTTAAGATTGTGAACCTGGACTAATTTGGCATGTTAATGGTGGGTTGAATGTGATTTCCTCCATTGTTGTACATGTATAGCTTCTATTTTTCTTTTTTAATCTTGTAAATATATGTTTTTTTTTATGTCTTAGGCATGATTAATTGTTGTAAATTGTTTTGGCATAATTTAGATAATTGGAATGCACATTTTTAGGCTAAGAATGATTTCTTCATGATTTTTGACATTATTGTTTCAATTCTATATTTTCTAGTTCTGTCTAGAGGCAACAGACTGGAAGATTGCTTGATGGATGACTGTCAATTAAGTGATAGATGAGACATCCCTAGGCCAATCCTTCCATCCTGTCCCTTACTTCCTTTAGACCATCTCTTACCCCCTATTGGCCATCCCTGAGTGTATTTTGAGCCATTTTTTGCATATATTTTATGCTTTTATGTATTTTTATGTTACTCATTCATTTTTAATGCATTTATGTATTATTTGATACGATTTTGCCTCTATATGATATATATCTACATTTAAGTCTCTTTTGTCAGTGTTAAAAAATGTATATGATTGTTTTATTATGATTATCCTTACTAATTGACTTGTCTTTTTATGGCTTTTCTTTGAGTGTTTAATGTTTATGGCTTTTAGAGGGTTTGTGATTTTTTGCATGGAAGGTTGTGCTTCCAAATTGGTCACCTCTTTCACTCCTTATCCATATTAGTTAGTTCATTTTATTTTATTTATTATTGTTTTATTTTATTTATTGCTTAGTTTCACCGTTATTTATTTGATTATTTTATTTTGGATGTATTTTTTTTGTCGGGGTTGTAATAGCTAGTAACAAAGAGATTTTGTGCACAATAAGATAAAAAGGCACTAAAATTTTTTCCATCAAAACAATTGGATTTTTTCAAAATACAGACCAATTTCCAATTTTTTAGCCCGAATTCACACAAATAAAAGCTTTCTTGTAAATATGCATGAATGAACCAATATTCCTAATTCAATTAATTTTTTTTATTTTATGTATGTCACTTCATTTTTATATTATTTTGTTAAGGAAGATTTACTTATGTAATATTTTAAGTAGGACCCCTTATTTATTTATTTTATCATTTTTTTTGTTTGATTGGGATGTTTAATTAATTCTATAACACCTAACCAAGACACCCAATAAGAGTGACGTCCTAAACACCAATCTTTGTTTGGACATCAAAAGATTGAGATTCATTTTTTGATGTTTTGTTGGGTAGTGACTCCATGACACTTACCTTTTGGACCCATTAGTAGATACCTTTATGGATTGACCACCATCCATAAATTGGGCTTAATCCCTCTTTATGGTTAAGTGACGAATTCATGACTAAAGTGAGCCTCCTCTGGTCTCGAAACCTAAAAATGGGCCTTTGAGATCGAACTTAAAAATGAGCGAAATCTCTGACGAACATCATAGCTATATTTATGAGACTATGGATGACATCATAAAAGTCAATGTACCTTATAGTGCCAAGCTAATATGCTAACAAATTGAAAAAGGTTCCAAGGTTGAAACCTAAAAAACCTAAAATAAAATAAGAAAGAGAGAGAGAAAGCACCGCAAATTATAAATAAAAAAAGTGACCTTACTATAAATAGGCACCCCGTTAGGGCAAAAATAAAAAAGGCATCATAGGCAAAAATTAGGGTTTGAGAGAAAATTATCAATCAAGAAAATTCGAGAGGGCTAATTAATAACATGATTCAGATGCAACGAGATGTTCTCCTTAAGATTAAATAAAACCTATATTTTTGCATTACATGTTTGGCTATGCCTATTATTGTTACCATGGGATGCATATATATGAGAATTCTTACATAAGCATGATTCTATGATTAACCATCTAGAGAAACCTGTGACACATAAAAGGATACATCCTAAAAAAAGAAAAGAAAAAAATAAAGAAAATGCAGTTAGATATGAAAATTGTAACTGGCTCTCTAAGCAAACGTTAGGACAAAGGGCAGGGTGAAAACCTGTAAACTAGTAGTCCAACCTACAAAAAATGCTGTTGGATTAGGTTAGTTCTATGCCAAGCAAAAATAAAGCATATGGTTATGTGAAAATCCCTAACGAGGTGCATTTTCCACTAATAAAAGCTAGTTTAAAAATCGATAAGGGGTGCACTACCTTTAAATAATGCCCATAGATGTCTGGAGAAATAAGTTGTTAAAACATCTAGGAGGGCACTATTTAGACAAATAGCTCATTGCTAAAGGCTTAACGTAGCATACGTAAGGGGTACGAGGTGTAAATTTCTCTAAACCAAAGATGGAACCGCACATCATATGACTAATCAAGAAGCCCCAAGGTATATAACAAAGGCTAAGCCAACATTCTGTCAAGCTATTCTAGAAGACATCAAATAGACCTCTAGACGGGTGCCAGCCAAAGAGCAACAATCAAGCCGTGCTTTCAACAAGCCCCTAAATCACCTAAAATATAGTCTATTGCATTTTTTACATGTATCCACATGCATAATTGCTTACTTACTTTATTGTACAATAGATCTGGATATGCTTGCATAACATATGATCTTTACATATAAGCAATCCTTCTTGCATACAACTACACATACTCCATACATACAACTGCATACATATAACTCACCCATACACACATGCAATATTTTGTATACACATTGCTATATAGGAAAGAAGAGAAGCAAACCACCAAATGAGGCATCAATCGCTGCTTTACTAGAGTTGATGGAAAGAAAGCTATGAAGTATAGTTATTTGACATAAGTTGATGGAAACCAAGCTTTGAATTACACCCATTGTAAACTCGACATGCCTTTCCTGTTAAGATAGTAAAATAAAATCTTCCCACAGATTATAAATTGACTTCCCATAGTTTATAACCTAAGATCTTCTTACAGATGAAAACCTATTTTCCCATAAATGGTAATACAAAATCTTCCTATAGATGGTAAACCAAAATATTCCTATAGATTGTCAACCAACTTCTCACAATCCATAAACCAAGATCTTCTTACAGATGAAAACCTAATCTTCTTACATATGGCATCAACTAATCAACAATTTTATATGATTCTGTATGTCGACAAACTGGCATTAATAAGATATAAACAACCCACCTTGATTTTGCATATCGATAAGTTGGTGCTAATCAAATAGTCAATCCAAAGTTTACATATTAACAAACTAATGGTAGCTACCCAACCAAGGGTTAACACATCGATATGATTACGGTAACTATCCAAATAAAGATTCACTACCTCAGATGGTATGTGTCTTTAATTACACCAAATTAGTCAGAGATTTACTACCTCATGTATGCATCTTTTATCCTTTTTACTCTAAATTAGCTCACTTAGGCACTAATGTACTATGTTTCCCAAAATTAGGGACAACTATAGGCATCAAGTCTTGAGCCAGTCTAGATCAAGGTTACCTAATGATGAGAAATTTTCATATTTCAAATAGGAGGCGCAAGCCTCTAGTTCCTTTCATGACTTTTACCAATTTTTTAAAAATATTTTTGAGTTTTTAGCCTTTGATTTCTAGGGCATAAAATGAATTTGAAAAATCCTTAAAAATAGAGCTATTTAGTGACATATATCTCCTGGCAGATGGCTTATCCAAGCTATCTTTGGACACTTTTATAAATGCCTATCTATCACTCATAATTTTAGTTTATAGGGATTTTCCAAATTTTTCCACGTTCCTTTAAATTCAATCAAATTAGTTTTAAAAGGGATAATTCCAATAGGGATTTAGGGGATTTTCAAATGGCAGATTTTAAGGAGTTGTAATTAGAAACAACTACTAAATTTTTTCCTTAGTATTTAAAGCAAAAAACCCCAGTTTTAAGGGGGCAAGACCATTCAAAATTGGGAGAGAAGAATGGCTACATTATTGAGAGAGAAAAAAAAATATTTTTTTCTCTTAGGTATAACATCTATTTTCTTACTTTTCTTCCTTACACACACTAAACATTTTTAAGGCATTTGCTAAAAAGTTAAAAGCATTCGAATTGGAACATGAGAAGTGCATTCCAAAGTTACAAAAATTGACTTCCCTAAGGCTAATATTCAGGGTCTCCTCGCTTTCTCTCTCTAGATTTATGCTTTCATAAATACCCCTATAATGCTATAAATATTCTGTATGATTAAATATGTTAAAGTTACGTGAGATTTAGATTTGTCCTCCATTGATGCATATTTAGGTTATTAAATTAAATTAAATTCTATTCTTATTATTTAAATAATTTTATAGCATGATGTAAATGTGTTTTGATGTTTTATATTAGTTTTGGCTTATTTTAGAGGTAGAAATATGCATGTTTAGGTTTAAATTAAGATTTGTTATTTCCTATGTAATTCTACCTGCTACTGTCTGCTTTTCAAGTGACAGACGAAAAGAAAGTCACATGGATGCCTGCCTATCTTCTGGACTTCATTTCCATCCCATCCTTTGCCCCTTTGCTTTGGGTATTTGTCTTGCAGTTGGCCCATCTCTGAGTATATTTCGTCCTTTTAATGTTATTTTTTTGCATGCTTTCTTGATTTAATTGATTTACATGATTAATTGCATGTTTTGTTGTTATATTAATCATGTATCATGTATTTTATCATTTTGTCTACATGTTTATTTTTAGTCCAAAAATGCATATATTTTTTTTTATTTTCTTATGGTTGCTTCATCTAGTACATTTCTAACCATTTATTTTCCTTTTGTATTTTTAGCAATTAATGTTATTTTTGTTGACATTTTTAGGAGGGTTTGAGATTGCCACCCTTGGAGGATATGCCATAAAAAACCTTTAGCTAATTTATTTTTACATCATTTATTCACTTTATTTTCCTTATTTATTTGAATATATTATTATTATTAGGGATGTAGTAAGTAATAATAAATGGTTTTTTGCATGCCCAAATAAAAATCACTTAAAGCCATATTTACCAATTAACTTGGCTTTTCCTAATGAAATGGACCAATTTTTAAGCTTTTATCCCATAACCTCGCATAAAATGAAGAGTCTTCATTTTATCAAATTAGGATCACTTATCTATATTTTCTAAAATCCATAAAGACTCTTCACATCTTTTTGTAAATAAGCATGAGAAAATCAATGTTCTCAACTTAATTTATTCCTCATTTTGTGTATGATTATTTATCTATTTTAGTTATCTTGTCATTAGGACACTTTGCCTTTGTAATAACTTAAGTAGGCTCTATTTCTTTTTATCGCTTTCTTGTATGCTTGAAATATTTATTTATTTTATCATAATGCATCATGTGAGAGAGAAGAGTGCATTAATATTTAAAACCTAACTATAAAACAACAACTAATTATGGTGCCAAGTAAAAGTGATGTTTCGAGCACTAATCTCTATTTGGGCATTAAAAAGGTTCAGTTTTTTTCTCAATATTCTATTAGGTGGTGACTCCATAATACCTACCTCATGAGCTCACATTAGACGACTTTATGAGTTGATCATCAACAATAAATTGAGCCCTAGTCCCTTTTTATTATGAGGTGGCCAATTTATAAGTTATAGTGAATCTAATCCGATCTTAAACCCTAAAAGTGAGGCTTTAAGAATTAAAACTAGAATCGAGTGGGCTTCAGCATGCATCATAGATGAAAGTTTAAATTTTAAAGAATTTTAAAAAAGAAATTTCTAAAAGATAGAAGAAATTTGAAAGCAAAGCTCCAAAGAAATTTGAAAACATGAAAAGGAATTAGTAGAGGAGAAGAAATCACCTATTTATAAGCAATGGATGGGTTTTGAAATTCAAACTCACATCCAATGAGAAAGTGTCATGTGGCCAAGACATTATTGCGCTCCAATGGCACAGAGTGATATTGCATTTAATGAAAAATCTCCACTTTTAAGGCACCCATAATACAAAAAGACTAATTTAATCCCTTCTTTCCTTAGATCCTTCAAGCAAATCAAAATGTCACGAGTAACAAAATAGGAAAATGTTGTTTTTTTCAAGGTGATCAAAACTCTAAATAAGTATTATGGGCTTCAATTGCCTAAGTTCCCTCTCATTCGATCTTTCTAACCGATCAAAATGCTGTGAATAATGAGTTACCAGGCACTAATTACCTAATTTCTTTTTTTATCTTTCTAATAGATCAGAATGTCAAATAATGGTGAATCTAAAATGCATAACTTTTGAAAATGTTGTCATTTTCAATGTAATTGAAAAGATTCTTTTTGACATCAATTGCCTCGATTGCTTTTCTTCGATCTTCATGACATATCAAAATATTATAGGGGATAAATGATAATACCTAATATTATCATACTTAGGTTCAGATCTAATTGCTGCCTATCCGTCCTTAAGCCTACTGACCACTTACATTGATAAAAGTATCCTGATAGTTTGATCGAGCCTAATAGCTGATCTATTCATGTCATCATGCCTGTCACATCAAACAAGCCATACCCTGTAAGCTATCATATTAGATGTTTTAAACCTATCAATTACAGATACGGGGGATCTGATACTTAAGTACTCTAGTCTTATAGGCTCTAGCCACCTAGGGACTATAAATATAAAGAGAGACTTCTGGATTAAGGTATTGCATACATCGTTATTCTCTCACCACAATTTCTCTCTAAATCCTTTTTTACTAAAGTATCAGAGTGCTAATCCCCTACACGTCTAGAGGTTAGTTTTAATCTATTTTACAGATTGGATCATCACGTTTACAGATCAGCCCATCTAATCTTGCCTTTATCTTCTTCTTTTTATAAGTTCTAATAATTCAGGACTTATTAATAATTAAAAAAATAAATTTATTAAAAATTTAAATAAAAATGATTATTTAATTATAAGAGTCAATTTCACAAAAGTTATTTATACTTTATCATCACACATCACGGGAAATTTCAATGAACTAAAAAAAATAAAAATTTTATTCTTTTGGGGTTTTAGTTATGTTTTTTTATCATCTTTTCTTGTAATTTTTTTTCAGTTGATGATGATGTATAGTTATTATATTATGAACAATTGATAATTAATTTATAAAAATATCAAATTAATTTAATCAACGAATTAAAAAGGAAATCAATATTTTTCAATCTAAAATTGATATGTTTGAGAGATAAATAAAATGTATGCATATACTAATATAATAAAATTGACCTTTTTTTACCCAAGAAGAAAGAAAAATAATTAGTAATAAACTAGAATTTATTATATGCAAAGCACTTTTGCACCTCAGATGTAAATTTTTCAAGATAAAATATCATAGATTTTTATTAATATAAATTTTATAGCAAATTTATGAAAATTTTTTTGGACCAAAATATCTTTTATTCTTTAAACAATTAACAAAAATATACTTAAAATAATTAAAAAACTATTGACACAAGTAGTAGTAGTTTTTAGGGTTAATTCCAAATTAAGCCCTGAACTACAGGGTACTTTTCAATGTCAAAACCAATTTTTGAAACCTTTAAATGTCAGCCCCCCATTTTCAGTTCCCTTTCAATTAAGGGACTCCGTCAAATAATTCGTTAAACTTAACATATATTACTGACTCAAATGTAATATGGGACATAATGTTCCATATAGTATGCCCTCTCCTCCTCCTCCTCCTCCTTCTTCTAATATCCATTTACATTTCAATATTCTTCTAGCTCAAGAGAAATGTCACCAAATTAATATCACAAAAAAACATTAATAAATTAATAAATTAATTATGAATCGTATCTAGGCCTTCAAATTACTTTACATAAATGAGAAGGTTATGGCCTGTGAATAAGACATAAAAACATATTTTGTAGTAAAACATTTTATTTGGTTTTATGCCAAAATCATAGCTCTTATTATTTTTTCCAGGATCCTGCTTCTTACTCTTTACTCTTTCACTTTCTTAAACCCTATCTTTCTTTTACCAAACTAACACTTTACTTTCTCTCACTACAACTAGTTCATCTTCTTTCTTTCTTTTTTTCTTTATTTTATTAATTTTATTTAACCTTTGATCTTTTATTTTCACTATGTGTTATGAGTTTTAAGTCCAGCGTTAGTTGTGTTTTCTTATTTTAGTTTTAGGTTTTGTGAAATTGTTAAAAAGATTAAAGCTTTTGGTGTTTTTAGCACTTTGTTTCTAGATTTTAAATTATTTGCTCTTGTATGTCATTTTGCTTATTGTAATAGGTTTGATATGAACAAAAAGTTTCTCCTTGTAATGTTTCAATCCTTCATTTTCACTTTTTGATGAGTTTATTTCATTGAAAATCTCAATTTTAGTGACTATAAACATATTTGCTCTTTAATAAAAATTGATGCCTAAATGGTCTGTTTAGAGTTTGTAGAAAATTAATAGACTGTTACTCATTTACATATATTACCTCAATCATAAAAACAAAAAGTGAACCACGAATTTAAGATTCATGGAATATCATTGTATAGTGAGCTCAGAACTAAGCTATTTGTCAAGATGATTTGGCATTCCTAATAGCTCTTGTAAAGAAATTAGGAATTAAAGAAAGATATGTATTTTGCTTACTATCATAATTGATCCGCTTTCTCCTATATTTGAATTAAATAAATTACTATCTCAATTTGTTAGAATGAAACATTTTGAGACTATCATTTCTCTATGGAAACAGATGAAATTTGTTGGAATTCCAACTGATGTTTATACTGCTAACATTTTGATTAATTCCTTCTGCCATTTTTACTATTTACATTTGGAATTATCTATTTTGGCAAGAATTCTCAAAATTGGTATTCAACCTACCCTTGTAACATGTAATACAGTGATTAACGGGTTATGTAATGAGGGAAAAATCGGTGAAACAGAGATAGAAAGAAAATCAAATAGAGATAAAAATTAATGGAAGAAGAAGAAGAAGAAGAAGAAAATCTAACATGGCATTTATTTATTAAAATAAACGCCAGTGGGTATCACTGTTTTGCTAACTCAGCAACTACCATTAGTAATTAATGAAAATTTTCTTAGAGTCCCTTAATTGAAAGCAGACTCAAAATTGGTGGCTAACATTGTAACGTTTCAAAAATGGGATTTGAAATTGAAAAGTACCCTATAGTTCAGGCCTTATTTTGTAATTAACCTTAGTTTTTATATGGTAAAACATAAAATTATAAGAGTTTAAAATTTTGTAGTAGCTATCAAAATTAATTGAATTCAAAATATATAAGTAAAATTCCAAAACTTGTTAAAAAAATCAAATTCAAATTTTAATTAAATATTGTTAGTAAATGAAATTTTAATTTTAATAGAAATTGAATCTTATTTCAATTTTTTAATTAAATGTTTTATAATAATAATACACATTTGTATAACAATTATATATATTTATTTGACATAAAAAAGCTAACAATATTATTTGTTTACAATATATGTGTCTGCATGTGTGTGTGTGTCTATATATATATATATATATATATATATATAATAAGGGTAAATCAAGGATAAATTTTAAGGAGTGATATGGAAAGATTTAAGAATGCATTTTATAACTAAATTGATGACTGACATTTACATATAAATTTTAAACTATGTGTGATGATGGAGGAGAATGAGGAGAAAAAATAAAAATATAGAGGACATGGTGAATTTGAAAGGATTTTACAATATTATATTTAATGAAAATTATTTACTGTTTAATGGACATCACTATTTAATCATAAAATAAATGAATTTAGTGGAAATTGAATAGTTATGGCCAACTAATCCCATCATTTCTTTTGTATAACAATCTTAGGATTTTTTTTGCATAATTTTTTTATTCTCTATTCTCTATTTTGACGTTGAATCTATACTATGTTATATATTCATAAAGGATTTGGACATTTTGTAAGGTATGAAAATTTTTCTATTTTGAAAGGTCAATCATATGTTCTCTACCATATCTTTTTTTCTTTATAAATTAGATTTTTGTCCAAAATAATTTGGTAAGCTTCTTTTTTAACTTTCTATACTCTATTTTTATGTTTAATTTATACTATAATATATGTGTTGGATCGTTATTGTATTAAAATGAAAATTAAACGTAACGGAATATTATAATATTATTAAAAAACTTTAAAAAATACCAAGTATCCATGTATTTCAATTAATTTGATGAAAAGGTTTCAATAACTGTTCTTTTTTTTGTAAATTTCACGAGTCGATGAAAGTTTGAAATCAAAATGGTAGGTGTTGCTCAATGAACCACCATCCTTTACCAATATCCACACTCAAACATACACCAATGGTTTCTAGATGTTAATTCCTTTATTAATCCTTTCACTTATGGTATAGTATATTTTTGTTATCTTAGGGCTTTACGTAATGAAGTATACACACATATATACTTACATGTTAAACTTACTTGATAAATTGAGTTGATGACGTGTATTATGTCTAAGCCCATTACACCCTAGCTTGGTCGTTTTGTTCTAGATATGCAACTCAAAAACATCATATTGCATTGGCAATGGGCCCAATCTCATAATAGGCCACAAGTTATAAGCGGCCTTTAGTAAGATGTTATTACTACATAAGTAATAATATGAATATCAATAGTCCGACATTAACCTAATCAATAAAACATGTCAAATTTCTATTGTTCAAACCTATAATTTCTCGATTACTAAGTACATAGATAAAATAAAATGACATTGATCACTCTATCAATTTATTTGACCACAGCCTTTAAAGACTACCCTAAGGTTTTCCTGTTAACATAATCTTATTCATTACTATCATAAATGTCACTTATATATAGCAAGTCTTGATATGGTTCATTCATACAATCATCATATTAATTGGTGATTATCTAGCCATAGCATCACACTAGATAACGTTATATATAAAAGAAATTGCTTAATGTATGTTAAACTTTACAACTATTTTTAGTTTCTACAACTTTACTTAGTGCAAAAAGAATATATACCGAGACTAAAACAAAAGGTGTTATCTTCATACTTTGACTTCTCTTAAGGTTGGCCTTGTAGCTGTAGATCTAGCCCTCTGTTGGAGAGTCCGACTTGAGTACCTACACAGATAAAACCCTTGCTAAGCTATATAGCTTAGTGGGAAGCAGTCAATATGTGAATGACCACTCTCAGCGGTCATTCTCAAGTACACTCAAATATGCATTCATACAAGAATATATTTGTTTCCATTGCTAATTAATAATAAGGAATCATGTTCAATTACATTAACCATAACATGAATGATAACAAGTGTATCACAATGTTAATTAATTATTTCTTATCAACATATTTCTTTCTATAAATTCCTGTTTAAGTCCTATAGGTATGAATAACGGGTGTTGTGGATACCCGTAGGTATCAATCATGTAAATACCCGGAGGTATTGTTCTTATGGATATCCAAAGGTATCAATCCTGTGGACCCAAATAGGGTCAAGACTGTTATGCCAAATGGGCATAAACTATGGACCTAAATGGGGTCAATTGTAGCAGCTGCAACTATAACCCTATATGCATGCCTATCTATCCATAACCAAGTTCTAATGCATGCATTATATTCCTTTCCATGTGATTATTCATTGAGATGCATCTTTTATGGCATTGCAAATTTTCACAAAGCTACTATGCTAAATAATCACATTAATGTATATTGATTAACATCTATGATAATAATAACTTCATATAGAACACATATATGATAATGCTTTACCTAAGTACCCATGTAGATGTAATATGTTTTAACTTAGTTCTTATATAAAAACATAGTTCTTACATATCAATTGTCACAATTTGTGCTCATTCTTATGTTTAATATGTTTTAAACATGCTTAAGTAAGTTGGCCCAAGCTTTGATAGTCATTTTGATTCTAAAAACCAAGGTTAGTATAAAATAGGGGAGGGTTACAATTATTAGGTAATATTTGATAACTGTGACATAGGTAACATCTCAGCTCTAGATTAACTTCAAACTACCTCACGGTCAGTATCAAAATAGTGTTGATCATGACCTAGTTTACGGAAAGGGGGTCACAGTCATTAGGTCATACCTTTTGATCATGACATAGGTTTCATTTTAATTCTGGACTGAATTTGAACTTTGTCATGGTCAGTAGGTCATAACTCCTAATCGTATGGTCCATTCTACACAGAGGCAGATTCCTAATCTCACTTTGTACACACTTTTAGACCTGTAAAACATCATTTTTAGCCTAAGTGGCCTTCTATAAAGTTGTTTCTATACATTTATGGTTTCCAAAACATTAAAAATCACCTCAATATGACCTGTAAATCTCAATATATTTAACGAACAACATAGATTGCTCCTATTGATAGGGCAGCAGCTACAAACATAATTCAAGTCCAGTTTTCATCATCATGCAAAAGGATTCAATTTTCATGTTCTTCATATGAAATTTAGTTATATGATTTTAGTTTCTATAATAACTAGAATAACTAAATTTTCCTGTATCTAGCTTGAGATATAGCCCAAAAAGTCTAAGTAGGTTAGTGAACCCTAAGATAGATTTTGGTATCTTAAAGATTCCTTTGTCAATTCGGTTCCCATCAACTTTTAAGGTTAATATTCATATTATTACTTCATTATAACATCTATTACACATTCAATATGCCTTATACTAGGCCACACATATACATGTGATGAGAAGTTTCCATACCTTTTTGGTGTGCACCTTTCTTCTTTAATCTTTCCTCTTTCCTTCTCCTTTCCTTTACTAGATTTTCCTTCTACAAAAAATAGATCCACATGATGTTATAGCATAAGAGATCCATATGTTCTTCCTTAATTAAATTATTAATTAATAAAAAACAAAAAGACGAAGGGAGAAAGTAAGTATCTTAAATTAGTAACCTTTAATTTCTCTCTCTTTTTAGTACTGGAGTTGCTATTTTTAAGGAGTGTTTTGGGGTTAAAGTGGGAGAAAAAATGACAACCTAAGAGCCTTTGAAATGGCCGGCCTTCACTTCTTAATCTCCCTTGAAATCTCTTTAAGTTTCATGTTAATTCTAGAGAAGAGAGATGTCCTCCCCCCATTGGCCCTTATTTTCCTCTTTTTAATATTACTCTTAAGCCCCTTCCTTTCCCAATTCCACACTTCTACCCCTAAACTTACTCTTTTTATTTTTAATTAGGTCCCTTAGTTTGTGTATTTTTCACAATTATAACCACACACACTGCTTAATTTATAGTGACCACTAACAATATATATAGAGCACTTTGACACTGAAATGCTTTAAAAGAAAAGTGACTCGAATAGTATTGTTAGAGGACTTGAGAACACTAAGTTAAATATTCATGACCTTAACAAGTGCATTAAATTGACAAGTAATACAGTAGAGTATAATTAAGACCCTAAAGAATATTGTACCCAAGGGTAATGGCCTTACGCAAAGTTATTTGATTAATTAAAATTATGTGTTAAAGAATATCCCAAGTGTATATCGATGTGAGCCATGTCTAACAATTTTATCAATTAAAATAAAGTTAAGTTAACACTGAATACAATTTGAACTAATGGAATAAATGGAGAATAACTGACTTGGAATTAATAATAACTAAAAGTATTACTTGGACGTCAAATCCTCCCTATACCAATATAAGATTCATTTTAACATAAAATTATATATTTCAAATGTGGATAACCTATCTAAATCCCTAGTTTTCCATTTTGGAGCCAACTACTTTAACCACCTGATTTCCCATTCCAAAGCCAATTGAATAGCTAGCATAAGCATGGGTCCCAAGATCTAGATACGAATTAGTTTCCTATTTTGGAGCCAACCAATCTAATATCTATTCATTTTCCTCTCTATTTTTGGATCTACAACACATAAACTCTAGATCTAATAGTCCTTATTCCAGAATTGCCATAAAAAATACAAAACATATGTGTAAAACCAAAGTATACTTGATATATATTTTAAATAAGCATAAATCTATCAATTTGAATGAGATTAATAGCATAAATGCTTGAATAACATCTATAGCAAAATAAGCACAATGGAAAAGAAACATTTGTAAATATATTTAAGCATATAAGTTCAAAGTCTTACATGGATATGGGGACACAAAGATCCCCAAACAACAAAAAGACTACTCACTAAACATAATGTAAAAAGCAAGAAAAAAGAAAGAAGAAACTCTTAACATTTGAATGATAAATCTGAAGTTAATGTTGCTTCTCATTTTCCTTTTCTAGTTGAACTTAATTGAAAACTAAACTTTTACTCTGCAAACTAAGCTATATCTATGTATTTTTGTATTTCAAGTATAAGCTATAGTAAAAATGTGATTTTTACAAGTAAAACTCAATATACTAAGTATAAAACCCTAAGAATCTGTAACTAAAATGAATAACTATGTGTTAAAACCTAAAGAAACTAGAAAAACTTAAAAGCCTCCCTTTTACACCAAATAAAACTCAGCTTGTATACAATTTATAGAGGCACAAGATGTAGACACTTTTATCTCAACCATGTGCAATCGGTTAAAAAAGTATTATAGCATCAGCATACGGTTGAGACACTTTGATCTCAATTATGCACATCATTCCGGACTGAATAGCTTTGAATTCTACATTGGACACAATAAAGACAAATGGTTTCAATCATGCTCCTTAGTGAAACGGTGTGGATTGGTGAATCTGCAAGGCACACGGTTGAGACATTTTTGTCTCTATCATGTGCATGTCAATTTTTTGTACAATAGTTAAAATTACACCATTAAACACACCAAAACTTCATAAATCTTTAATATTATTTTATTTGGCATAAAAAGAGAATTTTAACACCAATAAATGAAAATCACACAAAATGAGATATAAACATGGGTACAAATAAGCTACAATTAAACAATAAATTAGAGTTATCAAATACTCCACATTTAGCTTTTGCTCACAATCAAGCAAATAAGCAGATCATATTCTCACCTACTCAAACTTAAAAAGGGAACTCGTAAATTTAGAGAAAGCTAAATAATATTACAGCAAAAGTCACTAATTGTTATCCTAAACTGAAAGGAAATGAAAGTAAACCATACTAGCTAGTATCCTTGTATGTGTCTACTAGGCCTAAATGAGTACAATAACTTTTAAATTCTAAAAATCCAGTGCAATTCGACAATTGAGAAAAGAATTCATATGTAAAATTTTTTACATATGCAGTTTCACACTTGAAACTCAAGAGATACAGACCGGTATCTAGCAAGTGTACTAGATTGGCTAGTAATATAGGGAAATAAGATTAGTACCCCAAATATTGAATCCAAGGGAAATTTGTATATGTATGAAAGATCTTAGATTTTTAGAATGAAAATAATGTGTGAGAGAGAAGAAATTCCAAAGTTGCAATGGTGAAGATTTAATTAAATTAAAGATAGAAATTTAAGTAACCAAACTAAAACAAACAATTATAGATTAAATCAATTAAACTAAAACAAAAGTATGTAAATAAGAGAGATAAAATCAATATTAAAGATAACTTTCACTAAAAGACTATCCACCTTAACTTATATAATAATGACTTAATCAAGAAGGGAACAAAAGTGATCGTGAAGAAATCAGATGAATAAAGACAAGATATCTTAAAACAAGAATATCATTCCAAGCATTAAACCTATCTTGTTAAGAACAACTCAACACTTAGCATAAAAATATGATTTTAACCTCGAAGATATCTATTAAATCTTTTGCAAGTAAATTTAACTTTCACCTATTCTTGATTTTAACTTTTCTTAGTCTCAATCTACCATTATCAATACACAATTACACCTAACTTAGAATATAATTATGTATTAATACCAATAAACCAACCTAAAAATATGCAAACCACTAGTCATGCATAAATCAATCATCAACTATTAACTAAACAAGTTAATAGTCAAAATATGAATAACAAAAGGTAAGAGTATTCCCAAAATCAAGAAATAATCCACTTACATAACATTAAGCACAAACTAAGTCATTAAAATATAAAGTCAAGGATTCAAGTATCCTTTAGTAAAAGTAAAAGAAACTACTCACTACTCATGTTAAAAAATAAAGTAAAATTAATAAGAATATTAGAAAATATAAAGATGAAGAAGCTTCCTTGATAACTCTATAGAGAGAAACAAAGAAGAACTTAAACTTGAACATTTGACTAAAGGAAAACTAAAATAAAATTAAGCTAAATTCGTATTTAACATGCTAATCACTCTATATCTAGCTTTGGTGCCATAAATCTCCTTTTATAGGCTTCAAATAAGAAGGTTGAACCTTAGTAAACTTCCTAATCCATGTTGAATTGGAGTTCTACTTAAATAGGAAGCTTTATTTCATGTTTCTCTTCATATCACTCAGAAGAGTGGTGAAAATAATTCGGCAAAGTGAAGTTTTGTTGGAAAAAAGATGGGAATAGCTTGGGTGAGTGACAATTTACCTTTGGGTGAGTGAAAACATCACTTAGCCAAGTGATGTTGCACTTTAACCCGAAAATCTCCTATTTTCTTGCTTCTTGCTTCATCTTTCCTCCTTGCTTTTTTAAACTTCTTCCTTTCTTCAAATAAGACCTAAAAGACACTAAAATTCATATTTAGACCTCAAAATATAAATTTGAAATATTTAACCATAAAATAACTAAATTAACACTAAACTAACTTAAATAAACACCTAAAACATACTAAGAAATATACTTATACTTCACAACTATCAAATACCCCGTACTTAGACTTTGCTTGCCCCCGTGCAAATTTTGAACAAAATAACTCCTCAAAATAATCAAACTTCAACCAAGAATTATACATTTGAAAAGTATGTTTAGTAATTAACAAAAGCATTTAACAAACCTTTAACTAGAATAAACTTAAACAAGACAATATAAGTTAGTTTTTTTATATATGCAAGACCAAAACATTTTAAGCAATTTTCAAAAACAAAACACCAATGTAAAGATTTAGCCAAGCTTAGAATGAATGTATACCTAAGCATACAAATGGTTTCGCACTTGAAACTCTAAATACACCATAAGTCTCTCCTTTAGCATCGGAATTCGAAGGTCATCTCCGCTAAATAACTCAAAAACAACTTTGAATCACTTAGGTCTTAATTACATTGTAATAGGGTCAAAGTGATGGTTATTAAAGAATGGACAAAAAAAAAAGAATAACCACTCTAAGATAAAATAGACTAACATTTCTAAAATTTCATCCTACTAATTTAAAAATTAAAGTACTTAGCCAAACTTGCTCAACCCTTTTATATTCAAAGTACTTTTGAGAGAAAAAACTCTTGATAATCTCTCAAATTCACATTTCATCATATTCTTAGAAGTCATCATTGCTTTCCCTTATAAATACCCCACACTTAAGATTTTGCCATAAACGCTATCTTTATTCCAATTTTATATCTTTTTTTTTCTCTTTTTAACACTAGCTTTGTTGTTGGCAATACAATAATGAAATCGGTAATAATAAGGAATTTTCACTTTTTACTTGACTTTATCCATAGATTTTGAAAATAAAACCAAAAATATCTTACTGCGCTCTTCAAAATACCCAAAAATATTAATCCATCCAATCCTAGGGTGGCCAATTTTAGAAGGAAAGATAAAAAAATTTTAGGCTATATGATTAATGAATGAGTGTAACAAGAAAAATAAATATGGCATGCATTAAGCATGCCTCATTAAGCTCAAAATGGCTACAAAGGGACAAATATATCATATAGGGTACGAAAACAAGTTTATGATATGGCTCAATAAGAACAATATTGCCTAGATCACTTTCTAGCTTGTTTTGAATTGCTTTTATGCTTTGAAGGGTGATGAAGAATGTTCTAGTGATATAAAATTCCTTACTCAACTATTTCAATGTATTATTTTTCTTTAAGTTCAAAAATTGGTCTTAAGGTGCTCAAAAAGTAAAAACTAACAAATATAAGTCAAGTTGAATGTTAAACTAGCTAAAAATTCATTAAACAACATACTCGTTCTAATGATAAACAAGAATTTTAAACATTACACATTCTAAGTTCAAGTTCAATAAGTTCAACTTTGAAGATAAACTAGGGAAAACTAAGTTTTAGTACAAGTTAAAGGATAATTTTAAGCAAAATCTTAACAAAACATTTAACTAAAGAGAACTAACCGTACTTAGCTACTAACAAAGAAATACAAACAAAAACAAAAGAAATTCATGAATGAAAAAAGAGAGGTGCATTTTGTCTACTTCCTAAAAATTTGAGCATAACACACAAGCTCTACCCCCCGTATAAAAATTTATTATCCTCAGCAAAGTAGCTCATTGCGGTGGTAAATCTGGAGGAGAAAATTTTTTCCAAAAGCTTTGAACAAATTGCAGAAAATTCCACTTATACTCATCAAGGCTTTCTTATATAATATCCATTCTTCCTAGCAAACTATCAATCCGAACAATAATCTCAACCAATCTAGCAGCAATCATAGATGAAGAAGCATCTTCAGTTGGAGGTGGCTCCTGGTGATTGGCCTCTTCATGGTTTTCATTCTCATGCACATCATTTTCCTCTTTTTTATTCCTTTCCTCCTAAATCTTATTCAAATGCAAATATTCAGCTCTTGTAGCCTAATGGCGATGAGGTTTAGGTACCAAAATCTTCATGCATATAAGCATAGCAAAATCAATATACTCTAAATCACCTTCAAGAGGATCTCCCATGGCTTCATGATTCACAGCTTATGCCAAAATAATAGCAATCAAACCAATGGAATTTCTTTTATTCTAGTGAGTTTCTTCTATAATTCCTTAATTTTCAATGCTATAATATATGCTCCATTGATAGGAATCTACTCAGTCATGCATCTTAAAATCATAATCTCTTGAGAGTTGACCATACTAACCCACGAAGATAGTTTAAGATGTTTTTAGAAAGATACCTATAAAGAACTCGAAGGGCATGATCTTTGAGTGTATGAGCCTTAAGCATACCACCCTTCCATGGTTCAGGACTGATGGGGTCTCACACAATTTCCCAATTCTTGTGTGCAGTGTAGGAAGGTGTCTTAATGGTATCTGCTAAAAATCCTAAGTATTCTAAAAATTGGGGAAAGTTCATTAAGTAGGGCTTCTTACCTAACTTAAAGCCGACAGTGCCAAGGTCTTAATCACCTTTAAAATAACAATCAAAAGAATATAAAAAATCCCTTGCAAGATCTAGGTAGACCTTAGGTTTGTAGTCCATAAAGGCCTTCCAACAAATGTTGTTGATCAAGGGCAAAATTTCATTCCATAAGTTTCCATTATGTATATCCAAGTAGATCTCACTCAAGTATGCTGGCTTGATATAAGTGCATGTGCTAAAGTATGCATAACACAATCATTCGACCTTATCCACATAGCTTAGGAAGTGGAAATCGGAAGAGCTTGAAGCTTTATAATGCTTAGGTTTCTTAGGAGCCACTACATAATACAAGCAAACAAAATTAGTGAGCAATATCTAAAATGTACACATGATTCTAAAGTAAACAAGCAAAGATAATTCCAATCTTTACAGAAGATTAATTCCATGCTTTTAATAATTTAACTTAACCATGTGAGTGGGAAAATCTAAGTGTTCCATGAAAGATGGAATTGCAACATGATATAGTTTAAAGAACAACTAGTACATGGCAATTGAATCTCAACAAGTGACTAAGCCATGAAAGTTAATTAACCATATTGACCAACTATATAGCATATGAATAACATAAACATGATATTTTAACATTGAAATCAAAGTGCAAATGGTATTTGAGAAAAAACTGATGATAAATAAGAACAAATGTGAATGATAAAAGTAAAGAATTTTCAAGTTAAATTGTGAAAGCAAGCCATGCATGCATTTCATTAAACACTTGGTGTACACTCATTGCAAGATCAAGATTAAATGTAAAATAAATCTAAAAGTTCACCAAAATTGAAACTAAACATCAATAACATTCACACATTAAGCATAATGCATAATAAAGCCAAGATTAACAACAAATTTTCATCAAAATGAAAGTGAAAGCACCCCAAGTTATTATATTTTAACAGTATTTCCAGCCAATTTAATCAACTTAACAAATGTATAATGAAAAAATTAAGTTATAAACCACTTACTTGATGAAAATTGACAAGAAAAAATAAAGAAATTCAACCTTGGTTTAAGATCACTCAGGAGAGTGAGAGTTGCTCTTTAAGAGAGTGAAAAAACTAAGTGGATGAGTGGGTGAGAAATGATGGCCGAGTGGGGTATAGGGGCTTTTAAAAACACACTGAGTATGGAGGCACTCGGCCGAGTGGTTGCTGGCTATCATATTTTGTGTAAAAAAATAGTTTTGAAAGAGTGAAACTTAAATGACACTCGGATTAGTGATTGTGACTAGATTGAGTGACCCTTTTATGCTTCAAAAGAGATGTTTTTATGCCTATAAGATCCTATACAACCCTCTCTTATGAATAAATGAATTAATTGACCATCCAACCAACTTAAATTAAGCATGAAATCCTAAAGAAAAACCCCTCAAATCCTCAATGCATCCTACTCATCTTTAATCATGCATAATAACACTTTTAATTCCAACTCACTACCATGCATTAAAACTTCAATTGTTCTTGAAGTTTCTCACTTTATCATGCATTCTCATGCTCATTTAAAACTCATGGACACCTATAATTCTCTTTAACCTTATGCTTAACCATTGAACACATATGCCACTTTTTTCATGAATTAAAAAAAAACAACTAAATAAATTATTAACCAAACTACTAAAACACACCAAAACACAAAAATAAATAAATGGAATATTAAATCAAAATAGAGATAGAGAGAGTGAAAGAGAATAGTTTTGAGTTTATAAAGTCCTCAGCTAGACTTGTAACCGCTTAATAGTCCCAAAACACCATGGTTGCCTTAGCAACCTCTTTTTTTTTTCAATTTAATACGCTTTGAGCCAATGAACATTTACTTTATACTCATGTCTATCTCTTGGATTTTTGATTGTTACCACACCGAACTCATTTCTTTATAAAACTTGATATGGTCCAAGCCATGTAGATTTCAATTTTCCTGGAAATAGCCGCAATCAACTATTGTACAATAAAACCATCATTCCTTGAGCAAATTCCTTTGTATGTAACTTTTTGTCATACCAATGCTTAGTCTTCTCCTTATAAAGAGCTATATTCTCATATGTCCATCACTGAAACTCTTCTAATTCAATGAGCTATAACTTTCTTTTATCACCTGCACAATTCAAATCAATGTTAAGCATTTGGATAGCCCAATAAGTTTTATGCTCTAATTCGACCGGTAAATGACATGCTTTGCCAAAAAATCATTGTAAAAGGTGGCATGCCTATAGGGGCATTATATGTTATTCTATAGGCCCATAGAGCCTTATCTAGCCTTTGAGACCAATCTTTCCTAGTGTTATTAATAGTCTTTTCTAAGATTGATTTTAATTCCCTTTTAGACATCTATACTTGCCTATTTGCTTGAGGATGATACAAAGTTGTTATCTTATGCTTGACAATAAATTTTAGAAGCAAGGTTTGAAATTGATGTTTGACAAAGTGCTTATCTTCATCACTTATAATGGTCTTTGGTGCTCCAAACCTAGTGAAAATGTTTCTTCTAATGAATTCAAGCACAATTTTGGCATTACATGTTCTAGTAGCTATTGCTTCTACCCATTTGCTTACATAATCCATAACTATTAAAATGTATTCAAACCCAAATGAATTTGGGAATGGCCTCAAAAAATTAATGCCCCAAACATCAAAAATTTCTACCTCCAGTACATAATTCATAGGCATTTCATCCCTTTTAGAGATATTTCCTACTCTTTGACATCTATTACATATTTCAATAAAAGATTTAACACCCATAAAGGGGGTAGGCCATAAGAAACTCTAATTTCTCCTTTATGGAATTGTATCATTGTGGCTTTCTGCTCCTCTTCCGGAACATATCTTTTAAATACTTGGTTTGGATAAATTTTTATTAAGTATGGGCCATCCCAAAGATAATGCCTTGCATCCACTTGAAGCTTTTTATTTTTTTGCCAAGTAAAGTCCTTCGGAAGGTAACCTCCTATGAGAAAATTAGCAATATTAGAGTACCAAGGAACTAAATTTTTACAAGTATAAACAACACAAATATGATCATTGGAAAATAAGTCAGAAATTTCTTCCTTTTCAATATTAGCATGATCCAATCTAGATAGATGGTCAACTACAAACTTTTAGCTCCTTTCTTGTCTTTGATCTTTACATTAAATTCTTATAATAGCAAAATCCATAGAATAAGCCTTGGTTTGGAATCCTTCTTAGCAAAAAGGTGCCTTAACACTACATGATTTGACCATACTGTGACTTTGAAACCAAGGAGATATGCCCTGAATTTTTCAAATGAAAACACAATCGCCAATAATTCCTTTTTCATGGTTGTGTAATTAACTTGAGCTCCAGTAAGTGTATGACTTGTATAGTAGATAGTATGAAAAATTTTATCCTTCCGCTGGCCTAAAACTGATCCCACTATATAGTCACTAGCATCACACATAATCTCAAAGGGTAAACTCCAATCTTGTCATATTATGATCGGTGCCGTGATTAGCTTCTGCATTAACAAATTAAACACCTGCAAACTCTTATCATCAAAGTTAAATGTAGCATCTATGATCAATAACTTAGAAAGTGGTTTAGCTATTTTAGAAAAGTCTTTAATAAATCGATGATAAAAACTGGTATGATCAAGGAAACTTTTAATACCTCTAATACTAATTGGGGTAGGCAATTTATCGATGGCCTCTGTTTTGGCTCTATCTACCTCAATTCCTTTTTTGGAGATTTTATGCCCTAATACTATCCCTTTATTTATCATAAAATGGCATTTTTCCTTACTAAGAACTAGATTAGTTTCCTTACACCTATCCAAGAGCAATGTAAGATTATGCAAGCAAGCCTTAAAATCCTGACCATACAAGGTAAAGTCATCCATGAAATCTTCAATGAATTTTTTAGTAAACTCATGAAATATGGCCTTCATGCATCTTTGAAAAGTGGTTGGGACATTACAAATATCGAAAGACATTCTTTTATATGTAAATATTCCATAAGAGCATGTAAATATGGTCTTTTCTTGATCTTCTAAGGCTATTGGTATTTGCATATACCCCGAATAACCATCTAAAAAGCAATAAAAATATATTCCCCACCAAGCTTTCTAACATTTGGTCAATGAAAGGTAGAGGAAAATGGTCTTTTCTAGTAGTATTATTTAATCTCCTATAATCTATACATACTCTCCATTATGTCATAGTGCATGTAAGGATGAGTTTATCCTTTTCATTTGTTATTACAGTCATTCCCCCCTTTTTAGGTACACATTGAACTAGACTAACCCATCTACTATCAGAAATAGGATAAATAATACCTACATCAAGGTGTTTAAGTACCTCATTTTTTACTACTTCCTGCATAGCGGGGTTGAGTCTCCTTTGGGGTTGTACTACCGGTTTGAAATTATCCTTCATTGGTATCTATTGTAAATAATAACTTGGGATAATTCCATTCAAATCGGATTTCTCCAAACCATTATTCCTTTATGCTTCTTTAATACTTTAATAAACATATCCTCTTCCAAACTTGTCAATAAAGAAGAAATATAATTACTAATTTTTAATTATCTTCTAAAAACACATATTTTAAATGAGAGGAAAGTATTTTAAGGTTAGAATTTCCTCCCTTAGGAGGGGACAATTCATCCTCTATATTATCTTTCTCATTATGCTTTTTTTCTAGCTTATTTATCAATTTTTCTTCTCTTTCTTCCACTTCTTCCTCATTCTTTGCATTCATTAAGCAATCTTCAAGCTCATCATCTAACAAAATTTTTTCTTGCTTTTCTTCTACACATTCTTGAACATCATCTAAAAAGCAAATTGACTCTTCAAATTCATATGAGAGATGCTTCATCACTTTGTTCACATTGAATATCATCTCCCCATTATTGAACCTTTAGGTAACCGTTTGCCCATGAACATCAATCAGAGCTTTCACCATGTTTAAAAATGGCCTTCCCACTATCAAAGGTACCTTTCTGTCTTCCTTCATATCCATTACTATAAAGTCAACTGATAATCTAAAATTTTCTACCTTTACTAACGAGTTTTCTATGATTTCCTTAGGCCTTTTCACAGATCTATCTACCAATTATAGTGTCATTTGGGTCTCTTTTATATCTCCTAAAATTAATTTCCTATAGAGCATTAAATTTATACTAGCATTCAAATCACATAATGCATGACCAACAAAATTCCCTCCTAATTCATATGGTAGTGTAAAACTTCCAGGATCCTTAATTTTTGCTGAAATTTTGTTCATTAAAATTGCACTATAATTCTTAGACAATTGAATCATTCCTATACCCTCTAGCTTTTTTTTTTATTGGTAGAAAACTTTTTCATAAATTTAGCATATTTGGGTATGTGTAATAAAGCTTCAGAAAATGGTAAATTTACATGCAACTTCTTAAACATGTCTAAAAATCTAGTTAATTACTCATTATATTTTTCTTTTTTAGCTAGAGATAGATAAGGCAATTAAGATTTATTAAGAATAGTACAAACTAATTTTTCCTTACCTTTACTTTTCTCAACAATAAGAGATACCTTTTCATTAATTTTGGAATTAGAAACACTCACCTCTATTGTTGGTTCCATCACTTTAGAAGAACTCTTACAAATTTTAGCTTTTTGTACCTTTTTACCATTTCTCAAGGTAATCGCCTTAGCTTCCTCCCTTGAATTTCAGTCTACATTGGATGGGAATGTTCCTTGGACTACATTGGATAAAGAATTGGCAAGTTGCCCTACGTGATTTTCTAGATTCCTAACAGATGCATCTTGGTTTCTCATCAAAATGTCTTAGGATTTCTACCTAGCTTCTTGACTAGCTAAATATGAATTTTGGGAGGCCATAAAACTAGCAATCATTTCTTCTAAATTCTTTTTCTTTTTTTTATGGGGGTTTTGGTTTTTGAAATTAAGGTGGTTGATAAGGTTGTGATTGATATATAGGAGGGTAATGTGGTTGGCTTTTGTTTTGATATGATGGATGATTATTACTACTGAAAGCTAAGTTTTGGTTAAAGGGAGCCCTAGGTTGAGGATTAGATGTAAATACTTGGTTCCCTTTGCTCTATGCAAAGTTAGGATGATTCCTCCATCTTGGATTGTAGGTATTGCTATAGAGGTTTAAAGCACTTACTTCCTCTACTAAATCTACCCCATTCTTTATTGCTCCTTGATTTCCTACATAAACATCACTTCTATTAGATAACATTGAAACATTTTGAACTTTTAAACTATTTAATTCTTTTGTTATTAATTCTAATTAGGCATTGATCATGGAAAAACCATCTATGCTATGTACTCTTTGCTTCTTTTAAATGACTATAAAGCTTGTCCATTGAGCATCAATAGTTGCCATCTCATCAAGAAGTAAGAAAGCCTCTTCGGGAATTTGGTTCATAAAGCTTCCATTTGATGTTGCATCTATTAAAGACCTTGTAGCTTGATTCACCCTTGCATAAAAGATATGCATTAATTGATATACAATAAATTGATGGTGGATAACTTTTTAGTAATCTCTTAAATCTTTCCCAAGCCTTATGGAAGGGTTTCTCATATAATTATTGAAATTCATTGATGTGTTTCCTAATAAGGGCTATTTTGGTAGGTGGGAAAAATTTACATAAGAACTTCTCTTGCATTTGTTGCTATGATTGAATAGATTGATTTGGTAGCATTTGCAACAAATCCCTTGCTTTACCTATGAGGGTAAAAGGAAACAACTTAAGTCTAATGGCATGAGTTGACACATTTAGAATTTGTATCATGTCATTAATCTCTAAGAACATATCTAACTATTGAGCAGAATCCTCTATCTTCGAACATGAAAATTGATTCCTTTATACCATGGTAACGGTAGCGGGTTTTATCTCAAAAGGTTGGTTATGAGGGATCCTAATGGTTCCATGTTCTTCAGTCCACCTAGGAAAATCATAGTCTCTAATGGTTATAGGTCTAAACCCATTCCCATAAACTTGATTTTGGTTAATTTGCCCTTCTATCCTAGGGTGTGGATCATTTACAAATGGATCAATATGAGGTATGCCATCATTATTGAGAGATGGATCTACTTGTATGCTTCGATTATTCATGATAACTCTTAATCTTTGAATCCTATGATAAGTTATCTCAATTTTAGGGTTTATAGGTAAGATTGGTCAATCTCTTACCATAAACTATTGACACCTGCAAAAGTATAAGAATAAATTAAATAAAAGAATAGAAATAGAGAAGAGAGGAGAAGAGAAGAAATGCAAAACATCCAGTATAAAATCTAAAAATAATTAAATAAATGCCAATGTTCCCCGACAACGGTGCCAAAAACTTGACTGACGTCTAGCAAGTGTACTAGATCGACTAGTAATATAGAAAAATAAGATTAAGACCTCAAATATCAAACTCAAGGGAAACTTGTGTATGTATGAAAGTTCTTAGATTTTTAGAATGAGAACTTTATGTGAGAGAGAAAAGAAATCTCAAAGTTACAATGGTGAATATTTAACTAAATTAAAGACAAAAATTTAAATAACCAAACTAAAACAAACAATTATAAATTAAATCAATTAAACTAAAACAGAAGTACATAAACAAGAGAGATAAATCAATATTAAAGACAACTTTCACTAAAGGACTATCCACCTTAACTTATATTATAATGACTTAATAAAAAAAGGGAACACAAGTGATCATGAAGAAATCAAATGAATAAAGACAAGATATCTTAAAACAACAATATCATTCTAAGCATTAAACCTATCTTGTTAAGAACAACTCAACACTTAACATAAAAATCTGATTTTAACCTCTTAGATGTCTATTAAACTCCTTTGTAAGTAAATTTAGCTTTTACCTATTCTTGATTTTAACTCTTCTTAGTTCAATCTACCATTATTAATACACAATTACACCTAACTTAGAATATAATTATGTATTAATACCAATAAACCAACCTAAGAACATGCAAACCAATAGTCATGCATAAATCAATCATCAACTATTAACTAAAAAAGTTAATAATCAAAACATGAATAAAAAAGGTAATAGTATGCCCAAAATCAAGAAATAATCATCTTGCATAACATTAAACACAAACTAAGTCATTACAATATAAAGTCAAGGATTCAAGTATCCTTTAGCAAAAGTAAAAGAAACTGCTCACTACTTATCTTGAAAAATAAAGCAAAGTAATAAGAATATTCGAAAACATAAAGATGAAGAAGCTTCCTTGATAACTCTATAGAGAGAAGCAAAGAAGAACTTAAACTTGAACAATTGACTAAAGGAAAACTAAAGTAAAATTAAGCTAAATTCATATTTAAGATGCTAATCACTTTATATCTTGCTTTGGTGCCTTGAATCTCCTTTTACAGGCTTCAATTACGAAGTTTGGACCTTAATAAACTTCCTAATCCATGTTGAATTAGAGTTCTACTCAAATAGGAAGCTTTATTTCATATTTCTCTTCATATCACTTGGGATAGTGATAAGAAGCATTTAGCAGAGTGAAGTTTTGCTGGAGAAAAGAAGGGATCAAATTGGGTGAGTGACAATTTTCCTTTACATGTGTGAAAACATCACTCAGCAAAGTGGACTGGACACTCAGCTGAGTGATTCTGCACTTTAACCTAAAAATCTCCTATTGTCTTGTTTCTTGCTTCATCTTTCCTCCTTTCTTTATTAACTTCTTCCTTTCTTCAAATAAGGCCTAAAAGACACCAAAATTTATATTTAGACCTCAAAATACAAAGTTGAAATATTTAACAATAAAACAACTAAATTAACTCTAATCTAACTCAAATAAACACCTAAAACACACTAAGAAATATACTTATAATTCACAACTATCAGATATCATAAACATCTCCTTTAGCATAGAAACCCAAAGGTTATCTTCATAAATAGCTAAAAATAAAGCAAGATTATTAGGTTTCAGATAGGTTGTAACATGATCAGGGTATGACTAACAAAGGAAAGAAATAGATATGTAAATTAGAATAGCCATTCACTAATTCCACTCGCCCTATTCATACTCTAAATATTTTAGCTAATCTCTACCCTTAATTTATTCAAAAACATTGCTAACTACTAGGCTATCATAATGCAAAACATCATTATCCAAAAAGAGATTTCTAAGAGAAGGAAATTGCCAAAAACTCTCGCTGCGAGTGCATTCGCTTAATCAAGCTTTAAGGGCTAAATTCCTTCTTATAACCACTAGGGTGCCCCAACTTATAATGAATAAATCAAAAACTTTATTTCATTTTATTTTATTTCTTCTTATTTTTCTTTTTCTCCCTTTTTATAGGCGGGGGCCTACTAAATATTCTCTTAAGATAAAACTACATTCTAAAAATATTTTTAAACATTTGCAAAGTATCCCATTTATAATATTCTACTAAAATTACAACCCTCATCTCTACATTAATCCCCAAAAATTTTCTTACTCATTATTAGAATGGCTAATTCTATAAGGGTAAGATAAAAGGCTTTTAGGCTGGGGAAGATCAAATGAGTGTAAACAAAAATTACATAATTAGCATGCATTTCACATGCTTCATTAGGCTCAAAGGGCTTTGCAAGGGATACAACATTAACAAAGGGTAGGTTAAAAGTCTTTTAGAAGTTCGTCAAAAAAATCCTACCTAGGTCATTTCTAGCCTTGTATTTAAATTATTTTAAATGCTTTGAAGGGTGATAAGGAAGGTTCGAGCGCTCTAGAATTCCCACTCAATCACCTTCATACACCGATTTTTCTTCTTTTTATAAAAAATAGTCCTATAGTTCATATTTTATTTAGAGACCTATTGGTATTAATCAAATTGAAGCCAAATGAAAAGGTAAAACAATTAACAACTAACCACTCTCTGGTCATTCAACTATCCTAAATGAGTTTTTCTAATTCTAAGTTTAAACTATTCACGATGGGAATAAATCTAAGGGCAAACTAAGCTACTAATTTTCAAGTTTTTAATAACAACCGAGAATAACGCTATAAAAGAAAAACATGAACTAGAATACTAAAATAAAACAAAAGTTATAATAAAAAGAATGAAACAAAAAAAAAACTAAAAGGGCAAAGTAAAACATAAATTAAAGAAAACAACACTAGAAACACAAAAGACAACAAAAGATACAAACATAACATAATTTAAATAAGTTCCAATAAAACCTAAATAACTACTAAAAGTACGATAAACACAAAGATTAAAACTATTGTGGTTAGTAAGCAAAATAACCAACAAAATGAGTTTGAAATAAGTTCATATCCAAATACCCTCTCCCATACTTAAAATTTTATTGTCCTTAGCTAAATACAATAAAATTATTCACAAAATATTAGGGTTAAGGAAATCCTTGAACAAATCACTCTTACGAAGGTAGAGGAGGAAAATGATGATCAAAATGGGATTGCATCATGGCAAAAGCTACAACAATCTTGTCCATCCTATATATCATGATGTCCAGGTGGGTCATAATCATAGTGTATTGCTCTGATGATAGAATAAAAACTGTAGCCTCTGCCAACTGAAGCTCTATTGGTTGCTTATTCACATGCTCCCTATAAGACTCTCTATCGGACACCATATAATATCCTTGCTTTGGAAACCTTGGGTCATCTATCAGTGCTGACATCTTTTTTATCATTTTCTTATCGATCATAATTAGATTGCCAATTGCTCTGCCCAGGTTTGTATGATTGATCACCCGCAGGTGACGATTCCTTCAAAAGAACTCTTTATTGCCTTCTTATGATACATCCTCAATTCATCTATTTTTGCAGCATTAAAAATAGCTCTATTGAGTAGGATGGCATTTTGCATGGCATAAAGAATTAGAGCCTCATTTGCATTGACATTCTTGAGGCCTACAAGATGAGAGAACACTGCCAAAGCCAGGTAGTGATGCATAATTCTCAAAGGATGGTTCCTTAAATGGTAGGCTTTGGTGTTGTTGGCATCAAAGATAGTCGATTCCACTTTATCACCAATGCCATTCCAAACTCTCTTGCAACATGGGGGTTAAATCCCAAGTAGCTTGAGAATTCATTGAAGCTCATTCGATGTGAGGTATCGTTAAGCCAAAAGTTGACATTTCCCTCATCGGTCAAACTATTTTTTCCAATTTTATCTCATCATGGCTAGGAAGTCCCTAGTTAGGTAAGGATTAATACTCTCTCTTCTGCCTACAAACTCTATTCAGTCAACATTAGGTATGAATTGTTCTAATTTATCTCTCATATTGAGCTCCTCTATTAGCTTCATATTAAGATAGGGAGTGGATACATTCTCATATTGAGCTCCTCTATTAGCTTCATGTTAAGATAGGGAGTGGATACATTCTCATATTGAGCTCCTCTATTAGTTCATGTGAAACTCATTGGAAATCTAGGAGTGAACTCTTGCTCTTTCAGATTCTTGAGGGGCAAAGGATAAAGGTCCAACTTCCACTCTTATTCTTTTGGATATAACTATAAAACAACCAATTTCCATTAGGCTTAATAAAAACAATCATGGAGAATAAGAATATTTAGCATGATGAACAAAGAAAATATATTTGACATATGAGTCCAATACATAACATGGAGGTAAGAAGGAAATGTAAAATTGGTAGTCGAAGCACAATAATCCAACATGCCTAAATAACAATTAAGAGTAACATAGACAATTAAAACTATACAATGCATTTGAAAAGAGAATGATTTGATGCAATCTATATTGAATAATCAAAATTAAGCCTTTATTCATAATGAGATTAATACTTAAATTACCATCCTTTAAGTAAACTATTGCCCAATTCACAAAGCTAATTTGATGCTTCAATGAGGCACACCCCCTAAGAAGATGCCATGCCATCAATGCAAGAAAATTGTAATGGTATCGAAAATAAGAGCATTTCTAAGTTTAAGCACAATTCTAGTTTTAAAACTACACTAAGATATGCATTAGTTGGATAAGCAAACAAACTCACATAAAAAACACTTATAGACACACTAGATGCATTATAACATTCAAATAACACTATTCTTAACATAATATGCACATAAACTGGGTTAGACTTGCTAAAATAAAATTTCCACTTGTTTTAGGCATTTCATCAAGCAACAAGTGTGCAAGAACAAAATTTGTAACAAAAATGCAATTATCCTAAGTTAAGCACATGCAAAATACAAAATCAAATGTCTAAAATAATAATTGTAAACAATACCTCAAAGAAAGGAAGTAAAAATAACTAAATTTGAATTTGTATTAACCTTAAGCATGTGAGCTGCCTTTTAACAAAATAAAATGTAAATCGTGCATACATAAATAACAAACTGCCTAAAAGAAACAATTGCTCCAAACATTTAAAAAAAAGAATAAAAACTAAAATGAAAGATAAAGGTTGAATTACTTATAAAAACTAAAGATGAAAGATAAAGGTTGAATTACTTATAAAAACTAAAGATGAAAGATAAAGGTTGAATTACTTACTTGTTGATGATGCTTGCCAAAGAAATTGCACTACAAGGATGCAAAAAGGGTGAAAATGCCAGAAAAGAGAAGAGAGGATGAGAGAAAAATGAGAGAAAGTGAAAAAGTGTGTCTATTGAGGGGTATCTAAAGAGGGATATGACTAAGAACCCTAGGGACATGGTGAAGACCAAAAGGTCTCTTCCAAGTCACACACAACACCTTAAAATGCATAGTATCATTTTATGAATGACACGACTAAGATAAAATGCTCTCAATCGTGCACACCATTCTTGTTTGAAAATTTTAAATTGCACACAGTAAAGACCAAATGTCTCAGTCATGCGACTCCTTCTGTACTAAACAATTTAATATGCATAAGATAAAGATATATGGTCTCAGCCATGTACCACCTTTTATACTTAAAAAATATGCAATTGCACATGACATATACCAAATTGTCTCAGCCGTTTGACCCTTATTAGACTAAAATCTCAAAATAGACACGGTATGGACCAAATGGTCTTGACCATGTGACCACTACTGGATCCGAACTAAAAACTTACACACGACTGAGATATGATGGTCTTAGCTATTTTACCCCTTTTGGAACTCAAACTATAAAAAGCACACGATTGAGATAAAATGATCTCAGCCGTGTCCAACAAATTTTGTACACTTTGAAAACTTTAACTTCCTTTTTCTTGCATAGTCACACTATGATACTTAACAAGCATTCAAACATAATCCATCACCACTTATAAAGCTAAAATGAAGAAACACAATAACAACTTAAGAACCAAAAATATTAACATAATTAAACAAAATAATGTCGGAGGTAGGGTTAAAAGGATTTTTGGGTTTAACAAGTCACAAGCTCGACTTTGAATGAGCTTATGGCACATCCTCTAGCAACATGACCATCGAAGCAACTTCAAACTTGGATTTTAAGTATGGCTTAAAGCGATAACTGTTGACGTTGAATTTACTATCATCATTTAGGTGTTTGACAGTGATGATTCCATATTGAGTGACATCCACCACTTCATAAAGTCCTATCCATCTTTACTTGAGCTTTTTGGGAAATAGTCTAAGATAACTATTCACACCAACACTTTCATTTCTAGGGAAAATTCCTTGGGCACTAGCTTGTTGTAATGCCATCTTTTAGTCTTTTTCTTGCATTTTTTGGAATGATCATATGCCCAAAATTTTTGTTCTTCAAACTTATTCAATTGTATTGCCCTACACTTTCCTGCACTATGAAGATCAAAGTTTAAAAATTTAGTGTCCTAATAAGCTTAGTATTCTAATTCCACCGATAGGTAATAGGATTTGCCAAAACCAAGCCTAAAAATGGATATCCCTATAGGTGTCTTGAAGGCAGTCCTGTAAGCCCACAATGCCTCATTATGTTTGAGGGACCAATTTTTCCTAGATGAATTCATTATTCTCTCTAAAATGACCTTGTGTTCCTAGTTTGACACTTCTACTTAGCCATTGGGTTGTGCATGTTATGGGGTGATGACCTTATGCTTAACACCAAATTTTTTTAGCAATATTTAGAATTGATGATTGATAAAGTGTTTGCCTCCATCAGTAATAATAGCCCTAGGTGCTCCATATCAGGTGAATATATATTTTCTTAAGAATTTCAGCACTACCATAGCATCACAAGTCCTAGTGGCAATAACTTCTATCCATTTACTGATGTAGTCTAAAGCCACTAATATGTATTCAAACCCGTAAAACACTAAAAAAGGTCTCATAAAGTCTATTCTCCATACATCAAACAACTGTACCTCAAGCACATTTATTAACTGCATTTCATCCCTCATAGATATATTGCCTACTTTTTGGCATCCATCACAAGATCGAATAAGGAGTTTAACATCATTAAACATAAAAAGCCAATAAAATCCATATTAGAGAATTTTAGATATCGTTCTATTTGGTCCATGATGTCCACTGGCTTCTCTACTACGATGTATATTAATGATTTCCTCTTGCTCCTCTCTAGGAATGCACCTTCTTAGAACTTGATCGATGAACAATTTGAAAAGATAAGGGTCATCCCACATGTAATGTCTCGCACCAGCCTTCAACTTCTTCTTTTATTGCCATGTATAGTTATTTGGCACAAAACCACCTCCAAGATAATTGGTTAAATCAGCAAACCATAGGATGGAAACCTCACAAACATAGAATGAACATATATGCTCATCAGGAAATAAGTTAAGGATTTCCCCCTTCTTGATATGCTTATGATCAATCCTTGACAAATGATCCGTAAAAAAATTCTTCGCCCCCTTTTTATCCTTGATTTCTAAGTTAAACTCTTGTAAGAGGAGCACCAATCTAATCAACCTTGGCTTTGACTCCTTCTTTGCAAAAAGATATCTTAATGTTGTATGATTAAATCACATATCAATTTTAACACCAAGGAGATAAGGCCTAAATTTCTCAAATGCAAATACAATGGCGAGAAGCTTATTTTCAGTTATAGTGTAGTTGACTTGAGCTCTTATCAAGGTGTGGCTTGCATAATATATTATATAAAATAATTTCTCTTTCCTCTACCTAACTTGGCTCCCATTGTGTAATCACTTGCATTGCATTTTAATATTGATTCGTATATCAAAGTCAGTTTGGCTATGAACTTGCTTATGTACTGAATCTTATACAAAAATCCTCTAACCTATTTTTCCTTCTAAGATATAGGCATCTCCCTAATGGCCTTTAATTTGTCAGGATCTACCTCTATGCCTTTTTGGCTCACTATATGTCCTAAGAGCTTACCCAAAGTAACCCTAAATATGCACTTTTTTGGGCTAAGATGGAGGTTATACTTATCAATCCTTTAAAAGGACTTCTTTAATACCTCAAATTGACTCTATCAGCTAGATACATTGATCATCATGTCATCCACATACACCTCTACTTCTTTATGAATCAAGTCATCCAGTATCCTAGTTGCCATCCGCTGATAGGTGGTGCCTGTATTCTTAAGCCAAAAAGGCATGACTCGGTAGGACCAGGTATGCCATTCAGTGATAAAGGTTATCTTGATCTAATTTACTATCTTGTTCAAAATTTGATTATACCTATCATACCTATCCATAAAGTTGTATATGGCATAGGCAACTGTACTATCTACCAAGACATTTATGTAAGGTAAGGGAAAGTCATCTTTAGGGAAAGCTTTATTCAAATCCCTATAGTCCATACATACTCTAACTCTTTCATCCTTCTTTACCATAGGGATTACATTTTCCAACCATGTAGGGTATTGAATCTCCATAAGGAACTTGGCTTCTATTTGCTTTTTAACTTCTTCCTTAACCACTTCAGCCCACCATAACCTAAATCTCCTCAACTTTTGGTTAACTGGTTTATGCCTTAGATAGGTTAGGATGGCATGTTTAGCAATTTTTTGATATAGTCCTGACATATCATTATAGGTCCAAACAATTTTTTTTATATATTTTTTCAATATTCTCTCGAATTTTTATCTCTTCAAGAGTTATATCTTATGCCAATAAATTTTTTTTAGGTTTTCTTTTATTTCAAGATTAAATGAACATATACTTGTTGAATTAATATCAAATATGAATGATTTATGATCATGATTATGTATATCGAAATCAAAATAAACATCACACAAGTACGTAAAATTGTTCATCTTATTACTATAATACAAAGAGGAATCATTGTTCTCATCAAAAAGTTCTGTAACATAAATAATATCAATGAAAGTATCTTCTTCAATCTATGTGACATCAAATGTCTCTCTAGTTTCCAAGTTCAACTTAGGTAGATCGTCAACCTTAATCTTTTCCTTACCCTTCACTTAAACAGCAAGTAGTCTCTCATTTATGATCTCCTCGAGCACTTCTTTTTCCCAAGCTGAATAGTGTAGAAGGATCTCCATATCCCAGAAACCCTCAATCAGTTTGATAATTCCTTATTCCCATTCAAATATGTCATTAAATAGCTTAAATCCCAGCACTCCCCCTATCAGCTGAGGCTAATTCTCTCTATAATAAAGGAAGAACTCTGAAGTTGGCATAAAGCTATAAGAAATTTAAGGAATTCATTTCACTACTTTTTCTTTTTGTTCTTCTCACTAGGACTAGTGAAAAATAACCCTTTCATGTCCTTCTGACCTTTAATAGTGCTAGCAGTTTGCAACCTCTAAGAATTCTTACTTAGACCATCCTTAGGTAGGAAGTTAATCTTTTTTAACATATTGATCGCTTAGAAACTATCGACAAAACAACTTTCACACTCTTCATCACTAATTACAAACATATAAATCCACTGAAAGGGTGTTTTTCTATCTTCAATGTAGATATTTAGTTGTTTCTTACAGTTTTGATGGTTACCACTTGACCATCATGGGGTATTTTGATCATCAGATGCAGCATGAATGGTACCCCACCTAACTCATGGATCTATGGTCTTCCGATAATTATAAATTAAATGATATTTTTAGTATGATTTTCGGTATTTAATTAAGTTAATTTGGAGTTAATTTAGTTAAATTATAGTTTAATTGGCTGAATTTGTGTTTTAAGGGTTAATTTTAAGTTTTTGTGTTTTTCAGGGTTAATTTGAAGGAAAAAATGACTAAATTGAAACAAAAGAAAGGTTTTGGGCTAATTTTGTAATTTTGGAAAATTATAGCAAACAATTGTGATGTTTAGTCCAGAGAGATTTCACTCAGCCAAGCAAGGAATTCAAATGGCCGAGTGTGATAAAATAGTGAAACAAGACCAAAAGATGAAGAATTTATTTTGGTACAGCAAGCTTGTGCTTGGTTGTTCATCACCAGGCAAAAATCATGCTTAGTCGTGCATGGTTGATCTTTTACTTCTTCAACTACTTGGTCGTGTACAAAGAAACAAAGTTTGATGCAACTTCCAATTTAGTAGAATCCTTTTCCTGTTCTAATTGAAAAGCAACCAGAAGCCAGACTTCTTCACTTTCACCTATAGATAGAAGGCAGAAACACCCAAACAAGGAGATCATTACAGAATTCAGTAGTTAAACAAAAATTTAGCTTAGTTTTAGTTTTACATTTTTTTGTTTTAGTTTGTAAAGAACAAAAGCTTGGAGTAGGAAGTCTTCTCTGGTTTTTTATAAACGGTTGATCAATTGAGCATCTTAAGTCTATGTTTTTATTTCTTTTTCTTAATTTTGCTTTAGTTTTCAATATGTTTAGTAAATATTTTTCTTTACTTTTGCTAATGGATACTTAAATCCTTTTATTTTTACTGTAATGACTTAAGTTGAGCTTTATATTCAAACATAATTTGGTTATTTCTTAGTTTGAAGCATATTATTATCTTTGATTATGTTAAAATTGGTTATTGGTTTATTGATTCAATAGCTAAAAATTGGTTTAAACATAATTGATGATTTGTATGTTCTTGGATTAATTATTTAGTGTCAATGCATGATTATTTTTTGGTTTTAAGGCAATTATGTGTTTATAATATTTGTTAATACTAAAAGAGAAGGAACTTAGAATAAATTGAGTTGAATTTACTTGCACAAGAGTTTAATGAATATTTAGAAAGTTAAAACTAGATTTTTATGCTAAGTATCAGATTTACCTATGAATTTGAATGATATTCTTGCATAAAGATATATGGCTTTATTACTAGTTTTTCCATAATCACTAGTGTTCCTATTGAAATTAATTTATTACAATGAAAGCTAAGGTGGATAGTTCCTTTAGCGAGGAAATTTTAGTTATTATTTTGTTCTTAATTCATGTTAGTTTAATTTAGGTTTTTATTTTGTTTAATTGTTTATTTAGTTTAATTTTTGCTTTACATTAAAAAAATTTAGGAAACCATCTCATATTAATTTAATTCACTCATAGATATTATCCTTAGCAATCTATGTTCCCTTAGGTATGACATTTGGGATTTTAATCAATATTTTACTATATTAATGGCCTATCTAGTACATTTGCTAGACATCGATTAAATTTTTGATGCCATTGCCGGAGAACACTGATGTTGTTTATTTAATATCTTTGATTGAGTTAGTTGGGGATTTTAGTTTTTATTATTATTTTTTTATTTGGTGATTGTTCTTTGCAGGAAAATTTTAAGGTAATCCTCAAAATAATGCAAAATTATGTCCAAGATTATAAATTATTCTTTTTACAATAGCAAATGAATGATTTCATAAGAGAAAGGGAGGAATAGAAGCTTTTGCATGCATAGTCACAAATTCCTTATTCACCACTTTTTAATGATTCTTTAAGAGTGCAAAGGGAAGATTTGAGAAGAGAGAATAAAGAACTCTAATATTCATTACAATATTCTTAAGAGACTAGTAACTCAATAATTCAACATCTTCATGACTTGCTTATAAGTAAGGAAAAGCAATTTTGGGCTGAAAAAGAAGGATAAAGAGCCACATAAGAGGCCATTATCTCCGAAACTCAAGATATGCGTGACTTGCTTATAAGGAAGGAAAGAAAATTTTATGCTGAAAAAGAGAAATTGGAGGCTAAATTAAGGAATCAAGAGGAAAAGTTTAGAATTCAAAAAAAGAAGTTAATGACTCAAGAGGAAATAATCAAGTGTCAAGAGAGTCTATTAAGGGATAATGATGAAGGAATTGAAAGGTTGGGATCTAAATAAGAACTTTTGAATGTTTCTATGAAATTTCAAGGTGATGGTGGTAAGAAGAAGGAAACAAATCATTCACTAACAGTGGATAAAGAAGAAAATGAATAATTCATATATGAAGACAAGTCTTGTGGTCATTTGGAAGGTGTATTAGAACCCTTTGTGGAGAATTTATCACCAAAGGAACAAGAAGGGAAAAATTATTAAGTGGTGACACTAGATTCAATCCACTTGAAGGATTTATTTAGGTTAGAAGAGCTGGTAGAATTTGTTCTTAATGAGCCAAATGAGGGATCATACTTTATTGAAGATATGAAATTTCCAGCTTTGGTGAACTATGACAAGTTTCTTCTACTGATGGGAGAAAATGAAGAGTAAAATCTGGAAAGACCCATATTTGGATCACAAGCTCGATCTCCTGAGAGTAACATGAGTCAAGCTTGGACTTAATAAACCAAAACTTCTTTAAATCTTCTCTTTAAATTTTTGTCAAATTTTTAATGATTTTTGGTTTTTTATATTATTTTCAATAATTTGTTTTGCTATTTTTTAAGTTTTAGATCATAAGTTTTATAGTTTAATGCATGTTTCTTAAATTTATTTGTTGTATCTTTTAATTCATGAGTTTAAGATTTGGGTTGATAAGAAGCTATTTCTAATGATTTTGTACTTAATTATCATCTTTAACTTAGTTAATGCTTTTAAGGTAATCAAAGAGCTCATATTGTCTTTAGATACCAATTAAGAGGAATTACAACTCAGTTGAACTTAATATAGAATTATGATTTTGAGTTGTTTTTATTGTTTGTGTGCAAATTTGACTGTAGTTGCTTAAGGCTTTATGAATTTAAAGAAGAACTTTGCATGTACTGGGTTAAGAGTGGATTTTATACGTAATTCAATGGATTGATCAGTTTGCATATTGATTTACATGATTGAATTAGAGCTTGAAAAGAATTTAGAAGTAAACGGCACAATTGAGGGAGTTTGAGTAATTTTTTATACATGTTGTGTTGTGAATTGGTTTACATGTTTCAAAAATCAAGTTTGATAGAGTTTCAGCACAAATTGGTTAAGCTGGGATTTACATGAGTAAAGGTTTAATTTTGAGTTAATGTTGTTGATGGGGATTTATTTAATTTTGTTAAGAAGGAATTAAGGTGAATCAAATTTAACTTGGTGCTTTAATGTGCAGAAAAGTTGATTTTTAGAGTGCAGTAGGAAGGCCAAAAAATTATTTTCGAAGTCTAGTGGCCAGTCACTCAATCTAGCAGCGCCAGCAAGCCCGCAGTCGTGTGGCCATAAGCCAGCCAACACCTCAAGCTCACCCACATGTCCTTGCCCTTTCACCTTTGCACCCTCGCGTGTCAACCAACCCACTCCTATGCTCGGCTGTGCGCACCCAAGGCAAACCCCATGTATGGCCATGCTTGTGCTTACTGCCTCCCTTTATTTTTTTCGTTTTCCTTTCAACCTTTCATGCTGCCACACCTTCCCCTCCTTCCTTACCCTCTTTCTTCCCTTATTCTCTTTTCCTTCCACCTTTCCATCTCCTCCTCCTATCTCTTACCCATCTCTCACATCACCTCACCTCACATCACTCTTGTACTACTTCACACACTGCCTCACTCACCTAAATCCTCTCTCATTTTCTCGAGTACCTTAGTGTAAATCTTCTTTTGCTTTAATTTTTATGTTATTTCCTAAGCAAGTAAGTATAATTCCTTCATTTCTTTTTGCAATTGACCTTATAAATTGATGAATTTGCTTTATATATTGGGTTTTACTCTTAGATATTTGGGTGTAATTTACACTTTCTTTTAAGCTCAAATACTTATTATTTACGCTGTAATTATCAATTGAGCTTCTAGTATGCATGTTATTATTGAGTTATATAGATTTTGGTTTAAATTAAAGTTCCAATTGGTCTTAATCTTGCTTTTGAAAGGTGTTCACACCAAGTGTTTCATAAAATGCTTGAATGACTAGATTTCATATGTTGGTTTTAGGTAGAAAATTTTTAATTAGTTTCTCGTTGCTTTAAAGCTTCGAGGGGCGTCGTCCCTTAACCCCGGCTGCAAACTGGCTAGCGGACTATCGTGTTACTAATCTTAGTGCCTTAAATTTTATTCAAGTCATTACTTGATAGTTTTGATACATCATTTTTTTATATTTAGCTAAGCATTATATGAAATGACAATTAGTGTAAGCCCTAGCCCCAATACATTGTAATAAAACACTTTGAATTAATAAAATGAGGCATTTGTTTTATCTATTGTATTCTTGTGCATATCAATTGATAGAACTATCCAAGAATGTTGTTTCGGTTTAAGTTATCATGTGTGAGGCACATGGTTGTAAGACCTTGAAACAAATGAGACTTCATTCTAAATATCCCTAGTCAGTCATTGTTATGAGAATAATAATGAATTAAGACTAGTATGCTCTCTATGATATTATGAGTTCTGTCTTACGGATCATTAGGACAAGAGTGTCAATCAGAGATCATAGATACATGTTAAAGAACATGGTATCTGGATACGATCCGCTCATGAGAACATTACATGGTACAAGTCATAAGTATTTCTCATATGCAAGTTTTGTATTGGAGTTCTTAGACCTGAAATCTCTATGAAACTCTTTATGAATTACTATGTACTTTGACATACACCTAACGTGCTCGTAACAGAGTGACAAGTACGGGTTTGCTTGGGTATGCATTGATTCATGTTAGAGAGCATGAGAGAAGTGAAGGGATTACCCCTCTCGATAAGCGAGAAAATATCATCGGCCACTTGATCAGTGAACTGAGAAGTGTATGGCCACACGGAGATGAGAAAATGAGTAATCATTATTTATCTGAGAGTTCAGTGTCACTGGAGTATCAAGAAAGGAATTAATATATATAAGGATGACTAGTTTCATGCCTTATATTAATTCTGATATTTATGGGTAAGGGACTATGCAAAATTGTATTAGGTCACTAAATGCCATATGCATTTTCATGTAATTTGGAATGCTATAATATCTTGCTAGAGAATATATATAGCCTTTGAATTAATTTATTAATTCATTGCCAACATTAAATGGACCTATAGGATCGCACACAAAGCATTGGGCTTAAAATATTTAAATAAAGTATTGAGCATTAATTTGGGCCTTTAATTAAAGTTAAATTAATGTGTGTGATGGGTTTTAGATTGCTATTGGACCTTGACCCATGAGAGAGAGAAATTCAGCCCATAAGGTTTAATTTCAATTAATTAAATGTCTTGCATTAATTTAATTAATTGAGTATTAAAGCCTAAAAGAATTTTGATCAAATTAAATCACTTTATTAGGAATATTAGTGGCCGAAATTCCTAGTGAAAAATTAAAGGAATTTCAGCACATGCTTTATATTTATTAAGTGATTTATTTGATTAATATGTCTTATGTTTTAATCTTGAATTAATTCAAAAGAATTTAAATCAATATATATCTCTTATTTTAAAGAAGTGATAAAGGCTAAAATTAATTATCTTTAAGTATTTGATTTTAAATTTATCACTTAAAAATGAAAGGATATATATTGAATGAGAGAGAAAACTAGAAACCCTAGTTATTCTATGGTTTTTGCGTGAACTCTCTCTCTCTCTCAAGAATTTCTTTTAGCAAATTTTTCACAAGGAAAAATGATAGTTCCTCATTATCTTGTGATCTTGGGTAGTAATAGCAACCTAATAGAAGTACAAAATCAAATTTTTTAGCTCCAAACCATAGCCATTACACAATACCTTAAAAGAGAGCTAGCAACCTCTATTTTAAGCCGTTGGTGTAATTGTGTGTGTGAGAATAGAGGAAGTGGCGTAAAAGGCTGTTCCTTGGCATTGGTGATCAAGATCTAAGACGGATAAAGTCATCTTAGTTGCTGGCCATCACCAAATTCAATATTTAAAAGGCATCAAAAGTTGTAAGTTTCAAAAACCCTAAAATTACATGTTTCGATTCTTGTCATGGAATTATTTGGCATGTATGATCGTTTTTGTTGTTTTTCCGCTGTGTGATTGCCATGTTCATACCACTTCATATTCCATAAGTGGTATCAAAGCCTAATCATGATTATTTTAGTGCTTTAGATGCATGAAAAAATTAACTAAAAATCGTTATTTTGAAAACATGCAATGCTGAAATTTTCTGTTTTGAGTTTTTTTCATTGTTTTGGTGTAAAAATGATTTTAATTGATTAGATAGGTATTATAATTAAAATGACATGTTAATATACTGTCCTAAGATGTTATTATGGCTGGTAATGGTCGGATTTAATTATTTATACCTGATGGTACATGTTAATAACGAAACTAGGTGCTAATTGGCATGAAAATTGCTAGTTTAACAACTAGTTTTCAAAATTAAATGTAAAATGATTTTGGCATGTTTGTAAGTTGTTTTTAAAGATTAATTATCAGTTCTGGACATATTTTAAATTTGGTTTTAATTCTGGTCCATGAAAATTTAATTGATTAATTTTAAAATCACTTAAAACTATGACGAGTTTGTGTTTGTTACATGTTTAATCAACATTGTTTGTTTTGTTTTGATTAAAATGGTAAAAACACATTTAGATCAGATTGGTAAAGAATATTAAATCAATATTTATGGACTTATTTAGATTATTAAATGACTCATAAAATTGATTTAAATGTTTGTGCATTTTATGGCATTACATAAGCATTAAACAACTAGTTTTTGTTGTTTGTTTGTTTTTACATGAATGCTGTGTACTATATATGTGTTCTTCATGATTTTATTTTTTTTAATTCATGTTAGCACATATTATATGTATTTTTAATGTTTATGGGCTGTATGACATAAAATTAAAAATGGCAAAATTGGAAATTATACTAGAGTTGATTTATAGCACAAATCTAACTAGTTAGTGTTTTGGGCTTTTAAGAGAACTTATTCAATAAAAGGATTTAGTCCATTGGGCTTTGACCCAGGCCCATCATGGGGTGTTCTCTTAAAGGTTCAAGTACATAATTTCCATTAATGGGCTTGGCTAAATTAATAAAATTGGACTTTGTTTTATCCATGAATGTTATGTATATTTATTTGCTAATTTGGCGTGATGAATGAATATGCATGCTGCATTCATGGGCCTTGGGTTTTGTAATTAAATATGGCCTGCGAGCCATTATATTTTATTGTAAAATTTTCATTTATTTCTTAGAATAGAATATACTTGAAGACTTTGTAAATCAAGACGAAGCCCACCGGAGTGGAGAAGCCAAACTTGAAGATTATTTTGTAATAGTATAGAATCTTAGTTGTAGGTTTTTGGGCCCATGTTTGTCACGCTTTACTTTATGCAATTATTTATATATGCATGCTATGTATGGATGACAAAGCGTATGCCATGTAAGCCGTAATAAAATGAATCCCTAAAATAATAAGTCACAAAGTTGCCTTCCTAATTCGAAACATGTCAAGACATCGATCATCGGTCATGCAGACTAGGAGTCCTAGATGCACCCGATTATCTTTGTGAGGCATGGGTTGTGAATGTAGGTTGGACTTAACATGGAAAGGGATGCCCGGACCTAGGCAACTAATAAATGGGTTGTGCTATAACATCTTAAGATGTTAGCCTATTTGATCCAAGAGTCATGTACGAGACATGATTGAAGTTTTCCTACCTAAGTAACTTAACTTATTAGGTGTACAAGCTCAGCTTGACTAATAAGTTGTTGTGAAAAGTGAATCTTGGCCCACATTAAATCACTAACGCGAATTATTTAAAGGGATATTAATTCGGTTTGTGGGATCATAAATAGGACCTCATTTAATCTTGCTAAATTTTATTGTAGATTGAAAATGGCATCTTTAAACAATAATTTCTCATTGCGATTGGTCCTTGAAAAGGACAAATTGAATGGCACCAATTTCTTAGACTGGTCTCGAAACTTAAGAATAGTTCTTAAGCAAGAGAAAAAGTTGTATGTTTTGGATGCACCCTTGCCTGAAGAACCTGCTAGGAACGCCTCTGCAGTTCAAAAGGAAACTTTTGAGACCAAGAAGAGCGACTCCAATGATGTGACCTATCTGATGCTAGCCACTATGGTGCCTGACTTGTAAAAGGAATTCATGGACCAAGAGGCTTATGCAATCATGGTGCACCTTAAGGAGATGTTCCAACAGCAAGCTCGTCACGAGAGGTTCGTGACAACAAAGGCCTTGATTTCTTGTAAGATGGCTGCGGGTACTCCTGTAAGTACCCATGTACTCAAGATGAAAGGGTATCTTGATACTCTTGAGAAGCTTGAGGTACAAGTGCCAAAGGAATTGGCCACTGACTTGATCTTATGATCATTGACTGATGATTATGATCCATTTGTGATGAATTATAACATGCATGCAATGAACAAGTCAGTCACTGAGCTTCATGGGATGCTTAAGAATGCTGAAGAGAACATTTGAAAGACCAATCCCGTATTGATGGTTCAAGAGGGCATTAAGAAGGGACCCGCTAAGGGAAAGCGAAAGGGAAAGGCAAAACCCAAGAATGACCTAACTCTGTTCAAGTCAAGTGGGAGTGCACCTCAGGCCCAATCCAAGCCCAAGGCACAGAAACTCAAAGAGAGTGAGAGCACTTGCTTCCATTGCAACAAGATAGGGCATTGGAGGAAGAATTGCACTCTCTTTAAGGAAGAACAAAAGAAGAATGGAGCCAAGGCGTCCAGTTCTGGTATTTTTGTTGTTGAGATTAACCTTTCTATTTCTACCACATGGGTATTGGATACCAGTTGTGGTTCTCACATTTGTTCAAATATGCAGGGGCTAAGAAATAGGCGATTACTTAGGAAGAATGAAGTGGACCTCCGTGTGGGGAATGGAGCACGAGTTGCTGCCATGGAGATAGGCGACTATCACCTCACTTTACCTTCCGGACTTTGTATTGTTTTGAATAATTGTTATTATGTGCCTGCTATGAGTAGAAACATTATTTCAGTTTCATGTTTGGATAATGATGAATTTGATTTTGTTATTAAAAATGGCAATGCTCATATTCGTCGCCAAGGCATTTCTTATGGCAATGCCATGTTGCAAAATGGCCTTTATATCCTTGATCTACAAAACAAAGAGTCCATATACAACATTAATACGAAGAGGGTTAAGTCAAACGAATTGAACCCTACTTACTTCTGGCATTGTCGTTTAGGACATGCAAACAAAAAATGCATTTCAAGACTCCATAAAACTGGAGTGCTTGGGTCATTCAACTTAGAGTCTTATGACACATGCGAGCCATATTTGCATGGAAAAATGACAAAGAGTGCTTTTAACAAGAAAGGTGAAAGGACTAATAACTTATTGGAACTAATACATACCGATGTATGTGGACCTTTAAGTACACAAGCTAGAGGTGGTTTTAGCTACTTCGTGACATTCACAGATGACTTCTGTAGATATGGCTATGTCTATCTAATGAAGTACAAGTCTGAAAATTTTGAGAAATTCAAAGAGTTTAAGAAAGAAGTAGAAAACCAACTTGGCAAAAGTATAAAAGCCATTCGATCAGATCGAGGTGGCGAACACTTAAGCCAAGAGTTTGACAACCATCTAAAAGAGTGTGGTATTATTTCACAGCTCACTCCTCCTGGAACACCATAATGGAATGGTGTGTCCGAAAGGAGAAATCGAACTCTGTTAGACATGGTTCGATCTATAATGAGTCAAGCTAATCTTCCTATCTCTTTTTGGGGTTATGTATTAGAAACTGCTGTGTTTTTATTGAACCGTACTCCAACTAAAACAGTTAAGAAGACACCACACGAGGTATGGACTGGGAAAGAACCCAATATGTCTTTTCTCAGGATTTAGGGCTATGAAGCACATGTTAAGAAATTAACATCTAACAAACTAGAGTCCAAATCCACTGTCTGCTTGTTTGTGGGTTACCCCAAAGAAACAAAGGGATACTACTTTTTCTCACAAGCCGAGAACAAAGTATTTGTTGCTCGTAAGGCTGTTTTCTTGGAAAAGGAGTTCCTTCTCAAGAAAGAAAGTGGGAGTAAAGTAGAACTTGGAGAAATTCAAGCGCCACAAACTCCCATAGAGGATGAGTTGGAAATGGGATCAAGTTCACAACTAGTTGTGGAACAAGAACCCATTACACAAGAACCTAGAAGGTCTGGTAGGGTACATCGGGAGATTAAGAGATATGGATTTCTAATCACCGATAATGACACTATTGAGTTAGTAGATCGTGAGGATCCTACTACCTACCAAGAAGCTATTGAGAGCCCAGACTCAGAAAATTGGCTTGAAGCCATGAAATCCGAGATGCAATCAATGTACGATAACCAGGTTTGGACCTTGGTTGATCCACCGGAAGGTGCTAAGGTAATTGAATGCAAGTGGCTATTTAAACTCAAAGTTGATAAGACCTACAAAGGTAGACTAGTAGCAAAAGGTTTTCGACAAACTCATGGGGTAGACTATGATGAGACCTTTTCGCCTGTAGTCATGCTCAAGTCCATTAGGATCTTGCTTGCCATATCTGCATATCATGATTATGAGATATGGCAAATGGATGTCAAAACTGCTTTCCTTAATGGAAATTTACTTGAGGATGTGTATATGACACAGCCTGAAGGTTTTGTCCCAAGCATCCTAAGAAGGTTTGCAAGCTTTAAAAATCTATTTATGGATTAAAGCAAGCATCCCGAAGTTGGAATCTTCATTTTGACGAGGCTGTCAAGGAATTTGAATTCATAAAAAACGAAGATGAGCCTTATGTGTACAAGAAGGTTAGTTGGAGCATAGTAGTATTTCTGGTCATATATGTGGACGACATCCTTCTCATTGGGAATGACATTCCAACATTGCAAAAGGTTAAGTAATGGTTGGGAAAATGTTTCTCAATGAAAGACTTAGGTGAAGCCGAGACAATACTTGGTATTCGAATCTATAGAGATAGATCGAATCGGCTTTTGGGACTAAGTCAGGAAAAGTACATAGAAAAAGTACTAAAGCATTTTAGTATGAGAGACTCAAAGAAAGGGTACATACCTTTGGCTTTGGAAGTTCCTTTGACTAAAGAACAGTGCCCTAAAACCAAAGAGGAAAGGGACAACATGAGTAGAATCCCATATGCATCTGCTATTGGATCTATCATGTACGCTATGTTATGTACTAGGTTGGATGTTGCTCATGCACTGAGTATAACCAGTAGGTTTCAGCAAGACCCTGGTGAGAAGCACTGGTCTACTGTAAAAGGGATTCTAAAGTACCTGCGGAGGACTAAAAATCACTTCTTGGTGTATGGTGGTCAAGAAGAGCTCGTCATACAAGGTTATGCCGATGCTGCTTTTCAGACCAGCACTGAGGATTCTAAATCGCAATATGGGTTTATTTTTGTTTTGAACGGTGGTGCTATCAGCTGGAGAAGCTCAAAGCAAGAGACCGTTGCCGACTCAACTATAGAATTTGAGTATATTACAGCAAATGAGGCTGTAAAAAAGGCTGTTTGGATTAAAAATTTCATTTCTGGATTAGGAGTGGTCCCAAGCATCCTATATCCATTAGAAATTTTCTATGACAACAACGGGGCCATCGTACAGGCCAAGGAGCCCCAGTCACACCAGAAATCCAAACACATACTCAGGAGGTACCACCTGATCAAAGAAATCATTGATCGTGGGGACGTCAAGGTTAGCAAGATAGCAAGTGAAGACAATGTAGCAGATCCTTTGACGAAACAGTTATGTCCAAATCTGCACGAAGCTCATTTGAGAGCGTTCGGTCTTAGGGCTATGCCCAATTGGGACTAGTGCTAGTGGGAGATTGTTAGTGTAAGCACTAGCCCCAATAAATTGTAATAAAACACTTTGAATTAATAAAATGAGGCATTTGTTTTATCCATTGTATTCCTGTGCATATCAATTGATAAAACTATCCAAGAATGTTGTTTCAGTTTAAGTTATCATGTGTGAGGCACATGGTTGTAAGACCTTGAAACAAATGAGACTTCATTCTAAATATCTCTAGTCAGTCATTGTTATGGGAATAACAATGAATTAAGACTAGTATGCTCTCTCTGATATTATGAGTTCTGTCTTACGGATCATTGGGATAAGAGTGTCAATCAGAGATCATAGATACATGTTAAAGAACATGGTATCTGGATACGATCCGCTCATGAGAACACTACATGGTACATGTCATAAGTGTTTCTCATATGCAAGTTTTGTATCGGAGTTCTTAGACCTGAAATCTCTATGAAACTCTTTATGAATTACTGTGTACTTTGACATACACCTAACGTGCTCGTAATAGAGTGACAAGTACGGGTATGATTGGGTATACATTGATTCATGTTAGAGAGCATGAGAGAAGTGAAGGGATTACCCCTCTCGATAAGAGAGAAAATATCATCGGCCACTTTAATTAGTGAACTGAGAAGTGTATGGCCATACCGAGATGAGATAATGAGTAATCATTATTTATCTAAGAGTTCAGTGTCATTGGAGTATCAAGAAAGGAATTAATATATATAAGGATGAATAGTTTCATGCCTTATATTAATTCTGATATTTATGGGTAAGGGACTATGCAAAATTACATTAGGTCACTAAATGCCATATGCATTTTCATTTAATTTGGAATGCTATAATATCTTGCTAGAGAATATATATAGCCTTTGAATTAATTTATTAATTCATTGCCAACATTAAATAGACCTATAGGATCACACACAAAGCATTGGGCTTAAAATATTTAAATAAACTATTGAGCATTAATTTGGGCTTTTAATTAAAGTCAAATTAATGTGTGTGATGGGTTTTAGATTGCTATTGGACCTTTGCCCATGAGAGAGAGAAATTCAGCCCATAAGGTTTAATTTCAATTAATTAAATGTCTTGCATTAATTTAATTAATTGAGTATTAAAGCTTAAAAGACTTATGATCAAATTAAATCACTTTATTAGGAATATTAGTGGCCGAAATTCCTAGAGAAAAATTAAAGAAATTTCGGCACATGATTTATATTTATTAAGTGATTTATTTGATTAATATGTTTTATGTTTTAATCTTGGATTAATTCAAAAGAATTTAAATCAATATATATCTCTTATTTTAAAGAATTGATAAAGGCTAAAATTAATTATCTTTAAGTATTTGATTTTAAATTTATCACTTAAAAATGAAAGGATGTATATTGAATGAGAGAGAAAACTAGAAACCCTAGTTATTCTATGGTTTTTGCGTGAACTCTCTCTCTCTTAAGAATTTCTTTTAGCCAATTTTTCACAAGGAGAAAGGATAGGTCCTCATTCTCTTGTGATCTTGGGTAGAAATAGCAACCTAAGAGAAGTACAAAATCAAATTTTGTAGCTCCAAACCATAGCCATTACACAAATACCTTAAAAGAGAGCTAGCAACCTCTATTTTAAGCCGTCGGTGTAATTGTGTGTGTGAGAATAGAGGGAGTGGTGTAAAAGGCTGTTCCTTGGCATTGGTGATCAAGATCTAAGGTGGATAAAGTCATCTTAGTTGCTGGCCATCACCAAATTCAATATTTAAAAGGCATCAAAAGTTGTAAGTTTCAAAAACCCTAAAATTGCATGTTTCGATTCTTGTCATGGAATTGTTTGGCATGTATGATCGTTTTTGTTGTTTTTCCGCTGCGTGATTGCCATTTTCATACCATGTCATATTCCATCAATGACTTAATGTATGCATGGCATGGCTAATTGAGACTCTTGTGATTAAGCATGGTACACTTCATTTCTCACCCAAGCACACTCCTTCCCACTAAGGCATACACACTTAGTTTTATATTTTGCATGGTTTACTTGATGAGCTTAATTGGAATAAATTGGTGTGGCTTTATTATTCTCTAACATAAGTTTGATTAGAGCTTGAATTTTAAGTATGAATTGCATTTACTCTTAGATACTTATTATTTGAGATTGAACTATACTATTGGCTTTATATAGGTTGAGTTTGTATTTAAATTGGCTTATTTTATTTTGTGCTTACCATGACCAATTGAAATCTTTTTTTTCTATTTATTTAAGCCCTACCATCACCAATTTTCTTTAAACTTGAGATTATACATTCACATGCTATCATCTTGTAACATATAGATATTATGAATTGGGCACCCAAGCCAGTTTGGCCTAGTTGCATTTCTTCACTTAGTTACTATGCTTATTCAACCTTGATTTTTGCACTTACTTATTTATCAAAATTTATGCAGTGAGCTAATTGTTTTGCTACTTTGTTGAGGACATCAAAATTTTAAAGAGGGGGATAGAACTCAGCTAAAGCTAAATTGTAAAGAACAAATTTAAAGAGTTCTCTTACCTTGCTCATTTTCTTACTAATGAATTGTGTTAGTTATTTTGTTTTAGTTTTTTAGTTTTATTTTTAGTATTCATGTTTAGTTTTTATTTTGCATGTTAGTTGAGTAGGTTTAATTCATTTATCATATATTGTACATTTAGCTTAGTTCACCCTAGTTTTTTCTCAAAAATTGAACATATTGAACTTTAATTTAGAATATGCAATATTCAAATTTTTTTTTAGCATTAAGACAAGCATGATGTTCAATAAATTTCTAGCTAGTTTAACATTCAATTAGACTTATATTTGTTAGTTTTTACTTTTTGAGAACTTAAGATCAATTATTAAACTTAAGAAAAATAGTGTATTGAAATATTTAAGTAATGAATTTTAGGACACTAGAACCTTCCTCATCACCCTTTAAAATATAGGAGCAACTTAAAATAAGCTAAAAAATGATCTAGGCAACATTTTCCTTGTTGAGTCACATCTTAACTTATTTTCCTACCTTGTATGCTTATTTATCCCTTGTTAGCCATTTTGAGCCAAATGAGGTATGCTTAATGCGTGCCATATTTATTTTTCTTATTATACTCATATATTAACCATATAGCCTAAAAAGCTTTTATCTTCCCTTCTAGAATTAGCCACTCTAGGATTGGATTGATTAATAGGAATTAGGTATCTTGATGGGTATAGTAAGATATTTTTTATTTTATTGTCAAGAGCTATTGTTGAAGTCACGTAAATAGTACCTTGTAATTACCCATATTATTATTGTATTACCAACAACAATGCTAGTGTGAAAAAAAGGAGAAAAAAAAGAAAGAAAGAAATATTGCAATAAAGCTAGCATATATGGCAAAAATCTTAAGTGTGGGGTATTTTACAAGGAAAAACAAGTATGACTTCTTAAAATGGGATGAATTGTGAATTTGAGAGAATATCAATAGTTTTTTCTTTCATAAAGTGCTTTGAAAAAAAGGTTGAGCAAGTTTGGCTATGTACTTTAATTCTAAGTTAATGGGATGAAATTTTAAAAATGTTATTCTATTTTATCTTAGAGTAGCTATTATTTTTATTGATCTTTCATCCATTCTTTGATAACCAATACTTTGACCCCATTATAACCTTTGAAAGACCTAAGTGTTTCTAAGATTTGTTTTTGTGTTGTTTAGCAGAGATGACCTTCGGGTTTCGGTGCTAAAGGAGAGGCTAATGGTGTTTCTAGAGTTTCAAGTGCGAAACCATTTTGTAAACTTAGGTGTGCAAAAATTCTAAGATTAACTATAAATTTGTATTGGTGTTTTTGATGTTGAAAGTTGCTTAAAATGTTTTGATCTTGCACACACACAAGGAAACTAAATCATATTATCTTGTTTAAATTTATTCTAGTTGGAATTTTATTAAATGCTCTTGTTAATTTCTAATCATGATTTCAAAATAAATGATTCTTTATTTGAGTTTGATTGTTTTGAGGATTTGGATTGTTCTAATTTGCTCGAGAGCGAGCAAAGTCTAAGTGTGGGGTATTTGATAATTATAAATTAAATAATATTTTAATTGTGATTTTAGGTATTTAATTGAGTTAATTTAGTGTTAATTTATTTAAATTATAGTTTAATTGGTTTAATTTATATTTTAAGGGTTTATTTTAAGTTTTGGTGTTTTTTAGGGTCAATTTGAAGGAAAAAAAGGACTAAATTAAAGGAAAGGAAAAGTTTTGCGCCAATTTTATAATTTTGAAAAATTATAGCAAACAATTGTGCAATTTAGTCTAGAGAGATTTCACTCGGATAGCAAGGAATTCAAATGGCTGAGTGTGATAAAATTGTGAAACAAGACCAAAAGAAGACAAATTTATTTTGGTACAACAAGCCTATGCTTGGCCGTGAATCACTAAGGCAAAAATCATACTTGGCCATCCATGGTTGATCTTCATTTTATACACAGTAGTGCATGGTTTTACTTCCTCAACTACTTAGCCATGCAAAAAGAAGCTAAGTTTGACATAACTTCCAATTTAGTAGAATCCTTTTTCTGTTCTAATTGGAAAGCAACCAGAAGCAAGAATTCTTCACTTTCGCCTATAAATAGAAGGCAGAAACACCAGAACAAAAAGATCATTAGAGAATTCAGTAGTTAAACAAAAATTTAACTTAGTATTAGTTTTATATTTTTTTGATTTAGTTTGTAAAGAACAAAAGCTTGAAGCCAGAAGTCTTCTCTGGTTTTTTGTAAATGGTTGATCAAGGGAGCTTCTTAACTCTATGTTTTTGTTTCTTTTTCTTAATTTTGCTTTAGTTTTGAATATGTTTAGTAAATAGCTTTCTTTACTTTTGCTAATGGATACTTGAATCCTTCTATTTTTATTGTAATGACTTAAGTTGAGCTTTATATTCAAGCACAAGTTGGTTATTTCTTAGTTTTAAGCATATTTTTATCTTTGATTATGTTAAAATTGATTATTGGTTTATTGATTCGATAGCTAAAAATTGGTTTAATCATAATTGATGATTTGCATGTTTTTGGATTAATTATTTAGTGTTAATGCATGATTGTTTTTTGGTTTTGAGGTAATTATGTGTTGATAATATTGGTTAATACTAAGAGAGGGGGAACGAAGAATAAATTGAGGCTGAATTTACTTGAAAAAGAGTTTAATGAATATTTAGGAAGATTAAAATAGATTTTTATGCTAATTATTAGATTTGTCTATGAGTTTAATACTAAGAATGATATTCTTGCATAAAGATATTTGGCTTTATTTCTAGTTTTTCCATAATCACTGGTGTTTTATTGAAATTAAGTCATTGCAATGGAAGTTAAAGTGGGTAGTTCCTTTAGCAAGAGAATTTCAGTTATTGTTTTATTCTTAATTCATGTTAGTTTTATTTTAGTTTTTATTTTGTTTAATTGTTTATTTAGTTTAATTTGTCTTTAAATCGACAACATTTGGGAAAGAATCTCAGATTAATTTAAATCATACATAGATATTATCCTTAGCAATCCATGTTCCCTTAGATATGATATTTGGGATCTTAATCTATATTTCCCTATATTACATCCCGATCTAGTACACTTGCTAGACACCAGTCATCTTTCAAATGGTACAAAGACTTTGGCAATAATTGGCAATATCACAAACTCAACCATGGTTTTAATAGGTTCCATCTTCACTATAGCCTTAAATGTTCCAGTAGCTTTCTTCTTTGAATTGTCATTGACAGAAATTGTTAAATTAGATTTGTTCAGCATACTCTCATTTAACCAAAAAACATGAATTGCAACCAAAGGGCACACACTGATAAAAGACCTATCATCCACCATCACATATATTGTGTGTTTCCCATTCACTTGAGCTTTGATATAGAGAGGGAAATTATGGTTTCGACCTTCAGTAGGTAAATCAGCATCATAATACACAACATTCTCTTCCTTTTCCTCCTTTAACCATATCTAGAAACTCAAAAGTTAAAATGGTAGTGGTAAGAATAGACTCACTCGGAGCTTTCATACGGTCAACCTTAATAAATCCCAAATGGAAATTAAGGTCTATGTCTTCTTCAACTAATTGATTATCCGATTCTTCTCAACTTCTTTCTTTGTTGGTACTGCAGTAGGAGCTAGTTGCTTTTCAGTTTTTAGGGCCACCTTTCCACTTCTAGTGACCACCATTACTCTTTTATTCTTTCCTTACTTCCTTTTTACTCTCACTATCTAAATTCTAGATATCAATAGGCACCATAGTCCCTTCATCTTCACTTTCAGTTGGGGAATCCCAATGATCAATCATCAAAACTGGCCATTTTTCTTTACTTGGCTCTATTACTTTAGGGATGGAATGAGTAACGACCATGTACTCATTCCCATATAGGTCCCTCATCACATACCACTCAGTAGATTAGACCCAATCATGAACACTAGAGGTGGTACAACATTATAACCTCTTTTTTTCTTCTTATCTCTCTTCTTTGGATATAAAATTTATTTATTGTCCATCAAATCTTAAATCTTATTCCTTAGGGTATGGCAATAATCAATAAGATACCCAGTATGCTATTGGTCAGGTCAATATTGATGTTCCCTATGATGGTGTAACCGGTGGCAATGGTTAAAGGTTCCTTTCTTTGTTTAACCAGTTTAACACCTAAGATGGTGACTTATTGAGGTTAGAATAATTTCTCTAGTTAACCTCTATAGTAAACACTTCATTTGTCATCCTAATTCTATTTACCCTACTGCCACTTTTGACTACTTGTCATTTGGTAAAATTCCTCCTCACATCCTTTTTATTAACCTTTCTGGCCAAATACTCTCCCTCAGCCTCTATAGCTATATCCTTTAGAGATTTATAGTCCTTTAAACCTTTTATCTTAAAGCTATCCCTCGGATAGGGACTTACTTTTAGATGAATTGCCTAATTTGGTTAGTTGTATTAAGCTTCTTATTTATCTCTATTACTCAATTCCTCTACCTCGTGAGCTAATTGTTAAAAGAATCATCATGGTTTTGTTAGAGCAATTCAAGGTCCATCAGAATGACCTCCATCTTGGTACTAAAATCATATTGCTTAGGGAATTCTTGAGTCAGCAAATCTTAATCTTCCTTAGTATGCCTATCCAATCCATGATACTAATCAATTGCGAGGCCTATTAAGCTCAAACAAAAATATTCTACCTTTTGCTTCTTGGTCAAGGTGGTGCCTTTCATGATCAATGTGTATTGCTTAACATATATAGAAGGATCTGAAGTACCATCAAACCTTGGTAGGATAGGCATCTTAAGCCTCTAGGGTAGTGGCTTATCTCTATCTAAATCCCCATCCTCAGGATTCATTCCCTTTCCAGCAAACAATATCCTGGACATTACTTTAACCACCTCTTTCATTTTCTTAAATGATACATCCTCAATACTAGGACCTCTAGTCCTTATATTCATCACTAGAGGAATATATTCCTCAATGTAATCATTCTCTAGCTTATGCCTCTATTCCTCCTTGGCAGGTCTCGAAGCACATTACATTATGCACAATCACAACAATACTTACCATCATTTTTATACCATTGTAGCCCTATCCAATGCATAAAAAAGAGAAGAAATCAATAGACATACAATTTTAGCTTAGAAATGAAAACTCGGTGTCCAGACATTCACCGTGTGAAAACCTAGCAACCCACCGAATCAAATTCACAAAATAGCATTGTATGAGTGAGAAAAGAGCAAAAAATTAGGGCTGGAATGCTGGAATCATAAAAATGAAGAAGGAGAAGAAGAAAAGAAGCAAAGAAACCACCCAATTTTTATAAAACACAAGTTGGAAAAGGTGTGAAAAAGGGGTTACACGGCCATGCACTCCTTGTAAGGGTATGTAAACCTCATACATAGGCATGCAAAGCAAATAATTAGGAATTTGAAAAGATTTGAACATAGAATTTTCTAATGTATGCAAAAATTAATAGTGTTTTTGCATGGATTTTGACCCAAACACATACAAAATAACCCAAATTTATTTCAAATTACTCCTAAAAAATTAATTTCTCATAGTTTTTACAAGTTATTATTTTTTCTTTGTTCTATCTTTATTTATTTACATGAATCCTCTTTATTTATGTACTAATAAATACATTTTTATGTTCCATTCTAACATTATTATCACCTACATCATTAATGAAAAATGGCAAACTTTATCCGTTTAATTGCATTTTTTATTATTTTTGCTATTTTATTTTCGTTTTTAACTTATTTATTTACAGTCTTATTCAATTAATCATGCGTGAAAAATGTGCTCCCTAAATTATCAGTTATCCCTCATCAATTTTATCATCTCGGAGGATGGGCCACTTTGAAACTTACAAATCGGTGCAATTATCTGCAAATTTCAATATAGGAATAAGGGATGCAAGGATGATTTATTGATGCAGCATGAGCTATAAAGCATACAAAGTGTTTTTACTATTAATTTTTACCAGGTGGTAACCAGGGCTCATTCATAGGCGTGTAATCTGGTTTCCATGGCCTTGCAAACCAACATATAAATGATTCTCTAAATTTTTTACGCATTTTGTCTTCTAGCACTTGCTCATCTTATTTCTTTTCACATTATGTCCTTTTGCTCATCCCTTTGATTTCCTTCTCTATTTTACCAACTATGATTCTATTTTCTCAAAAGTTGGCCCACTACTTGATGACTATTCCATTTGGTACAACCCAATCTTATCTTTTTATTACAATTTGCAATTTCTCCACATTATAGAACTGAACAAGGACCTTATAGTGGCTTTTACCTATTGTTGGGACCCCTCTTTTCATGTATTTCACTTTAACAATGTTGAACTATACCCCTTCTATGAAGAATTTATAGCCATCCTAAGTGTTCCTTTTACACTATTCACTCTTTCATGCGTACCTAACTATCCCTGAAAGGCGTCCGTACCTTGGGGATCTACCCTTTGTACATTCAGGTTCTTACGAACACATATGAACCCATCATGCTCAACATACTCTTTAACAACCTTTATTACATTAATGGGAATGAGACATACTCTATTGGTGCCATCTTTTTCATGTGTTTGACCCACTACCTAGTCATAAATAGTAAAAGTAGTACCCTAGAGGATTACAGGTTTTTTTGATGTCGTCAATGATATATTCAAAAGGCTAACCCTTTTTCTCTTAATCTTGGTCGAGACTCTGCTCAGGTTGGATGCTATGCATACAGACCCTACAGCTCTATTTATTGATATCCCACTATTGTTTTAGGTATTTGTAGTAATTTATTTAAAGTTATTGCATCCCTTGTGGGTTTTCACACGACCTTTTTTTTATGGGAATTGTAATTTTTTTATAGCTTTTCACATAATCCTATGCCTAATTTTTGCCTAAAATAGATCCTAACCACTCTAGCGACTTTTATGCTTACACTTTTTTTTTAAATCTTGCTACAGAAAAAACTTAGGATGCTGGCTGAGTCCCCTTCTCATATAGTGGACACATACTCCTTAAGGTTCTTTGATGCTTGCATACGCTGGTATTAAGTAGGCTATGTTGAGCAAGGTATAATATGATTGAGGTTGATGGCCAAGTAAAGGGTGAACTTTATGTGTCCATGGATAAGATTAGAATATGTGACTCATAATGTTAGCTCTGGCTATGTTTCCCTTTGCAACCTGCATAGAGCCACCTTCTATATCACTGCACAATATGCATGGTAGTTTGGCTTCAGGTAAGAAATTATGCACACCCGATTGACCTTCAGAGGAGGAGAGCTAACTGATGCTTTCATCACTGGCTACCATTATATTTAGAGGTATTTACCCATTGGGATCAATATGCCTCCTTTGAAGTTTGTGATTTTGAAACTAGTGCCAAATACCACTTGTGGGTTATAGAGGCATCTGATACAAGTCCCTTTCTTCAGAGATGCCTGAGCAGAGGAGGCAGTTGCAAAAGGGATAAAGCTTGATCATCTTTAAGAAAGGAAAAACTTATTTAAAATGTAAAATAATGCATGTTTATCATGTAAGCTGCATGACAATGCTTTTATCCTTTGCTTTCTTTTTGTGTGTTTTCCTTATTTTATAAATAAATAAATAAATAAAATGCTTTTCTTCTATGTTAACCGATGCGCTTAACTTAGATTATTTATGCATTCTCACATAATCACAATCTTACAATAATAACAATTACAACATGACACTCAATGCAAAAACACAAACTTTCATTTAATCTTGAGCGGTGACATCTTAGGTTCACCCAACTTCTGTTGTCAATCAATTCTTGTGGGTTTTCATGATTGACCATTTTCTCTCAACCCTAATTTTTTTACTAAGGCATCTTTTTTTATTTTTTGCCTTAGCAAGTTGCCAATTTCAGTAAGTTTGCCTTTTTTTAGTTTTTGACCCATAAATTATAATCCTCTTCTTTTGATCTTTATCTCAACGATAAAACCTTTTAACCTGTCAATGCTGATTAGTTTTTTAAATTCATTCCCATCACTATCTATAAGAATAGCCACTCCTTTAGACAATAATTTCTTTAGCATGAAAGGATCCTTCCAATTCGATCTGAACTTTCCTCTATAGTGAGGTAAGCCAGGTCTCATTTGTTTGAATACCAAATTGCCCTCTTTCAAATGATAACCTTTGATTTTTTTTCCAAAAGACTAAGCTAACCTATTCTGATATAGTTAATTATAGTAGTAGGCTCTCATCCAATTTTCATCCAGCAAGTTTAATTATGCCATTGTATGTTTTACCCATTTTTTCTAGCAATTTTGCTTCAACCCAATCGTTATACGTTTGCACGATCTTAGATAGGTTTTATAGCCTTCTTTGCCTGTGGAGATTAAGAAGACTTATGATGTCGAATTTTGTAATTTGAAAGCACCTATTTGGTCTCTGCTTGAAAGTGAACCCCATTATTAGATACCACATGTTGAGGCACCCTATACCTGCATATCAGATTCTTTCAATAAATCGAGCTATCTCTCCTTCCCCTAGTCTTTTGAAGGATTTAGCTTTTGCCCACTTTGTGAAGTAGTTGATGGCAACAACAATGTAACTATGGCCATTGGAAGTTATTAGATAGATCTCTCTGATGATATCTATTCCTCAATCTAATAAAGGTTATGGTGGTGATAGGTTATGCAATTTCAAGATGGGCAAATGGCCCAAATCAGTATATTACTGGCATTGATGGCACATCTTCACATATTTGGAGCAGTCAGCATCCATAGTCAACCAGAAGAATCCTTGTCCTATGATTTTTCTTGAAAATATTAGGCCATTTATATGGGCTCCATATATTCTTGCATGAGTTTCTTCCATGACTTTCTTAGCTTCTCTCTCGTCTAAACACCTTAATTGAATATCGTCGATCTATTTCTTGTATAGAATCCTATCTGCACTATGAATTGGCATGATAACTTCCAAATCACCCTTTGGTCTTTCTCTATTACTTCTTTAGGGAATTTATAACTTTTCAAGTAAGTTTTGATTTCATAACACCATGGCTTGTTATCAGTCTCTCCCAGACTCAAAATCACCTCATTCTCAAAGCAGGACTTAGTTAAACTTGTAATGACCAGCGACCTTATAACTACTCTTTCAGGGTTATCCCATATGGATACTAAGGTTGCTAAGGCATCTGCCAATTGATTCTCATCTTAAGGTATATGTCTGAAGGCACATGCCTTGAATTGATTACTCAAGCTTCTTAGATATTCTACGTACGGCACCAATCTCTCTTCTTGGATAGACCATTCTTCTTTCGCTTGGTGAATCATTAAAGATGAATCTCTGAATACTTCAAAAGCTTATCCTCTAGGGCTATCAATACATTTACACTATATATACAAGCTTCATATTCAACTTCATTATTGGTCACCATGAATCCTAGCTTCTTGGCCAAGGTGAGTTTTTCACCATCTGGTGTGATAATGATGACTTCTACTCCAGCTCCTTTGTTACTTTTAGCCTTATCAAAACACATCTAACAACCTTAAACCATTATGGTAGTGACATTTTCGTTTGGGAACTTGTACTCGATTTGATCCCCTTCGACTGTTCTTCCCTTGATCATTTTTTTGGATATGAACTCCACTTTAAATTATTGCAATAGTAAAAGCCACCTTTCCATTTTCCTTAGTAGGGATAGTGCTGATAGGAGGTACCTAAATGGGTTATGTTTAGCCACTGCCTGAATCTTATAGGAATGGAAGTAATATCTCAACTTCTTTAAGGCCTATATCATTGCTAAGCAGATTTTCTCTATGTCTACATAATTTGCCTCATATGGCAGAAACTTCTTACTCTGGTAATACACAATGTATACCACTCTACCCTTATCTTTCTAAGACAACATGGCCCCTACTGAACCCTGCTTCACTGCTATAAATAGGATTACAAGGTTTAACAATTTGGATGGTTGGAGAACTAAAGGATGTAGCTGGTACTCCTTGATTTTATCGATGTCTTTCTGGCAGTCATTGTTCCACTTGACCAGCTGATCTTTTCTCATAAGCTTAAAATTTGACTCACAGATAAAGTTGAGCTTGGTGATGAATTAGTTAATATACTGAGTTCATCCTAGGAATCCAATGATCTCTTTTTCTTTTTTTGGCATTGGCATTTCTTAAATGGATTTCACCTTATCTGGATTTAATTCTATCGCTCTTTGGCTAACAACATGCCCTAATAGCTTACCTGAGCTAACTCCAAACATGCACTATTTTAGGTTAAGGCAAAGTTTATACTCATCGATTCATTGGAAATTTTTCTCCAGAGCCTTAAAGAGTCCTTCCCTAAGAATCGAATTGATCATTATGTCATCAACACACACCTCAACTTCCTTGTGAATCAATTCACTGAGGATTTTGATGGCCATTCTCTGATAAGTCATTCCCATATTTTTTAACCCAAATGGCATGACCTTTTATACATAAGTTACCCATTCAATAATGAAAGCCATCTTTACTTTATCCATTATCTTATTCAAGATCTGGTTGTACCTTGTATACCCGTCGATGAAACGATACATCATACACTTTACTGCACTATCGACCAATAGATCTATATGCAGGAGTGAAAATTCATATCTTGGGCATGCTTTATTCAAATCTCTATAGTCCATACATATTCATGCCTTCCTATATTTCTTAGTAATGGGCCAACATTGGCTAGCCAAATAGGATATTAAACCTCAACTAGAAACTTGGCCTTGATCTGCTTCTTTAATTATTCTTTCACCTTTTTTGCCCACTTCGGCAAAGCTTTTACTTGACTAGCATACTATCTAGATACATTAGAATGGCATATTTTGTACCTTCTTTATCAATTTCAGGCATATCTTCATAGGTCTAGGCAAAGACTTTTTCATATTTTTTAATACTCTTTCAAATTTTATCCTTTCTTAAGGAGTTATGTCAAGTGCAATTCTCTAAGATCATCCTGGGTTTCAAGATTAAATGGAGTAGTGTTTGTTGAATTAATGTCAAATAGGAATGTGTCGTAATTATGATTATAAATGATGCAATCAGATGAGACTTCGTACAAATAAGCTAAGTTATCATCTTATTAAATTGAGTAGATAAAGGTACATCATCATAAAATAATTTAGGAATATAAATAACATCAACAAAGGAATCATTTTTAAATCAAGGATGGCTGATGTAGCATAAGATATTTCTCCCTCTTTTTGTTGCGGCAATCGGTGGTAAAGTTTCCTCCTATTGAGTTGCAGTCTCATACTTAATCTTTTCTTGCCTTTTAGCCTTAATGACAAGTAATTCAGGCATTAGTACTTCGACTTAAATCTAAATCAGTGAACTTGGCCATAATCTACTCATCCCAAAATCCCAATACAGGCTTGACGATCCCAACTGACTAGTTGAAGACATCATCAAATATCTCAAATCAAGGGATGATCTTCCCTTGAACTACCATAGCCTCGGCCTCCCTACAGTACTTGCATTCCTTAGATGCTAGCGTAAAGCTCTCAATGATATAAGGAATCCCTCCTGGTTGTGGGTTAACTTTCTTCTCAATATTGTTCTCATAATAGCCTAGATCCTTCTTATTCTTCTGACTAATTAGAGTAATGGGCACATAGGCCCCCTAAGAGTTCTTCTACAATCTTACTCTGAATAGATAGCTCATCTTTTTAATCATGTTGACAACTTGGAGGCTATTGAAATATATTCCCTCTTCTTTAATGCCAATCCCTCTATATGAAACCCATTGAATGGCTTATTAGTTATGCTCATAGTAGAGATTGAATTCTCCCTTGCTGCCTTGATAATAACCACACATACTTTATGAAAAATTCAAACCATTTGATGAAGGGTGGAAGAAACCCCTCCCCTCTAACTTCTGAAACCAAGGCTATCTCAATAATAGAGAGAAATTAGCTAGTATCTAAAGCACTGTAAATTTTACCTCTGTCTCAATGGGCTCTGTTTAACAAAGCACTGAAAGTGTCAGCAGTTTGTCTCTTGTAATTGTCATAGGCTATTATAGTGAGCTTAGACTCAGTAAGCATGGTCTCCTTAATACCATAGGTCACCATTATCGTGAAAGAACACATATTAATAAAAAAGTTATCATCTACCATCATACATACGGTATGCTTGCCATTCACCTCAACCTTAATGTACAGAGGGCAGTTATGCTCATGTCCTTCCAAGGGTAGATCTATATTAGTGATCGCAATCTTTTCCTTAAAATTTCCCTTCACCATCTCTAGGAGCTCAGAAGGAGATATGATTGCAACATATTAGATTCACACAAAGCTTTTACCAATTTTGGTCTATAGGAAGGTGATTGCCTTAATAGATCCCGAATTGAAATCTAAGTAGCATCTTTTTAAATTGATTAAGGACTATGTTATCCTTTATAGCTCACTCTTTTGTAGGTGCAGTGGGCTCCTACTATCATTCAATTTTAGGCATAACCCTACCATTTCTCTTAATAGCTTGAACCATCTTTTCATTCACCACTTCATTCCCATCTTTATTAGTTTTTCACATATGCTTCAGCTCCTCTTCGACCTTTGTTGACCCAGCTTCACTATTTGTATCCTATATATCTACCAGATAATTTTTTTATACTTGCACTCGAACTATTATCATTTTTTGAGCCTTACAAGTGATAGCTAATACTCATTACCATACAAATCCTTAAGAACATGCCACTCTAGTAAGCCAGACCTAAATGTGAACATTGGTGGTGGTATGGCATTATAAGATTCCTTCTTCTTTGTTCTTTTCTCTAGATCAAGTATCTATTGGAAATTAATCAAATCTTGGATACAATCCCTCAAAGTATGGCAATAATTATTTTTATACCCCATGTGGTGATGATAGGTACAATACCAATTTAAGTTGTTTCCTAGCTGACACTAGCTATTCGCGAGCTTAGGCAGCAACAGTTGTAGTTTTCTTTTTTTCTCCAATCGATTAAGGCACCAAGCTAGTGATTTTTCCAAATTCAAATAACATCACCGGTTGACCTTTATAGCTAATACCTTAACTATTCTACCACTATTACCCCCATTACTATTACCAGCATTTTTATTGATACTGGAGCTACCAAAACCTCATTTGTTTCTACCATAAGCATCAATATTCAAACTCACAGAGCTTGCCTTCTTTGCTAGGTAATCTCTCTTAGCTTCAATCATTTTATCTTTTAAGGACTTCCAATCCTTCAATCCTTTCATCTTGAGCCTTTTTTTAGGTAAAGACTAGCATTATGAATGAATAATTAGACTTGATCCTATGTGTCTGGCTTTTTTTCATCACAGTTACTCCGTTCCTCCACCAAGTGAGATACTCGTGGAAAGACTCTTCAGGTTTCTATTGTAAATAGCTCTAAATCCTTCAGAGTGACCTTTATACGAGTGCTACAATCATACTACCTAAAGAACTCCCCTATTGACCTTTCCCAATCTTTACTAGTCTTCCTATCTATATAGTACCAATTAAAAGCAGGACAAGTAAAGTTGAGAGTAAAAAGTCCATCTTTTTCCTCTTGGTGAAAGTAGTTATTTTCAAAAGTAGGACGTACTACTTGATATAAACCAAATCAAGCATCTTAAATTGGCTAGGTGAGGCATCTTCACTGTCTAAATTAATATCTTCAAAGCTAACCCCTTTCCCAACTGATAACATTCTGGTCAAGGCTTCTAACTTCTCTTCCATCTTTTTCATGGCAATGTTCTCTTCCTTAAAGATAAGATTTTTCAACACTTGAGGGGGCTTTTATTCCTTATCCTCAGCAGTTATAAAGTCATGTTTGAGAACACCTCGAGCAATATCTCTTTCTATCCAATATAGAGCCATATTTTTGACATTTGCTATTAATGGAGGTGTCACAATAGCTCATAAAAGGGGTGGTTCAACTCGAGCAGCAACAGGTGTAACAAGTTAAGTAGTAGAAATTGAGACCAAATTGCCTGTAAGATTAGCAAACATTGATATCATTTTCCTTTTAAGGTCATCCATCCTCTTATCTACATCTTTGGAACTAGAAGAACCAACTGTCAGAGTAAGCTCAAACATGATTTCCCTTTCTAATTATTTTGAAAACCCTTTTAAAAATTCTTCTAATACACTATATATACCCGACTCAGATCCTAGTTCTAAACCCTAACTTGGTACTAATTTCTCTATCTACTCAGAAAGTCACTTCTTGGAAAAATAAACGTCCAAACCCCAATACCACCTGAGTGATGAGGGCTCTAATATGGCTACTAAAATAAGGTTGTCATCAAGATACATAAGTCAATGTAGATGTATGCTTATGAGATGCAACATCGATAACCATATACAAGAATCCTCTCTTACTTATTTCTTCCACACATATGGTTAAAGTCTTCTTCCTAGGTGGGATTAATCCAAGGGTTAATAAGGGACCCTAATAGACATATATGGTGCACAGTGAAAATTCGATAACATAATGCCTCTTGAAAAGAGCACACAAAAGGTTTTAGTCAACACATATTTAGGTAACCCAAGAAAATCAAAATGGGCTCACCAAGGCATGGCAACCTCTGATAAGCGGACTTTCATATTTATTTAGGTATGCTTAATATACAAAAACCCACATCAAAAGAATTGCAAGATTATTATGAACAACCTAGTGGAGTTTCTATGCCATTACATTTGGTCCAAGCACTCGATTATAAGGGTACCCAAGCATGGTCCCTATTACGAGTACAATAACCAATTGGATCAACATTTGATATACCAAAAGGTATTATACTTGGGCTGGTGATTATCCCTAACACTACCCTCAGTTGAGTGAACGATAAGGGAGCACTTCAAAAATGTACCAGGGTTAAAAATTAGGATGCCTAACTTATTTGAAGGCTCTAGTATGATTCTAATGTAATTTTTGAAAAGAGATAAAATTTCTCAATCAAAAGCCTTTTTAATGTCACATAGATCAAAGGTAGTTTCGTAGCGAAGTCTCAAACATCCTCGGTGGAGTTGCCACCATGACATATGCCAAATCAATCAAGGACCCTTCTACAAAACTAAGGGACAAATCTTCGAAACAAAAAGGAGGAAAACCTTTTGCCTTTGTAATCTGGCCCTACATTTAGGGTTCAAACAAGTTAAAGTTTCCTTTCCTAAGCTGATGGATCACTTCACAATAGGAAAGGGACTTATCCCAACTTGCCCAATCTAGAACCTCAAAAGGTGTGAGATGGTATCTCAGGGTATTCCTACCCCATCATTGGAATTCGATGAATGAGGGGAATTTATTATGCACCACAAGGTTTATATAAGGAGTCACCACCTAAATAGAATATTGGAAAAAGTTGTTCCAATCTTGTGAGGCCAAATCCCAAAAAGAGTTACTTTTGATAAATGTGACATAATGGCTTTTAGATTAATGATGTTATTGTTTTTCTTACATGCAAGATTAGAGCAAATAAATGTGACCTATATTTTTTATCTCAAAGTTGAAAGACAACCAATCTTTGATTTCATTTACGTACACTCTATCATTTCCAACTATTAATATGTCCTTTACATACAATGTCAAAATTACAAATTTATTTTTAGAGCTTTTGTAATAAACACAATGATCTTCATCAATAATGTTGAATCCATTTGATATGGTTGTTTAATGAAATCTTAAATACCATTATTTTGAAGACTGTTTAAGGCCATTTATTGATTTTTTTCAATTGGTAAAGCTTATATTTGCTGCCTTGTTCAATGAAACCTATAGGTTGTTCCATGTAGATTTATTCATCTAATCCTCTATTAAGGAAAGCAGTCTTAACATCCATTTGATGTACAGCTCTAGGTCCAAACTAGCCACTAACCTAATAGATGTAAATTTAATAATAGCTGAGAAAGTCTCCTCATATTCAATCCCTTTCTATTGCGTAAATCTATTAATGGCTAGCCGAGCTTTATATCTTTTGATACTTCCATTAGCTTTACTCTTTACCTTAAGAATCCACTTATTCTTAATTAGTTTGTGTCCTTTCAGTAGATCGACCAATTCCCAAACATGGTTTGATCTCGTAGATGCCATTTCTTCTTCCATCACTTTAATCCATTTTTCCTTGGTTGGGTATGAAAGAGCCTTTTGTACATTTTTAGGCTCTTTTTCATATTATAAAAAAGCCTAAAAGACCTTATTAAAGCCTTCAATCTCAAATCATCGATATGGAACACTTCACCTTTTAGATTTTTATAACTTCGCCTCTTGACAAACATATCTCATATATTCATCATAATTTTGAATGCTCCCTTTAGGACCAAAGTCTACACTTCCACTGGAGTAAGGAATACTCCCACTAAAGTAAGGATCCTGAACATCCGAATCATTTAGAGGAGTAAGGTCTTAACCTTCTTCCTCTAATGCTCTCTCACTCGGATGGAGTGATTATGATAGTTCTTCTTCTTAAGTTTCATAGAAAGTGAAATCTTGATTCACTTCGCCCTACTGTAAAAATTCATTCTCTAGGAATATGACATCTCGCGATTCAGACTCTGTCACTATGCCATCTTCTTGCTTGCCTATGAAAATGTATCCTTTTGATACTTCAGAGTATCTCACAAAAATACTCTTTTTACCTCTTGGTCCTACTTTACCAATTTTACTAGAGGTATTATAGATGTAAGCAGTGAAATCCCATGGTTGAAAATGGCTCAGGTCAAGTTGTCAACCAGTCCACAACTTATAAGGAATGGATGTGAAATATTTAAAAGGTATACATTTTAAAACATATATAGCAATCAATAGTGTATCACCCTAATAGGAGATTCGTAAATTTACCTCGATCATCATGGATCTTACCATATCAAGAAGAGTCTTATTTCTCCTTTTAACAACACCATTTTGTTGTGAAGTTCTAGGAATAGACAATTGATGTTCAGCTCCCTTTTCATCATATAAAGCTTTAAATTCAATCGAAAGATATTCTCGACCTCTTTCAGTTCTTAAAGTTTTTATTTTCCTATCTAATCGATTTTCAACTAAGTTTTTATAACTTAAAAAGCAACTCAACACTTCTGGCTTGTGAGAAATAAAGTAGACATGATCATACCTAGTATAGTCATCTATAAATGTGATGAAATAGAAGGCCCCATGCCTTAGCCATACATTCATTAGACCACAAACATCATAATGGATTAATTGCAATAGAAATTTGATCCTAGTTCCTTGTTTGAATGGTTTTCTAACTAGTTTCCCTTTAAGGCAATGCTTGTAAATAGGTAAATCAATTTCATTTAGGTCACCTAATAAACCTACATTGGCTAACCGACTCATTCGGTCTTGCCTCATTTGACTTAACCTAATATGCCATAATTTTACATTATTCTTATAACTATGTGAAGCATAATAAGAGATTAAGGAAAAATTAGTATTATTCATGTAATCAAGATCAATATTCATAATAAAAATATCATTTGAAATAAAACCAGAAATATAATAAGCATTATCTAAACATAAGCACATACTATCATCCTTAAATTAAAAATCAAAACCAATCTCATCAAGGCTAAAACATAAACTAAATTCCTATGAATCTCTTAGGGTATAAAGTATATCATACAGGAGTAAGGTTCAGCCTTCATGGAAAACTAATCTATAGGTGCCAATCCTTTAAACTGCTATTCTGGTATTATTTCCCACATAAATCCACTTAGCTCTATTTGGGATTCATCAAAATTCAACAAAGGTTTTTATATCTTTTGTCACATGGTTCATTGCTCCTGAGTCTATCACCCATAAAAAATGAAAATCATTTAGGAATACAGAACAAGATATATATACTTCACTAACTATTGAGTCAGAATATTGTAACTTAACCAATGTCTAGCAAGTGTACTAGATCAACTAGTAATATAGAAAAATATAGATTAAAATCTGAAATATCATACCCAAGGGAATACGAATTTTTAAGAAGAATATCTATATATGAATTAAATTAATCTAAGATTATTTCCCAAATGTTTTTGATTTAAAGGAAAAAATTAAACTAAATAAACAAAAACTAATATTAAACTAACATGAATTAAAAACAAAATAATAACTGAAATTCTCTTGCTAAAGGAACTATCCACCTTAACTTTCATTGTAATGACTTAAATTCAATAGAAACACCAGTGATTATGGAAAAACTAGTAATAAAGCTAGATATCTTTATCCAATAATATCATTCTTAGTATTAAACTCATAGATAAATCTATTACTTATCATGAAAATCTAGTTTTAACTTCTTAAATATTCATTTAACACTTTTGCAAGTAAATTCAACTCCAATTTATTCTTAGTTTCTCCTCTCTTAGTATTACTAAATAATTTCAATACATAATTACCTCAAAATCAGAAAACAATCATGCATTGACACTAAAGAGTTAACCCAAGAACATGCAAATTAATGACAATGTCTAAATCAATTTTTAGTTATTGAATCAATAAACCAATAATTAAATATGTTTAAAACAAGAAATAATCAACTAATATTGAAATTAAAGTTCAATCAAGTCATCACAATGAAAATAAAAGATTCAAGTATCCATTAGCAAAAGTAAAGAAAATTACTTACTAAACATATTGAAAACTAAAACAAAATTAAAAAAAAAGAAAAAAATTGAGTTAAAAAGCTCCCTTGTATAGAAAATCAGAGAAAACTTTATGCTCCAAGCCTTTGTTATTTACAAACTAAGGAAAAACTAATGTAAACTAAACCTAAACTAATTTGTGTTTTACTACTGAAGTCTCTTCTTGATTCCTCTTATTCTGGTGTTTTTATCCTTTATTTATAGGTGTGAATAAGAATCATGCCTTTTGTTACTTCCCAATCATAGCAGGAAAAAGATTCTAGCTAAAAAGGAAGTTTTGCCAAATTCTACCTATTATGCACGGCCAAGTAGGTTGAAGCTTTAAATTTTTGCACTGCCGTGTAAAGATTGTCTTTTTGGGCTACACGACCATGCAGGTTTTTCCCTTTGAGATGCACAGCAGTGCATAGGCTTAAATAGCCATGCACGGCTAAGCACGCAATCCTTCCTTGTGCTGCACAGCCAAGCATGGAAATTGGCCTTATGATGCATGGTCATGTGAAATGCTACTGGATAAAATGCCACAATTGTTTGCTATAATTTTCTAAAATTACAAAATTGGCCCAAAACTTTTTTTTCTTTCAATTTAGTCTTTTTTCATCAAATTGGCCTTAAAAAATACCAAAACTTAAATTTAACCCTTAAAATACAAATTAAACAATAATTCAACTAAATTAACACTAAATTAACTCAATTAAATACCTAAAATCACAATAAAAATATCATATAATTCACAATTATCATTCCTATTTAGGCGCAGTGCAATCTTTTGTATAGTGGTCTTTTTATTCGCAACTGAAGCACTTCACTCTTAAAATGTTCATTTTCTTTTTGGTTTTGGACCTACTAGTATTTTATTTCACTTTTTGCTTTTTAGGCTCCTTAGTGTAAACATCGGGTCCTGAGGCAATCCAGATCAAGGCTACCTAATAAGGAATAACTATTCACATATCAGACAAAAAAAAGCAAACTTTGAGTTTCATAATTGATTTCCACATCTTTATAAAATGTTTTTGTGGATTTTTACTTTGAATTTCTTAGAATTTGAAAATGGGTTTAAAACCTTGAAATTCTAGTCCATTCTGGGATAGATGGCAGTCCATAACCATTTTTTTTTCTAGCCATCTCTTGTAAATGACCTATCTTATCCATATTCATCTATTTATGCTTAATGATAGATGGCTATCGATCATCGAGTCACCGCCATATGTCACTGGGTTAAGGTCTTAAAGGCATTTATGAGATTTTAAGATTTATTTTGAGTGGTGCTTGTTTGTCATTGATAGACGCCCATCTTGGGGTCTTTTAAAAGATTTGCACACTTTCCAATAGAGAAAATCTTGGATAAAACCTATATTGGAATATCATATTAAAAATGAATTTTAAGAGGATTTACTAGCAGATTTCTAAAAAATTAGAATTGGAAAGGTTTCCAAGCTCTTTTCTTTCATGTTTAAACTAAAAATCCTAAGGCTTTCAAGGGAGAGAACATGCACTCTATATAAAAGACCAGCCACTTGAGAACAGAGAACCTAATTTCTATCCTTGGGTGCAGAAGCTTTCTGACCTCTTTTTCTTCAAAAAAACATATCTTATAGCTTTTAAACATGGAAATCAATGATTGGAACTTGAGTTGCAATTTTTAGAGTTACAGAAATAATTTTTCCTTAGCGTAAAATTCTAGGTCTAACTCTCTCCTTCATCAAGGTATGAATAATATATGAATTTGATTTTGATTTTACTTTATCTATTTTGATGCCATGATTATGTGGTCTAATATTATGTATGTTCATTCTTACATGTTTTTGTAATTCTCATAATGCCATGATTGCTTGAATATTATTCAAACATGTAAAACGACATGATCTAGGATTTTTCGCTCCATTAATGCATGATGTGTTGCTTGATTATAATTCTATTTTCATTGTTAAATTAGTTATTTAGCATGATTTAAATATGTTATTAGCTTTTAGCATTAGTTTTGGTATGTTTTAAAAGGTAGAATGTGTAATGGCCCAAATACCAGGTTGATCGAAAATAGTATTTTCCAATGGTAAATAGTGACATCGGGGTGAATAGTATCTTTAAGAGTTAAAAAATATTTTATTGAATCATTGGAAAGAGGAGGTTAGCAGGAGTCCAATAATATAATTTAGACTAAAAATGAGATTAAATGGGTCATCAAAAATCAAGAATAAGAAAAAAGTCATAGTTTCGATTTAATTAATGCCAGGGTTGGCTAAGGTTTGATCAAGAATTTAAAATAGCAAATAACTTATAAATATTATTGGAACTTCCGGATCTACATCAAACGAGATGTAGAATCATATGGTAAAGAAAAAGTAATTTTTCAGCTATATGAAAAATCAAACTGGTAAAAGTGGATCAAACCGAAAGATAGTCTTTGATTAATCCAAAAATATTCATGAAGCCTATTGAATATATTTTGAGAATTTTGGAAGTATTTTTAGGATGGTTTGAACTTAGGAAGAGAAAATTAATGATTTCAGTTTAAATAGTAATCGATTGACCGTGGATTTAACCAAGGCTTTAAAAACAACAAATGATCTTCAAAAATTGTAGAAATTTCCAGTTCAAATTTTATTAATATTTAAAATTATTTTATGGTGAAAAGTTAATTTTATAATGACACCAAAAATTATCTAATCAAATTAGTTTTAGTGAACCAGATCAGAAATAGACTTCGATTGAGCCAAAAAAAAATTTATAGAGGCTATATTATATATTTTAAAAATTATAGAATAGATTTTGAGTGAATTTGACTTTTAAAAGTGAGAGAAATAATTTTTGGATGCATAATGGACTTAAAATGGAAATTGGGCTAATAGTGGTTGAACCACTCTAGTTGGATCAGGTTCAGCCCATCTGCCACTTATAAATAGCCTAAATATCTAAATTTTCTAGAGACATCCACAGTCATCTCCGCTTCTCTTATTTTTGTTCTTCTTGGCCAAGTGAAAGATTTTCATTTCACTTAATTTCTTCATCTCATCTTCAATTCTCTTTCTAAATTCAAGCCCTTTAAGTGAAATCCAACTTCTCTAATGGATTATGGTATCTTCCAATCTTCATTTGAGGTGATTAAAGTGGAAGAAGTGAAGAAAAACCAAAAAGAAAAAGGTTATAAACAAAAGTCAAGTAAGTAAAATTAATTAATTAATTTAATTAATTTTATAGATATATTTAAGGGTGTATTTTATTATTATGAGGTTATATTGAATTAAAGAAGAATAAAATTGAAGAAAAAATGCTCATGAGGAATTCAACCACCTTTAGAGTTTAATAGAGATTATGGAATTTATATTGAGTAAAGTAATTGAATGAGGATCTAAGTTAGGAGAAAATGAATCTAAGATATGTGAAAACATAAATCCCTTGCTTTCAATTGATTTAGTAGAAATTATGGTTATGTATGCTATGTGTGTGTGAGATTCATATATGTATAAATGAAATAAATGTCATAAATATTATTAGTTATGTTAAAAATGATGATATGAGTAATTGAAATTGGAAGGAAAAAAATTTAAGGTGAAGAATTTTGAGATAGTCGAATATATATATAAGTATACTTAATGTATATTTTAAATGAAAATGTGTATTAAGTGTGTATTATGGATTATTGGTATATTATGAAATTAGATTGAAGAAATAAGAGGTATAAATAAATATAATATAAAATTTATACCATGATTAAATAGTATTTATAGTAAAATAATGGCAAAATTTGAAATGTTAATAAAAAGAATGAAAGTTAACATAATTTGAATAATAAAATAATAAAAATACCAAGGTTTATGTTGAATATTAGGGAATACTCAAGGCATATGAACATTAATTTTCATAATATAAAGTTGAAATAATGAAAAGAATGGAAAATGGCATAATTAGAGTGAAAAAGGACCAAAATGAAAAGAAATAAAAAGTTTAGGGGTAAAACAATATTTTTTTCCTAATGGTGAGATTAATGAGTAAAATGATAAAGTAATAATTGTAAAATATTAATTTAGTGAATTAATAGCCTAAAATGAACTTTTGTGAAGTGGAAGGATTAAAATATAATTTTGCATGAAAAAATTAAAATATGGACCAATTGGTAATTTTGTAAGCCAATAAATGAATGTGGAGTGAAAACAAGAAAACTAGTTGCAATTTTGTAATTAAAGTATAAAAAAGGTAATTTTTTAAATAGATAAAAAAATCAAGGACTAAATTGAAAAGTATACCCAAAGTAATGGTATTAATTGGTATGTAATTTATATAAATATTTTTAAGATTGAAATTGTATTACGTTTGAAATGAAATTGTTTAATTATGGTGAGATAATTCATAAATGAGTGGAAATAATGAATTATAATAAAAATGATGAATATGTCAAGCGATTAATGTACTAAAATGCAAAAGCAAGTAAAAAATCAGATGCATAAAATGATAAAAAAAAATTGAATGAATAGTATACTGAATTGAAAAGAAAGATCTACATGAACAGTGTACTGAATTGAAAAGAAAGAACTGAAAGAACAGTATACTAAAATGACAAGAAAGCATTGTATTAACAATGTACTGAACTGCAAAAACAAGTTGAAATGTCAAAAATGTGAAAAGTGATTCTAAAATGAGCAAAGAATGTTGCCCTTAGTCGTGGTCTGGCGATTTAAATCTATTTCAAGATATAAGTGGCTAACCATAAGGACACCTATACCACGATGTAAATCATGGCTACTTATTTTACTATGGTAGGATGGTAATGGCCTTCCATAGTTTCTGTCTGATTATTTGCTCTATTCTGATCTGATCTGAGGATTGGTCCTTTGAGATCATCTCTTACTGTACTATACTGTTGTGGGCCTATAGGATCCACATCCCATATATCCGATCTAAAGATTCCTGCCGGGAGTGTACTAGAGGCATAATGGTAATAATGACATAAAATTGCAAAATGTGAAATATGAATGGAAATGAAAGTGAAAAATGAATGAAATAAAAGAAAATAAAAAGTTAAGATCAAAATAATAACTTACTCAAATAATGAATTTAATGGGTAAAAGTGATAAAATAATTAAAGTATGTATGAGAATGATAAAATAATGAATGAAAAGCTTAAAAGTAATCCTTTGTAGTCTTGGAGGACTAAAATGTAATTTGCCATGAAAATGTTAAAACGAGCACCGATTGATAATTTGTATGCGAAATAATGGATTTAAAGTGAAAATAAATGAACTGATAGCAAAATTATAAATAGAATGTAAAATGTCAGTTTTAGAAATAATTGAATAATTAGGAAATCTGCATATAATTTGCCATAAAATGGTATATTTGTAATGAAATGATAAGTTACATGTCAAATAAGCAAATTAGTGTGAAGTAAAGATAAGTAGTGGAATTAGTATAAATAAATGGTAAAAGAAACCACCATTGTAATTTAACAAAAGTAGGGATTAAATCGAAATTATTCATGCCATAACAAGTAGGAGGTGTACACGGGTCTGGATCTTTTTGTACCGAACCGAAATACCAAAAAAAAAGATTCAAAACCAGACTGTACCGTTGACTTTTTTACTAGAACCGAACCAAATTGTACCGTTGACTTTATTTGGAACGGATATGAATATTTTACCTAGAACCGGACCGAGAACCTTATTGAATTGTACTGAAAGAACCGATATTTATTAATTATTATATACAATACTAGTAATTTATATATAAATATTACTTATAATTTTATTATATATGTACTACATAAATTTAACTTCATAATTATTTAAATTATATATTTTAAATTTTTAATACACAAATTTAAGATAATAATTAGTTAATAAATTAAACTAAATATTTTAATTATTAAGAATATAAATTTAATTATTATAATAATCATTCTATATATATGAAAATGAATTTGAATATATAACTAAGATAATTTGTATTTAATTTAATATATCTTTAATATCACTTAACTACTATTTTATTTTCTTTATAAATATCTATATTGAGATGTAAGTTAATTAATTTATCATATAAGTACTTTATCAATTAATTTCATTTACTTTGAGTATCAACTAACTAATATTCATATATTTTTAGGACAATACATTTATGAATATCTAAATTAATAATTTAATTAAATATATTTATTATATATAATAAAATATTACTAATTATTGTATTATATAAGTATATAATTATTTTACAAATTAATTTCATTTACTTTTAGTGTCATTCAACTAGTATTTATATATTTTTGTACAATACCTATATTAATAATTGAGTTGTAAATCAATAATGTGATTATATATAGTTATTGTATATAAAAATTTTATCAATTAATATAATTATATGAGTATGTAATTATCTTATCAATTATCTTTATATCATGAATGATTAAATGTACTTAAATGAGTACATATACTCTCAGTATCACTTAACTAACATTCATTAATTTTTTACAATACCCGTATGAATAATTGAGTATTTAAATTAATAATACAATTATTATATTAATGAAATTTTACCAATTTATATAATTATATATGTATATAATCATCTTAACAATTAATTTTATTTTCTTTCAGTATAACTCAACTAGTATTCATCTATTTTTACATAATATTTTTATGAGTAATTAAGTATGCAAATTAACAATATAATTATATATAATTATTATATTAATGAAAATTTACTAAATAGTGTAATTATATATGTATATAATCACCTTGCCAATTAACGTAATTATATAGGTATATAATCACATTAGCAATTAATTTCATTTCCTTTCAACATCAATCAACTAAAATTCATCTATTTCTAGTTATACACAATACTTATATAAGTAATTAAGTATTTAAATTAATAATATAATTGTATAAAATTATTATATTAATGAAATTTTATAATGTATTATACTAGTGTATAATCATTTTACCAATTAATTTCATTCATTTTACCAATTAATTTTATTTATTTTTAGTGTCATTTCATTTATTTTTAGTATGAATATATAACTAAAATAATTTGTATTTAATTTAATCTATCTTTAATATCACTCAACTACTACTTTATTTCCTTTATAAATATCTATATAGGTATGTAAGTTAAGCAATTTATCACATAAATACTTTATCAATTAATTTCATTTACTTTGAATATCAATTAACTAATACTCATCTATTTTTAGGACAATACCTATATGAATATCTAAATTAATAATTTAATTAAATATATTTATTATATATAATGAAATATTACCAATTAATGTATTAAATGAGTGTATAATTATTTTACCAATTAATTTCATTTATTTTTAATGCCATTCAACTAGTATGTACATATTTTCATATAATACCTATATTAGTAATGGAGTTGTAAATCAATAATGTGATTATATATAGTTATTATATATAATAAAATTTTATCAATTAATACAATTATATAACTATGTAATTATATTATCGATTAACTTTATTTATTTTTATATCATGAATGATTGAATGTACTTATATGAGTACATATACTCTAAATATCACTTAACTAGCATTCATCTATTTTTGCACAATATCTATATGAGTAATTGAGTATCTAAATTAATAATACAATTATATACAGTTATTATATTAATGAAATTTTACCAATTAATGTGTGAGTGTGTGTGTGTGTGTGTGTGTGTGTATACACCTTAGCAATATCACTCAACTAGTATTCATCTATTTTTGCTCAATATCTATATGAGTAATTGAGTGTGCAAATTAATAATATAATTATATACAATTATTATATTAATAAAATTTTGTCAATTAGTGTAATTATATATGTATATAATCACCTTACCAATTAATGTAATTATATGAGTATATAATCACATTAGCAATTAATTTCATTTCCTTTCAGCATCACTCAACTAACATTCATCTAATTTCGCACAATACCTATATAAGTAATTAAATATTTAAATTAATAATATAATTATATACAATTATTATATTAATAAAATTTTACCAATTAATTTAATTATATGAGTCAATAATCACTAGAGCAATTAATTTTATTTTTTTCGGTATCACTCAACTGACATTTATCTATTTTTACACAATACCTATATGAGTAATTGAGTATTTAAATTAATAATGTAATTATATATAATTTTTATATTAATAAAATTTTACCAATTAATGTAATTATATATGTATATAATCAGCTTAGAAATTAATTTTATTTCCTTTCAGTATCAACTAATATTCATTTATTTTTGCATGATATCTATATGAGTAATTGAATATTTAAAATAGTAATGTAATTGTATACAATTATTATATCAATGAAATTTTATCAATTAATTTAATTATATGAGTATATAATTACATTAATAATTAATTTTATTTCCTTTCAGTAGCACTCAAATAATACCATATGAATATATAAATTATGTATAGTTATTATATATAATAAAATTTTAGTTGTACATTTATAAAAGAATTTATAAATAAGAAAAAATTAAAATTTTTTGGAGCAAATGAAAAATTAAATTTGAAAATTTTTAAGAGAGAATATTTTTTATTTTGAGTTTTTAGGGGGATTAAAATTTTAACTTAAGAAATTTATAGTTTTTTTAAATATTAAAAAATAAATTATTTAATGAAAAAAATTAAAGGAGAACAGTTGCCCTTTCCCCTCAGCTCCCTTCCTCGCCACCTGCCTCTCCGCCTCTCACTATTGTACTCCACCTCTCACCATTGTGCTCCGCCATCCGCCTATCACCACTGCCTTCTTGCTCTCCTTGGTGACAGGTTCTGCTTTACGTTTTCATGTTCTTTTTTTCTTTCTATTTTTCCTTTTTGTTGTTAATTTGCTTTTTGATGGACTTTTGTTTAGATATCAGCTTTTGAATGTTTCATCAAGCATGAACTGGTGAGTAACTTTTTGCCATTTGATTTTTCATATTCCTATAAAAATCGGATTAAAGCTTGAAAAATTTGAGAATCAGGTTGTTTACTGAAATCAAAAATTTTTTTCTTTGTTCTCTTAATCTCTATCGTGCCTTAGGTCTGTGAGATTTAATTAAATGAAACTCAATTTCTGTTTTCTTTTTGTTTAGCTATTCCTTAGCTAATTCCCTCAAATTTTTAAGCAGGATAGAAATGGTGTTAGCAGGAGTATTTTTTTCTAAATCCCTAAAATCTTAACCTTCTGTGCTGCTGCCCTCTTTCCTTTGTCTCTGTTTCTCTACTCATCACCAAAAATTATGGTGCGTGGTCTTTTCGCTATTTTTGGAAAGAGGATGGTAGGGTGATTCACTTTTTTGCTGTTCAAGCGCCGATTTGGGAACCTCAAGAATAGAGTTAGCGACTTTGGGTGAAGAAAGGTTTGAATTAAGAGAAATTATGTTTGGCTCCTATAGAAGAGAGGTTTGCTCCGACTTTTTGTTGGAGTTGGGTCCGGTTTTACCATTAGATTAGGAGACTAGAGGTTGGTTCATTGAATTTGAGATTGCTATTGGTGGATTTATTATTATCTTTAATTGATTAATGGATATGTGTTTACATTACATGAGTAAATATTGAAGAGCCACGTGAGGCAAGCAAGGCAGAGAAGCGAAGAGTAGCTGCTACCATTAATGCCTCTGCTTTCTGTTTCTTAAACAAATGTGTTTTTCATTTATAGGACGGATCCACACTTGCCAGATATGCCTATATTTTATGCTAGTGATGTCTTCTTGAAATTGACTGTGACTGTGATATTCATAGTCCTTAAATACCCGATTAGTTTCATTTCATGACATTACTTCAATTTAGTGTATGGCATATGAATAGTAAAAAAATGGAAAATGCTCAGATGCTTATCTTAATTTGTTATGTTTTGGAGGTTATGCTAGGAATGAAGTCTTGGGATGCAACTGTAGATTTTTAACTGGAGTTGATGCAGATAGAGCAGTTCTTGATCAAGCATCCATTTTGCATCAAGTTATAGAATATATTATTTTTATTATGTGATGACTTAAGTGGAGATATTGTTTACTAAAAACTCATGTTGCTAACAATTGTTTCTTAGATAAAGGAAAGCATTCAAGCCCAACAAGCATGCACAGTACGTATCTTAAACTACAGGTTGATATTTATGTGTTTGAGAGGAACTGGGTTTCTTTTCATTTTTTCTTATTAAAGGTTTTTGTCTCTTATTAGAAAGAATAAAAGTACTTTTTGGAATCTTCTTTACATATCACTAGTTCGTAATGATATTGGCAAGGTACTTTGCATGTTTAAACTTCCCCTTCCGCCTTTCTTTGTATTATTCATTTATTGATATTGTGACAGATTGGGAACCTTCTCACATTGAAACAATGCACGTCTCAATTTTAGATGATGAAGAGAGCATTTCATATCATTTTTATAAGACTTTCATTTTCTTTGTCTGAAATTTGTATGGCTTCCTGAAATGGTTGTCAGCTAAGAGTAAATGTTTTCTATTATAGACCTTGGAAATCATTTCAACATAAAAAAAAACCCTTTTTTATATCGAGGAGGAAACCTTAAATTTTATGAACATTATTTTATGTGTAACTAGAAATAAGCTATGATTAAGAGCTGAGGATTCAATATTAGCCAGATACCTTTTGTATAGATAGCCAAAAATGGAGACAAAATTTAATTATATAACTATGTACCTGTACATGTAAAGAAATTCAATAATACATCATATATTTGCACATTTAAAATACATCATACATGTTTGCTTATTGGATTCTCAAATAGAGCATCATAGGTATAAATAATTTAATAGATACATGGATTGACAAATGATTAATGTTGTCTATTTTAATTTCTTAAAACATACAAATTTTTAAAAATATTAAATTATCCAAAATATCGGATTGTATTGTATTGTTTGATTTCGAAAGAACTGAAAAACCATACCGAACTGTACTGAATTTTTATAAAATTTTATTGAATTATCCCGAATTTTCAAGATAGTTACAATACTTAATTTTTAAAATATTCCAAATTTTAAGACAATACAGAGATTTGTAAATCTCTGAATTGGATCGTAACGTATACACCCTTAATAACAAGTATTAAAAATGAAAGAAAGGAAAAAATTAAACCTTAAGAGTAAGTGTGGCTAAAATAAAAAGATCTTTTTTAAGATAAGTAATTGGATAAATGCCTAAATGATTGTGTAATAAATAAAAAAATAAAGATAAATTCCCAAGTAAAAATGGAATGTAAGTAAACGTATCTATAAAGAGTGAAAAGAATTGGTATTAAAATATAAAATGATAAGAAAATAGTATTTTAAGAATCAAAATTTGTAAATTGCATAATGAAAAATAAATGAAGTGTATAAATAAGCTTAGTTATTGATATTAAAGTGATTAATTATAATTGAAAGTTAATATGGTAAATAAATGAAAGATAATCACAAAAATGACAAATGTATCCTACTTAATGATCGAAAAGTTTCCATATTGAATGCATGTATGCATGATTGTTTGATGCACCTCAAAATGATAACATAAATAGCTAATGTTAAAGAATGCTTATGGAAGCATGCATGTGTGTATGCATGTGCGTATGCATGCATGTATGTGTATGTGTGAATGATATTTTTGTGGAAAGTTTGGGATATGTATCCACCACTAGGTATTTTGATGCTCAGTATGTAGTTTGTTAACTGCGCCCAGGTTTTAAAGATAAAGTGATGTGTAGCCGATGCTACAGTATTGATCAAGAGCAAAGCAGGGTTCAAGGATGGTTGTAGGCATGGCATATATATTTGAGTATATGGAAGGTATAGAATGTGAATTATGCTTGTGTAATATTTTAATCATTGACATGCATACACATACACATAGACATACACATACACATACACATACATATGCATATATATGTATGTGTGAATGATATTTTTGTGGAAAACTTGGGATATATATTCACCACTGGGCCTTTTGATGCTTAGTACATAGTTTGTTGACTGCGCGTAGGTTTTAAAGATAGAGTGATGTGTAGCCGATTCTACAATATTGATTAAGATTAAAGCATCATTTAAGAATGTTTGTAGGCATGGCATGTATATATGAGTATATGGAATGTATAAAATGTGAATTATACTTGTGTAATATTTTAATCATAGATAAGTTTACCAAATTGATATGTTATCTGTACTTAATACATTTGTGATTTAAGAAAAAAAAATTAGCAGATGGTTTAATGTAAACATTTTTGTTATCACCATTTTATTTGTGACATCCAATCACTGTACATTCAGTACAGTGAATAAGGGTGTTACAGAATGTGCATGCTTAGGATAAAATTTGAGATTCATTATTTTATTGCATTTTGTTAGCTTTTTCTTCTGCTTCTCCTATGACAAACGGGAAAAAACCCCCACAGACGCCCGCCGATCATGCCAACCGACAGGACATCATTAGACTTCCTTTTTATCCCATCCCTTGATTCCTGCTTAGCCAAATGTGTCTTTGTGTAGGCCGTTTGTGACCCTTGTTCGGCCTATTTCATGGAATTTTATATTTATTTCTCACATTTAATTGATTTGCATGCTTAGGCACATGTTTAGGTGTTATTTTAATTCTGTCTTATGCATTTTTAACATTCTATTTGTGTGAACTTTCATTCCAGAATACATGTATACTTTATTTTATATTTAATATTTATTTTTATTTGTCATAAACTAACTGTTTATTTTCTTCGTGTTTGTGAGAAACTAACTTTATTTGAATGGAATTTTGGAGACTTTAGGGTCAAAATGCCTAGGAAAGCTGCCATTGATGGTTCCTAACTCTTTATTTTATTTTTTATTTATTTTCTTTTATTTTATTCATTTATCACTTTATATTTATGTTTATTATTTTTAGATTTATTTGGGAATTGTAATAGGTAGTAATAAAAAAAATTTTGCACGTTAAATGATAAAAATAACTTAAAATTATTTTTTCTAACTAATTGGGTTTTTCTTAATAAAATGGACTAATGTCCCATTTTTCATTCCAAATCCACACTTGAAAAGAAGAATCCTCATTTTCATTAAAATTTAGATCACTCATCCTATGTTTTCAAAAAAATTAACAAGGATTCTTCACTATTTTATAAAATATGCATAACAGAACCAACTTTTCCAACTTAAAAAAGCCCCAATTTATGTATGGCAATTTCTTTATTTCCTTTTGGATAATTTGCTTATGTAATATTTTTATTTATTTCATTGCTTTATTTATGTGTTTGATGTGTTTATTTATTTATTGTTTATGCATCGTGTGAAAAGGAAGGTATTGGATTTATATTAAAATTCATTTATAAAGAACACCTAATTAAGGTACAAGTAAGAGTGATATCTTGAACACCATATCTGGTACAAGCATCATATGGTTAGAATTATTTTCAATGTTTTGTTTGGTGGCAACTTGATGTAGATATTATGAAGAGATTGAATGAACAGAAGGATCCATTGAGGTTTCTAGATGGACCAATTACAAACAGAAGAGCCAAGAAGATCAATGAGAAATTGCAAGCATTTATGCAATCGTTCATTAAGGAAGAAGTATTCTATCGCGAGCGTTGCATCCTTCTCGGGCATAATAAAAAATGGATTGGCAATGTTGAGAGCAAATCTAAAAGAGTTCAACAAAGCTTGAAGATGGTGCACATACTAAGAATTAAGGTGGACTATGAAGAGAAGTTTTGAGCATGTGCAATGCTTAAGTTTAGGCCTATTTAAGTTGGGCTTTATTTTAATTTTTATACGAGACTTAATTAAAATGTGTGTTTATTTTTTGATTTATTGTTTGGGCCTTCCAGGAAGCCCATTTATTTAGTTTTAAATTCACTTTAAGTCATCTTAATTTAGGAAGGATCAAGAATTAATTAACCTAGCCCATTCTTCTAATGACTCTAGGTTAATTTTTTAGCTTTTAAATACCTTGTATTGCTATAGCTTGACAGCAGACTTTTCTAATTATTAATCAAAGAATTGATTCATTCATGAATTGAGGCTTGCCAAAGTGAGAGTTCTTACTTTGATGTTGTTTTAAGAATTGGGTTATTCAATTTTTACTTGCGTAGTTTTATTTTTTATCTTATTTCTACTTTAGGTTTTAATTTCCTTTGAAATTAAGGTTTGAAGTATTTATCCTTTCAGATTGTATGTTAAGTTTATGAACAACTAATTTGATTTGGGGTTTGGGATTCTATTATATCCTAGGATTCTGTATCATTTGGTATCAGAGCTTAAGGTTGCTGCTTGAAAAAACTATCAATTTTTATTTTTCTTTATATTCATAACTAAGTTGAATATTGTTTGATGAACTAATGGAAAAGGAGATAAATAAAAGAAGGTCTTAGTCTTTGTGCTGTTCCCGCACTACTTATGTCAGAGAAGGATCAGACTTAGAAAATGTGCATTAATTATCATGTTATCAACAAAATCATGGTAAAGTATAGACATTCTATCCCTAAACTTGATGATATGTTCGATGAATTGTGTGATACATGTTATTTCACTAAAATTTCTCTTAAAAGTGGATACTATCAAGCTAGGATAAAATTAAGGGATGATGGAAAACAACTTTTAAGACAAAGTATGGTTTATATGAATGGTTATTTATGCCTTTTGGGTTAACTAATGCACCTAACACTTTTATGAGATTGATGGACAATATCTTACTTGAATTCTTTGGTAAATTTGTTGTTGTTTACTTTGACGATATATTCATTTATAGTAGATCTTTAGATGAGCATATAGGTCATATTAGAGCTGTATTGAAAGTACTAAGGATGAAAAGTTGTATGCAAATGTGAGTAAATGTACTTTTTGCTGTGACAAAATGAAATTTTTAGGATTTGTAATGTCAGTTAAGGGTATAGAAGTGGATGAAGAGAAGGTTAAAGTCATTCAAGAATGGCCTATGCCTAAGACAGTTAGTAAAGTGAGGATTTTTAATGGACTTGCTAGTTTTTATAGGAGGTTTGTGAAAGACTTTAGTACTATAACTGCTCTATTGAATGAAATTATTAAAAAGGATGTGCCTTTTGAATAGAGTGAGAATCAAGAAAATACCTTTAGGTTGCTTAAGGAAAATCTATGTACTGCTCCGGTTATAAGTTTGCCTAATTTTGATAAAGTTTTTAAAATTGAATGTCATGCTTTCGAGTTAGGTATTGGTGTTATTTTGACACAAGATAGGAAACCGATTGGATACTTCAGTGAAAAACTTAGTGGAGCTGAATTGAGATATTCCACCTATGATAAAAAGTTCTACACTTTGGTGAGAGCTTTGGAGGTTTGGCAACATTACATTTTTCCAAGAGAGTTTGTGATCTACATCGATCACAAGTCACTTAAACATTTGAAGTCTCAAAGTAAGCTGAACAAAAGACATTTAAAGTGGATGGAATCCGTGGACACTTTTCCATATGTGATCCATTACAAAAAAGGTAAAGAGAATGTGGTAGAGGATGCACTTTTGAGAAGGTATTCCTTAGTCTCTACTTTAAGTTCTAAGTTGCTAAGATTTAAGTATATTAAGGATATGTATGCTAAAGATTCATATTTCCATAATGTGTTTAATGCATGTGAACTTGTTGCATTTCAGAATTTTTATAGGCATGATAGATATTTGTTTAGAGAAGGAAAATTATGTGTGCTTATATGTTCTTTGAGAGAGTTGCTTATTCGTGAAGCACATTATAGGGGTTTAATGGGACACTTTGGTGTACTCAAAACTTTAGATGTATTGCATGAACATTTTTATTGGCCTCATATGCATAAAGATGTTGAGAGAATATGTAAGAAATATATTGCATGTAGGCAAGCTAAATCTAAAGTTAAATTGCATGGTTTGTATACTCTTTTATATATCTATGTACTTTGTGTTAGGTTTACCTAGGACAAAAAGGGATAAAAACAGTATTTTTGTTGTAGTTGATAGGTTTAGCAAGATGGCAAATTTTATCCCTTGCTATAAAACTAATGATGCTACGAATGTTGTTGATTTGTTCTTCAGGGATGTTGTACATTTGCATGGCATACCTGGGATAATTGTATCGAATAGAGATGTAAATTTCTTGAGCTACTTTTGGAAAACTTTATGGGAAAAGTTGGGAACTAAATTGTTGTTTTCAACTACTTGTCATCCTCAAACAGATGGATAAACTGAAGTAGCTAATTGAACTTTAGGAACTTTATTGTGTGCTATTGTTGGTAAGAATTTGAAAACATGGGAAGAATGTTTGCCATTGATTGAATTTGCCTATAATTAAACTGTTCATTCTTCTATAGGTTTTTCTTCATTTGAGATAGTTTATGGTTTTAATCTTTTAACTCCTTTAGATTTAATGCCTTTACCTGTGCATAAGATATTTAACTTAATTAGATGGATCAATAGTTAATTAACCTAGAATGTTCTTCTAATGACTCTAGGTTAATTCTTTAGCTTATAAATACCTTGTATTGTTGTAGCTTGATGGCAGGCTTTTCTAATTATTAATCAAAAAATTGATTTATGCGTGAATTGAGACTTGTCAAGGTGAGAGTTCTTACTTTGATGTTGTCTTAAGAATTGGATTATTTAAGTTTTACTTGTATAGTTTTCTTCTTCATCTTATTTCTTTTTTATGTTTTAATTTCCTTTGGAATTACGATTTGAAGTATTTATCGTTTTAGATTACATGTTAAGTTTTTGAACAATTGAATTGATTGGGGTTTGGGATTCTTTTGAAACCTAGGGTTTGACATCACAACTCCATGATACCTATCTATTGGTCCCACTTAGACACCATCGTAGGTTGACTACCAACAGCACCAAAAACTTCATCAGTGTCTAGTAAGTATACTAGATTAGCTAGTAATACAAAAAAATATAGATTAAAACCCCAAATATCAAACCCAAAGGAAACTTGTGTTTGTATAAAAAAATTTGAACTTTAGAATGAAATTTATGTGTAAAAGAGAGAAGAAAAATCCCAAAGGTTATGATTTTGAAACTAAATTAAAATTGAAAACATAAAAGTAAACAACTAATTAAAATAAACAACTGACGTAAATAAACTAGATCTTAAATGAAAGCAAGTAAACAGATTTGGGAAAAATCAATATTATAATAAATTTCACTAAAGGACTATCCACCTTAATTTGTACTGCAATGACTTAATTTTAATAGAAATACCGGTGATTATGAAAATCAAATGAAATAAAGCCTAATACCTTGAATCAATAATATCTTTCTTAAGCATCAAATACTCATTTTAAGAATAATTTAACACTTAGCATAAAAACCTAGTTTATATTCCTAAATATTCATTGAATTTTTTCACAAGATATTTCAACTTCAATTTATCCTTAGTTCCTCCTCTCTTAGTATTAATCCTCATTCTCAATACACAACTATCTCAAAGTCAGAAAATAATTATACACAGATAATAAAAGTTTAACCAAATAACATGCAAATCAATGATAGTGCCAAAGCCAATTTTTAGCTATTGCTTCAATAAACCAACAATTAATATTAACACAATCAAGGACAAGAATATACTTAAATCAAGAAATTATCAACTAATATTAAAATTAAAGCTCAATCAAGTCATCACAATACAAATTAAGGTTTTAAGTATCCTTTAGCGAAAGTAAAGAAATTACTCACTGCTCATATTGAAATTTAAAGCTAAACTAATAAGAAGAGTAAAAAAAGAGTTACAGAAGCTCCCTTGATCAACTTGTACAGAAAAATCAAAGAAAACCTCCTGCTCTTTGATTTTGTTACTCACAATTACAGAAAAAGATCTAAAGAACGTAAAAATAAACTAATTAAGTGATGAAGTTGCTACTTGATGATTTTTCTACTTGATGATCTTGTTCTGGTGTTCTTTTCGAGTATTTATAGGAAAAATAAGGAATTCTAACTTCTGAAGCTTTCTAAATTAGAATAGGAAAAGAATTTGTTAATTAGGAAGTTTCATCAAACTGGAACTGTTGATACACAACCAAGCAAGCTGAAGACTTAATTGATGCATTGCCATATGATGGTTTCTCTCTTGGGATGCACGGTCAAGTGGGTTTTTTCACTTTGAGATGCATGGCCGAATAAGCTTAAATAGCCATACACGGTCTAGTGAAGATTTTGCCTTAGTGATGCACGACCATGCACAGGCATACTGTGACTTGTACAATTTTCATCTTTTGGCTCATTTTTCTTATTTTCTTCATACTCAGCCATTTAAAATTTCATCCACGGTAGTACTAAACATCTCTAGAATGAATGTTGATTTTCTGGCTTTAATTCCTTAAAATTATGATTTTAACCTAGAAATTTTCATTTCTTTTATTTAAGCCTTTTTTTCTTCATTTTGGCCCTGATAAATACTAAAATTTACAATTAACCCTTAAAACAATTATTTAGCCAATTAAACCAAAATTCAACTAAATTAAAGCTAAACTAACTTAATAAAACACCTAAAATTACCCTAAAAATATCATATAATTCACAACTATCAAAATACCCCACACTTAAACCTTGCTCATCCCTGAGCAAATTAGAACAATCCAACTCCTCAAAATAATCAAACTCAAATAAAGAATTGTGCATTTCAAAATCAAGCTTAGCAATTAACAAGAGCTCTAAATAAAATTTTCAACTAGAATAAATTCAAACAAGACAATATAAGTTAGTTTCCATGTGTGAGTGCAAGATAAAAATATTTTAAGCATTTTTCACAAATTAAAACACCAATGCAAATTCATAGTCAAGTTTAGAATGAATGTACACATAAGCATACAAATGGTTTTACACTTGAAACTCTAGAAACACTATAGGCCTCTCCTTTAGCATCAGAACTCAAAGGTCATCTTTGCTAAACAACTCAAAAACAAAACTTAGAATCATTTAGGTCTTTTTAAAGGTTATGATGGGGCTAAGGTATTGGCTATCAAATAAGGATTAAAAGATAATCAATGAGAAATAGCCACTCTAAACTCGAAAAAAATCATAATCCTAAAATTTCAAACGTTTAAGCACTATTTCTTCATCCAACTTGATTACTTAACCCTTTTTTAAACATTGAACATACCCTAGCAGAAACAATAAAATTGAATTCCCCCTCACCTTGCTTAGTTTTACAAATTTGAGAAGTTCCCATTTCATTCCTTGTAAAGACCCCACACTTAAAATTTTGCCATATATGCTAGTTTTTTTAACTAGCTTATTTTACTAGCAATTTACAATGACGGAGGTAGCACAAGGATATTATACAAGCACTTGACTTTAATTCATAATTCTTGCCCTAAATGAAACAACTATTCTCATTACACTTAATTGTACTATCCAATAAATGTAAATTCCTCTAAATCTAGAGTGGCCAATTTTAGAGGGTAGATAAAGGCTTTTAGGTTATATAGTTAAAAGATGAGTGTAACAAGAACGAAAATATGGCATGCATTAAGTATACCTCATTAAGTGTAAATTGGCTAACAAAGATTAAAAACAGTAAAAGGGTAGGAAACTAGTCTTCTTATAAGCTCCATAAGAAAAATTTGTCTAGATCACTTTCTAAGCTGCTTGAGTTATTTTTATGCTTCAAAGGGTGATGAGGAAGGTTATAGTGTTCTAAAATTCCTTACTCTACTATTTTATTGCATTGGTTTTTCTAAGTAACAAAAACTGGTCTTAAGTGCTTCAAAAAGAAGAAACTAACAGATTTTAATCAAGTTGAAAATTAAACTAACTAGAGATTTATCAAACAACATACTTATTCTACTGCTAAGCAAAGATTCTAACTTGCACAATCTAAAATTCAAGTTCAACATGTTCAAAATTTTGAGGCAAAAATCAGGGCAAACTAAGTTTTTGTGCAAACTAGGTGATAATCTAAAACTACATTCCGTTTCTAGCAAGCCTTGCAAACTTTGAAAGCAAAGAAACTAAAGTTGCATTAAAAGTTACTATAGTAATATCATAAACACAGAATTCCAAATTGAAACATAAAAAAAAATAAAAAACATCAACATAAAAAACAAATTCATGAACTAAAATGAGGGTAATATGTGTCGACTTTCTGAACCAAAATTGAGCTTAGTAAGCTCTACCTACTCCCTTCCAAAAATTTTTCTTTTCACAGCAAATGGAGAGTTGAACTAAGATGATATAGTCGGGGGTGGCAGGTAGCATATCCAAAAATAGTATCTTGCATAGACTCAATCCTACCTTGCATCCGATCCAAACATTTCTGCTGGGAATCCAATCAATTACTCAACTGGTTAAGATGACCTTCTAGCTCGGGTGTAACTGTATCATCTGCGGATGGATCCTCTGCTTGAGCTGTACCATCTACCTACTGTGCATCCTAATTCTCTTCAAAATGAATACCATTTTCCTACAAATACTCCTCTCTTGTTGTCCACTAACAACGTGGCCTAGGCAACAAGATCTTCATTCTTTTAAGTATGATGTTGTCAATGCAAGGTATGTCCCTATCAAGTGGATCACCTAAGGTGGGGTGAACAATCGCCTCTGCTAGAACCGTAGCAATCCAACCAATGGAAATGACATGAATATTAGATGGCATATTCTGTAATTCCTTTATCCTCTGTGCTATAATCAAAGCACCATTAATGAAAATACCATCGATCATACAGCGAAGGAGGATACACTAGGATGCATTAACTGCACTGAGGTTATTACAAAAATTGAAAACACTTTTGGATAAAAATTGATGAATAATTCTCAAAGCATGATCCCTTAAAGTATGAACTTTACACCTTCCTCCTTTCTATGGCTAAGGATTCAGTGGATCTCGAATTCACACCCAATTCTCTTTAGCAGATATATCAAACAACTCCACTAAGGCATCTAGTAAAAATCCTAAATGTTTCAAAAACTGCTTAAAAGTCATAGAGTAACCTCTCTACCCAAGTTTAAAACCCATTGTACTAGTATTGTCATTATTTCCCTTAAAATAACACTCGGAGTATAAGAAATCATAAGCAAGGTTTGGATAAAATTTGGGCTTATGATCAATAAATGATTCCCAAACAATACACTGAATCAAGGGTACCACCTCATTCCATAGGTTTTCAGCAAGAATATTTAGCAAGAACTAACTAAGATACGTGATATGAGCTTGAAAAGCTCATAAATATTATGTTTTAATGTGTATTTTTATTTAGTATTGTGTTTTATTTTGGTATTTTATCTATATTTTGTTGCTTTTATGTGTTTGGTATGTGTGTGGTTGTTTTATTTATTTTATAGGAGGAGGGAATGAATTTAAGCTTAAAGAAGTCAATTAGAAGAAGGAGAGGAATGAGAGTTGCAATGGCTGTGTCGCGAGCGTGACACAGGAGGAGAGCTCATGACAGCATAAGGGAGAAAGAGCCAGGACAGCAGCCAGAAGCGTGCAATGTCGCAAAGGCGACAATGAAGGAGAGCTCCAGCAAAGCCAGTCAAGCGTGAGCATGTCTTATCACGAACGCGACAAGTGTCGCGAGGTCGCGACAAAGGATGGATGAGCAGTTGAATTTTTGAAGTGATGCAATTTTTTATGAACAATGGCAACTTTTGTGAAAGGTTATCTTTGAATAGCCATATGTTTTAGAGAGGCATATATATGCCATGTGAACAAATTTTTAGTGTGGAATTCTGGATTTTGATTTTTGTGATCTTGAGAACAATATATTTTTTTTTAGTTTTTTACTTTATCTTTTCATGACTTGAAGAGGAGACAAAAGCAAGGGAGAAGACATCTTGTGTGAAGGGAAAAAGGGTTGAGAGATCCCCTTCTCCTTGTTCTTATGTTTTATTTTTCTTCCTTGTAATCTTTTAAAATGAATATTATATTGGCATTTGATTATATATGAAAAAATTTCTATTTTCATTTATAATATTGATCTTTGATTATAGTATTTGCTATTAAAACTTTATTAGTATCATTATAAGTTAAGAAAGACGACCTTAGATATGCAATTTCATTTCTGAAAATCAACATAATAGTCATAAATAAGGGAGTTAGCGAGAGCAACGTCTTATTGAAAGTTAATAGGAAATTCATTATCAAAGCATAGTTTGAGAGATCACATGTGGAGATAATTGTTATAGGTTGGTAGATAATCTTAAAATGTGTTATTAAAATTAACTGGTTCATTAACAAGAGTTGAGAATTAGTACTTTAATTGCATGTTTTAGGCAATCTAATTCATGTCGAGAGAGTGGATTAGAAATTTATTCCAACTTGGCTTACTAATGAGATTAAAAATTATAATTAAAATAATGGTATCAAATGCATGATTATTTAATTTCATAATATTTATTGTCTTCTTTGATTATACTTATCTAGGATTTGATTAATTTATGCAATAGAGTAGTTAGAATTAATTTCCACTCATGAACATCGTAAACAAGATTAAAATTAAGTAGTAATAGTGGGTAATTAAAATCAACAATTCCTCGTGAGATCGATATCTGAAGTACTATAATTGGTACACCGTATACTTGCGGTATTAAGCTTCTAGAAAAAGCATATCAAGTTTTTGGCGCCATTGCCGGGGAACTTTGATTGATTTAATTTATTACATTATGAACCTTGATTTAAGATTTTGGATTATGATATTTAATTTGATTTTATTTGGTTTAAATTTTCAAGATTTTATAGTTCATGCCGCGTATAAGGAGTTCGCGAGAAGAACTTGAACCGTTAAATCTAGAGATAGAGAGATTCTTATTGAGTAACCGTAAGTAAAATAAAAAGAAGAATCGGAATAGGAGAATTGTTATGGCTGAAGAAGACAATCCACTGCTATTAATGGACTTTGCCACGCCAGCATTAAGTGGTGCTCAACAAGGTGTGGTAATACCCACGGTAAACGTAAACCAATTTGAAATAAAACCATTACTTTTACAAATGATTCAAAATAGTATACAATTCTATGGTTTGGCAAATGAGGATCTAAATGCTCATTTGGCAAATTTCTTAGAAATTTGTGATACTTTTAAGATTAATGGAGTTTCGGCGGATGCAATCAAGCTTAGACTTTTTCCTTTTACATTGAAGGACAAAGCAAAAGCTTGGTTGAATTCCCTTACTAGGGGTTCTATCACAACTTGGGACCAATTAGCCCAAGCCTTTTTATCAGAATATTTTCCCTAGCAAAAACTGCTAAAATTATAAAGGATATTACCACTTTTGTTCAACATGACGCTAAATCTTTGTATGAGGCATGGGAAAGGCTCAAAGAATTGCAGCGAAGTTGCCCACACCATAATCTTCCAAAGGAGTTACTGATTAAAACATTCTATAACAGTGTAAATCCAACAACTCGAGGCACCATTGATGCTGCAGCTGGGGGATCTCTTATGAGGAAGACCACGGATGCTACATTCGAGTTATTGGAAGAAATGTCAATGAATAACTACATGAGGCCAACCGAGAAAGCTAAGGAGACAAATTTCTCCAATGTGAGGGGAGTTCATGCGGTAGATTCGGTAGTAGCTTTGCAGGCTTAAGTGGAGCAATTGACTCAGAAAATTAATAGCCTAGGTATGGGTAGTAATCCATCTAGTGGGTGTGGTATATGTGGACAATTGGGCCATAGAAGTGAAAGGTGTAATTTGGGTATGGCAAGTACTAAGGAACAAGTTAGTTTCATCCAAGGACAAGGAAGGGGAAACCCATATTCAAACACTTATAACCCCGGTTGGAGAAACCACCCGAATTTTTCTTGGGGCAATAGTAGTAACCAAAATAGTGTTGTGGGGTTTCAACAACCTCAAGATAGGTTTGGTGCCTTGGAAGTAAAGATGGATAGATTTTTGGAGGGCATAAATATGAAGTTTAATGCTCAAGAGGAGTCCCAAAAGAGGGTGGAAACTAAGTTTGATCAAATAACCAAGAATCAAGCTTCATCCATTCATAATTTGGAAGTTCAATTGGGGCAAATTGCCAAGGCTCTTCCATCGCGAGTACAAGGGAATTTAGCAAAAAATACGGAGGACAACCCAAAAGAGCATTTAAAGGCCATAAATTTGAGGTCAGGAAAGTCTTATCACAATGAATTTGTTACCACTAACAAGTTTGGTAGTGTGCAGGAACATAAAGAGCAAGATGAGTTTTGTGTCGCGAGCGCGACAGGAGAAGGAGCACCACCATCGCGAGTGAGAAGGCTGTCAAGAGCGCGCCAATTATAGTGGAAAAGCCTTTTGTCGCGAGCGCGATGAATTGGGTTGCACAAGGGAAAATTTCAAAGGTTTTTCAACCATGACCACCATTTCCACAACGATTGAAGCAAGAGAATCAAGATAAGCAATTTCAATATTTTCTTGATAAATTGAAACATGTGCATATAAATTTAAATTTTGTTGAGGCTATAACACAAATTCCTAACTATACAAAGTTTCTTAAAGATTTAATTGCTAAGAAAAGAAGTTGGAAAGATGTTTCAACCATTGAATTGACTGAGGCATGTAGTTCTATCATAAAAAATAATTTGCCTACTAAGCTAAAAGATAATGGTAGTTTCACCATTCCACGCATTTTAGGAGATGTTGAGTTTCCTAAGTGTTTATACGATTTAGGGGCCAGCATTAACCTTATGCCATTATCTTTTTTCAAGAAGTTGGGGTTAGATTATGTTAAACCTACTTCAATGGTTTTACAATTAGCTGACCAGTCCATTAAAAAACCATATGGTATAGTGGAAGATGTTTTAGTTAAGGTTGACAAATTTATTTTGCCTGTCGATTTTGTCATCTTAGATTTTACATATGATGTGAAATGCCCATTGATTTTAGGGAGACCTTTTATGAGAACAGGTAGGGCATTGGTTGATGTCTATGAGGGTTCATTAATTTTGCGAGTGGGGGATGATAGTGTAGAATATCTCATGGATAGGGCATTAAGATACCCCATAAAGGAGAATATATGAATGAGAATAGATGTCATTGATGCTTGTGTTGTAACAGTATTTAATGAAGCAGATGTAGATGAAGAGGTCTTTAAGAGAGAAGTTAGTGGGAAGGAAGAGCAAGAAGGTGCAAGGCCAGAACACTTATATCAAAATGTGCACCTATACCACCTTCAATTGTAAGTCCTCCTACGGTAGAGTTGAAAGAGCTACCTAGTCATTTGAGGTATGTATTTCTTGGTTTAAATCATACTTTACCTATCATTGTGTCTAATAAACTTACTAGTAATCAGGAATTTCTGCTAGTAGAGGTGGTTAAAAAGAGAATAAAGAGTATAGGTTGGCAAATTTTGGATTTGCAAGGAATTAGTCCTAATGTTGTTATGCATAGGATTAATATGATAGATGATTGTCAACCTAGGGCAGATAGGCAAAGGAGACTTAACCCTAATATGAAAGAGGTAGTTAAGAAAGAGGTCATCAAATTGTTAGATGCTGGGATTATCTATCCAATTTTGGATAGTTCTTGGGTGAGCCCAATACATTGCATACGTAAGAAAGGAGGTATGATAGTAGTTGGGAATGAGAATGGGGAATTGATTCCTACTAGAACCACCACGAGTTAGAGGGTTTGTATTGATTATAGGAAGTTAAATTCAGCTACTAGGAAGGATCATTTTCCTTTACCCTTCATTGATCAAATGTTGGAAAGGGTAGCTAGGCATTCTCATTATTGCTTTTTGGATGGGTATTCGGGTTATTTTCAGATTTTTATATACCCTAGTGACCAGGAGAAGACTACTTTTACTTGTCCATATGGCACTTTCGCCTATAGACGTATGCCTTTTGGGTTGTGTAATGTACCTGCAACTTTTCAAAGATGCATGACCTCTATCTTTAGGGATATGATGAAGGACATCATGGAAGTTTTCATGGATGATTTTTCAGTATATGGAGATTCATTTGAGTTATGTTTAAATAATTTAGATAGAGTGTTGGCTAGGTGTGAGGAAACTAACCTAGTGCTTAATTGGGAAAAGTGTCACTTCATGGTTGAAGAGGGTATAGTTCTTGGCCATAAGATTTCTAGTAGGGGCATTGAAGTAGATAGAGCCAAGGTTGAATTGATTGAGAAATTGTCTCCACCCACTACACTTAAGGGCATTAAATCATTCTTAGGATATGCTGGTTTCTATAGAAGATAAATTAAGGATTTCTCACTAATAGCTAAGCCTTTAACTAATTTATTGGTTAAGGAAGTGCCTTTTGAATTTTTTGATGATTGTATGCATGCTTTTAATTCTTTAAAAGAAGCCCTTACAACTACACCCATAATTACTTCTCCTAATTGGGATTTACCTTTTAAGATTATGTGCGATGCAAGTGACTTAGCAATAGGTTGTGTGTTAGGTCAAAGGATTGTTAAGCATTTGCATGTGATTTACTATGCTAGTCATACTTTGTCACCACCTCAAGTGAATTATACAACCACTGAAAAAGAAATATTGGCTGTTGTCTTTGCATGTGATAAGTTTAGGTCTTATTTGTTAGGATTTAAAGTTATAATCTATACGGATCATGCAGCTTTGAGATATTTGTTTGCTAAGAAAGATGCTAAACCTAGGTTGATTCGTTGGGTTCTTCTATTGCAAGAATTTGATCTAGAAATTAAAGATAAGAAAGGCTCTGAAAATTTAGTAGCTGATCACTTATCTAGGTTAGAAAATGCTAAAGGACCACTAGGGGATAGTCATGAAATCAATGAATCTTTCCCGGATGAATCTCTTATGTCAATAAATTATAAGTATGTGCCTTGGTTTGCAGATTTTGCTAACTTTCTTGCTGCAGGAATTATCCCTTATGGATTGACATGGCAACAGAAAAATAAGTTTTTTAGTGATGTTAAAAATTATTTTTGGGAAGAGCCCTATTTATTTAGGATTAGTGGGGATGGTATCATAAGAAGGTGTGTGAGTGAGGAGGAAACTTTTGATATTTTGGCTCATTGTCATTCATCATTGTATTCAAGGCATAATGGTGGAGCAAAAACTGCTTCTAGGGTGCTAGAGTGTGGATTTTATTGGCCTACCCTTTTTCATGATGCTAGAACTTTTGTAGCTAAATGTGATAAATGTCAAAAGGCAGGAAACATAGGGAAGAGAGATGAGATGCCCTTGAATAATATTCTGGAGGTTGAAATTTTTTTATGTGTGGGGAATAGACTTTATGGGTCCATTTCCTATATCTTTTGGGAAATCTTATATATTGGTTGGGGTAGACTATGTCTCTAAATGGGTTGAAGTTGAAGCTTTAGCAACCAATGATTCGAAAGTGGTGATTTCATTTTTGAAGAAACTCTTTTCACGGTTTGGAGTGCCAAGGGCTATCATAAGTGATGGAGGTACGCATTTCATTAATCGCTCTTTTGCATCTTTATTGCATAAATATGGTGTCCACCATAGAGTAGCTACTCCATATCACCCACAAACCAGCGGTCAAGTAGAGGTGTCCAATAAGGAACTTAAATGGATTTTAGAAAAAACTATTTCTAATTCTAGAAAAGATTGGGCACATAAGTTTGATGACGCATTATGGGCATATAGGACTGCTTTCAAGGCACCTATTGGAATGACTCCATATAGGTTAGTGTATGGGAAAGCATGTCATCTTCCTGTTGAGTTAAAGCATAGGGCATATTAGGCAATCAAGACCTTGAATTATGACATAAAAGATGTTGTGTTAAAAAGATGTTTGCAATTAAATGAACTTGATGAATTGCGTCTTTTTGCTTATGAAAATGCATGTTTATATAAGGAAAGGTCTAAGAAGTGGCATGATGCTCATATTAAGTATAAAAGCTTTAAGAGTGGGGATAAGGTTCTACTTTTCAATTCTCGCTTGAAATTATTCCCTGGAAAATTGAGGTCTAGATGGAGTGGACCTTTTGAAGTAACTCAAGTTTTTTACCATGGATATCTAGAACTAAAAAATAATAAAGGAGACTTGTTTAAAGTTAATGGGCATCGATGTAAAATATATTTAGATGGAGCATATAAGAATAAAAAGGTATCTTTTATTTCCTTTAAATTGGCTTAGGGTTATTTGTATATTTTACTTTATATTGTTTTTATGTAAATAATTTTATTTTTCTTTGTTTGTTTATTACCTTATTTAGAATGCTTACACATTTTTATTTTTTTTATTTTACAAGTATTTATGTGTGCTTTATTTTTGTTGTCATTTTAAAATATTTATAAAAAAACAAAAAAAGAAAAAGAAAAAAAAAGAAAAAAAAGAAAAAAAATAAGTTATGAAGTAACATTCTTGTCGCGAGCGCTACAAGGATGAGTGGGACGAATCACAACACTCTGTTTCGAGCGCGCTTTGTTCACCCTCGCGACTGTTTCATCTTGATTTAGGCATTAGGCTTCTGTCGCGAGCGCGACTGATAACTAGGGCAATTAGGCATTTTGGCACTATCGCGAGCGCAACATTCTTCGCGAGCTCGCTATGTTCAAATACCGTGTCTTGTCACGAGCGCGACATTGTCGAGAGCTTGCGACAGGACACGGGATTTGAATTTCTGAGGTTTTCAGCTGCCTTTTCACCTCCTCCTATAAATACTTAAAACCCTACCTCACCCTTTCACCTTCCTCACTCACCTATCTCCGAATTCCTGGGTTTTTAGCTCTCTCTCTCAACTCTTTCTTCTCTTCTTCCTTACTTCTTTTCACTTAATTTTGTGGGAGTTTTTGTTTGGCTTCACTGTGATTTCTTCTTTCTTTCTTCCTCACCTATTTTTTTGTTGTGATTTTTGCTTGGAGTAAACCTGATTTTCAGCATGGTTCACACCAAATCCATAGGGCGAAGGATAAGCAACCAGTTATAGAGCCAAGCTCTTCGTCAATGCCGCCTTTCGAGTATCTTCAAGCCAGGTTTGAGTGTCCCTTCCCTATATAATCTGAAGAAGAAGGCAAGAAGTTTCAGTTTTTAACACAAAAAAAATATGTGGGCATGTTGCATTTAGACAGTGAGTTGATTAAGGATTTAGGTCTAACTGCCCAATTTGATAAGTATATCAAATACATGAAATGGGAGAAATTTTCTGTTATGAATTTGCCTATTATGAGGGATTGGGCTGTGGAATTTTTTGTCACATTGGCGTATATAGATAATAAAAAGACTCACTTTAAATTTAGACACAAGGGTGCTGAGTTTATATTTGGTTTTGAAGAAATGCATGGTTGGTTTGGTTTTCCTTTGAAAGGAAAACGTTTTAATGCCAATTTGTTTGATCACCGGCCGATTTGGACGACACTCACTAGCTTACATGAATTCAATAACAAAAATGCCTCTAATCGCCTTATTAAGGATAATGGCTTGTTTTTATTTCATAAATATTTATACCATTCCTTGTTTGGATGCGTAGAAAGCACAAAGGTGCAAACAAAAGATTTATTTGTGTTTTATTCGTTAATGTCACGTTAAACACCATGTTCAATAGATTTTATTTTTGATGGGTTGTACCATGCATCCATTGCTAAAACTAAAACAGTAGGCATGTGTCACATGGTAACTCGCATCATTTTAGGGTATTTAGGTGACTTAGGCAATTTTGTTTTGGATGACAATGAGCGTGTGACTTTAATGGATATCCGTTATCTGTATAACTCCCATGTTTTAGATAGAGGCGCTTGGCCTCAGCAGTTTTTATAACATTTTACGCAAGAAACGAGTACTAGTTGCGCCAAAGGAAAAGGCAAAGCACCTGAAACATCTACTGCTGCCACATCTGGTGATTCAGATAATGCTGATGATGAAGATGAAGCTACCCCAGCTAGTGATTTCGGTGTAGGCCGAGATGATAACGGTAAGCCAAGTATTGGTGCTGAGCAAGAGGGAGTTGCTGGCTTGCAGCGATTCATGTCTCGTTTGGATGGAATTGAGGCTGCCAATCAAAGCATGGCAGCCCAGATGGATTCCCTTGAGGCACATGTCAAACAAATGCACAAAAGTCATAAGAGCCTCCACCGTAAACTCCTTTCATTTTTTTGCCATCAGAATATTCCTTTCACTCCTTCTCCACCGGGGTCCCCAAGTGGACCATCTCAGTAATGTTCCTCTCTCTCTGATTTTAAGTTTTTCTTTTGTTTGTGTTTGTTTTTTTTTTGTTGAAGTGTTTGTGTGTTTGTTTTTATTGAATGTTTGTTTGAGTTGTTTGTGTTGTTCTTGTGGAGTCTTCCTTACACAATGAGGACATTGTGTCCTTTAAGTGTGGGGAAGCTAGTTGTTAGTTTGCATATAGGATTAGTTTTTCAATTTTGATGTTTTATGTTGAGTTGTGTTATGGAGTTATTCCTTATAAGGTTATTGCCTATTAACATATGTAATCAATCTTTGCATGTTAATTATGAGTATATTGGATACATCTACTAGTTTAGAATTAAGGATCTTTAGTTTTAATATGATTATGCTTCTATGGATAGGCATGTTTAGGTAAAGTACTTTGGTATATAGTTCTTTTAGGCCAAGTTTCTTTAAATATGTGCTTTAGAATAGTGATTTCTGCATGATGTAGAGTTTTGTCAAAGCCATGGTGAGCCTTTGAGCCTTAACATTGTCTTGTTGAGAGAATTCCTCTTGTATTCATTACTCTAGAACTTGTGTTAGATAATTTTTGAGATCACATTTAGTATAAGTTATGCATGAAAAATGATAAGGGCATTGGAAGTAACCTATTTTAGCTTGCTTAAATAACTAACCATTTTGACTTTAGGTAGCCATTTTAAGCCTAAACTATTTTATTCATGAGCTTATTTTTATCCTTGCGCCAATTTCTAACAAATTAAACCTTGAGCTTGAATCCTTATGTGGAAAATATAGTAATGCTTTGATGAGTAGGATATAGTATTGATTTATTATAAGCATGAATCCTTTTTAATCTACACTAGTTTAATAAATAAAGAAAAAAATGATTGAAAATAATAATAATAATAATAATAATAATAATAATAATAATAATAATAATAATAATAATACACTAGTTTGCTTTTAAAAGAAGGAAAACAAAAGTAAGAGAAGCAACTAGTTGAAGTTGAGCATAGGTGAAAACTAGTGGGAACTGAAGAATTTTTTTAAGGGGATATGAAAATTTCATTAGTAAGGATAGATATCATGCTTTAGTGCAACTTTTTCAATACAAAGTCTTATTTGTTTGAGTATTTGCTATGTTTTTCCACATACATGAGCTACTTAACCCAAAAGAATTCCTACCCTAACCTAAGCCAAGCTATAACCCTTTAAAGACCCTTTTGATTTTGTTATGCTAGTGATGGAGATTTTTTATTTAATACAAGCTTATGGTATGTGGTGATACAAGAGAAAATATGAGTTAAACACTATTCATTAAACACTTGAGTGGGGGAAGCCACAAATTATGAAAGAATAACTCTACATTTTGTATTACTTGTTAGGTTAGAGTACATGTTGTTAGAAATGAGGTTTTTAAGAGCTTTATATAATTGTACTTTACATTCTCTTATTTATCTTATTGGGGGCATATGAGTATTAAACCTTATAGATTCAAGATTTTGTTTTGGTATTTGTTGACATTGACTCATAATTAATATGTTAAGGAAATCTTGCCTGTGTTAATTTGTGAGAATCTCAAGAAGGACAAACTCCATATTCCATGTTTTATGTTTTAATTAAATATTTGAGCTTTGATGGTTTCTAGCATTTTGAGTTTTTGCTTGAGGACAAACAAAAGTTCAAGTGTGGGGAATTGATATGAGTTTGAAAAGCTCATAAATATTGTGTTTTAATGTGTAGTTTTATTTAGTATTGTATTTTATTTTGGTATTTTATCTATATTTTGTTGCTTTTATGTGTTTGGTATGTGTGTGGTTGTTTTATTTATTTTGTAGGAGGAGGGAATGAATTTAAGCTTAAAGAAGTCAATTAGAAGAAGGAGAGGAATGAGAGTTGCAATGGCTGTGTCGCGAGCGTGACACAGGAGGAGAGCTCGTTACAGCATAAGGGAGAAAGAGCCAGGACAGCAGCCAGAAGCATGCAATGTCGCAAGGGCGACAATGAAGGAGAGCTGGCAACAGCCAGCAGAGCCAGTCAAGCGTGAGTGTGTCTTGTCGCAAGCGCAACAAGTATCGCGAGGTCACGATAAAAGACGGATGAGCAGTTGAATTTCTAAAGTGATGCAATTTTTTATGAACAATGGCAACTTTTGTGAAAGGTTATCTTTGAATAGCCATATGTTTTAGAGAGGCATATATATGCCATGTGAACAAATTTTTAGTGTGGAATTCTGGATTTTGATTTTTGTGATCTTGAGAACAATATTTGTTTTTTTAGTTTTTTACTTTATCTTTTCATGACTTGAAGAGGAGACAAAAGCAAGGGAGAAGACATCTTGTGTGAAGGGAAAAAGGGTTGAGAGATCCCCTTCTCCTTGTTCTTATGTTTTATTTTTCTTCCTTGTAATCTTTTAAAATGAATATTATGTTGGCATTTGATTATATATGAACAAATTTCTATTTTCATTTATAATATTGATCTTTGATTGTAGTATTTGCTATTAAAACTTTATTAGTATCATTATAAGTTAAGAAAGACGACCTTAGATGTGCAATTTCTTTTCTGAAAATCAACATAATGGTCATAAATAAGGGAGTTAGCAAGAGCAACGTCTTATTGAAAGTTAATAGGAACTTCATTATCAAAGCATAGTTTGAGAGATCACATGTGGAGATAATTGCTATAGGTTGGTAGATAATCTTAAAATGTGTTATTAAAATTAACTGGTTCATTAACGAGAGTTGAGAATTAGTACTTTAATTGCATATTTTAGGCAATCTAATTCATGTCGAGAGAGTGGATTAGAAATTTATTTCAACTTGGCTTACTAATGAGATTAAAAATTATAATTAAAATAATGGTATCAAATGTATGATTATTTAATTTCATAATATTTATTGTCTTCTTTGATTATACTTATCTAGGATTTGATTAATTTATGCAATAGAGTAGTTAGAATTAATTTCCACTCATGAGCATCGTAAAAAATATTAAAATTAAGTAGTAATAGTGGGTAATTAAAATCAACAATTCCTCGTGGGATCGATATCTGAAGTACTATAATTGGTACACCGTATACTTGCGGTATTAAGCTTCTAGAAAAAGCATATCAATACGTCGGTTGAACATAGGTGCAGGCACGAAAATATTCAAACTTAGTTGATTTAGCTTGGTTAACATAAGATGGGATGCACATACCAGATGAACTTGAAGATTCAGGATGCTTAACCTTTTTAAATGCCACTGAAAGAATAAAGATAGCAATGAGTGAGTACAGTGATTGTCGGAAGGACAAGAGAAATAAGTCATGCATGGGATTAAATGACAACAGGCAATTTATTTCACGGTAAATGGCCATGCAAGCTATAGCATGAAAGAAAATTAAGCGAGCAAGTAAGAGAAGTATGAAGATGTAACAATATTCAAAGTAATGGCAATAAGCAATAGGCAATTATAAAGCAAAAATTGTGCCAAAAGAACCAATGATATAAAAACATCAGTAATCAAAATTAGCTATAAAATGTCATGACCACAGCATGAAATATGCATTAATGAGCATTGATGACAATGAGGAAGTAACTATGTAAATTCATGAGACAAACTATATGACAAACGTGATAAACAAGAAAGCAAAATTCAATGAACAAAGTCACTTAGGCATTTTATCGAGCAGGTAGTGTGCATATGCTTAATAGGCAGAATGAAAAGCAATTTAGAGGAAGATGACCACCAAAATTCACACCAAGCAACACAAGTAAGCATATTAGAGAGATAACAACCAATTATTGAAAAAGAATAAGAATTAAAGCATAAATCTGATGTTAAAATGCACTTAAAATATGTAAAGGACTCAACCTAATTGCAAGCTTCAAATGAAATGAAATGTTCAAATTAAAAAGAAAATTTAAGAATCGCTTACGTGAAAGCAATTGTAGGAGAATTGGAGTAAGAAAATTGAGTGAAGTGTGTGAAAGTGGTGATAAAGGTGTAAAGTGTGTGGAATTGGAATGTGGATGAAGAAGAAGAAAAAAAAAGATAGAGAAGGAGATGAAGTGAGGAGGAGATGGTGGCCAGAAAAGGTGGAGAGGGTGATGAGAAGGAAGGGGTACATGGCGGTACGGGTTGCATGCAAAAGGGTTGCAAAGGGCGGTAGGTTAACAAGCAAAGAAAGAAGAAATAAAAAAATGAAGTCAAAAAAAATTATAAATAGCAGTAAGGGAATGCACGGCCATGCAAGAAGAAGTATATAGGCATGGATGGCCACACAACGAAAGAGAAAGAGGAGCATGCCCCAGAATGGGAGAGTAAGGAGAGTTGTGTATGGGGGCACGCGAGAGCGCATAAGGCTGGCTGCCTTGGCATGCGACTGCGTGGATGGCCTCTGAACTCCGAAAAAAAATTTTCTGCCCATAAAATTTTGCTTGTTTCATGCTAGAATTTTATAAATTCACTTCTAATTTTCCCATTTCACCTATATGACTCCTACAATCTATTTTTCCTTTAAAAATTGCTCTTTTCTTGTAATGTATGAAAATTACTGTCAAAAAGTTTGCATGTGAAGCACGATTAAATCAATATGATCAAAAATTGATGAACTACTCCCAACTTCTGTAATTTATGCCCTTAGATTCCCTAAACTTTCTTATTCAACTATGCAATTATTTAATTCATGAATCGAAACTAAAAAAAACTTAAAACCAACTAAAAACACATAAAAATCAAATATGTACTCACTTAGAAAATAAAAAAAGGGAAGAGATGTGCAGTTCTGGGTTTAAGAGTCCTCGAATAGACTTTCAAACCGACTTTAGTAGTCTCGAAGCACCATGGTTGCCCCAGCAACCTCATGTTGTCCAATGTTATACGGTTTGAGCCAATAACCGTTCACCTTATATTCGCGTCCATTCCTTGGATTGTTTATGGTCACTACTCTAAATTTATTTCTTGACAAGATGTGATATGGCTCGAGCCATTTGGATTTTAGCTTTCCTAAAAACAAGCACAAATGACTATTATATAATAATACCAACAAACCTGAAGAAAATTCTTTAACCTTTAAGCTCTTATGATGCCAATGCTTTGTTTTCTCCTTGTAGATGGCTGCATTATCATATTTATTTAAGTTAATTAAGCTGCAATTTCCTCTTTTCTCCTGCATTTCTCAAATCAAAGTTAAGAAATTTTGTAGCCCAATATGCTTTATGTTCTAATTCAACCAAAAGGTGACATGCTTTTCCAAAGACTATTCTATAAGGAGACATACCTATAAGGGCCTTAAATGAGGTTCTATAGGCCCAAAGAGCCTCATCTAACCTTTAAGACCAATCTTTCCTAGAGTTATTCACTGTCTTTTCTAAGATTGATTTTGAATCCCTATTAGAGACCTCCACTTGTCCATTAGTCTGAGGATGATATGAGGTAGTTATCTTATGGTTGATGCCAAATCTCTTAAACAAGGTTCGAAATTGATGGTTGACAATGTGTTTTCCTCCATCACTTATAATGGCCCTTGGTGCTCCAAACCTAATGAAAATGTTTTTCCTAATGAATTCAAGCATGACTTTGGCATCACAAGTTCTAGTAGTTGTTGCTTCTACCCATTTACTAACATAGTCCACAGCTACTAAAATGTACTCAAAACCAAATGAATTTGGAAATGGTCCCATAAAATCTATTCTCCATGCATCAAAAATTTTTACCTCTAACATATTATTTATATCTATTTCATCCTTTTTAGAGATGTTACCTACACGTTGACATTTATCACAGCATTCAATAAAAGAATTAATAACCTGAAATAAAGTAGGCCAAAAGAAACTTGATTGCAGAATTTTTTGTACCATTCGATTAGGCCCATGATGACCTCCAACTTCTCCTCTATGGTATTGTCACATTATATCTGCTTTTTCATCTTCTAGAACGCATCATCTAAGCACTTGATCTGGGCAAATCTTAATGACGTATGGATCATCCCAAAGGTAATGGTTGGCTTCCGCTTGGAGCTTTTTCTTCTACTGCCAAGTAAAGTCTTTTAAGATATATCCTTCTGCAAGAAAATTAGCTATATTGGAGTCAAATTTTCATAAGTATACAAAACATAAATATGTTCATCCAAAAATAAATCAGAAATTTCTCCCTTTTCAATATTAGCATGATTCAATCGAGAAAGATGATCAGCTACAAAATTGTCAGCTCCTTTTTTATCTTTTATCTCCATATTAAACTCTTATAACAGTGAAACCCATCTAATAAGTCTTGGTTTTGATTCCTTTTTAGCAAAAAGATATCGAAGTGGTACGTGATCCGACCACATTGTTAGTTTTAAACTAAGGAAATACGGCCTAAACTTCTCAAAACTAAACACTATTGCTAAAAACTCTTTTTTTGTTGTGGTGTAATTCACTTAAGCTCATGTGAGTGTGTGAGTGGCATAATAAATGGTATGAAACATTTTCTCCTTCCTTTATCCTGACATTGCTCCTATTGCAAAGTCACTCGCAACATACATTATCTCAAAAGGCAAGCTCCAATTTGGTGATGCTATGACAGATGTTGTAATTAACTTGTGTTTTAATTGATTAAAAGCCTGCAAACACTCATCATCAAAGTTAAACACAGCATCTTTAAGCAGTAAGTTACAAAGTGGTTTAGCAATTTTAGAAAAATCCTTAATAAATCGACGGTAAAACCCGGCGTGACCAAGAAAACCTCTAATTCCTTTAACATTCTTAGGAGGAGGTAATTTTGCAATTACCTCTACCTTTGACTTATCAACTTCAATACCATTTTCAAAGATTTTATGTCCTAGAACAATGCCTTCCCTAACCATAAAATGATATTTTTCCCAATTAAGGACCAAGTTAGTTTCCTCACATCTTTTTAAATTCATTGCTAGATTAGATAAACATGACTCAAAATTCGATCATATAAAGTAAAATCATCCATGAAAACTTCCATGAATTGTTCAATAAAATCATGAAATATGGCCATCATGTATCTTTGAAAAGTAGTTAGGGTGTTACATAAACCAAAGGGCATTCTCCTATAGGCAAATATGCCATAAGGGTATGTAAATGTGGTCTTCTCTTGGTGTTCCAGGGCTATAGGAATTTGCATAGACCCCGAATAACCATCTAAAAAATAGTAAAACATATTTTCAGCTAATCTTTCTAACATCTGATCAATGAAAGGCAATGGAAAATTATCTTTCCTAATGGCACTATTTAATCTCCTATAATAAATACACTCTCCATCCTATTATTGTTCGAGTATGGATCAACTCATTATGCTCAATAGATACTACAATCATACCCCACTTTTTAGGTACACATGGCACAGGATTTATCCAACTACTATCAGAAATGGGATAAATTATACCTGTATCAAGTAGTTTCAATACCTCTTTTTTACCACTTCTTGCATAGCTGGATTGAGTCTTCTTTGAGTTTGCACTATCGACTTGACATCTATCTCCATCGATATTTGGTGTGTCCAATAAATGGGGCTAATTCCTCTACCAATCCTTCACCATTCTTTAGCCCGAATGCACCTTAGGTTCCTCATCACACTCATTAGACAATATAAATACATTTTTAACCTTAAGATCATTTATTTCTTTTAGATACTCTTTTTTCATTAATTCCATTTGAGCTTCAAGCATTGCAATTTCATTCACACTGTGTACTCCCTGTTTCTTTTGTGTAGCCTTAGAAGTTGCTCGTTGAGCGTCGTTGGTAGCCATCTCATCAAGAAGCAAGAAAGCCTCTTCAGGAACTTAATTCATATAGCTACCATTTGATGCTGCATTACCTGCATAAAAGATATGCATTAGTTGATAAATAGGAAATTCATGGTGCGGGCAGCTTTTCAAAAGTCTCCTAAATCTTTCCCAAGCTTCATAGAATGGCTCCTCATAAAACTGCTTACCTCAGATATCATCTCTGCATACATATAACCACATTTACATTCACACGATTATGCATATAACTACATATACAAAGCCGTATATATAATTCACACACATAGTCTTTTATTTATACATGTTACTACATATAAATTAAAAAGAAGAAAAGAAAACAACAATAACAAACAAACTCAAACAAACACTAAAACACATTTGAAGCACTCGAACTGGTGATAAAAATGAAACTTGCTTCATCAACATTTAAAGTCTTTTCGTGAGCATAAAGTCCTCTTCGTGAGATATTCAAAGTCTCTTCATGAGCACAAAGTCCTTTTTGTAAGGTATTCAAAATCTCTTCGTAAGCACAAAGTCCTCTTTGTGAGGCATTCAAAGTCTCCTCGGAGTATTAAGCCCAGTATTTAAAATCCTTCCATAAACATTAAGTGCCCTAAGGAGGCCTATTAAAAAATCAAAAAAAAACACAACAATCTAAAGATTCAAATCTTAAAATGCAAATTAAGGTCCAAAAAATAAAATAAAAAAAGCTCAAAATCCAAAGGCGTTTAAAGTTTTTTCACAGCACAGAAAACACCAAGTCCTCTTTGGGAGGCAATCAAGGTTTCTTCACGAGCATAAAAGCATTCAAATTCTCTCTATGAGCATAAAATCATTCAAAGTCTCTTTGTGAGAATAAAACCATTCAAAGTCTCTTCATAAGCATAAAATCATTCAAAGTCTCTTCGTCAGCATAAAACCTCAATGTCTCAATGTGAGCATAAAACTTCAAAGTCTCCTAACAAGCATAAATTCTCAAAACAACAAAGTTTCCCTACAAGCATTAAATCTGCAAAACCTTAAAGTCTCTTTGTGACCATAAATCATTAAAATATCAAAGCCCTCTAGTGAGCATAAATCTTTAAAACATCAAAGTCTTGTTGTGAACATAAATCTTGAAAACATCAAAGTCTCCTCATGAGCATAAATTATCGAAAACATAAAATTCTCCCTATGAGCACAAATTCAACTTATCTATAAAAGATCAACATTGAGCCGAAAGAATTCCTACCCTAACCTAGACACTAGAATCGGATCAATCTGATTGAATCAGACTGGTAACAGACTCCGATTGAGCCGAAATTTTGCATACAAATTATTTTTGGAGTGATAAAAATGATGAAATGAAAATTGAAGTGATTTGAAATTGGAAAGTGAGAGAATTAATTAAGATTTATTAAAGGGTAATTAATAGGCTTTGGTTAATTGCTTTAAGCCCAAATCCAAGCCCATTAGAAGACCTTATAAAAGGCAGCAAGGAAATGTGGGAACCAATAGATTTTTCTAGTTTCTTCTTCCTCTTCCTAACCGAACCACCCAAAACTCCATTTTCCTTTATTTTTTCATGATTTCCTTCATTTTCTCTCTCATTCCAAGTACAAAAAATCATTTCCAGCCTTTCTAGTTGCTGGATCCAACCTCAAATCACTTATTAAAGAAAGATAAACAAGGAAAATCAAGTGATGAAGGCTTATATGTCAATTGAAGGTAAGGAAAATTGTTGGTTTTAATTTTTTTAAAGGGTACCTGTAAGTAGTTTTAGGTACCTAGAGTCCATTTTTTTAGGTTTATTTGAGCTAAAAATATTGTTATCTTGGTATATTTTTGTGAAAATTTCGGCCAAGGTTGGATTTCTTTAAGGATAAACAATTTCTTTGGTTTAAAGCAAGGAAAAGAAAGCCCAAGGAAGGTGAATCAAGTGAAAATGGTTAATGACTATCAAATCTTTTTATTTCCCTATAATTTACAAGATTTTCCTTTAGATTTTATAAGGAAAAATTTAATAGAAATGTGTATAATTGAAATTAATGTTAGAAAAGTATAATTAGACCTTAATTAAGCCTAATTGTAAGCTTATTTTGATTTGAAAAATTTTGTAAAGTAGTGCTTTTATAATGGCCGAAATTATGCCTAAGGTAAATTAAGGATTATTTTGTATATTTTGTTGAATTTATGCCTTAAATTGATAATAGACATGAAATAATTTATCCATAAATTTTTATGAAATTGATAGGAAATATTATATATTTTTGAAATAATTATTGAATTATGCAACTAATGAAAATAGGGAAATTTTGTGAAATAATGCATGAAATAAGTAAATAATGTTCTTATGTATTTTTATAGAATTTTTAGAATTTATTTGAATATTTTTTAAGAAATATTTAAATAAGTACAAAATAAAATTATTGAATTATTGAGTTATAATTCATAATTTAAGTGAAAATTATGAATTAAATTGATATAATTCATAAACTATCCAAAATTAGTTAAAAGAGTGACTGACTAATTTATTAGAATAACAAGACCATAAAAAGTATGGTGTATTTAATGACTGTATTGAATTATTGAGAAATAATTCATAATTCGTAAGGATGAGCATGGACCAGTTAACCGGTCCATGAGCAAACAAATTAATCAGTCCATTAATATCAGTTTTTTAAAATTACTAACCATTAATCAGTCAATTATATTTGGTTAACCAGTCCATCGATTTTGATTTTTCGATTTGGTTAACCAATATTTTTCGGTTAACCATTAAAATTTATAACATAAAATTATATAAAAAATTAGATAAAGTTTAATTCATTTTCTAATGTGTAAAGTAATTTAATATAAAAATTACAAAATAAATATAATTTACTAGCCAAATTTCATGTTTTATAAATTAATAGCTAATATTATAAAATAGATTTGATATTTATTGAAAATTACTATATTTGATCCTAAGTCAAATAAAATTTTGGATAATAATATAATTAAACGCTATTAAGTAAAATATGAATACCAATATATGATAAATAAATAAATAAATATATATATATATATATATATATAAGTTAATTGTATACTATATATAAATATTGCTATAGAATTAAAGAGAATGATATAATATAAATTTAGTTTAAATTATTATATAAATTTTATAGGAAAATATAAAAAATTAAGGTATAAAAATAAAAATATAATTTAAATATATTTTAAAATATTATTTTATGTAAATTTTATAGAGAAATAGAGAAAAATTGAAGATATAAAAATAATATATATATATATATGAACTGATTAACCGTAGACTAATGGTTAACCGATACTTCAGAACCTAAACCATAACCATTAACCAAAAATGTAAAAATTAAAATCGTAACTAAGTTCATCGGATCAGTTAATCATAAAAATCGGTTCGATTTCGAATCAGTTTTGCGATTAATCATATTTTCGATATTTTTTGCTCATCCCTAATAATTCGATAATGAAATCATAAATTATTATAAAATAACTCAAACTGTATAAAAGTATTGAACATTATGAACGACCGTATTAATGAACAGAAAAAGTAAGAAATTTGTTAAAAGTCAAAAAGATAAAATGAAATATAAAGTCAAGATATTGAATTATTAAGAAATAATTCATAAACTGATAAGATGTTGTGAATTATAATGGCATAATTCACAGAGTGTATAAAATATACCGATAGAGTAACTAGCTAAAGTAGTAAAATAAAGACTCTGAAAAAGTTAATGTGTAAAGTGACTGTGGTGAAGACATAATTCACGAATTAAATAAATGACACTGAAAAAGTGATTGAAAAAGAAAAAGTCCTGAATAGTCAAAAGTATGGAAAAGATTAACTGATAAAATGTACTGATTGAAAAAGTATTTGTAATTGTTTGAAATTGAAAAGTATTTTGAAAGTAAGTGATTTTGTCCTCAGCAATAGTCCGGCAGTATAAGTCTTGCTCAGGATATAATTGGCCAATCATAAGGACACCATATACCGCGATGCAAGTCATGATGACTTGCTTTGGTATGGTAGGATCTTTGATCTCCATAGCCTCTATCATACGTATTGTTATATGTTCTATGAGAAATGGTCCTTTGAAATAATTTCTCAATACCATTTTATATGTGGTCCTATGGGATCCACATCCCGTATATCCTATCTGAGAGTTTCTGTCCAACTATACTAGGAGCATATTGATAAGAATAAATCAAAATTTCAAAAAGTAAGCTAAAATCAAAAGTTAAAAGTGAAAAAGGACTTAATTGAAAGAAATGAAAAATTTTGGGATAAAATCATAATTTTCCCAAAAATTGTACTTACTGAGCAAAAATGAAAAGAAAATATTTTATAAGGGTAAAATGGTAATTTACTGACCAAACAGCCAAAAATAAGCTTTTGTAAAGAAAAAGGACTAAAATGTAATTTTACATGAAAAAATCAAAATAAAGACCGATTGGTATAATGCATACAAATTAATAATTTGGAAGTGAAAAGTTAGTGAAATAATGCCAATATCGTAATTAATGTCAAAAAATAGCAATTCCGTAATTAATTAAGAATTAAGGACCAAAAAAATGACATATTGTATAGAAAGATAATCAAAGACCAAACTGAACTTTTGTGAGTCAAAACTCAACTGAAAAGTAAAAATGAGCAAATGAATGATAATTTTGTAATTAAAAATGTAAAAGTAGCTATTTTATAATAATTATATGGAAAGGATGTTTTTGTAATAAATTAAAAATTAAAGACTCAATTGCAAAGTTTCCCAAAGTAATTGCATTACTTTGTATTAATTGTTAAAAGCATTGATAAGTGAATTTTGATAAATAATTAAAAATTCAAAGTAAAAATAAATGAACCAATGGCAAAACCATATTAAAATGTAAAATTAAACAAATAAATTTTCGGCTTACCGCTTATTTCCATATCAAAAAAGACTGTTCAAATGAGAGTGTTACATTTTATGGTATCAGAGCAAAGATTTAAGCGGTTCTAAGATCGGAGTGAGATGAGATTAAGTGATAGATTTATCTGTATATACATACCAATTATAAGTGGATGAGTGTTAATAGTCTAATGTGTACATGCTCCTTTTTGTTTTAAAGTGATAAGTTGATATTTGATTGAGATTGTCAGTTATAAAGGAATTGATTTTGTACAAGCAGAGACAATAGTTGGGTCAAAATAAAAGTAGTGTTGCTTGAGGCGTTTTAGAGGCTAAAGCAAGGTAATGAATTATTGACTGAAATTGAGCGCAAATTTGAACGTCTAAGTGCCTTTTTGGTAAGAACCAGTCCAAATGAAAAGTATGTGTCAGAAATTTGAAAGTAGATTGTATATTGAGTTAAGACATATTGTAAGGGACACAAAGAAATCCTAACTTAAGTGTGATGGTTTAAGTTGCTATTAAGTTAGAAGTTATATAGTCAAATGAGGTTTTTTATAGTTGAAATTGTTATAATAATAAGTGGAGGTTGATTAAGATGCTCTATATACCTATCAGTGATTTCTTTAAAGGTTTGGATAATTGATTAAACATTTCATAGTATTAGGATGGGATAAAACATCTGCATCATATGAGAATACGTGTTTGTAGTCTATTGCATACATGAAATCATTCATTAAATATTGTTTGATAACATCTGAACTGCATCATATCACATGTTTAGACCCCACCTGACAAGGAAAACTGACAGGAGATATATGAGCATAGTAGTGACTTGATAGCAAGAAAAGGATTATCATTATAATGTGATGAAGTAAAAGAAATAATGTACCCAGGTTTGTTTTTCGCTTTAAATGTGGCCATTGTGAGTTATTGATCATGTCATTTAGATTTGCAAAATGTACCGGTTGCCTATATGGATTTAATAAATAGGGTCTTTCACCCTTATTTAGATCCATTTTTGGTGGTCTTTATTGATGATATTCTGGTAAATTTCAAGACACTAGAAGAATATGACAAGTATTTGAGATTTGTTCTGCTGACATTGAAGAAAAAGTAACCCTTTGTTAAGATTAGCTAATGTGATTCCTGATTGAATGAGGAGTTCCTGGATCTAGTTGGGTAATACAGGAAAGTTAATGTAATGGCTAATGTACTCAGCATAAGAATGTATATCTGGTAATATGAATATTTTCAAATGAATGTGTATAAATGATGGATAAGTGTAAATGATTAATGATAGTATTTACAGCTCTTCAAGCTGTGAATGTCAATTTAAGTTTGGCTCCAGATGAGGCATAGTTAGCTGAAATGTAAATGAAAGTGGAGTATCAGGTTCCTTCGAGATCGCTCTGACGTATGTTGATATCGAAGTGAAAATAAGATAAAGTGATCAGGGATTTTGTTATTGAATTGTCTATGCTTCAAAGAGAATAAGATGCTATATGAAAGATTATTGATAGTCTCTACTATAGCACAATGTTTCACCTTCAGAATGATGATCAGTCGAATGGGTGATTCAAATATTAAAAGATTTGTTGTGATGACATGTATTTGAATCTGGTAATAGTTGTAAAAAGTATTTATCCTTAGCAGAGTTGCTTATAACAATAGCTGTCAGCTCAGCAGAAAGATGGCTCTTTTGAGGTATTGTCTAAAAAGAAATGCAGAGCTCCTTCGTGTTGGACACAATTGAGTGCAACAAAGTTACTAGGATCTAATTTGATCTATAACTTGGTAGGGGTTCAAATACAAGTTGATGTGACCTGTAAAGAAAGACTAGTGAAAAATTCTAGTGTTAGAGATCAGTCAGCTTAAGAACAAGCATATGCTTTGGAAACATCACAACATGAAAAGACGTCTTGACAGGACAACAATACAATATCTTCTACTCTTCGATATAAGTAAATATCGAGGATGAAATTTCTTTTAGTTGGGGAGAATTGCAATGGCCTGAACAATGGGTTAGCCATGAATAATATTTTTCGATAGTAAATAGTAAATTCGGGCTGAAAAATACATCCGGAGGTGAAAAATATTTATTGGACCATCGAAAAATACAGGATCACAAGTAGTTCGGGATTAAAATTTGAAGTAAAATTGAGGTTATTTAGGCCTCCAAAAATCAAAAATATGAAAAAAAAAAACTAGCGAGTAAATTTTTATTATCTAAAGGTTGGCTTGATTTTGCATGAATTTTTAAAAATAGCAAAAGAATTTTGAAATTTACCAAAATTTGCATATCTTCCTTAAATTTTATGTAGAATATTTTGGTAATAAAAAGAGAATTTTTTAGCGACACTGATAGTTGTCTAATCATATTGATTTGATTGAATTGGATCAAAAATGGACTTCGATTTAGTTAAAATTTTGCTTACAAATTATTTTTGGTGTGATAAAAATGATAAAATTAAAATTGAAGTGATTTGAAGTTGAAGAGTGAGAGAATTAATTAAGATTGATTAATGGATAATTAATAGGCTTTGGTTAATTGATTTAAGCCCAAACCCAAGCCCATTAGAAAACCTTATAAAAGGCAACAAGAAAACATAGGAACCAGCAGATTTTTCCAGCTTCTTCTTTCTCTCCCTAATCAAACCATCCAAAACTCCATTTTCCTTCCTTTTTTCATGATTTCCTTTATTTTCTCTCTCAATCCAAGTACAAGAAATCATTTCCAGCCTTTCTAATTTTTGGATCCAATCTCGAACCACTAATTAGAGAAAAACAAGGAAAATCAAGTGATGAAGGCTTATATGTCAATTAAAGGTAAGGAAAATTATTGGTTTTAATTTTGTTTCAAGGTACCTATAAGTAGTTTTAGGTGCCTAGAGTCCATTTTTTAGGTTTATTTGAGCTAAAAATATTGTTATCTTGGTATTTTTTTTGGTGAAAATTTCGGCCAAGGTTGGATTTCTTTGAGGATGAACAATTTCTTTGGTTTAAAGCAAGGAAAATGAAGCCCAAGGAAGGTGAATCAAGTGCAAATGGTTGGTGACTATCAAATCCTTTTATTTTCCTATAATTTACATGATTTTCCTTTAAGTTTTATAAAGAAAAATGTAATAGAAATGTGTATAATTAAAATTAATGTCAGAAAAGTGTAATTAGACCTTAATTAAGCCTAATTGTAAGCTTAATTTGATTTGAAATATTTTGTAAAATAATGCTTCTATAATGGCCAAAATTATGCGTAAGGGAAATTAAGGGTTATTTTGTATATTTTATTGAATTTATGACTTAAATTGATAATAGACATAAAATAATTTATCCATAAATCTTTATGGAATTTATAAGAATTATTTGAATATTTTTAGAATAATTATTGAATTATGTAACTAATGAAAATAGTGAAATTTTGTGAAGTAATGTATGAAATGAGTAAATAATGTTCTTATGTACTCTTATAGAATTTTTAGAATTTATTTGAATATTTTTTATGAAATATTTAAATAAATACAAAATAAAATTCTTGAATTATTGAGTTATAATTCATAATTTAAGTAAAAATAATGAATTATATTGATATAATTCATAAACTGTCCAAAATTAGTTAAAAGAGTGACTGACTAATTTATTAGAATAAAAAGACCATAAAAAGTATGGTGTGTATAATGACCATATTGAATTATTGAGAAATAATTTATTATTTGACAATAAAATGGTGAATTACTATAAAATAACTCACAAACCATATAAAAGTATTTAACATTACAAACGACCATATTAATGAACAGAAAAAGTAAGAAAATTGTTAAAAGTCAAAAAGGCAAAATAAAATATAACTACAGGAAAATTCTCAAATACCAATAGAAAATTACCGACGAAAAAATATTTTTCACAAGGAAAAGTGTCTGAAAATATGTATTTTGAAATGGAATAAAAAATTCGTCGTAAATAATGGAGGAAAATTTGCCGCCCAAATTTACCGAAGGAAATTAATGACGGATTTGTAAAAAACCGTCTTAAATTTGGCTCCAATACTTCGCTGCTAAAATTTCACACGAAATTTACCGACGAAATTCCTTTCCATAGGTAAATTACCGACGAAATCGTATTTTTATAGGAAAATTTCCTACAGATTTATGGTTCTATAGGTAAATTACCGATAAAAAATTATTCCGTCGGTAATTTACCTACGAAAAAATAATTTCGTAGGAAAATTACCTACGAAAAAACGACTGCGTAGGTAAATTTCCTATGAAATTATGTTTTCGTAGGTAAATTACCGATGGAATAATTTTATGTCGGTAATTTACCTACGAAACCATAATTCCATTGGGAAATTTTAAAAATTGAAAACCCATTTTTATTCTCTGACTTTTATTTTAAAATCATGAAATTATAAATTTTATTTTAAGTCAATTAATTAATTAAACTATAAGTTAATCTAAACTAAATTAATATAAATTTTTATTTAGTGACTATATTAATAATAAATTTTTATCTAAATAATTTAACTTATAAATATGTAATTATTGTGAAATTTTCTTTTTTTCTAGAAATAAGTATATAAAGTAAGTTGAAAATTTATTTTCTTATACACTTTGATAATCAAATGACTGAACAGTTACCTAAATGAAAAGTTTAAAGATTCAAAATAATAGAAAAATGACACATATAATACCGACGGAATCATCTTTTAGTAGGAAAATTCCCTTCGAAATTATGGATCCATAGGTAAATTACCTACGAAAAATTATTCCGTCGGTAATTTACCTACGGAATTAATATTCCATCAGTAATTTACCTAAGAAATTATTTTTTCGTAGGTAAATTACCTACGAAATTGTTTCGTAGGTAAATTTCCTACATAATTATGTTTTTGTAGGGAAATTAAAAAAATTGAAAACCCATTTTTATTTTCTGACTTTAATTTAAAATCATGAATTATAAATTTTAGTTTAAGTCAATTAATTAATTAAACTATAAGTTAATCTAAATTAAATTCATGTAAATTTTTATTTATTGACTATATTAACAGTTAAGGAATCCTTTGGTTGATATTCCGATGGCTACATTGTATGTACTGAAATGGATATAAAATATAAAATACATATATTATTGAATGTTATAATTCGAAAAGTTATAATTTTAAAATATAAAAAAACTATTTTAATAAAAATTGAATAAAAAATCAAATATCTTATTATAGTTTATAGTTTTATTCTATACTAAATTCTCTATACTAATATTATATAATAATATATTTAATTACTATTTATATTAAATTTTTATATTAAATTCTATAGTCTATAGTAATAAATAATGTACTAAGTATAATTAAGTATATAATAAAATATATTAAAATTTTTCTCATATATTATTTATTAATTTTTATTTAAATTATATTCATTTTTTTAATTATTTACATATTTGACCTTCCCTATAAAATGCCCTAGTAAAAACCTTAATTTCTTTCTCAACATTTTCTCTATTCTCCCAGTCCCTAACAGCCGCTCCTCCCTTTCTCTCTCTTTCTGTCTCTCTCTTTCACGTTTATCTTCTTCTCTCCCACGTTTATGAATCCTTAATATTAATAATCTCTAATGCTCCACAAATCCAATTTGTATTCAAAATTTCTATGTTAAAACAAAATCAATCATTATTTCAGTCGGAGTGAATGTTTGGGCTGATTTGAGTGAGGGGGAAGTGAGAATGGAATAGAATCGCATTTATTTTTGGAGGTCTGATCGGACAATCGTGTGGTTATCCTTCTGGAGATCCAGAGATCGATTCTCTTTGAATGAACTCAGGTTTTCTTTCTCTTGCTTTTTGATTTGTAGTGATTTGTTCTTCATTTATTTCTGACTAAAGCAATAATGCAAGTTTATTTCTCTTGCTTTTAGATATACAAAATCAATTGCTTCTATTTGATTAAAGAGAGCTTAGAATTACTTTTATTGGTGTTTGTGGTTGCTCCCTGTTCAAGAAATAAATTTTATGGGATTTGAGTCATTGCGATCAATGTTTTGGTTGGAGTTCTACATCTCTTTGGTCACTGGAAAAAGAAAAAAAAAAGTTAATTGGTGATTTCACTTCGAGCAGCAGGAACTAAAATCTGTGGAACATCTTCAGCCTGCATCCAAATTATGCAAAGAGTAATGTCTTCTTTGCATTAGCATTTCATATCTTCTAATTTATGGTATCTTTTTCGTAGGGATAGCTCAATTGATTGCTGCACTTTCATTATTGATTATATTTTGATAAATCTACAGTCATGGTTCATCTTTTTTTTAATAGCTTCAATTGATTGAATTAACAGTCTGCAGGGTCACTGATTTTGTGGTGGCAAATTCTGATCCCTTAATGCCTGTGTAAGAGTTTGCTTACCAATCTTTACAACTTTCTCTGTAAAGAAAAAGGAATATTAACCATATAATTTTTCCATACTTGTTTTAAAGCAGAAACCGGAAGAAACGAAGGTCCTGTCGATTCTGGAGGTGGCTATGGTATTGTTGTCCTGTCCTGTTGTCTTATGATGTAATTGTGTTAAGCCATGTATTTTTTGCTCTTAATTCGAATAATCTTCTTACATTGTTGGCCAGCAGTCGAATACCCTGTTTCAGTTTGTCATGGATTTGTTGTTGCTGCTATTCGGGATGCTCTCTTCGACTAAAATGTCCATGCTGCTTGGTCTACAACTGCAGTCCATGTAGTTTTTGTTCATGTAGTTTCATTTTTTCTCATATATATTGTTCTTTCATTGTTCATTCTTTTTTTTCTCATTTCTTTGTTATTTGGATATTTTCGGATTAAATATCATATTTTGTGATTTTTATTTTTTGTGAATAATAATAATAATGGATTTTTAGCTTTTTAATTGTTTTTTACTTATTCAATAATCAGCGGATTAGTTGACTATTACTCACCCATTGCATGCTTAAAGGATGCCAAGAATTATATCTGGTTTTAATTCCCATTGGCTATAAATTAATTGATAATTTGTTTGAATTGGAACTAATTGCTTACGTCTAACAATTATATTTAATTAACAATTAAGGAGTAAGTAGGCGATGATGTGGCAGTTGAAAATATGGAACTTTATTCGTTATAAAATATATATTTCTATACTTAATCTTATATTTCAATCTCTATGGTTTAAGATGTTAATTGAATTAAAATATATTTTTTTTACTATTTGATTGATAGTTTAGTTATATCAAATAAGGAATAATTGGAATTTAATTTGAAGGAAAGATAGATTTAAAGTATTTTATTGAATACGTTAAGCAGTGGATCAACATCATAAATTGGAATATGGAAGCTTCCTCTGCCGTAGCAATTGTTCATTAATTAAAACTATCTCAGTTACTTTTTTTGACAAAATTTGATTGGTGGTCAAGGGAATTGCCCTTTTATCTTCTTCATTATTAGGTGGCACTTGCTAATGACAACACATATTCCCTTTGCAGCCCATAAAAAGGACCTGCACGAAATAATTTGATGCCTCAGTTTATTTTTGCATTTAGTCTTTCTTTTATATATATACACATACATAATAATAAAATATTTTTATTTAATTTCTAAATCAAATTAATAATATATTTTCATGTTAAAAATGAATCCGATTAAGATATTAATTTCAGTAGGCTTATAAATTTGCAGATCTTAATATTGAACCCCAACAAATTTACTGGAATGTTAGTCTTTGCAGTTAATTTGTTGACAGTAGATCCATGTGGTGACAAACTTATGGAGTAAGTATTAGTCTTTGCAGTCAATTTGTTGTTGTCACTACTTCTTATTCTCTCTTCTTTTTTTAATATATATATTGTGTGGTTATCTTTTGGATGCAGTCTGCTTAGGAAACTAAATTCAATACAAGAGGCCTAAGATGGAAAGTGAATATCAGTAAATGATATAGTAATCAAGGTATGCACACTTCACTACTTTGGATGTTGGAAAATTTGTTTTATTATCATTCTTGATAGTAATCAAGGTAAAATTAGATGAACACGATCAATAGATAGTAACCCAAATAACAAAAGGATTATTGTGAAAAATATACACTGTTGCTTTTACCTTTATTGAACAGTATAGCAATGATATTTTGATTCTTTGATTTGAGTATATTTTAATTTGGGCTGATTTGAGAAGGCATGAACATGAGAGTAGTTTGGCTCAAAAAGACATTGTAGATCTTGAGAAACAGGCAGGATATTGTTCGTTTGCCCTTTTAATTATTTATCTTAGTTCTTTAGGCATGCACAAAACTCTATTTTCTATGTTTATTGGCATTTCTATTTTTTAGAATCTTAACGACATGAGAATCTTTAAGGCATTAATTTTGAGATGAAGAGTATTTTTTCTGATTCTTAGATATCTTTAGTAAAGGGTATAGCACAGTACTTTGAATTTGCAATTGAAATATCCATGTTGTTATCTTTTGATCATTGTATATTTTTTCTTGCCCTTCCCAATAGCTACGCAACAAATTTAATTAATAGGTCAAGATTGAAGATTGTAAACCATTGCCCCCTCATCTAATTATTAAATAGTTATTAAAAACATATAATATTTTTAGTGATGAAATAGTGATGGATAATTTCGTCGTGATTGTTTTTAGCAGAATACAAATTTACCGATTGAAATATACTTACCATAGTTAAATTTGCCTACGAAATTTATCATTTTGTCAAAAATTTGCCTACGGAATACTTATTTATGTCAGTAAAATTTTTGACAAAAAATTTAATTCCATCGGTAAATACATCAAATGACGATAGTTTTTGGTTTGCACCTCCCAACAGAATTAGCGACGATCAATAATTTCCATCGATAAATTTACCAACGGAAAAATGTTCCGTCGAAAAAAGTACCTACAACTTGTTCTTCTTCGTCGCTAAATTTCGTCGCCAATTTGGTTTCCCTACGAAAATTCACTCAATTTCATCGGGAATTTTCGTTGGAAAAATGAATTTTTCTTATACTGTATAAAGTCAATATATTGAATTATTAAAAAATAATTCATAAATTGATAAGATGTGAATTATAATGGTATAATTCATAAAGTGTATAAAATGTACCAATATAGTAACTGGCTATGGTAGTAAAATGAAAAGACAATGAAAAAGTTAATTTGTAAAGTGACCGTGGTGAATTATGATGACATAATTCACGAATTGAATAAAAGACACTGAAAAAGAAAAAATCGTGAATGGTCAAAAGTACCAAAAAGATTAACTGACAAAATGTACTGATTGAAAAAGTATTTGTAATTGCCATTAGCAATAGTCCGGCAGTAAAAGTCTTGCTCAGGATATAATTGGCTAGTCATAGGGACAACCTATACAGCGGTGCAAATTATGGTGACTTGCTTTGCTATGGTAGGATCTTTGTTCTTCATAGCCTCTGTCATACGTATCGTTATATGCTTTGTGAGAAATGGTCCTTTGGGATCATTTCTCAATATTTTTCTATAAATGGTCATGTGGGATCCATGTCCCATATATTTTATCTGAGAGTTCCTGTTGAATTGTACTAAGGGTATATTGATAAGAATAAATCAAAATTTCAAAAAGTAAGTTAAAAGCAAAAGTTAAAAGTGAAAAAGAACTTAATTGAAAGAAATGAAAAGTTTTGGGGTAAAATCACAATTTCTCCAAAAATTGCACTTAATGAGCAAAAATAAAAAGAAAATATTTTGCAAGGTAAAATGGTAATTTAATGATCAAACAGCCGAAAATAAGCTTTTGTAAAGAAAAAGGAATAAAATATAATTTTACATGAAAAAGTCAAAATAAAGACCGATTGGTATAATGCATGCCAATTAATAATTTGGAAGTGAAAAGTTGGTGAAATAATGCCAATATCGTAATTAATGTCCAAAAATAGCAATTCTGTAATTAATTGAGAATTAAGGATAAAAAATGACATATTGTATAAAAAAAGGTCAATAAAGGACCGAACAGAACTTTTGTAAGCCAAAAGTCAATTGAAAAGTAAAAATGAGCAAATGAATGACAATTTTACAATTAAAAATGTAAAAGTGGCAATTTTACAATAATTATATGGAAAGGACGTTTTTGTAATAAAATGAAGATTAAAGATTCAATTGCAAAGTTTCCCAAAGTAATTGTGTTACTTTGTATTAATTGTTAAAAGCATTGATAAGTGAATTTTGATAAATATTAAAAAGTCAAAGTGAAAATAAATGAATTAATGGTAAAATCGTATTAAAATGTAAAAAAATAAATAAATAAATATATAAAATTTCGGCTTACCGTTTATTTCCGTTTTGAAAAAAAACTGTTTAGATGAGAGTGTTACAAAACTTTATTTTGACTTTTTCACACAAAATTATATTTTAGTCCCTTAACTTTTCAAAAGTTGACTTTTCAGACTATCTATTGACTAAATTATCATTTTACCCTTATTAATCATTTTCTTATCACTTTTACTTACTAAACTTATTATTTGAAAAAATTATCCTTTTGCCCCTAAATTTTTTTATTTCTTTTCTTTTAGGTCATTTTTCACTTCTAACTTTACTTTTAGCTTTCTTTTTACATTTTTAACATATTTTTATCATTATGCCCCCAGTACAGATCCAGCAAAAATTTTCAAATCGGATATACGGGATATGAACCCTACAGGACCACGTACAGATTGAGAAATGATCCTAAATGACCATTTCTCACAGAACAGATAACAGAGCAGACAGATATTATGAAAGATTAGAGATCCTACAATAACAAAGCAAGTTGCCATGACTTGTACCAGGGTACAGATATCCCTATGGTTAGCTAATTATATCCTGAGCTAGATTTTACTGCCTGACTATTTCTAAAAGCAAAAATTCACTTAATTGTAAATTATTATTCAAATTTTTCACACTTTCATTACTTTTTCAATACAGTCAATTAGTAGTCAGTCTTTTCAGTCTCTTTTACACAGTGTGTGAATTATTTCACAATAATTTACCATTTTCTCATCAAATTATGAATTAACTCACATTAATTCAACATTTTTACCTTATATAGAACAAAAATTCATCTCATAAATATTCATTTAATTTCCATAAATTCTACAAAAATTCATGTACATGTTATTTTATCTCTACATTCATTTTAAAGCTTATTTTCATCAAAATAAACCAAATGCACATTATTTTCCTTTTAAAAATAATTCGGTCACTACATGAAAACCACCATGCATATTCTTTAAATTTCATTTAAGCTTCCTAATAGGCCTGTTTAAGATCTAATTATACTATTTTAATATCAATTTCAATTATACACATTTTTATTAAATTTTTCTTAATAAACCTAAAGAAAAATCATACAAATTATAAGAAAATAAAATGATTTATTAGTCACTAACCTTTTTCTTGTATTTTTCCTTGTCTGGGCTTTCTATTATTTGCCTTTGGCCTTGACAACTTGTTCTTGCTCTTGGAATGCTACCATGGCCAAAACTATCATCAAATTAAACCCTGGGATTTTGATCTCAAATACTCAAAATAACATCAAATATGAACTCAAGGAACCCAAACTAGTAGTAGGCACCTTAGAACAAAATTAAACCCAAGAAATTCTCTTACCTCAAATTGATACCTAAACTTTGTCACTTGATTTCTTTTCTCTAATCAAGGTTAGAGGTTGCTAGGGTGCTTTAAAGAGGTAGAATATCCTATCGTATTCTTGGATTTGGTGTGAATTGTGAGAGAGATAGAAAAATTTTAAGAGGGAAGATGGTGGGAAGTGTTCGGCCAAAGAAAGGGAAGGAGATGGCTATTGGAGCTTCTGGTTTTCTCTAGTTTTTTTACCTTTTAAGAGGTCACTAAATGGGCTTGGGTTGGGCTTTTTTTAATGGGCTTGAGCTATTTTTAGTTTAAACCCCATTAATTACCCGATAAACCTCCCTAATTAGATTCTCTCACTTTCTAACTCTAAATTACTTCAAATTTTATTCAATCACTCTCATCACATCAAAAATAGGTTGTACACAAAATGTTAGCCCAATCGGAGTCCATTTCTGGTTTAGTTCAATAAAATCAGTCCGATTCAAAATTACTGGTGTAACAAAAAAATTCTTTTTTTCACCTAAAATATTCTACACATTATTTTAGGAACATATGTAATTTTTGGCAATTTTAAACTTCATTTGCTATTTTTAACGGCTCGATCAAATTTTGGTTAAGTAGTTACCCTAAAATCCAAATCACTCCGTTTATCTTTTTTTTTACTTTTTGAGGTCTATTTGACCTCAAATTCACTTTAAATTTCAACCCCAGATTACTCGTGACCAATATTTTTCGATAGTTGAATAAAATATTTTCCCCCTCTAGATGTATTTTTCAGCCCGAAAATACTATTCACTGTTAAAAAGTACTATTCATAGCTAACCCGACGTTGAGGCCAAGATAATTCTCCCCTACTAAAAGAAATTTCATCCTTAAAATTTACCTGTATCAAAGAGCTAAGGGTATTACTGTCTCATTGTAGCCTCGGGCTCTCATGTAACCTCTTCCACTTTGTGATGGTGTCAAAGCACTTTCACTAGTGGAACCTACTTATTCTTGAGCTGTCTAATTTTCCTAGCTAGGATCCTCACCAGTCTTTTTTCATATGTCATGTAAGTTTGCACTTGAATTTTCTCTAGTGTGATCATATAGATAGGATCAGACCTGTACCTACGGAGCATAGACACATGAAATACATCGTGGATCTTTTCCAACTTCGATGGCAGCTTCAATCGATAAGCTAAGGGACCCACTCGTTAAAGTATCTCATAAGGGCCAATAAATCTCGAACTTAATTTGCCCTTATTGCCAAATCTATGAATTTTCTTCCATGGAGATACTTTCAGAAATACTATGTCTTCGACCTAAAACTCTATGTCTTTCCTCTTCAGATCTGCATAGGATTTTTGGTGATCCATGAATTCTTTCAATCTACCTTTAATGATCCGCACCTTCTCTTCTGAATCACGGATCAAGTCAGATCCTACCAGTTTCTTTTCACTCAATTCGATCTAACATAAAGGAGTTCTGCATTTTCTTCCATATAAGGCTTTAAAAGATGCCATCTTTATACTGAACTAGTAGCTGTTGTTTTAGGCAAACTCTGTAAGAGACAAATACATTTCTAAACTCTTACCAAACTTAAGTACACAGCATCGCAGCATGTCTTTCAAAATCTAAATCACCCGTTCTGACTGACCATCTGTCTAAGGGTGAAATGTTGTATACCACCCTTAACATAACAGTATTTCCCGAGTCAAAATTAGCAGTAAATGGTAAAAACAATTTCTATTTCAAAATTCATTTATTACCACACAATTTTTATACAATTTTAATTATTCTCAACTCGTAGCATTATAACAATCTAAATTACTATTCATTTTATAAAATTTTGGCAGCGCAACAGCTAGAACTTACTAGCCTCTTGAAAAATTTATATAATCCACACACCCTCTCAGAGGAATAACAAATCATATCAGATAGCAATATACATTTAGACAATCAATCACATATCAATGATAGTCATTTCAAATTACTTACTGACACTTATCCATCGATAGACACAATAATATTTATCATTTAACAAACATTAACTTAAATACAATTCAGTTTTATACTCTCACTATCCAATTATATACATGCCATAAATACTATAAATAAAATTACAACTTTTTTTCATCTTCAAATTCTGCTTCTCTGTGTACCAAGCTCCCGCAATAATTCAGAACCTGCACGCAGTAAAAACTACGTGCTGACCACTAGATATGCTCAGTAGTGACTACTAATCCTAGAATTTTCCAATTAAAGCATAATTACGTATATTATGCAAACATTTATTTATATCTTATAAGAAATTACCTTTAATTATTGCAGTATTATTTTCATTATTTATCAACATTTTTGGTAATCGTTTTGCTTTGATCCTATACTTTTCAATTTACTTTACACTACTATCGTTTGTAATTTATTTTCAGATTGACTTTTATTTTTACGTTTCTTATTTTTACTTTTACTTAGATTTTACTTTTCTTAGCTTTTGTCTTATACTTTTAAACACATTGATACAGTTATCAGTTCATTTAACGAGTTACATTGATACTTCAATTACAATTTTACTAGTTATTCTTTTAATTCACTTTGATCTTTTCAATAATTCGCACGGCAAATTCTAAGGCTTATAATCTTTATTGCAAAGTGATGTATTTATTTTGGAATACTTTGCATACAAATCTTTATTTTCTTTTCTTTTACAAATGAACATTTTTCATTTTAACTTAGCAATCATTTATCTGTTGATCATTTTACTTTTCATTTAACCTTTACTTTCAAAATTTTATTACTTAGTCATATTTTTGTACTTAAATACAATTTTGTCTTTTTCTTGATGATTCATGATTATATTGAACTCTGTCTTTTTCTTGATGATTCATGATTGATGATCTATCCTTTGGTGTTAGAGTCTTCTATTTATAGACAAAATAAGTTGTAGAAGTTTTCTAAACTTTCTCAATTGGAATGGGAAAAGAATTCTTCTTGAATTGGAAAATCCTTCGTCGTATCGGAGTCACCTTGTACAGCCAAGCAAAATCCTTCTTTGTTAGATGCACTATCGTGCATGGATTTTCCCAGGAGTGTTGCACGGATGCTCATTCTTCAAATGCTAGAGACACACAACCTCTTATGCTTTAATTCTTCAATGCATGCCCACTTAACCTTTTAGCTTCCTACATACACGACCACTTGGAAAAGGAATTTAGAAGTGCACGGCCAAACAAGAAAATAGGCTTCCACATGCACAGCCACTTAAACTTCTACTGGACTTCACGTATCTTTTCTAGCATGAATTTTATCATTTCACAGTTTTGGCCCAAATCTTCTTGCCTTTTTGCAATTAAGTCCTTTTTCTTGTAAATTAACCCTGAAAAATACTGAAACTTATAATTAGCTTATAAAACACAAATGTAAACATTTAAACTATAAATTAACCAAAATTAAACCAAATTAACTAATTTAAACACCTAAAACACATACTTAAAACATTATATAATTCATACTTATCAAAAATCCCACACTTAAACTTTGCTCACCCTCGAGCAAATTAGAACAATCCAACTTCTCAAAATAATTAAACTTGAACAAACAATCATACATTTCAAAATCAAGTTTAATAATTAACAAGAGCACTTAATAAAATTTTCAATTAGAATAAATTCAAACGAGACAATATGAGTTTATTTCCTAGTGTGTGTGCAAGACCAAAACATTTTAAGCATTTTCAAAATCAAAAACATCAATGCATAGTCAAGTTTAAAATGATTGTACACCTAAGTGTACAAATGGTTTCGCATTTGAAACTCTAGAAATAACATAGGCCTCTCCTTTAGCACCGGAATCTGAAGGTCATCTCCGCTAAACAACTCAAAAATAAAACTTAGAATCACTTAGGTCTTTTAAAGGTTGCAATGGGGCTAAGGTATTGGTTATCAAGGAATGGTTAAAAGATCAATAACAAGAATAGCCACTCTAAGATAAAATAGACTAACAATTCACAAATATCATCCCATTAACTTAAATAATAAAGAATTTAGCAAAATTTCTCAATCCTTCACAGTTCAAAGCTCTTATGAAAGAGAAATAACAATTGAAACTCTCTTACATTCACAATTCATACCTTTTTTGAAGTCATAACTGTTTTTCCTTGTAACTACCCCACACTTAAGATTTTGCCATACATGCTACCTTTATTGTAATATTTTTACTTTTTTTCTTTTTTTTTCTTCTCTTTTTTTTCTTTTCTATTTTTTATACTAGCTTTGATGTTGGCAATACAATAATAATATGGGTAATCACAAAGTCATAGTTCACTATTCACTTGACTTCAACAATATTCATTGATAAAAAGATAAAAAAAATATCTTACCACACCCATCAAGATTTTTAATTCCTATTAATTCATCCAATCCTAGAGTGACCAATTCTAGAAGGAAAGATAAAAGCTTTTAAGTTATATGGTAAAATAAATGAGTGTAACAAAAACAAATATGGCACGCATTATGCATACCCCATTAGGCTCAAAATGGCTAACAAAAGATAAATATGCATATAGGGTAGGAAATAAGTTAAGATATGGCTTAATAAGAAAATATTGCCTAGATCACTTTCTAGCTTGTTTTGAGTTGTTTTTATGCTTTAAAGGCTTATGAGGAAGGTTCTAGTGTTTTAAATTCATCACTTATCTATTTCAATGCATTGTTTTTTTCTTTAAGTTTAAAAAAATTGGTCTTATTTGCTCAAAAAGATAGAAACTAACAAATATAAGCCAAGCTGAATACTTAAACTAGCTAGAAAAATTCATTAAACAACACACTTATTTTAATGCTAAACAAGAATTTTAAACATTTTACATTCTAAATTCAAGTTCAATATGTTTAATTTTTAGAAAAAACTAGGGTGAATTAAGCTAAATGTACAATATATGATAAATGAATTAAATCTACTTAACTAATATGCAAAATAAAACTAAACATGCAAACTAAAAAAAACTAAACAACAAAAATATAAACAAACCGACTAAAACAACAAAACTAACATAATTCATGAGTAAGAAAATAGCAAGGTAAGAGAAGTCCCTTGAACTGATATTCAAAATTTAGCTCAGCTGAGCTCTATCCCCCTCTTTAAAATCTTGTTGTCCTCAACAAAGTATAAATATTTTTAGCTCACTACATAACTTTTGAGAAACAAGTTATTACCAAAGAGAAATGTAAGCTACCTAGGTCCATAATCAAGCCAAAAATAAAGCATGAGACCAATGGAATTAACAAGAAAACATGATTCTAAAACTAATATGATGCAATAAACTAGCCCTAATGAACATGGTAACTAAGCGAAGAAATGCAACTAGGCTAAAGTTGCTTAAGTGCTCAATGCATCATATCCATATGTTACAATATGGACAGTGTATGAATGCATAATCTCAAGTGTAAAGTTAAATGGTGCTGGTTGGGCTGAAATAAGAAGAAGAGAAAGATTTTAATTGATCATGGTAAGCACAAAATAAAATAAGCCAATTATAGCTACAAACTCAACCTATATCAAGCCAACAATAAAGTTTAATTCCAAAATAATAGATAGCTAAGAGTAATGGAATGCATAACTTAATTCAGAATTAAACTCTAAGCAAACCTATATTTAAGAACAATAAAGGTCCACCAATTGTACAAATTAGTCTAAGCACACAAATTGAAGTAATGAGCAAATCAAAAACTAAAAAATGCCCCTAAAACTTCAAACTAAAAATTAAAAGCTTAAACATCATTTTTAGGGCCCAAAATGAGCTATTACATAAGGCAAAACCCTATAACAAATGTGCGTCTCGAAATGTGCTTTCCAAAAACATATTATAATAGTCAATCAGATACCTGTAGCAAAAGTTATGATCAAAACAGTCACAGCCATAATAAAAACTTCAAACAAGTGAAAATGTGTTGCTGCTTTATAACTACTATCAAAATTTGAGTTACTTAAGTGTATGCTTGAGTGAGTATTTTGGTGCATGAGAGTGATAAATTATGTGGGTGAGTGATAGAGTGGATGTGAGTGTGTGATTTAGTGAATGTATGAGTGAGTGCGTGTGAAAAAAAAAAGAAAGAAAAAATATATAAGAGGAGGCATCACAGAGATGCACGGCCGCGCAGCCAAGGAGAAAACCTTGCACGACTGTACAAGGAAGGGACTGCCTTTTGCTCACCAATGCAGGTATGGGGTAAAATCTTCGTGCGTTAGTGCATGTGTGAATGGGCAGTTATGCGCCAGCGCTGGCAATGAAGGAGAACAATGTGCGGCAATGCGGGCAGCAAAGGAAAAACTTGTGCAGTAGCGCAGGTGGGCATACAGCTATGCTCGGAGGCGCAGGGGCAAGGGCATTATACGCGTGCAGTACTGCGTGGGCAAGTTAGAAGGCATGCACAGACGAGGAAGGCATGCTGTGCGCGAGAGCGCAGGGTGAAGGGCGATGGTATGCGCGAGAGCGTACTAGCTGCTGGACTCCAAAAATAGTTTTCTCTAGCCTACCTACTGTACTTTTGAGCTAAATTTTTCTACACATTAAAGCTCCAAGTTAAATTTCATTCAACTTAATTCCTTTTTAACTAATTTTAATCATTCCCATTAATAATATTAATCCTTCACTCATGTAAATCAAAATTGAATCAATTTTTGCTAAAACTCCGTCAAATTTTATTGTTGAACCATATAAACCAATTATAGCTCATACTCACTTAATTATAACTTTCCTTCTTTTCAAGCTCCAATTTAATTATGCCAAACAATATACACATCTATCAATTACTTAAATTCCAATTTAGGTCCATTCTTAATTCAGCATATGCAAGGTTCTTCTCTAAATTCCTCACCACCAAGCAACTATAGTCAAATTCTCATCTAAACAATTCAAGAAACATAAAGCCATATTAAGTTCACTTAAGTTGTGATTCACTTACCTCAAAAATCATAATCTTAAAAATCATCATATTAGCTCGTTAACATACTAATCTTAATTAAGCCCAAAGATCATCAGAAGCTAATTTTCAACCAAAATCTTAAACTTAAGAATTAAAAGACTAAAAACACACTAAACAAAAGAAACATGAAGGACATGAATTAAATGTAGAAACCTATAAAATAAAAAAACGATAAGACATAACTCATAAAAAAATTAATGAAAATTTAAATAGAAGGGTTAAAAGAGTTTTGGTTTATTGAGTCCCAGCTCGACTCATGTTACTTTCAGGAGACCGAGCTTATGATCCGAATATTGGTCTTTCTGGACTCTGTTCTTTATTTTCTCCCATCAATAGAAGGAACTTATCGTAGTTCACCAAAGCTGAAAATTTCATATCTTCAATAAAGATGATTCCTCCTTTAACTCATTAAAAATGAACTTTACTGGCTCTTCTAGCCTAAATAAATCCTTCAAGCAGACTGAATTCGTTGTCTCCACTTGAGAATCTTTTTCTTCTTGCTCCTTTGGTGATAAATTCTCTACAAGAGATCTTATATCCCCTAAATAGACAGATAACTTATCTTCAAAAATGAATTGTTCCTCTTGTTCCTTATCCCTTCTTAATGAATGATTTGTTTCCTTTTCCTTACCATCATCACATTGAAATTTCATAGAAGTTCTCAAAAGTTCTAGTTTAGATTTTCTTGACTCTTAATTGTCTCCTCTTGAGTCCTTATCTTTTCTTCTTGAATTCTAAACTTTTCCTCTTGAGCCCTTAATGTAGCCTCTCACTCCACTTTTTTAACATAAAATTTTCTTTCTTTTCTTATAAGCAAGTCACAAACATCTTCAGTTTCAGAGATAACAGCCTCTTGTGTGGCCTTCCATTTTTCTTTTTCAACCCAAAATTGCTTGTCCTTACATATAAGCAGGTTATGAAGACATTGATTTACGGATCTATAGGCCTCTTTTGAATATCGTAGTTCTTAATTCTCTCTTCTCAATTCTTTCATTTGTTCTCTCAAAACCCAAAGATAACAAAACTCTTCAGCAAGGGATGGTTATGAATAAGAATTTTGTGACTATGCACGCAATAGCTTTATTTCCTCTCTTTCTCTTACTAAATCATCCATTTGTTGTTTCAAAAAAAACAATTCATAGTTTCTGACATCATCTTGAAGAATATCTCAAATTGTTCCTACAAAGAACAATTACCAAATCAACAACAAAATAAGAATAAAAATCTCAGATAAATTCAATCAAAGATATTAAACAAACAACACCACTGTTCCCTGGTAACGGCGCCAAAAATTTAACCGGTGTCTAGCAAGTGTACTAAATCAGCTAATAATATAGGAAAATATAGATTAAAATCCCAAATATCATACCCAATGGAACATGGATTGCTAAGAAGAATATCTATGTATGAATTAAATTAATCCGAGATTGTTTTCCAAATATTTTTGATTTAAAAATAAAAATTAAATTAAATTAAATAAACAATTAAATGAAACAAAAACTAAAATTAAACTAACATGAATTAAAAATAAAACAATAACTGAAACTCTCTTGCTAAAGGAACTATCCACCTTAACATTCATTGTAATGACTTAATTTCAATAGACACACCAGTGATTATGGAAAAAACTAGATGTAATAAAGTCTGATACCTTGAAACAAGACTATCTTTCTTAAGCATTAAATTCCCTTTTTAAGAATAATTTAATACTTAGGCATAAAAATCCGGTTTAAATTCCTAAACATTCATTAAACTATTTTGCAAGAAATTCCAATTCCAAATTATTCTTTGTTCCTCCTCTCTCAGTATTAACCAATATTATCAACACATAATTACCTCAAAATCTGAAAATAATCATGTATAAATAGTAAAAAGTTAACCTAAGAACATGCAAATCATTAATTATGTCTACAGTATTTTTTAGTTATTGAATCAATAAACCAACAATCAATCTTAACACAATCAAAGATGAGAATATGCTTAAAACCAAAAAATAATCAACTGATATTGAAATTAAAGCTCAAAAAAAAATCAAAACAATGAAAATATAAGATTTCAAGTATCCATTAGCAAAAGAAGAAAAACTACTTCATAATAAAAATTAAAGCTAAAACAAATAAGAAAAGAAAAACACTGAATGAAAACATGAGAAAAACTACATAAAAAAAAACTAAAACTATTGAACTCTGTCTTTTTCTTGATGATTCATGATTGATTATCTTTCCTTTGATGTTAGAGTCTTTTATTTATAGGCAAAATAAGTTGTAGAAGTTTTCTAAGCTTTCTCAATTGGAATAGGAAAAGAATTCTTCTTGAATTGGAAAATCCTTCATCGTATCGAAGTCACCTTGCACGGCCAAGCAAAATCCTTCTTTGTTAGATGCTCTACCGTGCATGGCTTTTCCCATGAGTGTTTCACGGCCACTCATTCTTCAAATGCTAGAGACACACGACCACTTATACCTCAATTCTTCAATGCACGCCCACTTAACCCTTTAGCTTCCTACATGCACGACCACTTGGAAAAGGAATTTAGAAGTGCACGGCCAAGCAAGAAAACAAGCTTCCACATGCACAACCACTTAAACTTCTGCTGGACTTCACGTATCTTTTCTAGCATGAATTTTATCATTTCATAGTTTTGGTCCAAATCTTCTTTCTTTTTTGCAATTAAGTTCTTTTTCTTGCAAATTAATCCTGAAAAGCACTAAAACTTATAATTAGCTCCTAAAACACAAATGTAAACATTTAAACTATAAATTAACCAAATTAACAAATTTAAACACCTAAAACACATACTAAAAACATTATATAATTCATACTTATCATTTGTCATTTTTTAATTTAAATACATAATTAGTACTAGTTTCGAATTTCTCATTTTTCAAAATAATAACTGGTACATAGCATACCAATTATTTTTCACGGATCTTTTCATATAACTTTTCATTTCAATTATTTTTCTTTACAGAGATTTACTTTTACAATGTATATACACTACCTATCATTTTATTTTTATAAAATATTAAAGATTCATTTTCTTTTAATCAAGTTCTTTTTCATTTATAACTTTTACATTCAATTTACTTTTACCATTTTGATTCACTTTTATCGATATGCCCCTAATGCAATATCACATGACTCTCAAAAAGGATATGCGAAATATGGACCCAAAGGACCCCACTGAACAGATTGAGAAATGATCCCCAAGGGACCATTCCTCACAGAGCAAAAAATAGAGACAGAGAGTGCCATGGTGATCAGAGAACCAGTCTATAGCATAGCAAGTCCCCATGACTTGCATCGCGATATAGGATGTCCTTATGGCTAGCCAATTATATCTTGTATAAGAATGTCTCCACCTGGGTATTGCTAAGGGCAAACACAATCAATTATTTTCAAAATATTTTTTAATTCCAGATAATTGCAAATTCTTTTCTTTAAATCAATACAATTTATCAGTAAATCTTTTTCAGAACTTTCACTATTTAGATCTTTTACTTTCAGTTACCTTATTATAATTCCTTCATTTTCAATCACTTTTTGTGAATTATTCTACAATAATTCACCATAAGAAATTTTCACTGAAAACTTTTCAGACTTTTAAATTTTATAATTACTTTTTCATATCAGTACAATTTGTCATTCAATTCTTTTTCAGTACTTTTATACAGTTAGTGAATTATGTCTTCATAATTCACTACGATTGTTATACATTATTTTTTCAGAGTCTTTTCAATTTGTTACTTAGTCAAATATTTTCTTAGTACTTTTTACATACTTTGTGAATTATATCATTATAATTCACTTTTTTCTTAGCACTTATTGAATTATTTCTTAATAATTCAATATTTTACTTTTTACTTTTTACATTTATTTTATAGGGCTGAATTTGGCAATTATTCAAAATTCGAAATTCTTTTATATGGACTATGAATTATTTATAATAATTCACCATTTTTATTCTAATTATAAATTTTTTGGTAATAATTCACTATGATTATTTTAATCACTATTCTTTTCATTTTTCCAAAAATTCATCATTTGATTTCTTCATTTTCTTTATACAAAATGTAAATTAAATTACATTAATTTACCAACTTTTAATTGTTTATTAAATTATTTCTCAATATTTCAATATTTCAATTAAGCAGGTTCCAAATTTACTTTCAAAAATATTCTCATAAATCACATAAATTCTATAAAAATTTATGTGAAAATTGTTCTTCAATTATTGTCATCTTTGCTTACTTTATGAATTATTTTACCACAATTCATCGTATACATTGTATACATACACTTATAATTAACTTAAAAAAAATTCTAAAATTTCCATAAATTCCCTAAAAATTTATGTACAATTTATTTTATGCTTATTATCATTTTATAACCTAATTAAAAAAAATCACTAATTTCATTAATTATATCATCCAATAAATATTTCAAAAATATCCAATTAATTCTAATAAATTCCAATAAAATTTATGGATGCGTTGTTTCATGGTCCTTATCAAATTAAAGCTCAATTTTATCAAATTACATAACATTTAATTTATTTCATTTACAAGGAAATTTTGGCTCGTATAGAAAATTGCTTAATAAATTTCCTTAACTCAATTTACACATCATACTAAGCTTAATTAAAATCTAATTGGACAATTATAACATTAATTTCACATTTTACTCAATAATTCAATATTTTTACTTAATAAATTTAAAGGAATAATTCAATTAATTTAAGGAAAATTAAAGGATTTTATAGTCACATACCTTAACGATAGAATTTGCCTTAATTTGCTTAATAATTTGCTCATCAGACCGATCGCCAGAATCTCATCGGTTACAATCCGACATTGCCAGGGATCCCCTGATTCCTTTTTCGGTGTTCACGTGCTCAAATGCTATCATTATTGGCCGAAATCTGCACTTAAGTAACCTGCCAAACCCATATATGATCTATTGATCGCTGGCATTTAAGGGGCGATGGAGTATACTGGAAGACTCGCCTCACTACTGGAAGTCAGTCGGTGGTAATAGAATCACCATTGCCGCCGTAGATCATTGAAAAAATCAAAAAAACCAATCGAAAATAAAGGAGAGAGAAATTGAATGATCGGACCGCCACTACGGGGCCAGACGTCTATAAGAAGGAGACAGCACGCCGCTCATCACCGTTGCAATGGTGGCCAGTGGGAGGCACGGTCGCCGGTACCTCCTTTTCTTTTCTTTTTCCTCCTTTGCATCGTCATCCACTGCACTGCATCTTTTTTTTCTTCACTTTACTTTTCTTTGTTTACTTTCTTATCTTTTTTCTTTTACCAAATTTCTATGGCCATTTGTGGCCAAAGTCGGTTGCCTTTTTTTATTTTACATATATATATATATCCATAATTTTATCACTTTAGCCCCGAAACTTTTTTTCTAACTTTCAAAGCTCCTATTCATTTTAAAATCGATTCCATAATTTTTATCACATCAAAAATAGGTGAAATACAAATTTTTGATTCACTCGGAGTCCATTATCGGTTCAATTTAAATTTATCAATCCAATTTGACAACTATCGGTATCACAAAAAAAATCAATTCTCATTACCAAAATATTTTACATAAAAATTCATGAAAACTTGCAAAATCAGGCAATATTCGGAGTTCATTTACTATTTTAAAAAATTACACAAAATCAAGTCACCTTCCCTACTAGAAAAATTGACTCGCTATCTTTTTCATATTTCTGATTTTTTGATGCCCATTTGATCTCGATTTCACTACAAATTTCAACCCTGGACTCACTATGACCAATACTTTTCGATGGTCCAATAAAATATTTTTGACTTCCAAATGTACTTTTCGGTCCAAAAAGTACTATTTACTATCGAAAAATATTGTTCATGGCTAACCCGATGTTGAGTCCACTACATGTTGTGCTAAAATGGAGCCTTGTACCTATAACTTCTTGCAAACCTTTTCAGAAATAGGATGTAAACCTGGGATCCCTATCAGAAATAATGGATAATGGCACTCCATGCAATCTCACTATCTCATTAATGTAGATTTCTGCCAACTTGATCAAAGGATAATCCATTTGAACTGGCAAAAAATAAATAGATTTGGTGAGTCTGTCAATAATCACCTATATAGTGTCATGCTTCCTTTGAGTGACAGGTAATCTTGTGATAAAAATCAATAATTATCTTGTCTTATTTCCACTCTGGTATCAAAATCGGATTAAGCAATCCTTAAAGAACCTAGTACTCAACCTTTATTTGCTGACATATCAGACATTTGGTCACAAACTCTATCACATCCCGATTCATACCTGGCCACCAATAATAAGATTTCAAATCCTAGTACATCTTGTTACCTCCAAGATATATAGCATAGTTACTATGGTGTGCTTCGATAAGGATGTTCTTCTTCAGTTCCTCCTGATCCGGAACACGGAGTCTTTTCTTGTAGCAAAGGCTTCCATTAACATTTAAAGAATAGTCTCCTTCACTGCTATCCTTTAACTTGTTCATAACAGTTCTCAGTCGATTATCTTCTTTTTGGGCCATTTTTACTTGTTGCATAAAGTCAGGGTTCACTTACATTCCAGCTAATAAAGCTCCATCTGGTGCTAGACTCAAACTAACATTCATAGCCCGAAGAGCTACAAATATTACTATCAGTCAATTACACTTATCAATCACTTATACAGATCCATTTGAAAGCATTTACATTACCTGACATAAATTTTCTGCTAAGTGCATCAGCTACCACATTAGCTTTCCCTTGATGGTAGTCAATAAAGAAATCATAATCTTTAATCAACTCCAACCAGTGCCTTTGTCTAAGGTTGAGTTCTCTTTGAGTAAGCAGATATTTTAAGCTTTTATGACCAGAATAAATATAACATCTTTTCCTATAAAAGTAGTACCTCCAAATCTTCAGTGCAAAAACAATAGTTGCTAGCTCTATATCATGAGTAGAATAATTCTTCTCATGAGTCTTGAGCTGTCAGAAGGTATAAGCAATCACCTTGCCTTCCTACATCAGAACACAGCCTAAACCATTTTTGAAGGTATCATTATAGATCACAAAATCCTTGCCTGACTTGGGTTACGTGAGAATGGGAGCTTCTATCAACATACTTTTAATCTTCTCAAAGTATTCTTGGCATTTGTCAATCTATGCAAACTTAGTGTGCTTCTGTAGTATTCGAGTTATAGGAACTACAATCTTTATAAATCTCCTTTAGTATCCAGCTAAACCTAGAAAACTCCTCACTTCAATCACATTCTTAGGTGGCTTCCACTGAAGAATTGCATCAATCTTTAAAGGATCTACCTTTATACCTTCTACAGAAATAACATGACCTAGGAAAGATACCTCATTCAGCCAGAAGTCATATTTACTAAACTTGGCATACAGTTGCTTTTCCTTCAGAGTCTGCAAATAATTCTCAGATGCTTATCATGCTCCTCCGGCATCTTAAAATACACTAGAATATCATCGATGAAGACCACCACAAACTGATCCAAATATGGGTGGAAGACCCTATTCATCAAGTCCATAAAAGTGATCGGTGCATTTGTAAGCTCAAATGGCATGACCAAGAACTCATAATGGCTATACCTAGTGCGAAAAGCAGTTTTAGGGACATCTGTAGCTTTTACTTTCATCTGGTAGTAGCCAGATCTGAAGTAAATCTTTGAAAATATATCCACTCCCTTCAACAGATCAAGCAAGTCTTCAATACGATGAAGGGGGTATTTTTTCTTTATGGTCACTTTATTCAACTGTCCATAATCGATGCATAACCTGAGTGTCCTGTTTCGTCTTTACAAACAAGACTGGTGCTCTCCAGGGAGAAACACAGGATCTGATAAATCCCTTATCAAGCAATTCTTGTAGTTGAATCTTCAATTCTTTTAATTCTACTGGTGCCATTTTGTCAGGAGCAATGGATTAGGTACAGTGCCTGGAGCAATATCAATGGAGAATTACACTACCCTGTTAGATGGTAAACGTGGTAACTCATCAGGGAATATATCTTGGAACTCTTTGACAGTAGGCACTTCTTACACCTTTGGACTGTCTTTCTTTGCCTCCATAGCATAACATATGTAAGCTATGCACCTTTTCTGATCAATCTCTTAGCAGCAGTAGTAGATATCACATCAAATAAGAAGTTAGTTGTCACACCTACCACTGTGATCTCTCGACCATCTTCAAGCTTTAAAGTGACCATTTTTCTTTTGCAATCAACAGTCACTTGGTGGGCAGATAACCAATCCATCCCCGGTATCACATCAAACTGATGGAAGGGTAACTCAATCAAATTTGCCAGGAATACATGACCCTGGGCACTAATCGAAAACTATCTATAAACTTTATTTACTACCATACTATGCCTTAGAGGATTACTCACCATAATATCTTGGTCCAAGTATGCCTCTTTCATCCCTTTATCCCGAGCTAAGGCATTGTTAATATAAAAATGAGTAGAACCAGGATCTATCAAAGCATGTACTGAATCAGATAGCAGGAGAAATTTACCTATTATCACATCTGAAGCATCCTCCTCCTCACTGGCTCTAACAACATAAGTCTATCCTACAGCTCGCCTCCATCCCCACGATGACTGCCCAACTGGCCTAGAAGCTGAAGTGATAGGGGCAGCTCCCCTACCATTGAAGGAATATGACATGGTATGATAATCATGATAGCACAGCGGAAAAACAAAATTTTATCATGCATACCATACATATCCAAAACTAGAATCGAAAACATGCAATTTTAGAGTTTTGAAACTTACAACTTTAGATGCACTTCAAGACTTGATTTTGATGATGACCAGCAACTAAGATGAATTTATTTACCTTAGATCTTCACCACCAATGCCAAAGGAACAGCCTTTATGCCACTCCTCTCTATGTTCACACACACTTGCAAAGATAGCTTAAAATCAAGAGTGCTAGCTCTATATTTGTGTATTAGGCAATGGAATTGTTTGAAAGACACAAGAACTCTTCTTGTTCTTTCCTCTTTTGTTTCTATCTTAGTCACCTTCCATGAGAGAATTAAGAGCAAAAGGAATCTCTACCAATCCCACTAATAGTCTCATGGCCAAAAGAGAGAAGAAGAATAAAAGTGGCACCCATTGCATGCATTAATTTGACTTTAAATAAAAGTCTAAATTAATTTTCAATACAATTTTAAGCCCAGTGCTTTATGTGCGATCCTATAGGTCCATTTAATGTTGGCAATGAATTAATAAATTAATTCAAAGGCTATATATATTCTCTAGCAAGATATTATAGCATTCCAAATTAAATGAAAATGCATATGGCATTTGGTGACCTAATGCAATTTCGCATAGTCCCTTACCCATAAATATCAGAATTAATATAAGGCATGGAACTAGTCATCCTTATATACATTAATTCATTTCTTGATATTCCAGTGACACTGAACTCTCAGATAAATAATGATTACTCATTATTTCATCTCGGTATGGCCATACACTTCTCAGTTCACTGATCAAGTGGCCGGTGATATTTTTCTCTCTTATCGAGAGGGGTAATCCCTTCACTTCTCTCATGCTCTCTAACATGAATCAGTGCATACCCAATCATACCCGTACTTGTCACTCTGTTACGAGCACGTTAGGTGTATGTCAAAGTACACAGTAATTCATAAAGAGTTTCATAGAGATTTCAGGTCTAAGAACTCCGATACAAAACTTGCATATGAGAAACACTTATGACTTGTACCATGTAGTGTTCTCATGAGCGGATCGAATCCAGATACCATGTTCTTTAACATGTATCTATGATCTCTGATTGACACTCTTGTCCTAATGATTCGTAAGACAGAACTCATAAGATCAGAGAGAGCATACTAGTCTTAATTCATTTGTTATTCCCATAACAATGACTGACTAGGGATATTTAGAATGATGTCTCATTTGTTTCAAGGTCTTACAATCCATGTGCCTCACACATGATAACTTAAACCGAAACGACATTCTTGGGTAGTTTTATCAATTGATATGCACAGGAATACAAAAGATAAAACTAATGCCTCATTTTATTAATTTCAAGTGTTTCGTTACAATGCATTGGGGCTAGGGCTTACACTAACAATCTCCCACTAGCACTAGTCCCAATTGGGCATAGCCCTAAGACCGAACGCTCTCAAATGAGCTTCGTGCAGATTTGGACGTAACTGTTTCGTCAAAGGATCTGCTACATTGTCTTCACTTGATATCTTGCTAACCTCGACATCCCCACGATCAATGATTTCTCTGATCAAGTGGTACCTTCTGAGTATGTGTTTGGATTTCTGGTGTGACCGGGGCTCCTTGGCCTGTGCAATGGCCCCGTTATTGTCACAGAAAATTTCTAATGGATCTAGGACGCTTGGGACCACTCCTAATCCATTAATGAAATTTTTAATCCAAACAGCCTCTATTGCAGCCTCACTTGCTGCAATATACTCAGATTCTATAGTTGAGTCGGCAACGGTTTCTTGCTTCGAGCTTCTCCAGCTGACAGCACCACCGTTCAAAACAAAAACAAACCCAGATTGCGATCTAGAATCCTGAGTGCTGGTCTGAAAAGCAGCATCGGCATAACCTTGTATGACGAGCTCTTCTTGACCACCATACACCAAGAAGTGATCCTTAGTCCTTCGCAGGTACTTCAGGATCCCTTTTACAGCAGACCAGTGCTTCTCACCAGGGTCTTGCTGAAACCTACTGGTTATACTCAGTGCATGAGCAACATCCAACCTAGTACATAACATAGCGTACATGATAGATCCAATAGCAGATGCATATGGGATTCTACTCATGTTGTCCCTTTCCTCTTTGGTTTTAGGGCACTGTTCTTTAGTCAAAGGAACTCCCAAAGCCAAAGGTATGTATCCTTTCTTTGAGTCTCCCATACTAAAACGCTTTAGTACTTTGTCTATATACTTTTCTTGACTTAGTCCCAAAAGCCGATTCGATCTATCTCTATAGATTCGAATACCAAGTATTGTCTCGGCTTCACCTAAGTCTTTCATTGAGAAACATTTTCCCAACCATTGCTGAACCTTTTGCAATGTTGGAATATCATTCCCAATGAGAAGGATGTCGTCCACATATAGGACCAGAAACACTACTATGCTCCCACTAACCTTCTTGTACACACAAGGCTCATCTTCGTTCTTGATGAAGTCAAATTCTTTGACTGCCTCATCAAAGTGAAGATTCCAACTTTGGGATGCTTGCTTTAATCCATAAATGGATTTTTGAAGCTTGCATACCTTCTTAGGATGCTTGGGATTGACAAAACCTTCAGGCTGTGTCATATACACATCCTCAAGTAAATTTCCGTTGAGGAAAGCAGTTTTGACATCCATTTGCCATATCTCATAATCATGATATGCAGCTATGGCAAGCAAGATCCTAATGGATTTGAGCATGACTACAGGCGAAAAGGTTTCGTCATAGTCTACACCATGAGTTTGCCGAAAACCTTTTGCTACTAGTCTACCTTTGTAGGTCTTATCAGCTTTGAGTTTGAATAGCCACTTGCATTCAATTACCTTAGCACCTTCCGGTGGATCAACCAAGGTCCAAACCTGGTTATCGTACATTGATTGCATCTCGGATTTCATGGCTTCAAGCCAATTTTCCGAGTCTGGGCTCTCAATAGCTTCTCGGTAGGTAGTAGGATCCTCACGATCTACTAACTCAATAGTATCACTGTCAGTGATTAGAAATCCATATCTCTCAATCTCCTGACGTATCCTACCGGACCTTCTAGGTTCTTGTGTAATGGGTTCTTGTTCCACAACTGGTTGTGAACTTGATCCCATTTCCAACTCATCCTCTATAGGAGTTTGTGGTGCTTGAATTTCTCTAAGTTCTACTTTACTCCCACTATCTTTCTTGAGAAGGAACTCCTTTTCCAAGAAAACAGCCTTGCGAGCAACAAATACTTTGTTCTCGGCTTTTGAGTAAAAGTAGTATCCCTTTGTTTCTTTGGGATAACCCACAAACAAGCAGACAGTCGATTTGGACTCTAGTTTGTCAGATGTTAATTTCTTAACATGTGCTTCACAGCCCCAAATCTTGAGAAAAGACATATTGGGTTCTTTCCCAGTCCATACCTCGTATGGTGTCTTCTCAACTGCTTTAGTTGGAGTACGGTTCAATAGAAACGCAGCAGTTTCTAATGCATAACCCCAAAAAGAGATAGGAAGATTAGCTTGACTCATCATAGATCGAACCATGTCCAACAGAGTTCGATTTCTCCTTTCGGACACACCATTCCATTGCGGTGTTCCAGGAGGAGTGAGCTATGAAATAATTCCACACTCTTTTAGATGATCATCAAACTCTTGGCTTAAGTATTCGCCACCTCGATCTGATCGAATGGCTTTTATACTTTTGCCAAGTTGGTTTTCTACTTCGTTTTTAAACTCTTTGAATTTCTCAAAAGTTTCAGACTTGTACTTCATTAGATAGACATAGCCATATCTACTGAGGTCGTCTGTGAAAGTCACGAAGTAGCTAAAACCACTTCTAGCTTGTGTACTTAATGGTCCACATACATCGGTATGTATTAGTTCTAATAAGCCATTAGTCCTTTCACCTTTCTTGTTAAAAGGACTCTTTGTCATTTTTCCATACAAACATGGCTCGCATGTGTCATAAGATTCTAAGTCAAATGACCCAAGCACTCCAGTTTTGTGGAGTCTTGAAATGCGTTTTTCGTTTGCATGTCCTAAACGACAATGCCAGAAGTAAGTAGGGTTTAATTCGTTTGATTTAACCCTCTTTGTATTAATGTTGTATATAGACTCTTTGTTTTGTAAATCAAGGATATAAAGGCCATTTTGCAACATGGCATTGCCATAAGAAATGCCTTCGCGACGAATATGAGCATTGCCCTTTTTAATAACAAAATCAAATTCATCATTATCCAAACATGAAACTGAAATAATGTTTCTGCTCATAGCAGGCACATAATAACAATTATTTAAAACAATACAAAGTCCGGAAGGTAAAGTGAGGTGATAGTCGCCTATCTCCATGGCAGCAACTCGTGCTCCATTCCCTACACGGAGGTCCACTTCATTCTTCCCAAGTAACCGCCTATTTCTTAACCCCTGCACATTTGAACAAATGTGAGAACCACAACCGGTATCCAATACCCAAGTGGTAGAAATAGAAAGGTTAATTTCAACAACAAAAATACCAGAACTGGACTCCTTGGCTCCATTCTTCTTTTGTTCTTCCTTGAAGAGAGCGTAATTCTTCCTCCAATGCCCTATCTTGTTGCAATGGAAGCAAGTGCTCTCACTCTCTTTGAGCTTTGGTGCCTTGGGCTTGGATTGGGCTTGAGGTGCACTCCCAACTGTCTTGGGTTTTCCCTTTCCTTTTCCCTTTCCCTTAGCAGGTCCCTTCTTAATTCCCTTTTGAACCATTAGCACGGGATTGGTTTTTCGAATGTTCTCTTCAGCATTCTTAAGCATCCCATGAAGCTCAGTGACTGACTTGTTCATAGCATGCATGTTATAATTCATCACAAATGGATCATAAGCAACAGGCAATGATCCTAAGATCAAGTCAGTGGCCAATTCCTTTGGCACTTGTACCTCAAGCTTCTCAAGAGTATCAAGATACCCTTTCATCTTGAGTACATGGGTACTAACAGGAGTACCCTCTGCCATCTTGCAAGAAATTAAAGCCTTTGTTGTCACGAACCTCTCGTGACGAGCTTGTTCTTGGAACATCTCCTTGAGGTGCACCATGATCGCATAGGCCTCTTGGTCCATAAATTGCTTTTGCAATTCAGGCACCATAGTGGCTAGCATCAAACAGGTCACATGATTAGAGTCACTCTTCTTGGTCTCAAAAGTTTCCTTTTGAACCGCAGAGGCGTTCCTTCCTGGTTCTTCAGGCAAGGGTGCATCCAAAACATACGACTTCTTCTCTTGCTTAAGAACTATTCTTAAGTTTCGAGACCAGTCTATGAAATTGGTGCCATTTAATTTGTCCTTTTCAAGGACCGATCGCAATGAGAAATTGTTATTTGAAGATGCCATTTTCAATCTACAATAAAATTTAGCAAGATTAAATGAGGTCTTATTAATGATCCCACAAACCGAATTAATATCCCCATAAATAATTCGTGTTAGTGATTTAATGTGGGCCAAGATCCACTTTTCACAACAACTTATTAGTCAAGCTGAGCCTGTACACCTAATAAGTTAAGTTACTTAGGTAGGAAAAACTCCAATCATGTCTCGTACATGACTCTTGGATCAAATGGGCTAACATCAAACAATGTTATAGCACAAACCCATTTATAAGTTGCCTAGGTCCGAGCATCCCATTCCATGTTAAGTCCAACCTACATTCACAACCCATGCCTCACAAAGATAATCGGGCGCATCTAGGACTCCTAGTCTACGTGACCGATGATCGATGCCTTGACATGTTTCGAATTAGGAAGGCAACTTTGTGACTTACTATTTTTAGGGATTCATTTTATTACGGCTTACATGGCATACGCTTTGTCATCCATACATAGCATGCATATATATATATATATATAATTGCATAAAGTAAAGCGTGACAAACATGGGCCCAAAAACCTACAACTAAGATTCTATACTATTACATAAGAATCTTCGAGTTGGGCTTCTCCACTTCGGTGGGCTTCGTCTTGATTTACAAAGTCTTCAAATAAATTCTATTCTAAGAAATAAATGAAACTTTTACAATAAAATATAATGGCACGCAGGCCATATTTAATTACAAAAACCCAGGGCCCATGAATGCACCATGCATATCCATTCATCACACCAAACAAGCAAATAAATATACATAGCATTCATGGATCAGACAAAGTCCAATTTTAATCAATTTAGCCAAGCCCATTAATGGAAATTGTGTACTTGAACCTTTAAGAGAAGACCCCGTGATGGGCCTGGGCCGAAGCCCAATGGACTAAATCCTCTTATTGAATAAGTTCTCTTAAAAGCCCAAAACACAAACTAGTTAGATTTGTGCCATAAATCAACTCTAGTATAATTTCCAATTTTGCCATTTTAATTTTATGTCATACAGCCCATAAACATTAAAAATACATATAATATGTACCAACATGAATTAAACATAAAATCATGAAGAACATATATATAATACCCGGCATTCATGCAAAACAAACAAACAACAAAAACTAGTTGTTTAATGCTTATGTAATGCCATGAAATGCACAAACATTTAAATCAATTTTATGAGTCATTTAAAAACTAAATAAGTCCATAAACATTGATTTAATATTCTGTACCATTTAAATCTAAATGTGTTTTTTACCATTTTAATCAAAACAAAGCAAACAATGTTGATTAAACATGTAACAAACACAAACTAGTCATTATTTTAAGTGATTTTAAAATTAATCAATTAAATTGTCATGGACCAGAATTAAAACCAAATTTAAAATATGTCCAGACCTGATATTTAATCTTTAAAAATCACTTACAAACATGCCAAAATCAATTTTACATTTAATTTTGAAAACTAGTTGTTAAACTAGCAATTTACATGCCAACTAGCACCTAGTTTCATAATTAACATGTACCATCAGGTATAAATAATTAAATCCGACCATTACCAGCCCTAATAACATCTTAGGACAGTATATTAACATGTCATATTAATTATAATACCTATCTAATCAATTAAAATCGTTTTTACACCAAAACAATGCAAAAAACTCAAAACAGAAAATTTCAGATTTGCATGTTTTCAAAATAACGATTTTTAATTAATTTTTTCATGCATCTAAAGCACTAAAATAAGCATGTCTAGGCTCTGATACCACTGAAGGAATATGACATGGTATGATAATCATGATAGCACAGCGGAAAAACAAAATTTTATCATGCATACCATACATATCCAAAACTAGAATCGAAAACATGCAATTTTAGAGTTTTGAAACTTACAACTTTAGATGCACTTCAAGACTTGATTTTGATGATGACCAGCAACTAAGATGAATTTATTTACCTTAGATCTTCACCACCAATGCCAAAGGAACAGCCTTTATGCCACTCCTCTCTATGTTCACACACACTTGCAAAGATAGCTTAAAATCAAGAGTGCTAGCTCTATATTTGTGTATTAGGCAATGGAATTGTTTGAAAGACACAAGAACTCTTCTTGTTCTTTCCTCTTTTGTTTCTATCTTAGTCACCTTCCATGAGAGAATTAAGAGCAAAAGGAATCTCTACCAATCCCACTAATAGTCTCATGGCCAAAAGAGAGAAGAAGAATAAAAGTGGCACCCATTGCATGCATTAATTTGACTTTAAATAAAAGTCTAAATTAATTTCCAATACAATTTTAAGCCCAGTGCTTTATGTGCGATCCTATAGGTCCATTTAATGTTGGCAATGAATTAATAAATTAATTCAAAGGCTATATATATTCTCTAGCAAGATATTATAGCATTCCAAATTAAATGAAAATGCATATGGCATTTGGTGACCTAATGCAATTTCGCATAGTCCCTTACCCATAAATATCAGAATTAATATAAGGCATGGAACTAGTCATCCTTATATACATTAATTCATTTCTTGATATTCCAGTGACACTGAACTCTCAGATAAATAATGATTACTCATTATTTCATCTCGGTATGGCCATACACTTCTCAGTTCACTGATCAAGTGGCCGGTGATATTTTTCTCTCTTATCGAGAGGGGTAATCCCTTCACTTCTCTCATGCTCTCTAACATGAATCAGTGCATACCCAATCATACCCGTACTTGTCACTCTGTTACGAGCACGTTAGGTGTATGTCAAAGTACACAGTAATTCATAAAGAGTTTCATAGAGATTTCAGGTCTAAGAACTCCGATACAAAACTTGCATATGAGAAACACTTATGACTTGTACCATGTAGTGTTCTCATGAGCGGATCGAATCCAGATACCATGTTCTTTAACATGTATCTATGATCTCTGATTGACACTCTTGTCCTAATGATTCGTAAGACAGAACTCATAAGATCAGAGAGAGCATACTAGTCTTAATTCATTTGTTATTCCCATAACAATGACTGACTAGGGATATTTAGAATGATGTCTCATTTGTTTCAAGGTCTTACAATCCATGTGCCTCACACATGATAACTTAAACCGAAACGACATTCTTGGGTAGTTTTATCAATTGATATGCACAGGAATACAAAAGATAAAACTAATGCCTCATTTTATTAATTTCAAGTGTTTCGTTACAATGCATTGGGGCTAGGGCTTACACTAACAACCATGACCTCTCAGTGCAGAAGACCCAGTACCTGATGTTGTAGAAGTGGATAAAGCAGTATGCATTACTGGACAGTCTCTGATTTGGTGGTTTCTAGACCCACACATAAAGCATGCTCCAGTCATATATTTGCACTCCTTAAGATGAATCTTACCACAATGGTAATAAGCAACTATTAACCCACTATATCTATCCCGAGGTGTACTGGTTGCTGAAGTAGCTGGAGCTCTGCCATGTGGGGCACTACCCTGACCCCGGCCTGCTAAAACTGGTGGACAGCCCTAAGGTGCTAGAGATTCGTTAAACTTCTTTCCTTGACCTCCCTTACCACTGGACTGCCCCCATTTTCTCTTTTGCTGGAATTGGAACTGTTTGTCAACCTGTTCTGCCTTAATAGCCTCTAACTTAAATGAAGCTACAATCATAGCTCTCAAATTAGGGTACTTCTGAGTCCTAACAATATGTTTGAGCTCTGTATGCAGTCCTCTCTCAAATCTCTGACATAACTTCTCATATATGGAATGGCTCTCATCAAGATAGGCATTGAGGCGCTCAAACTAGCGCTCATACTCAAGCACTGACTTATTACCCTATTTAAGCCTCCAAAAGGCATCATGCATTGAAATTTTATACTCTGAGCCGATATATTTTTGTTCAAACTTAGACACAAAGAATCCCCAACTCAACTGATCCACTAGGGTGTGTTTCCTGACCGAATCCCACCAAATAAAAGTCGGGCCCTGTAGCAATGCCACTATGCCCTCCAGCTTCTCCTCTGTTGAACTGTTTGTAATTTCAAATAATCTTTTTATTTTAAATAACCATTCTTCTACCTATGTTGGTTTCAGAGGATCTTTTCCAGAAAAATCTTCAGCCCTAAGCCTTTTTAACTACTCCAGAATAGGCTTCCTTCTGGGTAGAGCTGGTTGACCCTATGTAGTTGCCTGTGCAGGATGAGCTTATATTGCATGCATCCGCTAATGAATATAGTCGGCCATTAAGTTAAGGAAGTCCAACTCTAGGGGTGGAGGTGGCATTGATGGAGTAGAAGCTTGCTGCTGTAAGGCATTCTATTGTCCAGTGCCTATAGAAGCCTTACTTTCATCATCCTCCACGTGCCTGTCACGGTCGGAAAATATCTTTTTACTATAAAATAGAAAGGAGCAAGTACACATTAAATTTTCAAAACAACCTTGTTACTAACAATTGGCATGTATATACAGACAAATCATTCACTTATTCCCACTCCGATCGTGGAGCCGCTTAAATCATTGCTCTAATACCATAAAATATAACACTCTTACTAAAACAATCTTACGGACTTATGCAATTGGCCTAAAAAAAATTTTAACTACCATACTTCTTTTCTTTAAGGTTGCTAATCCAACATTTCAATTCATAATTCATATTTTCCGTTGATCTATAACTATCCAATTTTACTATTTATTTTTCAAAAATCCGACAATATAACGGCTATATTGTTAACTAGCCATCTGAAAAGCAGACAATAATCACAGCTTCTCTGAGGTACAACAGTTTATAAATAATTCATATATCGCATCCATATTTTCTATCACATTTCAAATATATAAAATTCATCCACTGCTAGTAGCCATTCACATACTTTTATAATCATTATGTTTACTATTACAAATCAGTTTTCTCACTGTAACTATAAAATAAATAAATACATGCCAACAAAAATTATCATTCATATTCCTTCAGCATCCTTAATGCCCTGTGTACTTTTTGCTCTAGAAATATCAGTACCTGCACGCAGTAAATCCTATATGTTGAGCATTAAACATGCCCAGTGGTGACTAACAATCATAGTATTTTTCTAACATGCATAATTATTCTAATTATACTAACTTATTAGATTTTCTTATGAATAGGCATTTTATACTATTCTTAACAAACTTTTCAATTCAATACTAAAACTTTATATAACTTTTCAATTTAGTCCTTAATCTTTCAATTTATTACAAAAATACCCTTTTTACATTAATTACAAAATTGCCAATTTTTTCTTATTTTCACCTTCTAATCCATTAATTGGTCTACAAATTATCAATTAAACCTTGTTTCGACTTTTTCATGCAAAATTATATTTTAGTCCCTTAACTTTTTAAAAGTTGACTTTTCAGACTGTCTGTTGACTAAATTACAATTTTACCCTTATTAATCATTTTCTTATCACTTTTACTTATTAAACTTATTATTTGGGGAAATTACCATTTTCCCTAAACTTTTTATTTCTTTTCATTTAAGTCCTTTTTCACTTCTAACTTTACTTTTAGCTTTTTTTTTTACACTTTTAACATATTTTTATCATTATGCCCTTAGTACCTGGCATAAACTCTCAGATCAGATATACAGGATGTGGATCCTACAAGACAACATACAGATTGAGAAATGATCCCAAATGATCATTTTTCACAGAACAGATAACAGAGCAAACATATACTATGGGAGATCAGAGATCCTACCATAGCAAAGTAAGTTGCCATGACTTGCACTGTGGTACAGATATCCTTATGGCTGGTCAATTATATCCTGAGCTAGATTTTACTATCTGACTATTTCTAAGGGCACAAATTCACTTAATTGCAAATTATTATTCGGATTTTCACACTTTTCATTACCTTTTCAATACAGTCAATTAGCAGTCAGTATTTTCAGTTTCTTTTACACGTTTTGTGAATTATTTTACAATAATTCACCATTTTCTCATCAAATTATGAATTAATTCACATTAATTCAATATTTTTAACTTATACATAACCAAAATTCATCTCAAAATATTTATTTAATTTTCATAAATTCTAAAAAAATTCATGGACATGTTATTTTATCTCTACATTCATTTTAAAGCTTGTTTTCATCAAAATAAACCAAATACACATTATTTTCCTTTTAGGAACAATTCGGCCATGACATGAAAACCACCATACATATTCTTTTAATTTCATTTAAGTTTCCTGATAAGCTTGTTTAAGATCTAATTACACTATTTTAACATCAATTTCAATTATACACATTTCTATTAAATTTTCCTTAATAAACTTAAAGAAAAATCATACAAATTATAGGGAAATAAAAGGATTTATTAGTCACCAACCTTTTTTGTGTTTTTCCTTGCCTAGGTTTTCTTTTCATTGCCTTTGGCCTTGACAACTTATTCTTCCTCTCGAAATCCTACCATGGTCGAAATTATCATCAAACTAAACCCTATGATTTTGATCTTAAATGCTCAAAATAACATCAAATATGAATTCTAAACACCTAAAAATAGTAGTAAGCATCTTAGAACAAAATTAAACCCAAGAAATTCTCTTACCTCAAATTGATACTTAAACTTTATCACTTGATTTCTTTTCTCTAATCAAAGATTAGAGGCTGCTATGATGCTTTAGAGAGGTAGAATATCCTATCTTATGATTGGATTTGGTGTGAATTGGGAGAGAGATGGAAAAATTTTAAGAGAAAAGGTGATGGGAAGTTTTCGACCAAAAAGAGTAAATGAGATGGCTACTGAAACTTTTGGTTTTCTCTAGTTTTTTACCTTTTAAGAGACCACTAAATGGGCTTAGGTTGGGCTTTTTTTTGTGGACTTGAGCTATTTTTAGTTTAAGCCCATTAATTATCCGATAAATGGTCCTAATTAGATTCTCCCACTTTCCAACTCCAAATTACTTCAAATTTGATTCCATCACTCTTATCACATCAAAAATATTTTGTACACAAAATTTTAGCCTAATTGGATTCCATTTTTGGTTCGGTTCAATTAAATCGATCCGATTCAAAATTACCGGTGTTACCAAAAATTTTATTTTTTGCACCCAAAATATTCTACATATTATTTTAGGCACATACATCATTTTGGTAATTTTTAAAATTCATTTGCTATTTTAAATAGCTTGATCAAACTTTGATCAAATAGTTATCCTAAAATCTGAACCGCTCCGTTTTTCGTCTTTTTGACTTTTGAAGGCTTATTTTATTTCAAATTTACTTTAGATTTCAACCTCGAATTACTCATGACCAATACTTTACAATAGTCGAATAAAATATTTTTCACCTCCGGATGTATTTTCAGTCCAAAAATACTATTCATTATTGAAAAATAATATTCACGGCTAATTCAGCATTGAGGCCATTATAGATTTACTGCCTCGGGTATGCATCCTTTCTTCTTACTTTGAATTTTGGCTCACTTAGGTACCAGTGCACAAAGTTTTCCAAAATTGAGGGCAATTTAGACACTAAATCATGAGATAGTCCAGATTAGGGTTACCCGATAAGGAAAAACTATTCATATTTCAAATGGAAATTGCAAACTCTGAGTTTTTTATTTAATTTCCATAGCTTTATAAAATGTTTTTTGTTTGAATTTATTTAAATTTTGAAAATAGGTTTAAAACCTTGAAAGTTCGATCCTTTTTACAGTCGTCAATCACTACGTCATGGCTATAGATCAATAAGTTAAGGTTTTAAGGGTATCCTTGGTATTCCAAGATTATTTTGAGTGAAACCCATCTATCATTGACAAATGCCCATATATGGGGGTCTTTTAGTAGATTTGCACATTTTTCCAACAGAGAAAATCTTGGATAAAACTTGTTTTGGAAGATAAAATTAAAAATGGATTTTAAGGGGATTTACTGGTTGATTTTTAGGAATTAGAATTGGAAAGGTTTTTAAACTCTTTTCTTTCATATTTATAATAAAAAAAAACTAAGTTTTTTAAAGGAGGTAATACACATTCTGTAGAGAAGGATAGCCACTTGAGAATAGAAAAACTAATTTATATCCTTGGGTGCAGAAGCTTTCTCACCTCCGTTTCTTCAAAAAAAACATATCTTATAGCTTTGAAATGTGGAAATCAATCATCAAAACTCGGTTTGTAGTTCCTTAAGTTATAGAAATCAAGTCTCGTAGGGGTAATATTCTGAGCTTAACTCTCTCCTTCATCAAGGCATGAATAATGCATGAATTTGAATTTAATTTTACTTTTTATGTTTTGATGCCATGATTATGTGATCTAATATCATGTATGTTCATGCTTAAATGTTTATATAAGTCTCATAATGCCATGATTGCTTGAATATGATTAAAACATATAGAACGGCATGATCTAAGATTTTTTGCTTCATTGATACATGATGTGTTGCTTAATTATAATTTTGTTTTTATTGTTAAATTAATTGTTTAACATGATTTAAATATGTTATTAGCTTTAGGATTAGTTTTGCCATGTTTTAGAAGGTAAAATGTGCTTGCTTAGGATAAAATTTGAGATTTATTATTTTACTCCAATTTTATTAGCTTTCTGATCTATTTTTTGTGTAACAAATGGGAAAAAAGCCCTAAAGATGTCCATCAGTCATGCCAACCCATAGGACGTCATGGGACAATTTTTCATCCTGTCTCTGGATTCCTGTTTGGCCATCTATCTCTTTATGTAGGCCATTTGTGACCCCTATTTGGCCTATTCATAGCATTTTATGTTTACTACTCATATTTAATTGATTTGCATGCTTAGTCACATGTTTAGGGGTGATTTTAATTCTGTTGTATGCATTTTTAACATTCTATTTACGTGATATTTCATTCCAGAATACATTTGCACTTTATTTTATCTTCAATATTTATTTTATTTATCATATACTAACTATTTTTTTGAGAGAAATTAACTTTATTTACATGGATTTTTGGAGACTTTGGGGTTGAAATGCCTTGGAAAGCTGCCATTGATGGTTCCTAACTCTATATTTTGTTTATTTATCTATTTTCCTTTATTTTATTCATTTATCACTTTTTATTTATGTTTATTACATTTGAATTTATTTTGGGGATTGTAATAGGTGGTGATAAAATGATTTTTGCATGTTAAATAATCAAAATCAACTTAAATTAATTTTTACTAATTAATTGGGTTGTCCTTAATAAAACGGACCAATGTCAAAATATTCATCCCAAAATCACACATAAAAAGAAGAATCCTTGTTTTCATCAAAATTCAGATCACTCATCCCGCGTTTTCTAAAAATTAACAAGGATTTTTCACCATTTGGTAAAATATGCATGAGGAAATCAATATTCCCAACTTAACAAATGCCTTGATTTATTTATGGCAATTTTTTTATTTCCTTTTGGATAATTTTCTTATGTAATATCTTTATTTACTTCATTGCTTTATTTATCTGCTTGATGTGTTTATTTACTTATTATTTATGCATCGTGTGAGAAGGGAGGTAGTGGATTTATATTAAAACTCGTTTATAAACAACACCTAATCGAGGTACAGGTGAGATTGATATCCCGAACACCATCTCCGATATGGGCATCATAAGGTTAGAATCATTTGCCAACATTTTGTTAGGTAATGACTCCATGATACCTACCTCTTAAGCCCACTTAGATGCCATTGTAGGTTTTTCACCAATAATTGAATTGAGTTGAATCCCTTTCCTATTGTGAAGTGGCAAATATATGAATCTTATGAACCTTATCCAATTTTATATAAAGGTGTTCATCAGGTGGGTTCAGATCAACCCAAATCAAACTCAAATAACCCAAATCTTAAATTTTTCCATATATCCTAACCCTACCCTACCTTATGAATAATTCAAATTCCTACCCAAATAACCCATAAAATTTCGAGCCCCACCCTAATAACCCGAATTTATTTTTTTAAATTTAAAAATAATTTTTTTCTTTTAATTTAAATTATAAAAAAAAGAGTTTAGGTCGGGTCGACCCGATCCAAATTTGCCCGATGAATAAAACGTTACCTTTTAAAGAAAAAGAGTGTGTTGTTCTGATGAATTGGGTTTATGAGGGTTTAACCCAATTCGAACCTAAAAAACTCAAAATTCTCAACCTTACCTGACCCTAACAACCTTAATAATCCTACCCGAATTCCTTGTTCAGGTTGGATTTTGAACATCCCTAATTTTATACCTTAAAAATAGGCCTTCGAGAACAAGTTGAATTCCACCGCGAGGCGTTAAGGGGGTTTGGTGCTTGTCACACTTAGCCTTATCTTTACCTTGATTTTTGGACCTTTTTTTCTTATTTTAGTTAGAACTCATTCCATCAGAATAGGACTATGCCACATGCACTTCAGCATTGATCTTAATCACTGCGAAATGGTCCTCTTTAAGTTTTAGATGACAAGTGACATCCCCAAATGCCTTTATGCTATCCATGTGAATTAGTTGTATCTTCATATGCTCCCAACTATTGGGTAAAGAATGGATGATAAACTAGACCTGGTGCTCATCAGTCAACTTATGATCGTCCTTACTAAGCTCACATATCATATAATCTATCTCTCTTAGATGTTTTTGCATGTTGTGATCAGACTTTTTCTTATAAGTATCAAACTTGATCACCAATGATTAAATCTTAGTTAGAGACACACCTCAGAATTTCTCCTACAAAGCGATACATGGATATTTAGCATTCTAATACTTGTCGAATTGCCTAGTGATGTCATCATCCATCCACTTACCAAAATGATGCAGCCACTGGAATTTTTCTTTTTCCATACCATATAAGCACCTCGATCTCGTCTATGCTAGGTAGTGGTACCATCCTCAGGTTCATCCATAACCAAACTTAAAGGTTCTAGAGCCTTTTCCTCTTTAAGCATATACTAAATTTTTATACTCCAGATATCATAATTATCACCGTTTAATTTCATATCTTTTTTTAATTTGGCAACAATTGATTTGGGAACAGTAGCCATTTTGGATTCTTTGATCTCTAATGGAATAAAATTGCACATTATTAAAGGAGAATCAGGCAATACATGTTATTTATTATGCATTCAAAATAATAACTTAGTAAAGTTTTCTATTATGCTTAAATTCTAAAAGTCTACTTAAAGTATATAATTACCCTTTAAGTCCTAATGTCTAATCTTATAGGTTAAAATTTCATGCATAGTAAATCTAAATTATTGAATTTTTTTTTATTTGTCAAACTTAAAAGGGGGTCTTTATCGGTTTATGTTATTAAGTCTTAACTTAATAATTATGTAATAATTTTACTCATAAAATATTGTAAAGAAAACAACTATTAAATAAACACATTTATAATAACAAAATAAACTCATTTATTTAACCAAAAAATAAAATCTAACAATTCAAGCTAAGGCATTTATGTCTATTAAATAAAAGGAAACATAATTCCAAAAATAGAAATGCTAACCAAAATTGACACATTTGTCAACTTTCTGGAAGTCTAGTATTTCCCAAAACCTTTCTCTTCAGAGGCAATGAATCCTTGACTATCTTGAAATACCGATAAGGAATCCCATGAATTCATTCATGAAGCCATGAAAGATGTACAATACGTCCACTTCTCAAAACCATCTCAGATTTAGTGTTGCTTCTCAACACTCCCCTTTTTATCACCTTAAATAAAAATTGAATAATTCAATTTCTATAAATTCCATTTCCTATGCTTTAGGTATCAACCATCAAGTTTTGTAGATTTGGATGGTGATCAAAATAGTCAATCATTACTTTAATTAAGATCCTATCAGCTTTTCCTCGATCTAGGCCGCCAGACTAAATGAACTTCTGTATTTGTTATTGCAATTGAACTATATGATGCATTATTGCATCAATGTCATCAGCCTGAATCCTCTTATTCATTTTGGTATTGCAAACTTTGCGCACACTTGCTTTAGTTCTTACAATGTCATTGGTACATGGAATCGTATATGTCCTTATCATCACCATTTCTGCTATGCATAATAGAAATCAATAGATTAATATACACATATATTAAACTCATATGATTGAAACTCTTTCAATCAAAAATAAGGACATTTTCACAAAATAATTACAAAAATTATTTTATATTTTTTAAAGGCAAAAAATACTTTTTCTATAATATAATGTTTGAAAAATCAAAAAATAATTTTTGGTCTTCAAAAAATTTATTAAATATACCAAAAAAAATAGAAAAATTGTAAAATTTAATTAAAAAAATTTAAACTGATTTGGTGACCAGAGCATGCCTCATACGCCGGTAGGACACTAGCAGATGCACCCACATATGTCTCCATACATGAATGAAGCTAATTGTGCCACATGGTGTTAACCCACTAGTCCACGTGTCATGACATGTGTTGCCATGTCAAACCCGTATGCAGACATGTGGCACTCCTCGATTGGTCCACATGGCATCCAAATTACATGTCACTGACAAATGGCATAACCATATGCCAGGATGACGTAATCACACTGACATATGGCCTGGCATATCTAAGACACAAGCTCTCTAGCATACGCCTGTATATGGTGGCGCGTGCACTCCAAGCGTCGCCTTGCCTAAGATTTCAGGTCGTTTGACTTCGACTGCTGGGGGATTTTTGGAGTCTGTGATCACAATAGTGAGGTCAAAATTTCAAAATCTCAATTTTATTTTAGCATTTCGGATAGTTATGTTATTTTCCTCAATTTTTAATGTACATATACAAAGAATAAAATATATACATACAATTATATATATAAACAAAAATTAAGCGTTTCATGCATTCTATTTTAATCTACCAATTTACATATAAAATTTTAGATCAATTTTAAACATGTCATAATGCAAAAATAAAGGCTCGGATACCAATATTGGGAAAAATATGCATACGAATACACATGAAATTGCTAATAACTAAGTGAAAATATATTTAACTCTTGTAGCGCAAAATCTTTGATAAAGCGGAAGCACATGATCTTAGTTTTATGTCACTAGTTAGGCCTTTAATCGTAAGCAATTATATCGAGAAAAATACAACAAATCCACAGTCTAAAAGCTTCTTAGAGATGCAAAGAAAATGAAGTAAGAGAACCAAATATTTTGTATGTGAAAACCAGAGTTGGCAAATTCAATAACCTCAAATAGGTTTTCTAATCTCCTATTTTTAGAGGTTTACCACAGTTACAATCCTAATAAAACTTTGATTCATTTTTTAATCTGGATTAGATAATTCTAAACTGATTAGAATAAATACAAATAAAGTAATGTGTGTATCCAAACTCTATCGCTATTAATTTATTTTTTTTACATTATACAATATATTATTTTCATTATGTTGAGTTTTGATCATTATCTATTTGGTATATCATTGTTCATGATATTAATTATTAAACTCCTATATTCTATTTTAAATTTTGCATTACATTTTTTCTAATATTTTAAATGAAAATTATTGATTTCAGTAGTAGTTTGATTTTCATGTTATGTTATATTTCAAGAAAATTTATTATTTTTTTAATATCACCACGTGGAGATGTTGAATAACTTTCTTCAGTTTTTTTCTCATGATCAAAACTAAAAATCCATGTTCAAATAATTTTATAGTAGCTTTCAACTTCCATATTCAAATGATTATTTAGGTATATTGATAAGATAGATTATGGACAAATTTGCACACAATTCACAATTTATCGTTTTAGAATTGTTAAGGTACACTGGTACTAGCAAAAATTATAGTTTATTGGAATGAAAAAATATCCGTAGAATAATCAAAAAGCTCTTCAAACAACATTCTTATATTTTTCTTCTCCTATTTCTTTTTTAACTAATAACAGGTTTTTGCGTATATTTATTTTTTAAATTTCATAAGTAAATGAATTAATTAAATACACAATTTAAACATATTTTTTATTACATGAAAAAATGAAAAAGTATCCTACAAACATCTCGCGCATAGTGAGTGTTTCAACTAATTTATTTATAATTGAAGATATTAAATTTATTCATAAAAAATTATATGAATAACATGTATTATAAATACATTTTTTCAAAATTTAGTTTCATACTTATGTATAGTAAGGGGGAAATTTGGAAAGTCAAATTTAATGATTATTTACTACTGGTCATTGATTACATGAATAAATAAATGTACATATCTTGTGCAGCACACTTGCTTGCAAAACTAATATATATATAGAGAGAGGGGGATGACAAATGGGCGGATTGGTCGGATTTAGATTGGATCATAAATGAATCAAAATATATGCATCATAAATGGACCAATGTCCAAATAGATTGGACAAATTTAGACCAATTAATGAATTAATGTATATTGGTTCATTTCTCATTGGCTAATCCATTATTATTTTATTTTTCCTTCAAAAATTTCTAAATATTATAATTAAAATATTTTTAAAATTTTGAATCAATCGGAATTCATTTCGATAGGTTTCAATGTACCAGTTCAAAAATCCTAAATTTTAAAAGTGTCCAAAATTTTATTTTTTACTTTTGAAAATTAATATTCATTATTCTAAAATGTTCCATGCGATCAGAATAATTTTTAAAAGTTCGTAAAATATTTTCAAGCTGGTCAAAGTTAGTTTAACCACTTTTCGATTCTATAATTTATTTTTATTTTTGATTTTTGGATGACTATTTAATCTCAATTTTAGCTCAAATTATACCACCAGACTCGTCATGAATTCTACTTTCTAATGGGGATATAAAATTTCTCTGGACCTCGGTTGGCCTAAGATGGTAATATTCACTCTTGGTGTCATTATTCTCTACTGAAAAGTACTATTCATGCTGGTAGTGATTTTAGGATGTTACAGACAGCGAGGATGGAAGGAATAGATGATTTTGAGAGAGAGAGAGAAGGGTGATGGCGCAGAACCCTAGGATTTAAGAATCTTAAAGCCCTTTATTGATTCAGTTGTTCATAAGCTTAGTATTCAATCCGAAAGATAAATACTTTAAACCTTAATTCCAAAGGAGATTAAAACCTAAAGTAGAAATAAGATGAAGAATAGAACTATACAAATAAAACTTGAATAAACCTAATTCTTAAAACAACATCAAAGTAAGAATACTCACCTTGACAAGCAATTTCGAAGAATCAATTCCATTCAAATTAATCAAAGTCTAATAATTCTTAGCCCCCAAGTTACAGCTTTACAAAAGTATTTATAGGCAAGGAATTAACCTAGAGTCATTAGGATAATGGACTAGGTTAATTTAACCTTTAATCCTTTCTAAACTAGGAAAACTTAAATCAACTTAAAGATCAAATGAATGGGCTGCCTATAAGGCCCAAACAATAAACCCAAAACTAAACATTATTAACTTAATTCAGTATTATTCAACTTAAAACAAAGCCCAACTCATAAATAGCCCAAATTTAAAATATTGTACATGCAATACACATGCTCAAGGCTTCTCTTCATAGTCCACCTTAATTTCCAACATATGCACCATAATCAAGCCCTAATTAACTTTTCCAAGCTGGCTCTCTACAACTCCAAAGTCAACATAGTCTATCCACGTATTGTCACGCTCACGAAGGTTGTCGCACTCGCAACAGAGAGCTTCTTTCTCCATGAAAGCTTGCATAAATGCCAACAGTTTCTCTCTGATCCTTTTGACTTTGCTCCTTGTGATTGGTCCCTCTAGAAATCTCAATGGATCCTTATAATTATCCAATCCCTTAGGAATATCTACATCACTCTCTCCTTCCTCAAAAAGATTCATTCTCGAATCCGTATCCATATCAAACGGAGATAAATCGGAAATATTAAAAGTAGCAAAAACTTAATACTCACCTGGTAGATCAATCTTGTAAGCATTGTCATTGATATTTTTCAATACTTGAAAATGTCCATCTCCTCTCGCATCAAGCTTAGACTTATTTTGAGTTAGAAACCTCTCTTTTCTCAAATGTATCTAAACCCAATCACCTAGTTCAAATAAAATCTTCATATGCCCTTTATTGGCTTGGTCAGCATATGTTTTGTTCCTTTTCTCTATATGAGAACGAGTCTTCTCATGAATAGATCTAACAATTTTAGCCTTTTTCTGTCCATCTAAATTAGATATCTCATGCCAAGGTAAAGGCATTAAATCCAAAGGAGTTAAAGGATTAAAACCATAAACTATTTTAAATGGTGAAAAACCTATTGAAGAATGAACAATTCAATTATATATAAATTCAATAACGGTAAACATTCTTCCCACGTTTTCAAGTTCTTACCAACAACAGCACGCAATAAACTTTCTAAAGTTTGATTAACTACTTCATTTTGTCCATCCGTTTGTGGATGATAAGTAGTTGAAAACAATAATATAGCTCCCAACTTTTTTCATAAAACTTTTCAAAAGTAACTCAAGAACTTTACTTCTCTGTCTGACACAATTGTCCTAGGTATGCCATGTAAATGTACAACATCCCTAAAGAACAAATCAACAATATTCGTAGCATCATCAATTTTATGGCAAGGAATAAAATGTGTCATCTTACTAAACCTATCAATTATAACAAAAATATTATTTTTACCATTTCTTTCTAGGTAAACCTAACACAAAATTCATAGATATGTTTATCCAAGGTTCATTCGGAATAGTCAAAGGAGTATATAAATCATATGGTTTAACGTTTAACTTTAGACTTGGCTTGCCTACATATAATAAAAATGTCATAAATTCTTTGAACATCTATATGCATATGAGGCCATTAAAAATGTTCATGCAACACATCTAAAGTTTTGAGCACATCGAAGTATCCTATCAAAACTCCATTATATGCTTCACTCACTAGCAATTTTCTCAAAGAACATATAGGCACATATAACTTTTCTTCTCTAAATGAGTATACATCATGCCTATAAAATTTCTGAAATACAAAATGCTTGCATGCATCAAAGACATTACCAAAATCGAAATCAGTAGCATACAAATCCTTAATATACTTGAATCCTAATAACTTAGAACTTAAAGTAGAGATTAAGGAATACATTCTCGAAAGTGCATACGCTACCACATTTTCTTTACCTTTCTTGTAATGGATTACAAATGGAAATGTGTCAATGAATTCCATCCACTTTGATTGTCTTTTGTTCAGCTTACTTTGAGACTTCAAATATTTTAGTGACTCATGATTGATGTAGATCACAAATTATCTTGGCAAGAGATAATGTTGCCAAACCTCCAAAGCTCTCACCAAAGCATAAAATTCTTTTTCATAAGCAAAAACCTTAATTCAGTTCCACTAAGCTTTTCACTGAAGTATGCGATCGGTTTCCTATCTGTGATTTTGTTGATTGCATGACAATCAACGAACACTCTTCACATCCCATCTTTTTTTGGAACAAGTAGTATGGTAACCGCATATGGACTAAGATTTTCTCTTATTTGTCCCTTTTTCAAAAGCTCATCAATTTGCCTTTGAAGTTCCTTAATTTTCTCAGGATTATTTCTATAGGCTGGTCTATTTGAAATAGTTGCTCCTGGAATGAAGTCGATTTGATGTTCAATCCCTTTCAAAGGTGGCAATCCTTTCATAATCTCCTCAAGAAAGATATCTTTGAATTCCAGCAATAAAGAAACACCACCACTGGGCAAATCTTGGTTAAGGTTAGCCAAATTTAAGAAGTTCTCTTTGAATCAAAGTATTAAGAAAAACTTTCTTGACTCAACAGCTCTCTTGATGTCCCGCTTTTTTGCATAAAACATATTTTTTCTCTCTACACTCTTTGTCGTGCTCATGATGGATGCCGCACCTGCAATAAAATCCACTCCTTCTATAATTTTATCTCCTGTACATCTCTCTTTATTTTTCTCTCCTGCATAATCACTTGCCAATGGGCCATGTTCTTTTTTTTCTCTCTTGGCCTCTTTTTACTCTTTTTCTTTTGTATTTTCAACCTCACTACCCTTTTCCCCCTCAAGTGACCTTTGAAGCTTTAACTATTCCTCATACACTTCCTTGGGTGTTAAATGAGCTAAAGTGATATTTTATCCATTTAACTTAAATGAATACCTATTCTTATACCCATCATAAATGGCTTTTCTATCGAATTGCCAAGGTCTCCCAAGTAAAATATGTCCAGTATGCATAGGCACGACATCACAAATCACCTCATCATGATATTTCCCAATTGAAAAAGCAACAATGATCTATTTTGTGACCCTCACTTTTCCACAATCATTCAACCATTGTAACTTATAAGTTCTAGGGTGTTTCATCCATTTCAAGCCTAATTTCTTAACTAGTATAGTACTAGCAACATTAGTACAAGCACCCCCATCAATAATCAAACTACACACCTTATTATGCACCTTACATCTAGTATGAAAAACATTCTCTCTTTGATTATGGTTAGATTTTTCCTTAAATTGTAAATTTAAAGCACGCCTAACTACCAATGATTCACCATGTTTAGCAAATTCAATATCATCATCAAACACAATTTTTAAAATCGGCATAGAATCATAATCATTCTTATAATCAGACTTAATATTTTCATTCTCCATAACTAGCATAGCCCTCTTATTAGGATATTAAGATGCAATATGCCCTGCTCCTTGGTATTTAAAATACTTAATATCTCTATGCTTAGTATTAGAAGGGGTTACATTAGAAATAACTTTTGTTTCAGGTACGCCACTTTTGTTGTCTTTGAGTTTCTCTTTTGCATCAATAGACTCTTGAGTAGTTTTGTTATCTCCCTTATTCCATCTTGAATTCCATTGGGATGTGAAACTTAAAGTGTTACTCCTGGTAATTCATTTGTACTTCAATTGTCTCTTCACCTTCATACCCATATTCACCAACTCTTCCATATCAATTAAGTGTTGTAATTCCACTACTGACTCTTCTTCCTCTTCTAGGTTGGCTCTGATCATCAATATCTCTATCTCCTTATGGTACTCCTCTATGGATCTAGTCATTTGAGTGAGCCTTTGTAATCGTTGATGTGTTTCTCTATAATAAAACTAGGCACATACCTCATCTTCATTATCCTCTTCATCTCTTCCCAACTAAAAATTCTGCATTCCTCCTATTTTTATTCAACTCAGACCACCAAATTAATGTATAATCGGAGAACTTAATAGCAGCCAATCTAACCTTCTTATCTTCAAAATAATTATGACACTCAAAGATAATTTCTACTTTCCTTTCCCATTCGATATATTCCTTAGATTATTCTTACCTCTAAAGGGTGGAATATTTATCTGGATGGCACTTAAGTTGCTATCCCTTTTATCTTCCCTTCTTTCTCATCCCCTCACTAAATAAACATCCTCTTCTTCTTTCAAATCATCAAGCTCAGCATCTACATTGTCATTAATCCATAGATCCCTCCTGGCTGTCCTTCTGAAATTACTTGTCGTGCTCACTTCCAACTGTTCTAACCTATCATTCACACTTCCTATAAATCTCTAAAATGTTCCATGCATTACTTATATCGAATATGCTATCTCTTAAAGAGTTATTACCTTCTTGTTTGTCTCTTAAGTCATTATAGAAATCTGCAAAAAGTATTAGATAATACCTCACAAATACTCCCTCACGTGTTTATCCTCAAGTAATGTCACTCTTCTCTTGTGTTTCACTCAATATTGGCTTTTATCCTCTTTGATATCCTTACACGCTCTTATCTTTTTCCACTCTTTTCCTAATATAGAGTTGTGCTTCAAAATTAAGAAGTACTTCAAGAAAAACTTAAGTAAAGAAAATAAGGAAATTCAATAAAACACAGAAAATTAAAGTTTTCACAAAAATTTTAGAGGCCAAGTTACCTTTTTCGCGAGCACAATGGTTATTACGAGCACAACAAACACGAAGAGTCGTAAATATTTCGATAAAAACCTTTCATAATGTTACACACAAGATCAAACAATGTGTATAATCAATTTTTATGTGCTAGTGAGCAATATGAAGCAAATTTATCACTCAAACAATATTTATGGAAGCAAAGATAAGCAATTAAACAATAAAGATAACTAAGAATGCAAGAAAGATGAATTTGGAACTAAGTGTCGCATATTTGGCTTCTCGTAAGGAAGAAAACCAAACTAGAGTCCTAATATTCATTCAGTTGACTATACTGATATCAATTATTTTTTTGTTAATAGTACGTGAACAGTACCCTAATGAATAGTATTGATGAACAGTGCCTACATTTTTTTATCAAGTAATATCTAATTTAACTATGAATATAACAAAAAATTAAATTGATAATTTTCGAACAACAACCTTAGGTTCTGTTACCAAATGATGTGAAATCCTAGGATCTAAGAATTCTAAAACACTTTATCGATTCAGTTGTTCATAAACTTAGTATACAATCCGAAAGATAAATACTTTAAACCTTAATTTCGAAGGAGATTAAAACCTAAAGCATAAATAAGATGAAGAATAGAACTACACAAATAAAATTTGAAAAATCTTAATTCTTAAAACAACATCAAAGTAAGAACACTCACCTTGTCAAGCAATTTCGAAGAATCAATTCAAATCAAATTAATCAAAGTCTAATAATTCTTAGCGCCCAAGTTACAGCTTTACAAAAGTACTTATAAGCAAGGAATTAACCTAGAGTCATTAGGATAAAAGACTAAGTTAATTTAACCTTTAATCCTTCCTAAACTATAAAAACTCAAATCAACTTAAAGACCAAATGAATGGGTTGCCTGTAAGGCCTAAACAATAAACCCAAAACTAAACATTATGAACTTAATTAAGTCTTACTTAACTTAAAACAAAGCTCAACTCATAAATAGCCCAAATTTAAAATATTGCACAAGCAATGCACATGTTCAAGGCTTCTCTTTATGGTCCACTTTAAATCCCAGTATATGCACCATCATCAAGCCATGATTAATTCTTCCAAGCTGGCTCTCTACAACTCCAAAGTTGACATTGTCCATCGACTTACTGTCGCGCAATAGAGAGCTTCTTTCTCCATGAAAGTTTGCATAAATGCCAGCAGTTTCTCTCTTATCCTTTTGGCTTTGCTTCTTGTGATTGGTCCCTCTAAAAATCTCAATGGATCCTTATAATTATCCACTCTCTTAGGAATATCTACATCAGGAGAGAACTAGACTAAGTGAAAGGGAAGGCCCATTAGGTCCAAATGGATCGCATGTAATCCAGATATGGATCAACTTATTTGACTTATTTTTTTAATGAAATTAATACTTGTATACAATAATGTGATACAAAAAATACTACAATAAAAAACTTGGATCAAATATATTGGATAGTTCAAATAGATTGGGTGGCCCAAATGGATCGTATTGTTATTCAGATGGATCACATGTAGCTTATATGTAAAATTAAAATTACTGTGGTAAAAAAATGATGGTCCAAATGGATCATTTTTTGAATTGATCTAATGGGCATCATAGCCAGACCCATTGAATATTTTGTATGAGGCCTATTGGGAATTAAGGTTAGATCCAAACGAATCACATATTTAATAAGTTATTTTTTTATTAGCCGAATTGGCATTTTTTTTTGTTTTTTTTATTATTTGAAGTAATTTACTTCTTACAAATTTGATATTTATATTTATAATTGTATAATATGATTATTAATTATATTTTTTTATTACTAAAATTTATACTGCTTCATATTTTATTTTTGGCCAAATGCATATGAGACGTTTAAACTATTCCATTTTTTGCTATTGAATTCTCAAACTTTTATTCGTTTACTTCGGGTCCTTAAATAATTATTTAAATATACATTATGTTATTTTTTAACTATAATCACATAAATTTGCTAAATGTTTTTAACAACCATGCATGTTAGATTATTTAAATATTTTTCAGTTAGTGAATGTAATGAATTTGAAACTCAATAAAAATTTAATAATTGTTTAAAGATCCAGTGTATACAAATAAAAATTTAGAAACTCAATAGCAAAAAACGGAATAATTAAAAAATTCACTAACGCGTTTTACCTTATATTTTTTTAAAAATGTCGTATTTCATATCCTTATTAGTACGGGTATGTGCATATGCATAGTTATGCAACATAGCTAATAATTGTATATTATATTTAACATAAATAGGTTCAAGAAAGGGTTTAAACAATGCATCAACCAAATCCAAATAGGCAATGGATTCAATTTATACTTTCCAAGCTCATCCCGAATTTATTTGCAGCTGAGAGGAACATGTGGAGAATGACCCTAATTTGGTTTTGTTAACTTTTTTTTTTTCTTGCAAAATAAAACTTTTAAATATTTGAGGACAGGCCACGTAGGAAAAAGAGGGCATGACACGTGGAAGCAGTTGATTGAGTGAGCAGTGGGACAGCTATTTTGGTAGGGTGGTGGGGTAGGGTATTGAGACATAAAAGGGCACAGAGCCTTGAAGTGAGCTGGTTGGGCTGCCTGGTTGGCAGGTTGTCACATGGACAACCCCATGTGTTGTCAAAAACTCCCTCGCTCTTTCCCCTATTATAATAATATTTTCCCTTCCATTTTTTCAATACCCACTCATGGCAGCGCTTCATTCACACGCGCCGCCGCTTATAACGTCTTTTTTATTGAAAATATGATTAACAAGTAATTTCATTTTTTAAAAATGTACTAATTCAATAAATTTTAATTAGGAAATATATACTCCCTCCTATCACAAATAGATATTTAATTTTTTATTTTGAGATATTTATAAATAAATAAATGTCTACTTATATAATATATTTAAATATGATTTTTCAAATATACTCATTATACAATAAATATTAATTCAATTTATAATTTGTGAAAAAAAGTGGATGCTTGTTTATAAAATAGATACAATTTTTAAAAAATTATAATTGCTAAATTATCCTATTCAATGCATGATGCTTGCCATTGTCAAATGCCATGCAATTTAGAAAATAAAAAAGAAATTTAAAAATACAACATTAGCGTGTTAGTGTTATATATTAATTTGTATTCCAAGGTATGTTGAATATTAGCTTTTACTTTCCTCCATTTTTTTAACGTGGTATTCTGAGTAAATCCGTACTGATAGAAAATAATTTTAAACCATACTATATTCAGATTAATTCTCATTCTACATACTGTCAGACGCAATTACGAAAAATTTTTCAAACGAAATTTGTTGCATCCAAACGATATATATATATATATATATATATATATATATATCCCAAGCAGTTTCTTAGTTCCTTAACTTGCAGATGCTCCTATCATAAGCAGCATACAATTAATAATTCAAATAAATAATAAAAAGTGTTTATAGCAGCCTTTTAGATTTCCATTAAGTCCATCTAATTTTTGAACTAATTAATTTATCATTATAGTTATATCTTTATATCAAAAAAACAATAAAATAATAATTTTTTATACGTTTTCAATTTTAATCCAGTTAATATTAATATTAGCAGCTCATCAGATGAGCCATTGCGAGGAATTGAAGAAATGGAGATTAATTATACCAAGAATTGGTCAACATGTAAAAGTGGACAAATATCGGTGTCTGTTGGTTGACCTGTACATCCAGTTTAATTCCAAATCAAAAGGAACAAGTTTTTATTACGTGTACCAATCAAACGATATTACTTAGATTGGAGCTCTCAATAAATGTTTAAACTTAGATTATCGTTGAAGAGTTTCATATCTGAACTGCATCTCAATTAATTAAACTTTTCTATAGATTGAATTCGAATATAAAATCTCTAATTAAAGATAAATTGACCATTATCATTTCGTTTGAATTTTATAATAGATGGACTCGGCTTAAATTGAATTTTTATTCATTGTCAGTTTTGTAATCATAAATTTTTATTCAGCATAATTATATATTTCACGACACTTAATTAATGCAGAAAAAACAGTCAAATTGCATTAATTATAATTTACAGTATTTTCACTCCGAATATCATATAAACATTGTCTTGATTTATGGATGAGGATTCGACAATACATCTTTGAACTTTATCTCCGAGAAAACATCCATGGGCTTACATCTTTGAATTTTATTAATTTAATTTATAATAAAATTTTAATATATTTATAAATTAATATAAATTTCCATATTCGCCAATTATTAAATTAATAAAATTTTAATATATTTATTATATAATTTCCGTTCCCATCCAACTGGATGGATGCATATATATATATATAATTTTTCTAATATTGGATGGAAATTGGGATAATAATTTATTGCGAATATCTATTTTATTTTATTTAAAAAATTAAATTAAAAGTTTATTAATTTATTAATTAAATTAATTAAATTTAATTAATTTAATAATTATGTACTGAAACCGCTGGTCTCACCAGCGATTTCAAAAGAAACTGTCCCCCGTCAGAAAAAAATTTCATTTCTGTAATTATTTTCTGATAGACTCCATTTTTGTAAATATTTAAAAAAAACATTATTTTAAAAAAGTCCCTGATAAATATAACTTTAATTATAAAAAAATAAACATTATACTTGAAATTAAAAAAAAAAAAGATTAAATTAGTCAAACGCTAATATTTTTTATAAATTTAAGATTTTGCAATTATTTTTTTAATTTACGTTTTAAAGTAAAAATAAACAATTAAAATGAGACATCTTAGTGGCTGATTGGTAAGGTGAGCATAGTTGAGTATTTTAATTGAAAATCGAATTCAACCAATATTAATTTGGTTATTGGTTGATCGATTCATTGTAATTAGTAAAATATTGAAATTATAGTTTATATATTAAGTTAACAAATAAAAAGTAAAAAAACTAAATTTTTTAAAATAACATCATTTTGCTTTATAAAGTTTTTAAATTATTAATTAGTTTGATTTTTATCGGTGATGTGAAAAAATTTAATTATCAGTTGGATTCGATTAATATAAAACTTTAATTTTTTTTCTGTTTATAATTTAAACCGAATTTCAATTTTGATTATTTTAATTTAATTCGGTTATAACAAAAGATGTTAAGCTACCCATTGGTTTATATTTGAAGAAAAAAAAAATTTATTCGAGACCTTATGTTCAAAAAAAAAGTTTTTAAAATTTTTATTTTAAACAAACTTTGATTCTTCAATATTTGTATTACAATATATTCTTATTTTCCAATACCTATTAATATATTTTATAATATTAAATAAAGGAGAAAAAATATATTTCGAGATTCATAAATTTTATTTTTTGTTATATCTATACACTTTAAAAAGTTGACATTGAAATTTTATACTTTTTAAATTACACATATTTAGATTAAATTTAAATAAAATTAGCAGAATTTAAATGCATATTTTATAAATTTCGCATGAATTCAACTTAAAATAACTAAAATCTACTAATATATATATATATATTCTACACATTTAAAAATTTATGAATTAATATTTTTCAAATTTTTTATATAACAAATAGTAACATTTTTATTACATTTTACATCAATTTTTTTTATCGCTACTTTTTATTATATTTGCGGTAGGTACTCAAATCTTTTTAATGTTAAATTTGGAATAATAATCTTCTTATTGTTGAAGCAGGTGTGATGGTCTCCAGGCGTAGAGCGCGTGTGAGATGGAAAGTCCAACAGGGGCTCTTTAAGAACCTAGACTAATGCAAATAATATCAATAATTACTGCAAAACACAATAATAATAATAATAATAATAATAATAAAAAGGAAAAAAAAAAGGAAAAATAAAAAGTTTTGGGGTGCGTTCAAAGTAAAATTATTATTGATGAAACAAGATTCGACTTTATCTGTAAGAGGGAGAGTTGACAATTGATAATCCGATCGGATGATGAAGTTTGCAAGAAGGAATGCCCGGTTGAATCCGAACGTTAGCACTTTGAAGCTTAAATTAGTAGCTTTTAGAGAGTCTCAGATAGTCAATACCTTGAGCAATTATATTTTAGGCTATTTATAGGAGTTCTTTGAAGGGGTACTCGAGTACTTTGAGGCGTGATAATCGGTAGTTGGAGCAGGTGAGCGACGATGTGACATAGAGCAAGTGGAGAGTATAGGCGTTGCCTTATGTCAGTGGACTGATAGGACGTGCTGTCCCATCAGTCCGATCGAATATCACGCCTGTCTGTCTTGTCTTCCAGCTCACGCTTTGCCTTTTTGTTATTGGGTTTGGGTCGTGCCAAGTGTTGTTGGGCCAACTTGATTGGGCTTTTGAAAATGTATTTTTCATAGTTATCACTTGTCCCCCCTCCAACGGGTTCGATCGGACAATTCAAGCTTTTCGGAGGGATTTTTAAATTTCGAAAGGTGCCTATTTGAAGAGACGCATTCGTTAAGCTCAAATAGTTATTTTGCATTTAATACCCATGTGCCTACCGAAGTCGATGCTTCGTTCTCTGTAACCGCCATAAAGGTTCGAAACACATGGCAATCATCTAATGGAGAGTCGGTTGGAGAATTCTAGAAGCATGTTGCCTATAAATAGACATGTTTGAGTCGATTTTTCTTTATTTTTCAGCGATTCTTAGCAAAACTCTGCCAAATTTTCTATGCCATTTTAGCGACTTTAGAGTTTCTGTAAGATTACCCAAGTAAGTAAACAATCATTTCCTTTGATTTTTCTCCTCATTCATAATACTATTTTTTACTTCTTTTCCTCCATCAAAAATGTCTTCGTGCAGCAGCCTGTCTATAGATAGGAGTTTTCTCGAAGTTTATAAAGATCACGAGCCCATGGCTCGCCCTTCAAAACTCATGGAGGAGGAAGTAGCTGAGATCCCTTCACGATATAACCTTTCCAAAGAGATTTTCGTGATGGCTTGTCCAAATTCCATGGCGATGAATGAGGGACCCTTTGGGCATGAGGATAATGAGTGGTTTATTTGCCATTTGTAGAGCTTGAACACTGGGTTGAGGCTTCCTTTCGGAGCCTTTGAACTAGCGATTCTGGAAGGCTATGGGATTGCTCCTAACCAGCTGCATCTGAACGGGTGGAGAACAGTGGTATGTTTCAAGATTCTCTGCCAGATGGAGGGAGTGAAGCCAACTCTAGATTTGTTCACACATTTTTTCTATATCGCACAGAATATTTTTTACCAGCTGACCGCAGAGAAAGTTGTTCAATATACCATCATCCCTGAAAGATTTTAAAGAAAAATTATTTTTAGCGGGGATGGCTGGTGGATTTGGAGCGTTGTTGACCCGATCATATGTAGTTGTTGTTTTGAAAGATCAAGCATCCGGTCGGTCTGCCTATGAGGCTAACATTGAAAAGCTGTTGAGTACCGTGTCAAGACAAGGGGGATCCTACGACTCCAATTATCTTTTGGGAACTCCGATCGGTCCCTCAAACTTCGATGCTGCCATTGGCGCAGAACGTGAGCATCATAATTAATGGAGGGGGAGAAGTGCTTATATAGATAATCATGCATTGCATGTTTATAATATATATATATATATATATATATATATATATATATATATATATATATATATATATATATATATATATATATATATATATACTTATCTTTTATTTTTGTGGCGCAGCTGCGATCGTGATGGCTAAGGAACACGACATCGCCAAAAAATTTGCCGATCGGGCCAAGGCGAGAATCGAGACAGAACGTGCTGCCAAGGAAGAAAGGAGATATAATAAGAGAAGACCGACGTCTTCCTCAGGAGCTCACACTTTTGATCCCTCTACAATTGCTCCTACTTCTTCCTCTGGTGCTATGACGGCTCCTGTTGCTCGTCCTCCTCAGGCCCTTTCAAGATCCATTGCTGATCGACCTTTGGCGGAGGGTCAGCGTCCCCTTAAGCATTTGCTTTTGAGGAATGAAACTGATTTCGAGGAGGAGCAACCAGCTCATCATCAGAGGGGATCAATTCAAGCAGATGCACTCCTAATGGATGAATTCTTCCACAAAAGGATAGAAGAGGTGGCAAAAAAAAAGCTGCTGACCTGATAGCAGCAATGAATGCACGGATTAACGCAAGAGATAAGGAACCCATTTGGGATGAGTCCATTCGGAGTGTTACTACAAGAATTTTTGAGAGGTGGGCCACATCGCTAGGAGAGATTTTGAAAAATCAATTTGGCAACAACTGGTCTACCGATAGTAAGGCGGTATCGAGTTATTTATGTCGGGGTATGCTTTAAAAAAGTGATTTCAATGCCATGGGGGATTCCAGCATACTAGCTCAAGAGTGTAGCCTTTTTCAGCAGCAGAATCTGGAGGTATTATTCAAAATTTTCATTCTGAAAGATTTCTTTCTAATGATTTTACCTCACTTCTTTTGTCCATCCATTATCTCCTCGGCTAATTGATCCTTTTCCTTCCTCTTTTATTTTCAGTTAATAAAGAGGGGTTTGCGTTTGCATGGCGTGGCTGCTTTCTGTTGAGGGAGATAAGAGGACGTTGATCGGGTCAAGAGAGAAGTGGAAGCTAAGTATGATGTCACTAGAAAAGACTCCTTTCATGCCCAATCAGAAGTTAAAAAATTAAAAAAGGAGGTTGCTCGTCTTTCTTAAGACCTGAAAGCTCGATAGAGAGAGGCTGACCATCTTAAAGGGGACATAGCCTGCCTGATTGCTAAAACTACACTAGGGCAAAAACTTGAAGAAGAAACGCCAGATTGAGGGGGAAGTGCGCATGTCTGACTGCCGAGCGATCAAAGGCCAATACCGAGCTTGACCTCCTACGAGGCGAGCAAAATTCGCTGCAAGTTACCCTGGAGAAAGAGATATCATGGAAAATGAAGCTTGAGGAAGAGCTTTCTACTCAAAAAGAAGATATCTTAGATCAACTAGGAGAGGCTGAGGAAAGTTGCTAACTCGGTTAATTTATGAGGTCGGTAGGCATTTTTCTGAGGCTGATCTCAGTTGGATGGATGATCCGGGTGTCTTAACTGATCCTCTATCTAGTGACGACAATCATGAGATTTCTTAAGATCCTACGTCATTTCAACCAAATGTTGGTGCAAAGATCAGACCTAAAGTTGCAGCTTTCCTACCGACAGAGAATACTTCTTGAAAAACAGCGAAATCTCCCTAACCTCCTACTGAGGCAATTGCGAAGCCTTTTTCTACCGTAGAGATAGTAGATATAGAATCATACTTGTTCTTGTAATGGTTTTGTCCTTGCTTTGTAGTTTGTAAGAATTCTTCATATATAAAATTTGCTTTGCCTTTCAATTGCGCTTTCGTACTACAATTTTCATTTTAGACGAATTGTATCATGAAATTAACAAAGGAGAATAAACATTATTAATCATGGAGAGTGCAAGAAATCAAACATGGAGAATGCTTAAAATTGACTAAAGAGAGTCCTTCCTGAATTTTAACTTGCTTTGCAAGTATTGTAGTACACAATTCTTTACGATCGATTGATCCAATTGGATATGAAGATTAGTTAAACATTGGGGAATCAAGCATAGCGAATGACCTTTTGATTTATGGTGGGAGACAGGACTCCATTCTTACTCCCAGCTGAGTGCTTTCATAGCTCAGTTGGTAAGGCACCACATATTGTCCTCTTTGGGAGTTACCCTCAAGGTTTTGTTTCTATCAGGGAGAAGGCCTATGCTCGTTACATTGCTTTGAAAATTTGGTGATTTCATGTTTTGAGGAGATATAATTAACTCAATTGTCGTTCTTCACATCTGAAATGGCAAAAAAATTTGGCAGAGTTTTTAGGAGATATAATTAACTCAATTGTCGTTCTTCACATTTTGAGTTCAGGATAGATATCGAACCTAGCGAATGAGTTGGTAGAGATCAAATGGAGGCATCTTACATTTTCGATTTGGAAATAACTCCTTCTCGTACTTTAGGCCCAGGATGGACATCAAGCCTAACGAGGGAGGTTTGCCAGTTGAGAATTGGCCTAGAGTTAAACTGAGTTTTTAGCTTTCATATTTTGGGCTCGAAAGAAGCTCGAGCCTAGTGAGTAAGCTTTAATAAGTTTGATACATCGATTGGGATGGAACATTAATCGGAATTAAGCTTTTATGGAGATTGCATCCGCTCAGGATTTTTATTGACTTAGAGTAATGATCATCGATCGAAATTATCATCGGTCGGGAATAATTACTTCAACCGAAAGTTTCATCATTTGAAATTCCATAAAACCTATCAGTGATAGAGCAGTGGAGCTGTTAAGGCCCTCATTTCAAACCCCCGATGCCAGGAAATATCTTTTCAATTCTTACAGAGGCGACTCGTTATGGATACCGATCGGGATACAAGGTCTACATACGTTGAGGCCCTCATCTCATTCCCGATATTAAGAGTGGTATAATTCGGAGGTCCTTTTGCTGGAGAAACAAACACGAAATCCTATTTTAAACAATTAGGAAATTCACGAGTTTAGACGCGTACCTGTCTTAAGCTGCTTTTTGTTTTGTGAAGATAGTTATTTTGTGCGCATCAGGGTGCTGCAACTTTTCATTGCTGTATCTTTAAAAACTTAAAGATGAATCTTTAATAGTAAACAAATAATATCAAAATGCACTGTCAATTCAGCGCTTATTACAGGAGGCCGAAAGAGTATTAAAATTTTAATACAATATGTTCGTGGAGACTCGAATTATAACAATTACACCTGATTTTGCTATTGTTTGCTGGCCTTGACAGTTTGTCTGTGTCAGTTCGGTTTTCATGCTTGTCGTATTTATCTGAGCTAAAAGCATCGCTCTCATCACTGTACCGCTTATAGGAGCTTTTTCGCTCTAATTTAAGCACCTGAGAGATTTGTGTAACTCACAACCTTTTTCGTGGCCTCCATTGTTTCTCGTCTTGTTTAGACATCTTAGGCTGGTTAGCTTTCCTGTGTTTTCTCTTGGTGCTCATCGATATTTATGCGGGACCGGCGTCAAGCGAAGTGAAAGTTCTAACCAGCTAACCATTATGGCGATCGGATTTACTCAGTTTGGTCTCCTTTCCCCTTTCTACGATCCTCAAGAAGACTGACCTATTGGGTTTCCCTTCTAATTGATCGGGTGGGGAAGTGTTGTTGAAGAGCCGATCGTCTGGATATTGTAATCTGTCCAAGACGCTGGCCTTCTTTACTCTATTGGATCTGAAAGCATCATCCAGCTAGATGCGTTGCCTGACCTTACCATCAGGTCGGAGAAGCTAATCGGTGGCCTTGTTATCAATGATTCAAAAAATGGAAGATCCATGATGCCTCTCGCCAAAGCATTTGATGCAACTTCCATACTTAAATCCCCTGCTTCCAACATTGCGGCCTAGAAGCGAATGATGTAATCTCTGAAACTTTCATCGGTTCTCTGGTAGAGATTATACGGGCCACCGATCGACTTTGATGCGCATGTTTATACAGCGAATTGAGCGGCGAACAACTATTTGAGTTGCCCGAAGGAGGTGATTGATCCTTGAAGGAGTCCGATAAACCATTTCAAAGCATCCCCTCTTAAGGTGATTGGAACACTCTGCAGGCAATCTTTTCATCATAGGTGTAGGCCTGTACTCTAGTCAAATATTCTACGAGGTGAATAGTGGAATCAGTTTTACCTGTGTATTTAGCCATCACCACATCCCTCCACCTAGGAGGCAGCTTAGTTTTTGCAATTTTCCTGCAAAAATGAGAAGTAGCGGTGTCGTTGGTGTTCCCATTAAACATACCTTTTCTGGATTCTATCAAACCGAATCGCTGAAGTTTTTGTTCGAACCATTTATCTTCCCTTCGTACACTTATTGTGGAAGTGAACTTCCTTTCAGGCCTGCAGGTGGAACTGTGATTAGACATGTTCATAAGGGATGGATCATCGTCAGAGGGTAGGGTGTACGATTTGCTGGGGATGCAAGGAGCATCTCTGCCTGAGGGCGTTGTCCACTTGCCATTATCGTCCCTCCCCAGGACTTTTTCTCCCTGCCTTACAACATTATGGGTTCGCAACTCCTTCATGGAGGTTTCCTTGTTTCCTCTTCTTCTGAAGTCTTCGGCCATAAAAACCATTTCATGAACTTTTTCAGAAGTCCTGTGCGTATTGTCCCTTTCCAGAGTTTGGACCACACTTTTAGCAAGATCACTAAGAATGACACGTATATCTTTGATAGTAACAGGGGCGTCCTCCGGCTATCGTGCAATCACATCATCGAGATTTGGGAGGGGGTTTACCCCTGACTAGTGATCTGAAAGATTGCTCTCTTACCCCTGTGGGTTTAAATCTGTCCTGGTTGTCGTGACGATATTTTCTAAGAGCTTTATGCTCGTTGGATCTTGAATCTGTCATTTTTCTCTCAACGAAAGCACCAAATGATAAAACAATATTTGACTTTATCTGTAAGAGTGAGAGTTAACAGCTGATGATCTGATCGAATAACGGAGCCTGTAAGAAGGGGTGCCCGGTTAGATCCGGACATTAGCACTCCGAAACTTAAGTTATTAGATTTTAGAGAGAGTATTTAGAGAGAGAGTTTCAGATAGTCAATACCTGGAGCCATTATATTTTAGGCTATTTATAGGAGTTCTTTGGAGGGGTACTCAAGTACCTTAGGGCATGATAACCGATAGTTGGAGCAGATGAACGACAATATGATATAGAGCAGGTAGAGAGTATGGGCTTTGTCTTGTGTCAATGGGCTGATAAGATGTGCTGTCCCATCAGTCTGATCGGACATCATGCCTGTCTGTTTTATTTTTCAGCTCACGTTTTATATTTTTTCTATTGGATTTAGACCGTCTCAAATATTATTGAACCAACCTGATTGAATATTTAAAAATATATTTTTCATAATTATTAATTATTATCCAATGCTTCAAGGTACCAATTACAAAAATAATAATAGCAGTAATATCTAGTTAATAAAAAATGAATAAAAGAGTTGATAAATTGAGAATCTAAGCCGTTTGATGTCCGGTAGTGTCCCCACACGATTCTTCTTTCACACGTGATTTGTCTAGAAGGGGACCCCACCAAGTTACTAGAAGAAGGATATAAATGAAAAAGAATTACGGCATTTATGGGTCAAAACTCAAAAGCCTAAACTACCCTGTAAATCATGCAATTTTTCCATTCCGTTGTCTATAATAATTGACCTTAACAAATTAAATTATACATTTCAGCTTTGAAAATACAGTGATTATAGTATAATTTAATTATAGAAACCAATGAGTATTTGTATATGCCAAAGAAAATTTTCAACTTTGACCTTTAATTGCACTTAAATCAAGATGATTGATTGGTGAACACAAGTCTTCTTTCAAACACATAAGTCCATGCAATTGGATAATTTCATTCTGAAAATGACATTTTGCTTATTATTATTCTTTAATGTAAAATTGAAAATTATGTATCCAATCCGCATTCGTAATGAATTTAATTTTTGATATTTAAATTCGTTCAATATTGATGTCTCATATCCTCAATTAATCGGGTGGGGCGGAGCAAATGCTCTAAAAAAATCGGAATCCATTACTATTTCTCTTAGTCCCGATAGAAGACCAGTGTTAGCAAGGTACAAGTTTTATTTTGTTTTTTCTTCTAGATGAATTAGTATAAAGTGAGAAAATGAGATTGTAAAAACAGAGATAATAAATCACAATCTTGAAATTGTTTGTTTGTAGATAGATTTGATGATTAACATGATAATTTCAAATATTATTTATTTATGTATTATTGAAACCAATCTATGGTTGACATTCTAATTAATAAGTTTATGAGATTTGATGCCACATTTGACTTTTAATTATCGGCACATGTTAAACTACATTATTATACGTAAAATGTCAGATCAGACGGAATCATGTGAAAGTTAATAGGATTCACATCTTCACCACCTGCAACATGCGACTGCATTTTGCCCTAACCGGCGTTTCCTAATTATATGGTATACAAGCATATGGAGCAATTAACTCACACAGGTAATAATTTCTTTAAGAGAAGTAATTGATTAATTAGGTAATTGGGGTCGGTTCCAAAACTTTCCATAAAAAGGAAAAAGGCAACGGGCATCTTATTACACCCAGAGAACCACGACATGACTCAATTTTATCTGCCGTAATATGTCTGATTTTTATTTTTTTTTCTTTCATAATTCCCAAAATATAGTTTTAATGTAATTAGCAGTATCCTTCTTGTCAACTCAGTCACCTAAACATTGTTTTTATAGACTTACAATAGGAAAAATGAATATACACGTCTGTCACCCGCCAGTCACAAAATATGGCAGAAATTTACTCGACACGTGGCATAAATCCCGCACCTTAAAAGTAATCAAACGCCGTTGATTTAGGTTTCCCGGGGTAAAACGTTGCCGTTCTTTGCCTTCGTAGACCGGGAACAGCAGGTGGTGTCACCGTCCTTATAAGGGCGAAATTTAGGCCTTTAAAAAACGGGTGGGTTTTGACGTCGGCGGATCCACGCTTTGACCCGAGTCTGCTGTTCGGATCTTTATTCAATAACCCAGATATTAAGTCTCGCGCGTGGAGCTCAAGTGAGGAGGAAGGCGATTGGCTAGGGAAACTTAGCGGCTTCTTCACGATGTTCCGCAGTGTCTGCTCATTCGATGAAGCTGCAAACGGCGTACGTCCATAAATGAGTTCGTAGATAAAAATCCCGAAGGCCCACCAGTCAACCGCGTTGCCATGGGACCCACCAGAAGCTACTTCTGGCGCCACATATTCGTGGGTCCCAACGAATGAGCATGACCGAGCGGAGACTGGCTCGGCGACAAATAACCGGTTGGGGCTCAAAGTTTGGATTTTCTTGGACCGGAAGAGCCGGTTGAGTAGGCATGAAAAAGTCTTGCTGGAATGTGATCGAATGTAGGGTGTTGAAGACGGAGAAGTAGAATCCGGAGAGAAGGATGGAGATTCAACGGCTGGGATAGCATCTGAACATAATGATAGGTCAAAATCTGAGAGCATGATGTGACCATCCGATCTGACTAAAACGTTTTCAGGCTTTAGGTCTCTGTAGATGATTCCCAGCATGTGAAGGTATTCTAACGCTACAAGAACCTCGGCTGCGTAAAATCTGAAATCCAACCAAAAAAAAGAAAATTAGCATTTTCTCGCAAACCGAACAATAACAAAAAATTTTCAAGAAAAACAAAAGAGCTCATACAATGATAAAAAAAAAAAAAAGATAAAATCTGCAGGAATCTTCTGATATCTTACATACAAAGGAAAAGAGCAATGCCAGATGTGGTAAAAGTTGATCCAAAAACTACCCTATAATGAAACGATTCCATTATGCAATAGGAAAATTTCAAATAATAGAAATTTGCGGCTAAGTCAGAGATAATCCTGAAAAATCTTTGACTATGGAAGACAATAAGGAAAATCAGAAAGCGATTTCTCATAAACCTTAATTAAGGATGCTAATTAGAGATGATATAAAGACGAAGACTTGGTGCAGAGTGCAACAGAGCTAAAGGAGACACACAAGAACGTATCACACAATACATATAATGGAAGAAAACAAAAACGACGCAGACCATGCCATGCAAAAAGATCAATCAATGTATACCAAAAACAATTTGATTTTTTTTTTCTTTTGAAATGATTTGAAACTTTAAAAAAGAAAAAGAAGAAAAGAAAATTGCAGCTTTTTCATTTTCAAAAATAATGAAAAGACGTGCAAATGTTATAGTACCTTGCAGAGCTAAGAGAGAAGTGTTTACGAAGCTGTTTATGGCGCAAGGAATGCAAGTCACCACCGGAACAGTACTCCATTACAATGCAAGAGAAATGCGAAGCCTCAAACTCTGCGTATAAGGTTGGCAAAAATGGATGATCTAACATTTTCAAAATCTTCCTCTCCATCTCCGCTCTATGCACTTTCTTTTTAACAGCTAAAGCGTCCTTATCCACCATTTTCATCGCATAAAAGCACAACCGATCCTCCTCCTCCTCCTCATAGTCTTCATTATCGTCGAAGCTTCTGTTACGCTGTCTGTTCAGGCGGCAGAGATAGACGGTGCCGATGTCGCCGGAACCGATGCGGCGGATGAGGCTGAAGTCACGGAAAGTGAGGCCGGTTTTTCGGCGGAAAGTGGCGTAGCGGATAGCGGAGTAAGCGAAATCGGAAGAGCGGTGAGGCTTGAGAGTGAAGTTCTCGGGAGAAGATCTTGAAGCTAGAAGCTCGAAAGAAAGACGGCTGTAACTACTGCAACTCTCGCTGCTCATTGAACTGTTAGATGAGTTAGTGGTCTTGACACTGAGATCACCGTCGGAGGAGTCGCGGTGGCCGCACTCTATCATTTTAGAAGCCGATAATCTAGCCGTACAACCTCAATCTCTCGCCGGAGAAAATAGACACTTTTTCCACTAAAAACAAGTCAAAAAGATAAAAGATAATTAAAAAAGGAAATGGAATCTGATAAAATTCTTGATTGCTTATGTTTCCATGGTTAGAAACAATGAATTTCAGCCTTTTGTTTGTGATCGAATCAGATACTCAAAAGTAATTTATAAAAGAAGGAAGAGAAGAAGAAGAAGAAGAAGAAGAAGAAGAAGGCGTTTGAATGTAGATGCAGAAGGTGAATAAATATAATTAGGGTTTCTGAGCAAAGAGACAGTCCGTACTCTAAGCTTAGTTTTTTAGAGGGAGAAAATGAAATGTTTTAAAAACGATTTCTCTGGTTTAGTTTTGGTTAAGTGGAAATGAGAAGAGAGTAGTTGAGGGTATTTATGGCTAGGCGATGCTGTTAATTAGTAAATAATTAAAGTGAATAATCAACTTTTAACCGCTGTTACGGATTGTGTGTTGACACGTGAGGTGAAAAAATGGATAATAGAATAATAATCCCCATATCATATTTTTTTTCAATAATAAAATGGATGACGTAAGTGACAGGCACGTGCGGAGAAGGTCGTATAGGTGAAACTCACGTGGCATGAGGTCCGTTTGATCTCTTATCTCAGAAAAAGTAAACCCAGCTTGCCTTTTTAGTTTTGCGTCAATTTTGTTGGAATTCTACGCCGCGATGGTTTTACCCTTTTACCGGTTTTGCAGTCTCCACTTAAATGTCCATTTTGCCCCTATTTTGTTTCTAAAAGTTAAATCGCTTTCCACCGTCCCTAAAACACATTATTATATTATTATTAGTAGTAGTGAATTACTAAATAATTTCTTATATTTTTGTAAAATTAAATAAAACAACGTGAAAGTATGTAAATTAAATAAAAAGTATAAGAAATATCAATTGGTTAAAGGGCCAAGATGAGATTGGTAGCTGGGCTTATAATGGAAGAGAAAATATAGCAAGCAAGTTCTTCCTATTACACTGGACGGTGACCAGATGAAAAGATAATTCAGACAGTGATGAGCAATACAATATTATTAAAATCATATTAGATAAAGAACAGAAGAGATAAAATATTTTTTATTGGATCGGTTTAATATGATTTAATCAAATTTTGTAATAATATTATTTTTACAATTTTTTATAAATATTATGAAAATATAACTACATAAAAAATAAAAAAAAATTAAAAAAATATATTTATCATCAAAACAATAATCATAAAATAATATTTTCAAATTATTCTATATTTACAATAAATATTTAAGATAAATATAGTGAAAAATTATAAATTTTCAACAATATTCTTCAATTATAAATTATAATTTTTATTTTATTCATAAAAAATTTATTGAAATTATCTAAATTTCAATTGTTTTGTATTTATATTTATATTATATTTTTCCAGCAAAAAAACAATAGTATATAGATATTTTTGACAAAAATAATTTTTTTTTGTTTAAATCGGTTTTCTCTGATTATACCCGATTTTTACTGATTTATATGATTTTTATCCAATTCATATCAGTTACTTATAATTTTTTGTCATTTTGATTTTTAATTATCAAATCAAGCAGATCAACTCTCGATTTATAGTTAAACCGATCCGACCGATCGGTCTAGTTTTTAATAACATTGGTGGTATGCGAATTCTCCTTACTATAGTCGCTGTTTCCCCATGCAAACAAACATTTATGGGCAAAATGTACCATCAACCGAAAACTTTTTTTTTTTACTATTAAATTTTTATTTTTATTTAACCACATTTATCTCATAATTTTTATTTTTATATATTAAATTTTTGATAGACGAAGAATATTAAATTAAATTGTATATTCCTTTTAGCACGCATTTAGTATTTGTATATGAATCTTAATTTCATTTGCCCTTGCGTATTTATTGTTAATTTTAAGTTAATTTATGTTCTCAACCAGTACTTTAATCTCAAATTAATAAGGGTATTAATTATAACACATCAAATTGAAATTGAGGTGCGGATAATAAAAATGCATGATACTAAGCGTATAATTTAGTTTCACGTTTTCTGTCACAAAGAGCTTTTTATGTGTAAAAATAAATAAATGTTTAGAAATTTAATATTGCAAAACAAAAGTATAAAAATTTAATAGTACATTCAAAAAATTTTAGGAGTTTGATGATATATTCTTTCAAAATTTATATAAAAAGTCAAGTTACTTTCAATAATGTTAATTGCATTATGTCCACTAAATTTATATTCTAATAATGATTTGATAAAAAAAAATGTCACACTATAATAATCCAATATTTTTTAAAAAAATATAACTGAACTTAACCTAAAAACTATTTTGGCATAGATGTACTTATATGGCAAATCATATTAAATTATAACATTTCATAACGGTTGGTTAAAATAAATTTGGATGATAATTTTTTAACTAAATAATTATTAAGATATAATGAAAGTAATTACTCCATTAATTCTTTTTTATCTGTCACTTTTGTTGTTTTTACTTTGGTTAAAAATAATAAATCAACTTAAATTTAGTATTAAATTGCATGATTGAAACTAAATTATCAAATCTAATTGGTTTTAATTGTTGCTACTAAGTTTTATATAGGTTTTTATGGATCATTTTTAGGTGAATTTTAGGTTAGATTAGGAATTTAGTAGTTAACTTTCATTATATTTTAGTTTTATTCTTAATTTTTATCTTTTGATTGTTAAGTTAGCTTAATTGTGATAATTTTGATGGTATTAGGTTTACTTCAATTACTTCACATAGGTATTAGGGATATATTATTGAGTTATATAGATATTTATGTGTGTGATTGATTTTATGAAGAGGGAGAAAGTAGCAAGAAAGAAGAAGAGAACGAAGAGAGAGATTGAATGAGCATTTAAAGGTATGGGAACCATTCACAGTATTCATGTATGGTTTGATTTTTAGATAGCAAATATATATTTTTGAATGTTAGTAGATGTGTTATACAATGCAGAATTAGGATAGATGTGTGGAAATGGAACTAAGCATGTAACCTTTGAAATTCGTCATTCTGCTTAGGGTTTATATGAACAATCTTTACTATTTTGATGATATCTGGAACTGCATTAATTCAAATTGAGAAATTCCAATTGGAGGTAAAACTAGACTTATAGATCTTTATTTCATATGAGAACTCGAAACTTGAATCAATTTGCATGATGGTGAAATTCTAGCTTGAACTTGATTGTTGGTTGCTGCCTTGTCATTAGGAGCAGACTGTGGTTTTTATTGAATATATGGAGATTTACAAGTCTTATTTGGGTAAGTTTTAATGTTTTGAAAACTAAATACATAGGACTATAACTTTGTAGATGAAACTTTTGCTAAAAATTCCATTTTATAGGTCAAAAAGGGTATAGAATTCAAAATGAAAATTTTGTTTCTGGGCAGAATGGACCTCAAGATTACTAGATTTTGGCTAATGACTATGAGGTACCCTAGTTTTCAATCTAGAACCATAATTTGACCTATGTCACGGTTACCAAGTATTACCTAATGACCGTGACCCTTCCTTGTTCCTCTTTTAATTTAAAATAAAGTCCCAAATTATTATTAAAGATAGTCTGAAATCTTCTAAACATAATTAGAGTACTCCAAACATAAGAACAAAGATAAATAGTGACTCTAAATATAAAGTAATATGATAATATATAAAGAAAAGTAAAGTAAGTTGTATGAATATTTAGGATATTATTAGATGGAATATATAGTAACATAATTAAATATGAAGAAGATATAAATGGTCACAAAGATTCTTAAAGATTTTATGGTTAACGAATGTAAACTTATATGAAAGTTAAATTGTAATAATGCATTAATGTTTTTGAAGTATGTTATTTTAAGTATAGAAGATGTATATATATATATATATATATATATATATATATATATATATATATATATATATATATATATATATATATATATATATATATATATATATATATATATATATATATATATATATATATATATATATATATATATATGTTAGATGACTAAAGTATATGAATTACCAATGAATATTTAAGATATAGATGAATGTTTATCTTTGGAGGTAACTAACTCATTGATTGTATGATATTGATCATACATATATGCCTAAGTATTATCTTTATATGATTATGTACTGATAGGACTAACTATTATGGTATATGAAGTTAAAGTATGGGAAAAATTTGCAAAGGTACGCATTTATAGGATTATAAATACTTATTCAAGCAGGACAATGAGAGTTATATGCATGATGGTGAGGGTTATGTTATGATTATAATATATGTTAAATTATTTGATTTACGTGACATTGATATATGAGCAAGTAATATATGATATTTTACTCATTGTTATACAATGATATGTGTATGATTAGAATTACTCAGTACATGGTTATATATGTACATATATGTATTCAATTAAATAGAGTAAATCAAAGTAATTTCAGATAAAGTAAACGAATTCAATTGCCTATACATAGAACTTGATGGTGGATAAATAGGCATGCTTATAGGGTTACAGTCGCAGCTGCTACAGTTGATCCCATTTGGATCTATAATTTGTCCCTATTTGGGACCACAGGCTTGATCCCATTTGGATCCACAGGTTTGATACCTTCGGATATCCACAGGAACAATATCATCGGGTATTTATATATTTGATATCTAAGAGTATCCACAACATCCGTTATTCACATCCATAGGATTTGAGCAGGCATTTCATAGAATAAATCAACAATATATGTAATGATGATTTAGACTTGATTAGTTTATTATGATTTATCATTATATAGGAGTGTTACAAAATTTCATATGATATATGGATTGATGTTGTAACTGTCTTTCAATACTAAAATCATGGTGTATTGTTTAACAAGATAAATGTATCTTGATATTGGCATTGATATTGAAATCCTTGTGTGTAGATTAATATGAATATAATATCTTTATATTAGTGTTGTTTATTTAGTGCTTGAAAATAACCACTGTGAATAATTGTTCATGTATTTATTGCTCCTTACTAAGCTATATAGCTTAGCATAGATTTTTATCCATGTAGGTACAGGATGATAGAAGTCGATCTGCATCTGTTACTATAAGACCAACACATAGGAGGAGCTAAAACATAGAGTGTACTTTATTTTATCTTTATAATTATTATACTGTATTAAGTAATCCTTAATGAAAAGAACAATATGGTTGATAGTGTAGCGTACCAAGTGTAATGCTCTTTTAATTTCTCATAATATGTTGAGGTATGCATATGTATAAATAGTGTGAACCAATTTGGCAATGGTGCTAATAATTTATTGTAACGCCCCAGTTTTGACCCTAGTAGGATACATGTGATTAAATGACATTATTGCTAATTAATTGATATTAATTAGCTATATGATATATGAGGTCTAAGGAACATAATTGAAAGAAAATAAGAGTTAAGGATTTAACTGTTATTAAAGTATTATATTAGGAGCAAAAAGGGTATTTTGTTTAGATTGGAAGATATTTTTGTGGATGATGTGTTGGGAAAATAAAAAAAGGTAGAGAAAAAAAAGAAGAAAAAGGGGAGAGAAGAAAAAGGAAGGCATTCCCCGTTCCCCAATCGGTAGCGTCGTCACCAATGGTTTTGGCATCCACCACACCGTGGTTCCCCTTCGACGGTCAGCACTTCTTCCTTATTGGCAATGTCGTGGCACCAGTTCTGTTCTCTCTTCCCTTGCTTCTCTCTCTCCTTGCCATGCATACATTTTCACTTTTCGGTGGCCGACGGCGGTACCAGGTGTCACAGGCGACACCAACAATTTCGTGAAGAAGAGACATATTTTCAGCCTATACTGCTCGTTCCCACCCGTAGGCAGTAAGGAGATTAGCCATGGTGAGGACGGGACTTTTTGGCTTCGATCTCGGCAAACGGCAGCGACATAGGGGTGTGTGAATGCCACCTGAAAGCTACCGGTGGCTTTGGCTACCAGCAGACAGCTTCGGTGCATCTCCGACGAGTCTCCGATAGAACTTCGGTGACCGATCCGGTGAGCACGAGAACAGGCAGATTGCAGAAAATTCAACCCTTAAGGTATGGGATACTTCATCTACACTTAATTTCATGTCTTCATTAAATTTTAGCTAAATTCTTTATTATGTAACTATGGCAACCTAGGTTGAATGATAGAATAAATTGGTATGGCATGATAAAACAAGGAACTAACATATTAGAAAACATGAATTAAGTATGAAAATTATGAGAGTGATTTTAAAACCTAAGTGGTTGAATGCTTTACTATGCCTTATCAAGATGGAATTCAACAATTAATGACATAAAGAATGGGAAATACATAATATGATGATAAAAGACCATATTGAAATGGATGAAAAAGAAAGATAACATGTGAACCTAACGAAGAGTATATGTATACCTAATGGTAATTACATGGTTACATGAGGTAAGCATGAGAATTATACCTTTATGAATGTAGATTGATCATGTGGTGATGTAATATGATGTGAACCATATGAAACAATGCTTAATAAATGACATTAAGTTCATAGATTATTGTCCTTAAGTTTATAAATAAAGTTTGTAAGCAGATTATTGTTGTGTATATATATTAATGTTTGTATTGTAGATAATGTCTTCAATATGTCAAATTGGCACTTGAACTTAGAACATATAAATTTCAGAAAAGTTGCTCTAAACGTGCTTAATATGAATTCCGGAAAGAAATTTTAGTATTGATTTCAGATAGGATTATTGGTTTTAAATTATTTAGTAATCAGTGGACACAGAAACTTCTCAAACTTTACATTATTTGTTAATCAATTATGATTTAACAATGGGGAAATCCTGACTTGAAACATTTTGTTAGACTCCATTAGTACTCAAGTATCTTGTACATGTCAAAGACAAGTAAATATGATAGTTATTAAACTGATTCTCATATTTTACTTATACGATAATTTCATATTGCATATGGAAAATATGAGATTAAAGGAAGAATTGCAAAGGCATATTTTGAGAAATAATTTTGAATTTAAGTGAAATTTAGTGCAATTGAATGATATGTCCACAATTCATGAGTAATATATTATAGTATTTAAACAACCAATATGTACATTTATATAAGCAGATAGTAATACATAATTAGGAATGTTTCCTAGTGCAGTTTCTTGCTTATGAATATAGACTTGATTATATGAAGATATTATCATGTATACGAATGTTTATGCTTGAGTAAATACTTGATATGCTCAAGTCACTTGTGTATAACCATGTGCATTTACGTTCGCGAAACAAATTATTATTATTATTATTATTATTATTATTATTATTATTATTATTATTATTATTATTATTATAAGTATATGATCAATATTTAGTTTCATGAGTTCACCACGATAGGGATGTAGGATTAAGTCAAGTAATCTGGTCCCATAAATATTCAGTTTCATGAGTTCACCACGATAAGGATGAAGGATTATGTCAAGTAATCTGGTCCCATAAATATTCAGTTTCATGAGTTCACCACGATAGGGATGCAGGATTACGTTAAGTAATCTAGTTTCATAAATATTCAATTCCAGAAGTTCCCCATGAGATATGTTGACTGTATATGCATTATTGGCTGTAGTAACCGGTATCATACCTTATGTGGTACGGTCTCTTTAGTGTATAGAAATTATTTAATTATAAGAGAAATAGAGTCAAATTTTGAACATAATATTCAAGCTAAATTAAGCTAGATGGTATGAATGATTAATGTTTCCATGAAACCAATAAAATAAGCATGATAAAGGCATTGTTTATATTATGAAATAACTCTTTCAATGTTAGGAAAATATATGCTAATAATAAACCGTATTTAAAATACCATATGGGACTTTGAAATTGAAGAACTACGTGGTTCTGATTCCCTAAGAGTGATACGTAGAAAACTTGAGAATTGACATTTCAGGTCTGAACCAAATTAAGATAAAGTAGCAATGGCATGGTCATATGAAATTCTTTGGGATTTTTGTGTAAAGTTATATAGTAGATTATGTACTAAATATCTATAGGTGTGATAACGTAATGTAATGACTCATAACACTGAGTGAACTTCATGGAGAACATCATATATGTGTGTGTGATAATGATATGTAGTTTGAGATGGAAATTGAAATTATGAAGTTTTATGCTTGTGAATAGAGAATTGAAGTTGGAGGAAACATAATTGGAGTATGAATTTGAATAATTGCAGGTTTGAGTAGTATGATTTTCAACCAGCATGCTGCCGAAATTTATAAGAAAATTATTAAGATTAATTAAGCATATAATTGACTTAATGAGACTAAAATGTAAGCATAATACAAGTAGTAAGGTAATAGTGATGTACAATTATTAATAGACAAGAGTACATAGTTGCCTTTAATTGATAAAAATCCTTTTCAATATTTAATTCTTAAAGTTCACAAAGCAATTATATATATATATATGCCGAGTTAATTATTGAGCTTTCTTAATACATTGATAAGATGTTATTGTTGAATTATATGATTATTGCTGACTACAGAAAATTTTATCCAGTATAGATGCTCAAAGTATATCAATCAATCGCATGACTTATTTATGTTGGGATATTCATGTATCTTGGTTATTTTATTGATTATATACCTTGAGTAGTTTTTATAGTTCCTTTTGTAACTAAAATTGATTTATAGGCATAAAGAAGGTGAATTTGAAATGTGATTTCTCAATTGTTAGAAGGAGATAAAAGTCAAAACATGACTTTTAGCAAAGTATTTTGTAAGGCTTATAGAGACTAGTTGGGTTTATTTGTTCTTCTGAAATACTGTAATATGGTATCTAATGTTATTTAGAGTAAACTAATAAATATATTGGTGTACTCTTAACGTTTACGAGTAATTTGATGATTTTTTTTATAAAAAAAATTTATGTATATTTCAATTGTTTCCCCGCTAAGCTTTTAGCTTAGTATGGGTGTTTATCCATGTAGGTGTACTGGTTTGAATTTCTTTTCGAGGATTGTTATCTGAAGCAAGTTGGCCAACACAAAATATGAAAATAGAGAGGTTAAGCTCAAATATATTTGAAAGTTCTGTATCTGATAAGTTTAATATTTATGACTCTATAGCAAGAATTTAAATTGATTGAGCAAATGGGGTCCATTATGTGTGAAGTTAAGTTACCTTACATACTTATTTAAGTTTATCAACTGACACTACAAAAAAATTGGGAATTAGCGATGGCATTTTCCGTCGCTAATTGCCACTAATAAAATTTAGCGACGAAATATTTGTCGCTAATTATTTGTTAAATTCTAACGTTGTACTTTAGCGACAGTTGCTGTCGCGAATCCGTCGCTAAATTATTACATAATTTAAATTTTTTTGATATATTTAAATTTGCATCCTGTACACTATATAAATAATTTTATATTTTCATATATATATATATATATACATAATTTATAATTAATTCATTACAATAAATAACAATATATAATACAAAGTATTGCTTATACAATCCATTTCCCTAAAACACAAGTAATTAATAACAAAATATCCAATATAACATAATAAATTCGATTTCTTATCCCAATTTTATCATTACAAATAAGAAAACTGGAGCAAAAACTGGCAATAGGAAAAGGAACTTGACAAGCAGCTCATCATTAGGATTTCTACCAGCTCCAGCTCCATGGACTGCCTGAGAAACAAGACGTACCCATCAATCCCACGCTCCCACCTCCATAGACCAAATCAATCCTTCTTTCCACCTTCAATCGTCATTGAAAACCAAGCCCATTAACACGTGTCACAAATTCCAATCATCATCTACACAAATTAGTACCTTCAATTAATCAAAATTAAATAAAAATGACAGCAACAGTAATGATAAGCTTCTAGTGGAACAAACGACTTAGAGTCCCTAGTGAGTAAAATAAGCATACTTGAAGCAAACCCCAGAGCAAATATCATGGAAAGTTCAAGTCTTTGAATTCAACCAAGGCCAACACATGACACATATACAGCTATCTACTTCCTCTAGTACAGCAGAATATCATAGACACTATAAAATTCATATAAGAATGGAACTATAATATACCTGAACAAAATATAGAATGAAAATGCTTCATTTAAAATGTTAACACTTACTTTACTAAAACTGGTTCATATCCAGTTATAAGCACATCTATGCTAACTCCTTTAAGACGTAAGTTAGCTAAATAAACTTGTACATATATATAAATTAATGATTTGAAAGCATTTCAAAAGATGTCTCAAGAATGAAGAAATAACGCATTACGACTTACCCTCACAATATTTTGTGCTTCCCTTCCTTGTCGTCCTTTAGAAATCGCCTGCATACATCTCATAACGTGGATGTTAGCATCAATAGAAATATTGCAATGCATATGGTAAGAAAGACAAGTAGAACATGCTCCTTACAATTCTGCTACACGAGCACCTGAAAAGTTTAAACAAGCTGCAGCAAGAAAGTGGTTAGACACCACAATGTAATTAGCAAGTCTATGATTTTGAAAGAAATTAAAAAGAACATATTAGATAAGCACCATTTGCATCAAGTTCAATATTTTATATGATACAAAGGGTCGATCAAGCCAAAACAGCTCTAGCTTACATGACATCATTAAAACCCAAAATCCTCACCCACCCAGCCCCCCACACCCACTGCAAATTACTTTAAGTTGAACACCTTAACCCCAAGCCATCTTGCAGCTAAATAGAGTATCTATTGATATCGCCTCTACAAGAACAGGAAAAAAAATAAAACAAAATAAACAGGACCACAAACCTGGCAGAGAACACCACTTATGTATGTGTACAATGCAAATCTGCATAGTAAACAAAGAAAGATTAGGTACTAGTGGAATTCAAGAAAGATTGATTAAGAAGGAAAAGCCCAAGTTGTCATAACACTACTGCTATGTGTTCTCAGCGAATAAAATCACAATTGTGTGAATAAAGAAAGTTTTCTCTGTTCTAATGTATAATAGCTTGTGTTGATTCTTTATATACACTTCTGTGAACAAATAAGTAATATTGATGAAATTTTCCTTTAAGAAGGAAATCAAAAATTAGGAAAGTTAAAGTATCAAGAGTAATATTTATTTGCTAATGTTAACTGTTATTGCTGCTTGAGGAAAAATAAAGAGTAATATAGCTTGAATGATTAAACTTACTAGCTTGGAGAACAAGAAGATAACTAACCTGTTGTAGTATTCACTCATAGAGAGAATGAGATTAAGCATTGCAGCTTCCCCGACCAAAACGTAAACAACTCCAAAGCGCACATACCACCGAAACTGCCTGATATAAACTTTAGTTTCAAAACTAATCAAAACCAGCATAGAACACCAGGCAAGTGACTCAATTATCAAAGACACCACCTGCATGAGAAAGAAAAAATAATAATTGGCATACTTGTTCCTCTCAGTATAGTCCTATAATTACCAGAAGCATGACATTATTTTGATGCAAAATCATTACTAACAAAAACAATTAATGATGAGAATCAACTATAAGCTAAAATTAAAAGGAAAACAGATTAATATGGTTAATTAATTAGATTCCTATAACAATAAACAAACTCTGCAATTCATAACTAGCATAAAAAAGGACGCAGATGAATTGACCCATCTGCATATGATTTGTACTTGCTAGAATAATTCTTAACTAGCATCAAAAAACATCACTCTTATAACAAAGGCATCCATTTTAGTGTCAAAAATAAATCCATAAAGAAGAATGACTAATTACTAATTGGTTAATCCTCAATATATGATTATTACCTGGTCATCTTAAAGTCACAATAGAGCTTTTTGTAATTAATCATAGAAGTAGAAAATAAGAAATAGCCACCGAACTGAACAAGTTTCCAGCAATTTTTCATAAGCCAAACTCAAAATTCTCTAATGATCAACGAAAGATCATGAAGGAAACGCAAGATGACTGAGACCTCTTAAACACTCCAAAGAGACCAAATGTTTAAGCTTTACACAATGTAAACCCTAACTCTCGTACTAAGACATAAAGGCTTACATGTAAGCTGAATATGAAATAAAAATAATTTATGGAGCAAATAGAATTAAATTGCATGGATTGCAATTTATAGGATAGTAAAGCATAGATGAAGCCATTTTCTAGGAAAATGACTAGATTTAAAGCAAGTCAACAAGCTGCTGCACAAGGATTAAGCACTGGAAGGTTGAAAATCATTTTTGTACCTTAAAGGTTTATCCTTTGTCTATAAGGCAATCCAACTCAATTATTTATGCTGGACATTAGAAACAAACATAAATTATTCAAAGATAACAAAAGGCTCACCTTTGTGATAAGATCTTGGGCATACTTATTGAGTTATTGACTGATATATCAAGGCATCAATTTAGTTTGCACCAAGAACATCAAAAGATAGCAAATATAAAAGCAAAGAAAGAAAAAAGGTATAGATTATCATTTGTCGCTTGTTTTATTGAAGCTAATTACATTATTAACATAGAAAGAAAAGAGTACCTTACCAAGTTGGCATCAAGAAGTTCTCGAACAGCATTATTAATATTTTCTGCTGTAGCTTTGACCTGTTAAACCGTTAGGCATGAGGGTTAAAACTTTGAAAATAAATCAATATGCTTGACTAGGAATATGTTATACACGGTAGGCTAATTTGATTTAGCTTCCATAGATGCTATACACAGTAAGCTAATCAAATTAGCAGCTACCTACAATCTGTAACAATTTTCCATCAAATCGAACAACACATGTAAGCAATTGCAGATTCGATGCAGGCTCTACAAGAATATACGATCACTTTTGAATATTTTGGGTAGCATTCAACAAAAACATATATAGAGTATGTTATTTCAGACACAATTTGATATTTCTTCTCAAAGGATGCACAAGAATTATATAGAGTTTAGCTCTCTCAACTATTAATAGTATTGGGTATGCAGTTGATATAATCCCAACTTAATTTGAGTAATAAGGAAATTAACCAAGACATACAACGAAACTAGAAACTAATTCACACAGAACAAATATTTGGACATACATCAAACTCTAATAATGTAGATTCCATAATTTTTTAGAGTATTTATGTACTTACAAACCCCTTAATGCTGTTAAATTTCCAATGAATGCGGGCAAAGGTCCAGTATAGTAATTTTTGTTAATTTTCCTGCCAAATTGAACCAAACAAATACTGATAAATTTAGATACTTCATAACAAATAACAATTTAACGAACGAAAAAGGAAATAGGATTTGCCATCTTCAGCCTAATTTGAACCCATCCGAAAAATATAATCAAAACTCACCCTATAAGCTCCAAATCACAACTCGGTATGACTCGAAAAACCCTATAAAACTAATATATAAAACTATATGTACATATTTGAATAGCTAACTACCTCCCTCTCCGATCTAAACATTTTCGGCGAGTAAGGAGGGGCGAAGTGTACCTGGAGGATCGTCTCACCGTTAGAAGCTTGCCGGTGCTACTCGATTCGCCGGCTTCCATCGCCGATTACCCAGATCTACTAGAAACAAAGGCTTAACAAGAAGAAGAGAGCCACTTTTTGCCATCCTCACCAGAAAGCCACCAAAACACCGTAGCAAGCAGGAGAAGAAACCAAAAAAAGAGAAGATGGAAAGAAGGAAACGGCAAAAAGTGTAGTGAGTGAGGGGAGAGAAAGTTGCCTTTTATATCTAGGGTTAGTATTTTGAAAATACTAAAATATCCCTCCCAATTTTGATCATTTTACCTTTATATTTAAGGATGATTTGGTAAATATGTATAATTAATTACTTAATTAAATTTTTTACTCCTCCAAAAATTCAAAATAAAAAAAAATTCCCTCTTAAAAAATTTTAAATTTAATTTTAATCTTAAATTCAATCTTTTACCATTAAAAAATAATTTATATTTATTATTATTTATAAAGATCAAAGTAAATATAAAATATTTTTAAATAACTATTAAATTAATAGTATTAATTAAATAATTTATAAAATGAAGTATACTCAATTACTCGTATAAGTATTATGCAAAAATAGATAAATATTAGTTGAATGATACTGAAAAAAAATAAAATTAATTACTGAGGTAATTATATACTCATAAAATTAAATTAATTGGTAAAATTTCATTAATATGATAATTGTATACAGTGAATGTAATGTAGGGATCACTTAATGGTTTTGTATATCTAAAGTTAATTGAAGATAGAATGATGTGAGTTTGTCAAGGTGGCTGATACGGTGAAGGATAGATGGGATAAAAAAGCGGACAAAAAATCCAAAAAATAGCATTTTTTTTCAAATAAAAACTAAACTTACAGATCTTAAAAACTAATCTTAACCGTCCAAAGTTAACAAAAAGGAGTTTCGAATATACTCACCAAAAATCAGGCCGATCTAACGGCAAATAATTTTTTGATCGTCTTCGTATACAAAAATGGTCATTATGTAAAAAATCCAAAAAATAGCCTCTTTTTTGCAACAAAAACTGAACTTACAGACCTTAAAAACTAATCTTCACAGTCCAAAATTAACAACAAGGAGTTTCGAACATACTCACCAAAAATCAGGCCGATCTAACGGCAAATAATTTTTCGACCATCTTCGTATACAAACTGGTCATTATGTAAAAAATCCAGAAAATAGCCTCTTTTTGCAACAAAAACTAAACTTACAGATCTTAAAAACTAATCTTCACCGTTCAAAATTAACAACAATGAGTTTTGAACGTACTCACCAAAAATCAGGCCAATCTAACGGTAAATAATTTTTCGATCGTCTTCGTATACAAAACTGGTCATTACATAAAAAATCCAGAAAATAGCCTCTGTTTTGCAATAAAAACTGAACTTACAGACCTTAAAAACTAATCTTCACCGTTCAAAATTAAAAACAAGGAGTTTTGAACGTACTCACCAAAAATCAGGCCAATCCAATGGCAAATGATTTTTCGATCGTCTTCATATACAAAACTGGTTATTAAGTAAAAATTCAGAAATAACCTCTTTTTTTGCAACAAAAACCAAACTCACAGACCTTAAAAACTAATCTTCACCATTCAAATTTAACAACAAGGAGTTTCAAACGTACTCAACAAAAATTAGGCCGATTAACGGCAAATGAATTTTCGATCGTCTTCGTATACAAACTGATCATTATGTAAAAAATCCAGAAAATAACCTCTTTTTTACAACAAAAACTGAACTTATAGATCTTAAAAACTAATCTTCACAGTCCAAATTTAACAACAAGGAGTTTCGAACGTACTCACCAAAAATCAGGTCAATCTAACAGCAAATGATTTTTCGATCGTTTTCGTATACAAAACTAGTCATTACGTAAAAAATTCAAAAAATAGCCTCTTTTTTGCAACAAAAACTAAACTTACAGACCTTAAAAACTAATCTTTACCGTTCAATTAACAACAAGGAGTTTCGAACGTACTCACTAAAAATCAGGCCGATCTAACGGCAAATGATTTTTCGATCATTTTCGTATATAAAACTAGTCATTGCGTAAAAAATTCAGAAAATAGCCTCTTTTTTGCAACAAAAACTAAACTTACAGACCTTAAAAACTAATCTTTACTGTTCAAAATTAACAACAAGGAGTTTCGAACATACTCACTAAAAATCAGGCCGATTTAACGGCAAATGATTTTTCAATCGTTTTCGTATACAAAACTGGTCATTAAGCAAAAAATCCAAAAAAATAGTCTCTTTTTTGCAACAAAAATTAAACTTACAGACCTTAAAAACTAATATTTATCGTTAAAAATTAACAAGAAGGAGTTTCGAATGTACTCACCAAAAATCAGGCCGGTCTAACGACAAATACTTAACCATTGAATCTTTACTTATACTATTTCGTATAAAAGTTGTTCAATGTGTGTGTGTATATATATATAGAAAATTTATGTTTAAATAAATCGAGGAAACCGTGTTATATTATCGTTCTAAGCTAATAATCATGTATTGTTAGAGAATTTGATAATGACCAAGAATATAATTTCACGAAAGATTATTTTATTTTATTAAATAGTGAATTTCATGCATAATTGAATTATTAGAACTGATAATTGACTAACATGTCTAGCAAATACATACATATAAAAAATACTCATTTATTTATGGGTTTGGTTGCATATATTTGATAAGTCATCATTTTGAACTAGTTTATACTTTACACCAACTAAACTAACAGTTATTAAGATATTGCAAAAACCATCAACAATATATACAATAGCTATGCCATGAATGTCTTTTTTTATAAATTAAATATAAATTACAAATTTTTTTATTATTATTTTAAATGAAATAATAAATTTTAAATTACTTTTTTATAAATATTTATTTTTATTAATCTTAAACACGCAAATATATAATAATCTTAATAATTAGTTTATTAATATTATTATTAAAAATGCAATTTTTCTAAATAAATAAATTTCTAATTTCTAAAAAAAAATTTTTTACTTTATTTGCGACGGATTAGCGACTAAAATTTTCCCTCTTAAATTAGCGACTAAAATATTCGTCGCTAAACCGTCGCAAAAAAGGCGCTAATTTTCCCTTCTAAATTAGCGACTAAAATTTTCGTCGCTAATTTTTCTGGAACCAATTGTATGAATAAAAATTATAAAATTTAGCGACGTACTTTTTGTCGCTAAATCCGTCGCAAAACATGGCGCGTACACTTCCCGCCAATAATTAGCGACTGTTTTTCATTCCGTCGCTAATTCGTTGCAAAAAATAGAAAATATTCTTTTCGCGACGGAATTATAAAACAGTCGCTAATCCGTCGCAAAATGTTCGACGAAAATGATGCCGTCGCTAATTGACAATTTTTTTTGTAGTGTGAGTTTATATTTTGATTAGTGATTTAAATACATTGTGGATGAAATTATCTGATTAGGATGTTACATTTATCGTGTGTAAGAGAGTAAATAGGACGATAAATAATAGGAGGATCTAGGGTAGTCCTTAAATTAATGCTTTCAATTAATTGACCACTGATTGACTGATTTATGTTCTTAAGATTATTACGGAAGGAACATCTTGAGATTGAATTGAATTGTGAATAACACAAGAACATAATTTGAATGGAAATAATACAAAATGACTTGTGGGAATTATTGAGAATAACATAGTTTTGTTTTCATTCATTAATATCTGTTATAAAAGGTTAATGAAAATTGATGAATAAGTTTGACATCGTTTGAGATAAGATGTTAAATATCTTATGATTATTCTTTCATTGCTTAAGTAATTAAATTTGATTGCTAATAGATATAAATAAAAAAATATATTCAAGTGAAGTCAAAGAGACCCTAGCTTTCTATCTATTGATTTTATTCAATTTTTCAATTGTTTGTGTGATTTCCTTATATAATTTTCATTTAGTTAATTATTTTAGTTTGCTTGTCTAAATAATTGGAAATTATCACAATTTTGGTACTTAATTATCAATTCCTGTGGGAACAATAACTCATTCACTCTTTATTACTAAAATTGATTTCGTATACTTGAGAAAATCGACAACAACTGTATTGAAAAAGAAAAATAAATTGAAAAAATAAATTAAATTATATTAAAAGTATAAAAATAATATATAAATAAAATTTAAATTTTACTTAAAAGTGACAGATAAAAAAAATGGAGGGAGTATAAATAATTGTTACTCATTTTTGGTTAAGAAAACATAAAATTTAACTAGGACTCCAATAGTTAAAGTAATTTCTGATGATAAAAATTTTTAACCAAATAATTATTAAGATATAATTAAAGTAATTATAAATGACCATTACTCATCTTTGGTTAAGAAAACATAAAATTTAACCTTGATGATTCAAAAAGATTCAACCATGACTTTTATGGTGATTTTGCAAAACACTAATACTTTTTTAGTGGCAAAAAAGTTCAACAGCCAACCATTAAAAGAAAACATGTTAAAGGCAAACGAGATTAAACCACCAATAAGTATACATGTAATGATATAGAAGTTGTTTCCATTAATTTGTATCGATTGTCTAACAATACTTTTATTATTTTGAGTTTGTTAGGAATAATACATATTTTTTCAAGTGAATCTAAAGTTAATCATGGACAACTAATTACAACTGCCGGCCATGATAATTAATTCTACTCCCTTCATTTTTTTATTAATCACTTTTATTATTTTTATCAAAATTAATAAATAATAAATATGTTTAAATTGAGTATTAAATTACGTGATCAATGCTAAATTATCAAATCTGATTAGTTTTAACTTTATTGAAAAGAAAAAATAAATTAAAAAAGTAAATTAAATTATATTAAAAATTTAAAAGTGACAGATAAATAGAATATAAATTTTACTAAAAAGTGACAGATAAAAAAAAGAGAGTGAGTAAATCATAAATTGAAAAGGGAAATTTTATGTTGCTCACATTAATCATTCTATTTAAAATACAATTATTACTTCCAAAAAGCTAAAAATATACTTAATTACACTGCCCTACTTTAACACGTGAAGATAATTAATGGACACCATAAAGATTTATGACACTAATAGGAAAATATTGTGACTATCTAAAAATAATTTAGGATAGGTTCAACAAGAAGCAATGGTTATTAATTCGTCTCCAACTAATTAGTAAAAGAGGTATTTCCTCCATACAAGAAAGATATCCATAGTTATCTCCATGATTTTTGGAGAATTTTTTATTTCATTTAAATTTCAATAATAAAAATTAATTATATATGTACTATTTTTATTCTCATGTGTATAAAAAAAGAAAAAAAATTAATTGGTTCAGAATATATAATACTCTCTTCATTTTTATATGTTTGACGTTTAAGGGTCGTTAAATTTTTTTTTTATAAATGACTTTTTAAGACTTTGATGCACTTTTTACTAGTTTATCTCATATTTATCCTTACTTAATATGTATATTTTAATTAAAAAACTTTAATGAAAGAGAGAATGTATTGAGAATAGGTTTAGTATTAATGGAAAAACATATAATCAAACCTAATAATTAAAAAGAGAGAGAATGTTAGTGTGAAAAATATAGTTTTAAAAAGTGATTAATAAGGATAAATTAGTAATTTATATAGACTATTAATAGATTACTGGTTTTAACAATTTACCTTAAATGTCAAACACATAAAAACGAAGGGAGTAATAGATATTTTAGTAAATTACAATAAATATTTTATAAAATTAATATTAATTAATAATTTTTTTTATTTACACGAAGAGTTGAAAGTTATCGTATTGACGGTTGAGTGAAATAAAGGAAGTAATATTTCTTAATTTATTTTTTTGGATTAATCATTCGATATTTAAATTTTACTGTACTGATTAAATTCAAATTCGAGATTTCGTTGCAGTAATATTTCTTAATTCATGCAAGAGTATAGTAGAAAAAAAGTAAAAGCATGAATTAAATTTCGTTAACTGACTTTTTTTTTTAATATGTGTAAAGAAAGAAAAAGGAATATCTTTTTAAAATGGAGGGATTATGATTTATGGGAATGGAATCAAGACAAATTAAGTATCTTGTCCTCCAAAGAGTATAAATATTTGATGAGTGGTGACATTTTTTTTGCAAAAGTATGAAATAATTAAATTTTATATTGTTTTATGAGATAATTAAATTTTATATGGAAGATATAAAGCAAACGTAGCCGAAATTGTTGACATAAGTTACAATAAATAAGATAGGGTGAGGGTGTAGGGCATAATAGTATATATATTATATATACACAAACCAAAGAGAAAACAGAGCAAATAAAATAATTTCCTCTTCATTGTCCTTTTAACTGATAAGATGGTGCCCAGTACTTTTTCATTTGCCGGAGTCATCTGCAGCACATAAAATATAAAATAAAAATAAGAAAAAAAAGTGGTCAATTTTAATGATATATTTTTGTAATTATAAAAAAGAGCTCTACTTTTTTTTTATTCTCTTATTTGATATGTATTCTAGGAAATACAAGTCATGAGTATCTCAATTTTTTTTCGTATTAAATTTACAATTTAATAATACAAGTCATTTTCCCTAATACTTTTTTTATATTCCATATTAATTTACAATTTAAATAGAAGTGATGAAATTGAAATATATAATTTATTAATTCCATATGAGATTATTTAAAATAACTGTATAAATTATTAACTTAAAAAATTGAATCATAATTCTTTGTATATTTACAGCAATAATATATTTTTTTCAATTTTTTTATAATTAGTAGGTACGATAATTATTTTAAACTGATCTTATGCACACCGCTAATTCCACTATTTGATCCTGTTAGTAATCCGGTTCAATCTCTAAATAAGTAAATATATATCATTTATACATTTAACTATATGTTAATCTATTGAAAATAATATTCATACTTAAGCACTATTATAAAAATAAAAATTAATCTACAATATTTAAAGGAGATATAAATCATTAATTCCATTAGTTAATCAATATTTATGTTCCAAAGCTATTAATTTATATTATTTGACAATTGATCTTTTTTTTTAGAAAATTTGTAATTGATCTTTGATCGTTTTTTAGCTTTGAAAAATCAACTATCACACTGGAATTTGATATAAATAATAAAAAAATTAACAAAGAAAACTAAATAATATATTGTTTATAAAAATGAAAACAAATAATAAATGTAATTATCTAAAAAAGGTTATAATTCCACAATCAAAATATCATAAATTGTTACTTCCTTAAGTATCATTTTGCTTTCTTTCACTCATATTAAGATAATTATTAATTTTTTCAATTTTATTAAATATTATTTTAAAAAGACTATAATACCTTCGTTATTTTAATAAAAATAAAAATAATAAAAAATTTATAAAAAAGTGAAAATATAGTAAAAATATTAATGTAGTATTGATAAAAAAAAAATTGAAATGTAATAAATAATATTTTAATTTTATAATTCTACTGTCAAAATATCATAATTCATAAATTATTACTTCTTTCAGTGTCAACTTTTTTCTTCCACGCATATTAAATATATATGTCAAGAGGCCCATGGATTGTCACGTGGCCCAATGGCTGAATTCTCCCTTTGCACTTTGTCTTTTATATATATATATATATATATATATTCTGATAGATTAAAAATGAATATGTGAATTAGTATGCGTAGTAAAATACAGGTGGGTCGATGGTTTGGGCTTATTATAGTGTGAATATGGGTACATTGGTTTATAGTACAATTTGGAATCAGAATGGTCCATGCCTGAATGGTAGTAATACATACATACAATTCAGGCGTGGCTTTTGGGTCTTGTCCAATGTCCATATAGTTGATTGATTCCACCTTGATACCTTCAAAATTAGCTAGAGTCAAGGAAGTAAGGCATCTACGCTGAAAGGTTAGCCTCATGTTTGTCTCCATACTGGAATAAATTTCACTTTTAAAAAATTAATAGGAAAAAATATATTTTAATCATTGTGCTTTAACAAATTTATATAATAAATTTTTATACATTTAAAATTACATATTAAATTTTTAAATTTTTTAAAAATAAGATATTAAATCCAAAATAAAAGTTACAAATAACAATATAAATACATTCAGATAAAATTTCATATATTTTGATAGAACACTATTATTTTTAACATTCGTTTGGATTTAACGTGTTATAATAGATAAATTCATGGATTCGTTATGTAGTTTTAAAAGTATAGGGATCTAATGTATAAATACGTAAAATTTAAGAAATCGAACGTGTAAAAATGTTAAAATTTAAGGATTAAACTATGGGTTTTGCCAAATTAATATTGGACCTAATGATTTATTTAGTTTTACTACAGAATTCGCCACACTTGAAATTGTGCTAGAATAAACCATTAATTAGAAAAAAAAATATAATTTTGACGTATTAATATGACAAAAATAAATAAAATACTTTATCTCGATAGGGTTGAGTTAATTTAATTTTTTTTATTTTAAAAAGTGAAACTTATACAACTGAAACATAAAATTTATAAAAAATGTACAATAGACATGAAATAAAAAAAAAACGAGCTAAATCTATCGAAATAATTTTGATCAATTTAATTTCGTATTATAATAAACTTCATTCAGTTCGATTATCTTTTATAAGAAGTTTAATATGTTAAATTTTAACAGTTTTTTATGAACCCTGAGACCTAAAAAAGAAGCTTCACTATGTATTAACCTTAAATTGAATTCGATTTGGAGTATAAATGTATATCAACTTTTTAATGATCATGTTCTCCGATTAATTGAAGAGGGCAACATAGACTATAAATGGGAGACATAATAGTTAGATGATGATGATGATAATGATAATAATATCATTAAATAAACTACAACAGTGCATGCATGACACGTAAGCAAAAATAGAACCAAGAAAATAAAATATAATGGGGGTCTGAACTTCACGTAGCTAGGTTCCATTAATTTGAAAACATGTTCCATATACACTTAAATTGGATTTTTTGAGTCCTAGTTTTTACATATATAAATAAAATTACAAGCTTTATTCGCATTTTGACCCCCTTTAACAAGGATAAATTCGGAGCTTATGAAATTTTATTCCAAAAAAAAGGGATAAATTCGGATTTTATCTTTTTTTTTTATTGCTTTAAAGGATGTTAACAAGAATTTAAATTCGATAGCTTTTAATAATTTGATAGAAAAATAAAATTAAACATAAAGAGGGAGGATAAAAATATGGATGCAAAGGGACCCATTATAGTTTTAGATGGAATAGAATGCTTAAGGAAAGGCCAACAAAAAGTGAGCAAGTGGGGGAAGTGCTTGTGATTCGCTGGTTGCAATATACTTTGAGACTTCTGAAATTATACGAAATTGTTTGTTTTGATTGCTGAAATTGTTTAACATTTCATTCGCAAATTCACAATGGATGCAATAGGATGCTACCATTCCTTTAATTTTTTTTTTAATTAGAGATTTTAAATTTAATTTTTTAAAATGGTGCATTTTGAAATATTAAACACTTATTTGGGAGTTTATCCTATACGAATTTAAATTAATTAATTTAATAAATTTCAAATATTTCATGAATCATACTATAATGTATTAAAATTATATCCAAACATTTTCTCACATGAACCACAAAAAAAAGTTTATGTGGCTTGTTTGAATCAGTCATGCTGCTTATCTGATAGCTAATTAATTAAGCTACACTTTGTAATTAAAAATCATCCACTTGCCTTTCTATTCTCTTCCTATCTCCAATTTCCTTAATTTTGTCCCTTTTCTCAACCATCACTTTTCAAGTAATTTTTGCTGTTTAACATGTGCATATGTTTCAAATTTTATATAATAATTTTACTTTATTTTATTTATACTTTTGCATTTTAATTGGAAAAAAAACATATAATATTGTCAAAGGAAAATTATTTGGTGTGCATGAAGTTATTTTTGAAAATAATGAATTGTGAGTAACTAAATTTTAAAAATTAACTCAAAAGCTTAAAATTTATAGAATTAAATATCTGTAAATAGTTTAATATTGCAAAACTAATGGTTTTAATGCCATGCTGAAAAAATAAATTTGACCATAATTTTATTTCAAAAACTAGCTAATAAAAAGAAGAAGCGGTACTTTTTTAAACAATATTAAGATGGTCCTCAGTCATTCTACCGAGTTAAAAAGAATTCGCTTGCTCTTTAAATATTTTGTACAAGTAATTATGTTATTAGGGATTGAATGGCACAGATATGAGCAAATTACATGTCTACGCACTGTATCATACTGTTGGCTAGAAGAGTTCGAACTACATCTTAGATACTCTCTCTCTCTTTTTATATTTCACTTTAGATTAAAATTTAAAATTTATTTATCTATCATTTTAGACTTTTAATATAATATAATTTATTTTCCTAATTTTTTTAATAAAATTAAAACTAATTAAATTTGATAATTTAGTTTTACTCATGAAATTTAATATTAAATTTATATATATTTATTATTTTTTAATTATAATAAAAATAATAAAAGTGACAGATAAAAAAATAAAAATAATAAAAAAATAATAATAATAAAAACAGGTACATAAATTGATGTTCAATTAATAAATGGAAGATGAGGTATATTTATTTACTCTGGTTGGGTCGCTAAGGAATATACGGAGGCAAAAAACACTCATCGGCTAAAACCCAAAACACCAGTCATGTCATGTTTGATGTTCACTAGGAATTTTAATTGAATGAGAGAAATAACTTATTCTTCTTCAATATAATTAATGGTGGGTCAAAACTTGTATCCTATTTATTACAAATAGACAATTCCTTTTTCTTTTTTATTTTAAAAATAGTGTAATATGAAACTATATCAGCATAGTCATAGAGCATTTTCTCTTCCGGTAAAAAGTATTTTAAGTTGATTTTCTCACTAATTATAGTGTAAAGATTAAGTGCTAATAAAAAAATGGAAGTTAGTGCATAAAATCTCTAATAAATAAGAAAAATATATAGTATGGTGGGTCCAAATGTTTGTTCCAGTTTGTTCTTATAAATTCATTTGCTATTTGTCACCTAGTCATGTTCGTGTTGTGTTTCATGACAAAATAAAATTTGTAAATATTCATAAAAAACATCTTTTATTAGTTTTCTATTTTTTTTTATTTTGAAAAATTTGTACAAGATTCCTTAAACGTATAATTATTCCGTCTCTTTTGTGCTTATGGTCTATTAATTTAACTTCTGCTCTTGCTAATCTACTTTAATTTCACTCTAATAAAACTTGCAGACCGCTTTAATAATATTTCTTATGGTCTCTATTCAATCTGTCAATCTATTTATAATTTAATCTATAATCTATTAATCTATTCCGCTCGTTTATGACCCATTTTTATTATTTGTGATTTTATAATTTTTTTTATATAAACCTAATTATTTTTACAAGTTATATATATATATATATATATATAACTTTTTAAAAATTTTAACTCATTTATAATCTCATTCAAATTTATCTAACTCCATCCATTTACTACCTATATAATTATCATTTATTAGAATATATATATGTCCATTATTATTTTTTTTAAATAGAATATGCAAATTGATTGGATGCATATTAATTAATCACTGGCGACATTCGTATTATCTATAGTTCAAATGGTTGATAATTTAACAATTTTTTTAGTTGATCTGAATTCAATTTTCACTCTACTCCTCAAAAATGCAATTATATATACATATAAAATCACTAGGAATGTAATGTTCGGAGTATGGTTTTTACTAATAAATCTAAATCTCAATTAGCACGTAATAAATTTATTATGAAGATGTAAATAATAGATCTTAAATCAAATAATTAAATAAATAGCCTAACGAATCCACGATGAGCCGTTGTTCCCTGAATAAATTGGAATGGCTATGCCTCAAAACATTTTTAGGTTAGATTCTAGAAATCTATAGCCAGTCGATCGATTTGTAATTTTGTTGGTTTTAGAAATAAAATATGTACGTAAAATGGAATGCATGTGTATAATAAATTAATAGTAATATAGAGATCGGCGAATATGATTGGTTTAAGTATGCAAATGCATGAATTATGTAGAAATCAGAAAAGTATGATATGAATGCAAGAAACATTTGGCAGAAGATTAATTAATTAGGTGCCCATATTAAGAGGAACCAAGAGAATAAAGTGGGATAATTAATTATAATTAAATTGAAAATCAAGAATTAATTAAAAGAAAAAATAAAAAAGAAGAGAGAGTGATATGAAAGCACCCAACCAATATTCCCGGTGCTTTGATAGGCCGACAATCGGACAAAATATGTCATCTCACAGACGAACTTCTCTTCAACAAACTGCTTGTTTAGTTCAAAATCATCACCTCTCTTTTATTCTACATTGTTATTTTTTATGCCTTACTTTAGAGAATAAAAATTATGCATCTTGCTGCAAAAATGAAACCAGAAAAAATTAAAACTCAAATTTTTTTTTTTTACTTTTAAATAAGTGCTGTCCTCTCAAAAATATAACTCAATAGTAAATGCTGATTTCAATGTACATACTGGACAAATTCAAGTTTTAATCTCCACTCTTATTTTATCCCTCGTCCAAAAAAAATTGCTAGCCATCAAATCAAAATTTCACGGTCGATCTTTCATATAGTTAAATGCTTTCAGATAACTACAGAAAATATATTTTTAAAGATTCAGTTAATTTGGTCTAATAATATTTGGGACGGCTCAAAGTCCATTAACAAAAAAGCAAAGCGTGAGCTAGAAGATAGTATCGGAAAGTATGGTATCCGATCGGACTGATGGGACAGCCCATCCTATCAGCTTATTGACACAAGCTAGCACCCATAGTCTCCTTTAGTCATCACACCTGCAACTGCATTGTAAAAGTAAAAGATAAGTGCTCTCTCCAGTTAACGTAGACTTTATAGACATACAATACATGATGTTTAATATGAATTTAGCTCTAATGTTCATGATCTGCGTCGATATCGACGTCAAGGTATGAGGATCCGATCAAAATAACAAAAAGATAATCGAAAATTATATGTGATAACACAAGATGTTATCTCCTATCTCACACCGGCTGGAGATGTGCTCAGAGTGGACTTTATAAGGCCATAGACACCTCCTCCCTACGCAAGCCTTTTGGGGGAGCACCCCATAAACAAAATCGTGAGGGCTCCAACCCAAAGCGGATAATATATACAGAACCCAATTGAATCCTCCTCCCTGATCGAATCCTCCCACCAGCAAAAATGCGAGACAAGATCTCCTACTGATCAGTCAAAAGCCGAGGGGCAAAGCATTGATCTCCTACCTTATGAGAAGATAATACGACGCACGATTGCTTTTACAATCGGGTTTTGAACAAAGCATTGATCTCCATCCATTCAGAAGCCGAGGGACAATTCTATAACACTTGAGAATCACAACTTCAAAGATGTTAAGGGAAATCTCGCTGCCACACCCCACTTCTCGGATAGCCAATAAATTGCTCATTGCTTTCGTCATCCTCTCCTATGAGAATCCGGCTGGGCAAGTTGGGATCCCATAATCTTTTTGAGCTCCAGAAAACCCTTTGGTTGAAGAATAATCTATCTCAAAACCATTTGTTATGGAAGGGGAGGAGTAATGAATAGTGTAATATGATGATGCTACGAAAGATCAAGAAAATTAAACGGCAGGAGTTACCCACTTACTCGAATAATTTCATATCCTTATGAGAAATGCAAAAATCTTCAGATCCTCGGAGTATAAAAAAAAGGGGGGGAGGAATTTGCAAAAAGAATTTGGCAGAGTTTTGTTAAGAATCATGGAGAGATCGTATAAAAATTGCCTATTTATAGCTGTAAAAAACTTCTAGAACTCTCCAAATGCCTCAAAAGTCGGATAACCGCCACGCGTCTCCAAAACATCATGATGGTTCTGGAAAAGAAGCATCTCCCTCGGTATACGTATTGGTAATAAATATATAATAGTCGATATGAATAGGCGTGACTTATCGAATTCAGGCCAATTTGAAAATTTCCGCCAAAAAGGCAGGTGTGGGTATAGGAAAGCGACGAAATTGGGAAGCTCTTACAAAGTCTCCTTACAAAGTCTCCAAAGTTTTTGTAAACTTGGAACCCTCGTAAGGCCGGATGTTCCTAGAAGTTGGAATATTGAAATGCCAGAGAATTACTAAGTTTAATCATGCAACGATTGATATTCGATAAAGCGGATGTTTCCTATTTTTTCTTCGTTTCTAGAAAAAAGGTACGTTTCGTTTATTTGTTTTTAGACCTTGTTTTGTTTATAGGTTGTTTATCTTGCTCCAATCAGCTGAAATCCCAACTGATGAGTAACCCGAGTCCGATCGGATCTCCTGCTATTAAGAATATGAGACAAGATCTCACATCGATTGGCTGGAGAGTAATCCATCGCCTATAATCAACTACAATATGTCTTGAAAAGACAATCTCTATAAAACAACTAGGGGTTCTGACCGATTGGCTCGCACTGTCAAAGTTTAATAAGGCCTGAGATAATTGAAAATTTGAAAGTTGGAACCCACTTGCTTGCAAGATAAGCCCTCCTGTTAGGCTCAATGTCCATTCCGGGCTAAGGGCGCAAGTCGCTGAATCCTCAAAGTAATATAAAGACCGCAAGGTCATTCGCCATGAATGATTCTCTAACGAACTACCGATTGGATGGTACTTCAGTTAAATTAAAAAAGTGAAAGTCGCCCATTGCGTTTGACGTGATGAATCTAAGGTACAACTTTCGCTTGAATAAAAGGCATGCTTTTCGGTCAGATCAAGCGATCACCAACCCAAGATGGTTGGGCATTAGAATGCTCGAAAAACACATTAAAACGCAGGAAGTAGTCTCCATTAATCAAATTTATGCATTCTCTACATGGGAAGTTTTTCTATTAATGTTCTTCTCATCAGTTATTTTCTTGACGAATTTTGCTTAATAGGAGAATTACAATACAAAGACGGAATTGGAAAGCAAATCGACTTTCATATATGAAGGGTCTCTTAAAAAAAAAACTATGTTTCAACAACTTCGCCGGAGCCCGATCAATTAGAGGCAACAATCTGACGACAATATAAACTTTGAGGCTAATCTCGTGCAAAATCGAACGTGTAAACAGCCTTGATGATGATGGTTTTCCTTGATCGGTGTCTAGCAAGTGTACTAGATCGGCTAGTAATATAGGAAAATATAGATTAAGACCCCAAATATCGTACCCAAGGGAACATGGATTGCTAAGAATAATACCTATGTATGAATTAAATTAATCCGAGATTGTTTCCCAAATGTTTTTGATTTAAAAGCAAAAATTAAACAAATTAAACAATTAAACAGAACAAAAGCTGAAATATGAATTAAGAACAAAATAATAACTGGAATTCTCTTGCTAAAGAAACTATCCACCTTAATTTTCATTGAAATGACTTAAATTCAATAGAAACACCAGTGATTATGGAAAAACTAGTAGTAAACCAAGATATCTTTATTCAAGTATATCATTCTTAGTATTAAACTCATAGACAAATCTAATACTTAGCATGCAAATCTAGTTTCAACTTCCTAAACTTTCATTGAAGCCTTTCTCAAGTGATTCAATTCCAATTCATTCTTGATTCTTCCTCTTTTAGTATTAACCAATAAAATTCATACATAATCATCTCATATTTCAGATAATAATCATGCATAAACATTAAAGAGTTAATCCAAGAACATGCAAATCATTAACTATGTCAAAACCAATCTTTAGTTATTTATTCAATAAACCAATAATCAATCTCAATATAATCAAAGATAAGAATATGCTTAAAACCAAGAAATAATCAACCGATGTTGAAATTAAGCTCAAAATAAAGTCATAACAATGAAAATATAAGATTTCAAGAATCTATTAGCAAAAGAAGAAAAATTACTTCCTAAACATGTTAAAAAAAACTAAAAAAAATAAAGTTGAAAAGAAAAAAAATAAAAATACAAGAACACGTAAAGTAAACTAAGCTAAATTCTAAGATTAATCTCTAATTCTCTAATCTGATCTTAATTCCAAGATTCCCTCCCTTCTTTGGTGTTTAAACCTTCTATTTATAGGCAAAAACGTGGTAGATTTCTTCCAAAACTGTAGAAACCAAATAGGAAGTGAATTCTGCTCAAAATAGGAAGTCAAAAATCCTTCGCGCAATTGGAGAATCAGATCACGTGGCCACGGCTCCTCCCTATGTATTTCTACACGTGACCACGGCTCATTTAGTTCTTCTTCCACACGTGGCCACGTGTGTTCCTTCACTGGGAATCCACATGGTCACGTCTATGCATTGTTTTCTCCTTTTAGTCTTTCACGTGGCCATGTGTAATTTTGTTCTTTGAAACACATGGCCATGTGTTCCCTAGTGTATTTTCACACGTGGCCATGTGTTGGTTTCTTCTTCAAATCACGTGGTCACTTGTTTCTCTTCTTCACATGGCCACTCATCTCCCTTTGATAATTCACACATGGTCACGTCTAGCTTTGTTCAATCTCTCACGTGGCCATGTGATCCTTCCTTTTACATTTCACGTGGGCACGTATAACTCTTCTGGAATTCACGCTAATATCTTAACATGAATTTTCCAAATTTACAGTTTTGACCCAAATTTTCTTGCCTTTTTACAATTAAGTCCTTTTTTCTTGCAAATTAACCCTGAAAAACACCAAAATTTACAATTAACTTCAAAAACACAAAACTAACAAATTTAAGGCGCTAGGATTAGATAACACGGTAGGGTTAAGGGGCGACGCCCCATACGGGGTTCCTGAGGGGCAGCGCCCCTGGGCAGGGTCGAGGGGCAGCGCCCCTCGAAGCTTTGAATCAACGAGGAACTCATGAAAAATTTCCTACACAAAACTTTATTTTGAATTCCTGCAACCAATCAAATCTTGAGCAATCATATCAGTACTTGGTTCAATATCAATGCAAGAAATAAACACAAGTATAGTGCAATATTAGACAAATGAATATGTGCTTACCTGAATCAATAAGAATGAAAATAATGAGAAAATGAATTGAATCTCTGAGTTGTGTGCTTGAGTGAGTATGTGAGTGTGAATGAGTGAGGGTGTGTGAGTATAGGGGTGATGTATGAGTGAGGGGAGAAGTAAGAGCAAAGAAAATGTAAATGTAAGAGATGAAGTAAACAAATACCGTGGCCATTGAAAATGGAAATAATGGTCACGTGGCCACGTGTGGATTTAGGCATACCCACACGTGGTCATGCATAGGACTAGTGTTAAACAGACATACATTCACTTGGGGGCGTAAAGAAAGGTAAGGTTGATTTCGTGGAGGCGTGAAACTCATGGGGCAAGGCAGTTTGTTAATGCGTGGGCACGCCTGGGGTATTGGAGAAGAAAGACGTGGGGACGTATGAAGCTGCTGCTAGGGAGTTTTCACTCACGTGGGCACGCAAGATCTTTGGAAGATTGTCACATGGCCACGCATGACTGAGAAAGGAAGCAACCCGTGGCCACGCATAGGAATTGGAGAGGGAGGACATGGGCACGCAAAAGGCTACTTCCATGTAGAACTCCAATACGTGGCCATGCATCTACTAGCTTGATTCCTTTACATGGGCACGCGATGGTCTTCACTTCTGCATTCTCGACCTTCATTTTCCAGGTATCGAACTCCTGAGACTTTCTTACTCTTCAAGCACTCTCTCTAAAGATACTAACTTAAGTTTCGGAGTGCTAAAGCCCGGGTCCAACTGGGCACTCCCTTTTACAGGTCTAGCCATTCGATCGTCCTTTCAACTACCAGCTCTCCTCTTATAGATAATCTGGTATCCAATTAACCACCGTCGCTTTTACTCCTTTCACAGATAAGCCACTTTAAGGTTTATCACTTTCCAAACTAATTCTAAATATATCTAGATAATAATTTTTGGGACTTAAATCATAAATATTTTTCTTTTTTTTTTTTTTGATAAAATCAGTTTAACTAGGTTGTTGATACATCCTTTTGTCCGAAAATGTAGTAATTTTTCACACATATTAAAAAAAATTCATTTAGTGTAGTTAAATTAATATAACACATGCCCTTAATATTCCCATGCATAATAAAACGATACTATATTTCTATTTCACAACTAAGAATTCAGCGAGAAAAAGAGAATGCATAATCTAATTATTAATATTTAAAACATTTTATTCTTAATTAATAAAATGATAGAATTCCCTTTTACAGCTAATTAAGGAATCAGCCAAAAAAAATCCATAATCTTTTTTTTATTATAAATATTTGATCATAAAATTAAATAAACCTACTTGGTATGCAAGGTATCTTGGGGATTGGATTGTGCAAATTAATTAATATGATTAAGATTCTAGAAGTTGGACAAATTAGGAACAAGATGACTGTACCATTAGACACCCAAATATAGAAAAATAAGGGTTATAATCCAATTTTATTTTTCTTTCTTGGAACCCTAAAATATGTAAACTTCATGTTTCTGCTGTGTGTTTAATTAAATATTAATTTATATTGGTTATTGAACATCTAATTCCTAGATTTTCTCCTACTTTGTGTTTATAATTATATTCTCTAATATTGAATTACTTGGTCATATACTTAGGCAATGAGATATGTAGCGATTTGTCCAAATTTATATTCTTTTTTTTTTTTGAAAAGTCCAAATTTATATTCTTAAACACGAGCTGAAATCAAAACTTTAACTGTTCATTCAAGACAAAACTATAGATATCTACACTTGTCTTTCAAACATTTGACTTCTATAAAAAAAAAGATTTGACTTTTCCACAATTTCCATTTTGAAATTATGATACAATTATGATTTTTTTAATTATTGTTTGCTTAATACATATGCGAATATTTGAAATTAAAAATAAAAAATTAATTTATTTCATTTTCAATTTTCATCAGCTTTATTGTATACGTGATACACATATCTTAATTATAATTGCTCAAATCCTATATCAATATAATTGAGTATTACATATTTTATTTTTTTAAAGAATAATATAAATTTATATTTGTTATTTATAAAATTAACATGTAAAATATTTAATAAATTATTATTAAAATTTAGATATTCAAATGAATTATAGATCAAATACGGATATCTAATAATACCGAGATGGTTTATTGTATTATACGTAAATGCACTTCATGATGTGCACTCTCTACTCAGATAAATATATTTATTTTTTTTTATCGAACAGTACGCATTTTACAACGCGCAGGAAGTGTGCGGTTGTTGTAATTTGCAGTCAAGTACACATTGTTTCAATGGAATAATTTGTTCAAGGGGCTTGTTTGTTGAGGTAAGAACGTGTCGAGGATCATTAACTCTTGAAATTGGGCCAAAGATAAGTACTTATTTTTAATAAAAAATAGTAAGAATCGTATTTGATATTTGGGCTTTACAATGCATCCAAAAAAAAAAAAAAGTAGTGCAAATCTAAATTACTAAATTAGGATATCTTGGAATCCAAGTTCTTAAATCTTTGGTACCACAAATTTGCTGGCCATATGTTTCAATAATTGTTCACAATTGCTTTATTTAATTAGGGGAACTCATCTTTTTTTTTTTTCAATAACTGGTTGCATTTTCTTTATTTAATTTAATTAAGGGTACTCATTTTTTATTTTATTTTATTTTTAATGTGATATTTTAAGCAGGTTCGTACAGATGATATACATCTTTAAACTATATCATTCTTAGAAAAATGATACTCATATTTTTTTTTTGAAATAGTTTCTAAACTTTTACTGTTTTCTTAAACTTTCTGTGTGAGACTTTCTTCAATACTTCTCAAATGCAATTAACTCTCTTTAATATCTTTTAATACTCCATTAATTCTCTCGTGACTCTAATTCCATATAAAATTTATGTAAGTTTGAATAGCCAGACTTAATAATAGTAGATTTACCATTATTTTAAAAGAGCTTAAATCAATCTTTTTTAGTTCTACTGCAACTGTAAACTCTTGCAATTTTCTTTAAACTCCCATGTACATATATAGTTGGAATAAAAAATGGGAGAAGGAGTAGAGAGTAATTACTCCAAGAGAATCAAGAATCAACAGACACTTCTAATTTTGAACATTATCAAATGCATGGGTCTCATTAAGTGTAGCACTAATTAAATATGAGTTAACTTGCATCATTTCGTTTTTATGTTATGAAAGAAGGAATTATTATTATCCGAGAGAAGAAAAAGGATGGTCGGGGTCCATTCAGAGGTATTGGGTTTGAATTTTAGAAATAAAATATTTTTAAATATTTGGAAATGAGCATTTTGTATTTGAGCCTATCTAGTGTGAATTTGTACCGATCAAATCAATAAATTTCGAATATCATATAGCTATACTATAAAAATGAAATGGTTATTAAGTTTGTGAGTCAAGTAAATTGCGTTTAAAAATAGTAGATTCCCTATTACCCCAAATTGATTTAACAATTATATATAAGCCATTTTTATAGGTCTTATAAAAGGACCGTCCTCAACAATAATATCATGAATCAAAGATGATAATCAGAAAAAAGATGTTAATTTTGATTTGCAAGAAAGAAAGCAAATTGAAAAAGAAAAATAGACAGAATTTAAAAGTTGAAAATAATAGGCACATGGATGAAATCATATGATTGTTAATATAAGGAACAAAGTGGGAACAAGAGCAAAGCACTCGGGTTTGGTGGTCGGATGATACCCACCTCTCCTTTGATGGGAACATGCAATAATTCTATCGGCCTCAAATTGATTTTGATTCTGATTCAGAAAAAAAAGGAAAAAAAAAAAGAACTTCAGAATTGATTATGTAATGATTTCTAAATATTAACCATAATAAATAATTATTATCCATTATATAACCGTAATACATATGTATGTGTTTGTATGTGCATATATATATATTTATGTTTATATGTATGTGCATATGTATATGCATATATATGTGTACATATGCACATATATATATATATGTGCATATGTACACGTACACATACATATGTATGTATGTATGTATGTATGTATATACACACACACGTATGTATGTATGTACTACATATACATATATATACAAATGCATATATTTATGTATGTATGCATATATAAACAAACACACACACATATATATGTGTGTATATTAAGATTATTCAGAAAATTTGGAAAACATATTTTATTATTTTTTTATTTTGAAAAATTAAAAAATTCATTTTTTGTTTTTTATTATAGAAAACTGTTCAAAATAAACATGATCTCTATTTTCTATTTTTTATGAAAATTTTTTTTTGAAAAATTGGAGTAATTTTCTGCAAGTGAATAGATTCTAACTTGCTCAGTCTAGCAATTGACATAGAATCATAAGGCCCATTAAAATATCCACATTAGCCCGCTGGGCTCGAATAAATATTGGGAGGTAGTTTCATTTGCAGCCTTTTGAATAAAGGAAGAATAAAGTCTAATTTTGACCTTAAATTTTTGAAAAATGTACATATTTATCATTTAATTTTTTTTTATGTTATGTAAATAATATAATAGTGAGATTCAATTATTTTACATGGTATCATAGCTCTAAGCGGTTTAATCGATCCAGGGATACGACTCCTTTTTATTCTTGTTCTCTTTTTATTGTTACAAATTAGTAGTAGCAGTTTCGTCCTTCATCTCCTCTTTAAAGCCAATCCAAACGATTTTTTGTTTGAGCGATTTTCTTAGAAGCCGTAAGAGATTAAACCAAGTCAAGCAATTTTTTTTTCTTCTATGGATTTAAACAACTTAGACTTTAAACATTGAAAACAAGTAACATTGGTGTTCTATTTAGATTTTTTTTCTCTATTCGGTTGCGATTTTTCTCTATATTCTAGCTTTATTATGTTCTTTCCAGTTCATTTTATTTTATTCTCTTTCTTATATATATATATATATATATATATATATATATATATATATATATATATATATATATATATATATATATTTCAATTTGATCCCTCTGTCTATAATTTCCGTTAAAACTAACGAAAATACAAAATTTTATTCAAAAAATTAATTTTATAACTTTTCTTTAATATTTAATATAGTTCAAAGATTAATAATAACTTTGTCTTTATTATTAATAACTGATTTTATTTTCAATTTTACAATTTTATCTAAATATAGAATAATTTTTTTTATTATTCATGTTGATAAATGATAATTTTTTATTCAATATAAACTAAAACATAAATTTAACTCTTAACTTTAAAAGTAAATAAAAAATTAGAAATAAATAATAAATTATAATTTGAAATAATTTATTAAAATAGTTTATTATAAAATTAAATTATTTTTATATTTGCAATTAACTATTAATTTATCCAATCTAACAAATTAGATCAAAATAAAATTATAGTTGAAAAATATTGAATTTATCTTAAAATAAAAAAAAATATATTTTAAAATATTATATAAATTTTTTAAAAATAATATTTTACAAGATCAAAATTAATGTAATAAAATATAATTAAGTTTGTACATAATATTTAAACGTATTAGAAAATATTTTTATATTTTTAAGACTTTTATTTTTCAATTTAATTTTAATTAGACATTTGTAGATTATAATTTTTTATTTAGTTGGAAAATGTAATAAAAGCCGCCCAATTTAATTATTAAAGAAAATAAAAACATATTATTAATTTTTAATGATTTTAATTATTGAACATAAAATTAAAAAAATTTTTTTTTGAATTAAAACAATATTTTTTGGTTAGTTTTAATGGAGTTTTAAATGGAAGGATCTAATTGAAATGTCCATAAAACGCCATAAATCCAATTGTTATGTTTTAGATGGTAGAGTTTAATTGTAAATTGACCCAAATGTTAGCCAATTTTTTTTTTTGTAGTTATCCTATATATATATATATATATATATATATATATATATATATATATATATATTAGGAAAAGGAATAAATAATTAAAAAAATGTTGCACAAAATGATAAAATTTATTGGTTAGTGTTGGTTTAGACATTCATTTTTTAATGTGTGTTTTAATGTGTTAGAAATTTATATATAGGTTTAAATTTTTTGGATACTTTTTTTATGAGGAGCAAACATTACATTGTGGTATCAGAGCATATATTTAAATGATTTTGGACTATAGGATATTAGAGAATATATTAGATGTGTGTTTATTTGATGTTGTATCCTAAATGTAGATGTTGACTTATGTAGGATAAAGATGGAGTCAGATCCTAGTGAAGAGATAAGTGAGATATCTGGCAGTATGAATCCAATGTATGATAACCCTCTTGCACCTAAACAGCCACCAGTAAGCAATGTAGATCCTGCTCAAGGTAACCTAATGATAATGCAAGGGTTCCTTCAGTTAATAAATAGATTAACTGCCTCAAAGGTTCCTACTGATCTTATTAGAAAGAGAGAGGCTGTTAGAAGTGTGAATTTTGCATAGTGAATTAATAAATAAGTTAGTGTTATAATGGTTGACATTAGGAGTCATTTCAACTATGGCGTATCATATAGCAAGGCTTGGTATGCTAAGACTAAGTCGATGGAGGAGATATTTGGCAATTGTGAAGCTTTATATAGAAAATTGCCTGGATATTTGAAAGCTATATAGTGATACAATCCAAGAATGAGATATGACTTTATTGTTAAAGACAATGTACAACCAAATTGTAAGCAATTTAAACGGCTTTTCTGGGTATTTAAACCATGTATAGATGGATTACCACACTGGAAGCCGGTGTTGCTCATTGATGGGACATTTATGATAAGAAAGTCCCATTAAACTATTTTGATTGCAAATGATATTGATGGTAATAATTACTTTTGTGGTAGGATTTGCTTTGGTTGAAAGTGAGAATAAGTCAAGTTGAGGTTAATTTATGACATATATAAGGCGGTATGTTACTTAACATGTAGGTATAATTGTTATTTCTAATTTGTTATGAGTATTATGGAATTATTTTGTGATGATAACAGTGATTGTAATGAGACATTAGCTTACCATCATCACTATCTCTGCCACTTTATCAGCAACTGCAATACCGTATATAGAAATTTCAAAATCAAAGACATGTTATATAAGGTCGGTATGTTACTTACCATAATTTTATACTGGTTCATATGTTTAATGTTTAAAACTTTATTAATATCCATAAACCCTAATTGGCAGGAAATAACTTCCAACCCTGAAAGTTTACAAAACAAATGGAAGGGATAAAGGAACTTGATGTTGAATCATATAATTGGTCCATGCAAAACACTTTAGAAAAGTGGACACTTTCGCATGATAATGGTCACAGATAGGGCAATGCTGCAATAAACATTACTGAAAGTGTAAATAGTATTTAAAAGATATGAGGATGATGCCTATTTATAGTGAGTTGAGCATGTATTTGTAAGGCTTATTAAATTTTTTTTTATGATAGAAGGAGCACGTATCGAGCTCATATAGCAGCACGTAATACTTACACTTGAAAATGCATGGAAGAGATGGCGAAGTATGCTTAGAAAGCCAGTGGGTATAGTGTTGAAAGTTTTGATCGACATACATGACATTTCACTATAAGGATAAAAAATTTAAAATGTAAGTGAAAAGGTAATAACAAGCCGGCTGTTAATTTAGATTGCTATCATTACGAATATGGAAAGTTCTAAGGTACTAAAATGCCATGTTCACAAGCTATAACAGCCTATATACATGTACGTGTTGACATGTCAATGTACGTCAACAAGTGCTATAAAGTCTCAGAGGTTTTGAGCTATTACAAGTCTTTATTTTCAACCACTTGCATACCATGATTATTGGCAGCCATATGTTGGACCAAACTTAGTTCCTAACGTAGAGCTTATAAGGAAAAAGAGGCGGTAGCAGACATTTAGATATTGAAATGAAATGGATAGTAGAGATTGCAGCAGGTGACACCGATGTACACTTTGTCAAAATGAGGGCTATAATAAAAAGATGTGCCCAAACTCGATCAAACCAACAAAGTATTCATTAATCTATCCATGAATTTAGTAGTTTTATATACTTGTAATACATAAATTAGTTGTAATCCATTTAATATCTGTTGACAATTAAAATTTTTCATGTAAATTGGAGAATATAATAAATTATTTATGTTAGGTATATTTTAATATTTATTATTTTTGTTATTATTTTTTAGCCAATTTAATATTATTATTTTATGTGATGTAATTTGTTGGCAATTTATATTTTTCTGAATATATTGAATATCAAATATAATTCTTAAAAAAAAGCAATATACATTCCATATGATCCTTATGGTACCTAATGAAGTAGATGTGATCCTATTCCACATCTAGTTAGCCTTCTATCTCAATTAAGATAACTTTGTTATTGTTCATCAACTTATACTTCACCATGTAATACCTCATACCCCCTAGAAGGAATATGAAAGTACTAAAAAACCTAATCATTACCACGTTATGTCTTATTTTGTTAAATATTAATCATGAGATATTTACATTATACTTTAATCATGCCAATATATATTTGAAATTATTTCCATTAACTATAATTGCATTTGTCATATATATATATATATATATAATATAATATAATATAAAAAATTGTTTACATTAGTTTACATGTCCTATTCACTTATACAAATTACATGTTCTTCACTCTATACACTGCAAAAGCTTAATTATACCAAAAATAAAAAATTCAAGCTTCCCTCCTTAATGGCTTGTAGATGTTAAAAGGAAGATCTTGGCACTTCTGTACTTGTACATCTACATAGCAAAACACTCGTGCTAAGCAAGGCTCAGTGGGGAGTAAAGCAATGCAATTGACTTCTCTTTTTTATGAAGTCATAAATATACATGATGCAATAAACAATACAAAATATCTCAATGAAACATTTAGTAACTAAGCATATATTAACAATCTCTTCATTTTATGCATGCATTAATTAACTCACTAACACTAATATTAATTACACTAAAAATGTTGATAAAAAACACTAACATTATAATGAATCACTACTCAGTTACACTATTAATAACAAAACACTTATCATTATTATTCATTTAGTGCATCTTTATTGCCTATATTATCATTAATGGTGGATAATGGGAAACATGAAATTACACATTTGATGCCACCACTAGCAGCTGTAATCATTATCCCTTATAGGTATGCTTATCTATCCATGACTATATGAAATTCAGGCATTCCTTAAGATTGTAATCACTTATTAGCTTTGCGTTTAACACATTTGTGTCCACTTAGTTATCACTTACTTTAAAACATATAACAATACCCACATAATCATTTATGCACAACTAAACTCAAATACTTAAAATATAAGCTCAAGTATGCATGCTATAAGTTCATAAATAAAATACATATAAACTCATTTATATATTTATAATTCACTTATATGCATGTTATTAAAGTTCATACTTTAATCACTTATTACATGTTCATTAAGTCATATATTGACACTTTATATATGTTTGTAAAGTTTAGTAAACATCTAAGGATGTTCGCGAACCTATCATACTTTATGTATATAATTTCTTATATTCATGTTTAGTACACATTCTTAATTTCAATGTAAAATTACACATTTCATGTATAATATGTCATATTACATCCTGATACATATGCTTATAAGGTTCTAAAAATGTTCGAGAAAGTTTGGGTAAGTTTCGATAAATTTTCGGTAGATAAAATTCAATAATATGTTGGAACAGGGGATGTACCCGACTAGATTAAAGTCAATTGAGTTGAGTGGGTTGTATTCTACCCAGTCCAGTATGCATCAACATGACCAATCCAGTCGGGTTGTCTTAAATATCTAGTTTTTCATCATATAGTTTTTTGGTTAAACTTGCACAGGGATTTAGACATAAAAAACATGGTTTTTAGGCTAAGTAATCTTCTAGACAATTGTTTCCTTATGTCTTTAGTTTTCATAGAATAAAAAATCAAGTCAGTTGAACATCTTTAGCTTAAATATCACTAAAAGAGTGTAGGCTGCTCTATTTGACAAGTTCATAAACATCAATTATTTCAAGCCAATTTTAGGGAAAAACTAAAATTTGACCTCTCTATACAACATTGAGGTCTGGATTTCTAATTTAATATCCTTTTGGAATTACTCTAATTGGAGCTTTCTAACTTGAGTTATAGGTAAAATACTATTTGCAGGTCACATAATTCTTGCATAAGATTTCACCCTATTATTTATTTCTCTACATTTATAAAATATTTATACAATCTTTGTAACACTTCCAGAAATTAAAGAATAACATACACGTAAAGTAGCAAAAATTCCCATACCTCTTGAAGCCCATCTCTTTCTTCTTCCAGCTTTACAATTTTCTTTTTTCCTTTATCTTTAGCTTATTCTATAGCTTGGATCATAAAATATCAACAAAGTTACACAAAAATATCTTATACACTTTGATATGTTAAGAAGAAAAGAAATAAAAGGGAAGAAAAGAATTCCATACTCAAATTAATCCAATAACTCACCTCATATGGTTATATGATTTAGCTATAACTCTTTCTTTTTTCTCTTCAAATTCAAGAGCGGATTTTGGAAGTTAATTTTTGTACGAAAAATAAAAAACTAAACTTCTTAAGAAATTTTCTTCAACTAACTCCTCCCAAAAAGAAGATACATATGCTTCATTCAAGTAAGAAATAATCTAGAATATGTATGGTGTCCTTTTCCTATTGGTGCAACTTTTTGATCCTTAGCAAATTGTCATCTAATTCCTCTTCTAATCTTTATTCCCCCATTAAATAATTATTCCTTTTATCAATTAAATCCTCAATTACATGCATAAATCATCAGTTACACAATTACTTGCATATCCTAAATAATAACAAAAATATCTATCATATCCCCAATATACAATCAATACACTTATACACTAAATTTATACTGTCTTATACTTTAACCCTTCTAAAGTGCATCTTGGAGCCTTACACACCATGTCATTCACCACCTAACTAAGGGTCAATCATCAATCTTGTGTCATCTGAATGTGTATTGCCCAATTGTGCATCACTCGATGTTGTATCACTATTAATTAAATCATTATAAAAATACAGGTTGTCTATAATTTGCTTATCAGTTTGATGTGTACTGAATAAACTGTGGAATAAATCATTTTGATCCATATCTTGAGATGATGTAAACTCAGTATTGAATACAAATACTATGTATGCACAAGGTGTTTGTTGTGAATTAAAAGACATGGGTATCCTTGGATTTTAGTAGCTTAAACCACATATTTTAGTTGAAGTATAACTCATGCCCTTTAATTTAAAAGATGAAAAGTTTTGGCTAAGAATTTGCATCGTGTATTATTTTTGAGGAACTTCCATTTTATGAAAAGGCCATGTCATGGGTGTTGGAATTTATATGACATTTAGATCATAATATTTTTGTAGAATATTTGATAGCCTATCAATCATTTCAATCCTATGTCATTGAGTTTGAAAATCTACAAATTAAGTTTCTATAAATGGGATATTGATATGATTTAGATCTGGCTACCTGGAATAATCAATTGATATATGATCCTCATGTACTACCGCAGCAAGGATGCCTTTTATTATCCTTTTATTGGTCAAAATTGTAAGGCCCTAACATGTACATTAGGAGAAATGCATGTTGATGGCAAATTTGGAGTAATGAAGAAATCAGAAAAAGGATATAAAGGGAAATAAAGCATAAGATAAGGGTATTTTGGTAAATTAACATATATTTATGTATTTAAAAAGTATTAAGTGAGGACCTAATTTAATCAATTGATAAGTGTAAGATTAAGTTAAGAAAACAAAATACTTAAGTGATTAAAAGGGAATTTCTCTTAATGGTCACAAGTGGACCAATAGGAGAGCAATATGCATGTGTGATTCTAGAAAATGGTTGAAAGTAGGTAATTAAAAAGAGATGAGGCAGCCAGCTATAGAGACCCATTTTTTTGGCATTTCTTCATTTCATTTTTTGCTACTCCTCATTCTCAAGCTACCTCTTATGTTGTGAATGGGAGGTTCGAACCTTTCTATAGTAAGGGCATTACATTTTGGTAATAGGCCAAAGGTCTAGTCGGTTCTGACCAATAAAAGTCTAAGAATAAGTGGTTATAGATTGTTTTTTATGTTGACCTAATACAAAGGTCCTTATTTGACATAAATAGTAAAATAAAGAAGGACTTTAGAGAGATGTTAGAAGAGTAATCTAAAGTGAGATTTTTTTAGGATGGCATGTATGAAATGATAAATTTGACTCCCTACCCTTATTTGTATGAGTGTAAGGGGTAGTGTACTTGATGCGATGCAATCTCTAGATTGAATAGTAGATGACATATATATAACCAGTTTTTATATTATAGTATGTGTATGAGTATAATAAATAAATATTGTTGTAATAAGTGATATGAAAAGAGTTTTTTAGGGAAGTGAAGAGGTTATCCCTATATGAGGTTGATATGAAACTGAATTTGGATTGATTGTTACACTTTGTATACCTGTTGGTGATTCCCTAGTAGTGTGGACAATCGTCTGAACATCTTATAACATGGGATATGGTAAACATTGATGTTATACGAGATATACATTTGCATCATATTAAAGATATGAAAGCATATTTCATTCTTATTTGATACATCAACATCATCCATTAGTCATGATTATCATTAAATTAAAACATGTGCATGAGTGTCACGTGAAGGGAAACTGATAGGATATACATTGTGAGTTATAAAGTTAGAAATAAAAAGAGAATTGGCATTATGAAAAAGTGATATTAAAGGAGATATGATGATAGTAGAGTAAAAGGTAAGGAATGTAAGAGACAAGATATGAGCGCATGTCTATGTTTATGGAAATTTGATGTGACTAGGAAGCCAATATGCAAATAGTAAGTGTACTAATAAGTTTTAAACCAAATTTTTAATAGAAGTTAAGATAGAAGTAGAAAAAGGTGATAGTAATACTAAAGAAAGAAAGGAGACATTCATGCTTCTTATATGATGGGATATAATGTGTTTAAAGGTATGGAATGATTTTAAGACACTGAAAGATAACTAGATTATGGAACAATAGGGGATGGGATTGTTGGTGTTCAATGTGATAAGAATTTGGAGGATGAAATTCTTTTAAAGGGGAGAGAAATATAAGGCTCCAACATGTATCATAGGAGAAATGCTAGCTGATGGCATGTTTGGAGTAATAAAGAAATCATAAATAGGATAGAAAGGGAAATAAAGATAAGACAAGGGTAATTTAATAATTTGGAAAATTAACATGTATTTAATAAGTATTGAGTGAGGACCTAATTGAATCAATTGATAAGTGTGATATTAAGTTAAGAAAGCAAAATACTTAAGTAGTTAAAAGGGAATTTCTCCTAATGGTCACAAGTGGACTAATAAGAGAGTGATATGTGTGTGTGATTCTAGATAATGATTGAAAGTGGGTAATTAAAGGGAGATGAGGTAGCCGGCTATGGAGACCCTTTTTTTGGCATTTATTTATTTCATTTTCTTTTACTCCTCTCTCTTAAGGCTCCCTCGTACGTTGTGAATGGTAGGTTCAAACCCTTCTGTGGTAAGGGTGTTACAAAAACATCTCTTTATTCATAGACTAATCTTCCAATACCATCAACCTAAAATAAATTGGATCATAAAAAAACCCAATCAATACTTATATTTTTTTCAACTATTTTTATTGTAATTTAAAATAAACTAAGTGAAATACTTACTATTGCTCCAATTAGGGTTATCCAACATCTAATGCATTGCATATACCATTGCATGTATTTAGATCAATTATTTAATTTCTTCCTTATATGTTGGCCAACTACAATATGAGTGTGACTATTGTTGCATGCATTTATGAACTTTGTAAATTTAGCTACCCAATTCAATTGGTTTTAGCCTCATGAGTCTATTGTATGTAAATTGTCTTGTAAAAGGGTTTGCGAAGGAATTGGCTAGTTGAATCCAAACTGGTATATTACTTTATTTGGATGATACCACTCAATGATATATAAGCATATTAGTGAAATAATTGACATTTAACTTGTATTTTTTCACAATAATCTAAGAGCATATGGATTATGTTGTTGTAAGACTCCCTGATACAAGCACAGGGGGGTAAGTCATGATGATTTCATCAACCAACATCACAAGTTTAAAGTATTTAGCTTTTGAAAGCAAGTGAAGGAATTGGGCCAACTTAAGTCATTTTGGGCTTATAAAACTTTGGGCTTTAATTATACAAGTCATGTACCTCATTTAAAAGCTATATGATTTATTTAAGTTGTAAGTTAATGGGCTAGGCATGTGTAGGTTTATTTAAATTGGATTTATTTTGGTTATTTAGGTTGGGTTTATTTTAACTAGTTAGGTTTTAGCTAACCTTTCTTTTGGGCTTGGATATTCGGCCAAGCTAAGAAGTAAAACCTCTCAATATTTTTAATTCATCAAAATCTTAAGTTTACAACTTATAATAACCTATTTATACTATAGCTAACCCTAAAAACTCTTTAGATCCTAATCAAATGCAAAGAAAGGCCATTAACTAGTAGTGGCCGAATTCTCTTGGGCTTTTACAATTCAAAATAAGCCCATTCCAAAAGAAATAACTTAAATTAAAACAAGCCCAAATAATAAGTCTTATTGGCCAAATATCCAAGATCAAAAGAAAGGTTAGCTAAAACCCAACTAGTTAAAATAAACCCAACTTAAATAACTAAAATAAACCCAACTTAAATAAACCTACACGCCTAGCCCATTAACTTACAACTTAAATGGATCATGTGACTTTTAAATGAGGCACATGACTTGTATAATTAAATCCAAAGTTGTATAAGCCCAAAATGACTTAAGTTGGCCTAATTCCTTCAATTGCTTCCAAAAGCTAATTACTTTAAACTTGTGATGTTGGTTGATGAAATCATCATGACTTATCCCCTTATGCTCGTATAATTAATGATGTGGAACCCTAAGATTAAAGAACCCGAAACCCCTTGAACATATACTTTGATGGCAAAGATAAATCAGATAAACACCTTTCCTATTGAATCCCCGAACAACAAGTGATTGGAAATGTAAGTAATTGGGATAAAAAAGAAGATGAAAGTGCCAAATCAAAATAATTGATAAGTAATCAAATTCTTCATGCAATAGAAAAGAAAAGCAAGCAACCTGACAATTCTCTCTAAAGAATTCGGCCAAGCCAAGAAGAGAAACCTCTCAATATTTTTAATTCATCAAAATCTTAAGTTTACAACTTATAATAACCTATTTATATTATAGCTAACCCTAGAAACTCTTTAAATCCTAATCAAATACCAAGAAAGGCCATTAACTAGTAGTGGCCGAATTTTATAAGGTTTTTACAAGTTAAAATAAGCCCATTCCAAAAGAAATAACTTGACTTAAAATAAGCCTAAATAAAAGTCTTATTGGCCGAATATCCAAGCCTAAAAGAAAGGTTAGCTAAAACCCAACTAGTTAAAATAAACCTAACCTAAATAATTAAAATAAACCCAACTTAAATAAGCCTACACTCCTAGCCCATTAACTTGTACCTTAAATAAATTATGTGACTTTTAAATGAGGCACATGACTTGTATAATTAAAGCCCAAAGTTGTATAATCCCAAAATGACTTAAATTGGCCCAATTCCTTCACTTGCTTCCAAAAGCTAAATACTTTAAACTTGTGATGTTGGTTGATGAAATCATCATGACTTGACCCCAATGCTCGTATCATTCCCCCCTCTTTAGAAAAGATTCATCCTCGAATCTTTATCTTGCAATAGTTGGGAATTAACACTCGAGGAATACATTCATCTTCATAAATGGTATTTGGCATTGGTGGAAATAGTATGAATGCTTCTTCATTAAGGAACTCATCATGATCCTGCAAGTTATAAACAAAAGAACTATGTAAAACTTGGTTAGTATTTAATACAGTGATATGATTTTGACTTTTTCACTTCCCATGTACAACTCATTCTCCTTAATCAATAGAGATCGATTGTAACTTGTGAATCTTCCATCTCAAATAAGCAAACTTCTTCATGTACATTCAAACAATCAATAATTTCTTCACTTTCAATTATTTGTTCATTGCTCACAAATTCATCATCAAATAAGTCTATAACCTCCCTTTCAACTTCACAAATAATTTCTTCTAAGATAAATTCCTCTTTCTTTCTCATCTCTTTGCTTTCTTCCACTCTAATGATTTGGTCGAAAAATTATTTACACAACAATTCTATATTATTAAGGTTTTGCCTTAACAACTTCATATCTTCCTTTAACTCATTCCATTCTTCTTGATTTGAATGTCGCTTTGACTTGTAATAGGACATCCTCTCATTCATTCATGTTTCACTCAAAATTTGGCTTTTACCCCCTTAATGTTCTCACACTCTCTTGCCTTTTTCCACTCAAGCTTGTAACTTTAAAATTACACTTCAAAAATCAATCCACAAACCAATATTCTTGAGCATGTTTAAGAAAGCAAAGAAGGCAAGCACTAACAATAAAAGGTGGCTCAAAACTAGAAAAGAAGACACTAAACACAATAGAGGTGATACACGACCAAGTATGTTATACCACTTGATGATAAGCAAAATTAGAGTATTAGACAAGCAAAGATACTCTAACAATGTAGAAGGAACAAAAAAAAGATTAAAATAAAGAGATAAGCAACTAGAATTAATAAAAAAATGACAATATGGATAAAATATATGAATTTGATTCACCATAAAGTAAACTAAATATAAAACCTAATTATTCTACCCAACAAAGCAAGAAATCAATACAGAGACCTAATTAAACTAAATAGAGTAGATTGCATGAAAAAAAATTCAATTTGGAGAAAAAAATATCATTATACCGAATGGTGTAACAAGCTTGATTAGTGTGTCAAGTTGTGTGTAAAATGGTGACAAAGTGATGGTAAATTGGTGGCAAAAAAATGACAAATTGATAGAAAAATGATGGCAAAAATGATAGCAAATGGTAACAAAATGGTGGCAAATGGTTGGGAAAATGATGACAAAATGATGCCAAAATGGTAACACAAATGATGGCAAATGTTACCTAAAATGGTGGCATAAATGATGGCAAATGATACCAATAATGGTAACACAAATGGATAACAAATGAGAGCAAAAATGGATAACAAATGATATAAAATGGCAGCACAAATGGATAGCAAATGATTGGTAGCAAATGATATCAAATGGTGACAATGATTAATAACAAAGGATAGCACAAACGGTAGCACAATGATTTCAAGGTAAATCCTTGTCTAAGTAGGATAAGGATTGTAATTTTAATTCAAATATGGATTAGGATTTTTGAAAGCCTAAACCCAAATCAATAAGGATTGTTTTTCCTATCCTTTAAAGGATTCCAAAAGGTGTTTGGAAAAGGTTTAATTGCTGCCCTAATCCTAAAACAAAAAAGATTAACTTTTCCACCTATTAAGGGATTTGGATTTTCCTTTTGGCTATATAATCTCCCTTTGCTCAGTTGTTTTCTAATTCTTTTCTTCTTCTATCTTTTCATCTCTTCTTTTATTCTTTTCTTCTTTTTTCTTTTTTTAATGAACAGTACTGTGAACAGTACCGTGAATAGTCAATGAACAGTATATGAACAGTACCAATGATTTTTTTCTTTTTGTAAATAGGAAACTAATCTATAGACTTCTTCTACTAAGATTTAAATTTCATGCCAAATATTCAAAGTTTAAGTTTCGGTTTGCTGAGGCTTTTTTCTTTTTTTTTTTTCAAAGAAGCAAAATAAAAGGTAAGGAAAAGAATGGCAAGATTTAATAAACAAAAAGTATAAAAATTAGATTTCTTGTTACTATCAAATTTGGCATGCATATAAAGAAATCAAAGAAAGAAAATAAGAATCTAATACTAAGATAAATATGAATTTACCTAAAATTTGGCTTTGATACCAAATGATGAGAAACCCCAAGGTTAAATAACCCGAAATTCCTTGAACATACGCTTTGATAGCAAAGACAAATCAGATAAACACCCTCCCTATTGAGCCCCCAAACAATAAGTGATTGGAAATGCAAGTAATTTGGATAAAGAAGAATATGAAAATGCTACAATCAAAATAATTGATAAGCAATCCAATTTTTCATGCAATAGAAAATAAAAGCAAGCAACCTCACAATTCTCTCTAAAGAATTTGGCCAAGCCAAGAAAAGAAACCTCTTAGTGTTTTTAATTCATCAAAATCTTAAGTTTACAACTTATAATAACCTATTTATACTATAGCTAACCCTAGAAACTCTTTAAATCCTAATCAAATACCAAGAAAGGCAATTAACTAGGAGTGGTTGAATTCCCTTAGGCTTTTACAAGTCAAAATAATCCCATTCCAAAAGAAATAACTTAACTTAAAACATGCCCAAATAATAAGTCTAATTGGCTGAATATCCAAGCCCAAAAGAAAGTTTAGCTAAAACCCTACTACTTAAAATAAATCCAACCTAAATAAACAAAATAAACCCAACTTAAATAAGCCTACATGCCTTGCCTATTAACTTATAACTTAAATGAATCATGTTACTTTTAAATAAGGCACATGACTTGTATAATTAAATCCCAAAGTTGTATAAGCCCAAAATGACATAAGTTGACCCAATTCCTTCAATTGCTTTTAAAAGCTAAGTACTTTAAACTTGTAATGTTGGTTGATGAAATTATCATGACTTGCCCCCCTATGCTCGTATCACTCCCACTCAAACTGCATTACACAATGAAAGTAAAATTTATATTTGTATATTATCTAATGTTTTCAGAAGTTAATTAGATATTAACTCGGCCTGCTAACTGAGTCATGAGTCAATTGGTTAGATCGGCTTGACTCGAAATTTTTATTTTTTACATATAATTATTTATAAAAAAATGATATGTAAAAATGCATTTAAATAGTTTCCAAATATCAATATAAAAATATTAATTTTAAGTTTAAGAAAGTTTTCAAATATAAAAATAAAATAAATTATCCAATCACAAGTAGTAAATATCTAAATAAATTCACATCATATCAAAAATACGCATTAAATAAATTGATTTAACATGATGATGAACAATCATCATAAGTGATCCATCTCTATCTCCAACATCATCTTTATCTCCATTTTCATCTACTCCTTAGTTAGATTCAATTAAATCATGCTCCATAGCTTCTAAAATTTTTTAAAATAAATATATAATTAAATATTTCTACATTAATAATTTAATAAATAATATCAATAATGCATATTTCCTATTGATTTCATGTTTTAAATTTCCTTTTCATTAATTTTATGTAATCATTCTTAATTGAAGACTTTTTTTTTTCTTGAATCAATCTTGGACGATTTTGCTCATCCAACAACATGCACTCAAGTTTCTAACTATTAATTAAATAAGTGTATTAGGATTATTATGTTAATACATATGCTTTGAAATATTTAAAGAATTCAAATTTTGTTTCTAAGAGGTAAAAAATATGTATTCAATATGAACTAAAAATCTTACATTTTATAGCTTATAAATTTAACCTAGTACCAAACAATAAACCTTCAAAATCAATAATTAAACAATTATGGAGATAAAAAACAAAACCAAAGAAATGACAACTCTGAATGCATATCATAATTGAAGGTAACCAAAACCAAAGTTTACAAATAAACAACCAATCAAAACCATAATATCTACTAATAATTAAAGGCTTTTATCATATTAATTACAAATTATAATTAAATATAACAAATGATAAGAGCTCCGGAGGACCTAAAGAAATAAATGACAAATTGAAGACAGTTCTGGTGTAGAAGAAGTGAAGAAGATGGTTACATGAAATGGTAGAGAAGGAACAATAAAAAATGCAATGTTTTGAGGTTGAACTGAATTTTAAGCCGATGCAATGAGTTTCAGCTCAACCCAATTTTTTTGGTCCAAATTGAGTTTTATTGATTCACAGTCCAACCAATTTGACTGGCCGAGGCAACTTCAGTTTAAAAATATTGATATTATCAATAAATGATAACTTTTATGTAAAAAAATTATGTTAATATATAAATGGATTATATTTTACTACAAACCTATTCAATAGACTGCATATCCAATATTTCTCTTTAGGTATGTATATCCATCCTATTTTTGTTGTGTATATCCAGTGATTTTATCCACCTAAGATAACATAATGTTCAAATATATATATGAATTGCATTAAATTTAATTGGCATTAAAAATTAATTTATATTATATATGGGATACCTGAATCCGTAAGACATGATTCAATTTAACGCATTTGGCTGTATTTGTTTAGGCCTAAATTGGGGAAGCCTTTCTCATGCCCACGTTTGTAGGAGTTGTAGATATCTAGTAACTTCTTTTACATTAAGATGTGTGGCCCTACATAAATCTCTATATTACCAAGCAAGATAAATTAAGCCCAACTATATTGACCAACAATTCGAAATCCTCTAAAAGAGGTAAAAACATCAGGTGGACCAAGGATGCATTTTGAGATGCAAATAATAGTCCACCAAAACATCTCAATATCCAAACACGAGCATGCTACTGTATCAATTCAGGTGTTGCATTATCAAGTACTTCACTAAATGTTATATCAGACCATGTCAACTTTACTTTACTTCCATATAAATCAATGACAAGACGAATTGCTCTGAGTAGATTATGACAAATATTCATCCAATTGAGGTTTTTTCTTTTAGTCATAGGTTCACCCTCAATTGGTGATGTGATGCATGCTTGGGCCATATCGATTTTTGTTGAGTTCTTAAAGGCCCACCTTTAAGGTCTAAGACTAGATTAAAGCTCACTATATCTCATAAATTAGCCACTTCATAATTAAGAGAAATTTAAGCCCAATTTATTATTGATAGTTAATCCATAAAGGCATTTATAATGGGTTGAAGAGGCAGGTGTTATGGAGTTAGCACTCAATAGAACATTTAGAAATGATTCTCAACCTTTTAATGCCCAAACAGAGAAGAGTGTTCGGGATATCACTCTTAGTTTGCATCTTAATTAAGTATTTTTTTATAATCAAGTTTTTATCATTAGTCCACTACCTCCCTTCTCACATGATGCATTTTGATATATATATATATATATAAATATAAATATTCAATCAATTAAATTAAGCGGTAAATAAAAGCGATAAAATAAACCTGCTTAATTATTATATAAGAAAATCATCCCAAAGAAAAGAGTAATACATAGAATGAAATGGCATAATTAAAATGTAGAGTTAATTTAATGTTGAAAAAATTGGTTCCCTCATACATGATTTCTACAAAAAAGGATGGAGAGCCTTCATTTGATTTTAAAAAATACGAGATGAGTGATTCTTATTTTTAGAGAAAAATAAGGCTCAATTCAATGGTGTGATTTTTGGATTAAAACAGCACATTGATCTATTTTATTAGAAAAAATTTAATTAATTAAATACAAAACCTTTTAAGTGACCTAGTTAAGCTAACATGCTAAAAAACTCATTTTTGAGTAAACTATTACATTCCCAAAGAGAAAATACATCCAAAAATATACAAATATCTAAACTAAATAAATAAATAAAAATTAAATAAAAAAATGATCTAAATGTTAATCAAAATAGAGAGAGAGTGAAATAATCGATAGGGGTATAACTCATGATGCATAATCATCCATTGAGAACTTAAAAAAAACACAAAACAATTTGCTCGCACAAAACCAAAGGAAACCAAATTAATTAGCATATTTAGAAGAAATAAATATTAAAATAACTTAAAATAATAAATAGAATAATCATGCTAAAAATAAAAGCATGAATATAGACCATAAATTATACTCACAAAGATACAAAAAAGAATCTAAAAATAAATACTAAGAAAATGACTTAAATCATGATAAAAAGCATTAGAATATATTAAAATCAGAGAAAATCAAGCTAATGATGCCCCTGGAGATTGATAGATGCCCCAAGCAAAAGGAGGGATTAGACGAGGAGAACACATTGCGATGTCCCATCTATCGAAGTTAATAAACGGTCGTTTATTTTTCAAATGAGTAATTAGTATTGAACTTTGGTTTTCAAGAGAAGATAATTAATTTCTCCCTCTCAAAAGACACTATTCTCTTTCAAAATTCTATCTCTCTCAAAATTTCATTCCTCCTCATCTCTTTCTTTCAAAACTCTAATTTTGGCTTTTTATATCTAGAGAAGAGTTGGAGAATCACTCTAAATCTGATTCTCCAAATATGGAAGGATTAAATCTCCCTTAATCCGAAATCAAATCAAATCTCATCCTTATCTCTGTTTTCAAAATTAGAAAATATGGAGAATCTGGAAATAACCCCATAGATGGATATCTATCATTGACATATGGCCGTCCCTTACATGATTCTCCAGAATTTACAAAAATGCATCTAATCTAACATGGACTAGAGGGAGATGGTCATAAACAAATGTCCCTTTTATGACAGATGTCCGTCAGCCATTGCCAAAATCCAAAAATAAGATTTTTGATGCTCTTTTGCCTAAAACTATAAAAAAAAACACTTAGAAAATCATAAAGTTTTTATGAAAATGAAAAAATAAAGGTCGAAGCTTCGAGATTTGTGCTCTCCATCAGAAATGTATTATTTCATCATCATCGGGTAACCCTGATCTGGGCTGCCTCAAGTCACGGTATCACAAGTAAACTTATTAAAATTCTAACATCTTGAAGTGTAGTTATCATTTCACCACATATGAGATGAAATATGTGTGCTTTTGGTCACCTCCTTTCAATAAGTGATGTGATTAAATTCCAATATGCATAAATCACATCAATTTTGGCAATTCATAGCGAACGAGTTGCTCTTATATATAGTATAATTCTCGGGTCAATATTTGTATAGTGTTCATCAATGCTACTCATTCTTGTCCTCAACACTTCCCTCTCAACCTTTAAGTATAAATAAAACAAGTCAAACCATATAAAAATAAAAATTAAAAATTAAACTTGTTATCTAATATATATTTATAATTAAATAATTACTGAATTATTTCATATTGCATCAGATCGATATTTTCATTATAGTGTTAACAATTTTTCATTAATAGGATTAAGATTTATTTGTGCAGCTCCTATATGATGATCCATGTCGAAATCTAAAATAAATTTTACATCATATATGTTCAACAAATTGTTAAATTTAATTTATTTGTGTATCTTATAATTGTTCTAGCTTTCTACGTGTTATAATCGTTTTAGAAAATTTTATATATTCATCATCAATATATTATTATCGTAACTTTTGCATCAATATTATATTTTATTTCATAAATTATTATGTAATAAAATTAAAACTATGACGCAATTTTATTAAATAATTAACCATAATAATTGATGAAAAAACACTTAAATTGAAAACGAAATATAAATTTGTACATAATATACTAACATTTTCAATAATACAACGCTATTTTTTTTATGTTCTAATGAATATAATATTTAGGTCATTTATTATAATTGTGTTATATACAATAAGTTTTCTAAGATATCGGCATTGTAACTCTAATTTTTAAAAAATTGTCTTCACTAATTTGAATATCTTTTATAAATATGAGTACTAATCCCTCATATTTTGTTACATGAGGTATATTCCAAATTTTCATAATAGATTTTCAATAAGTTATTCGTACCACTATCCAAAAAGTTTTCACCATCTTTGTTTCTGTTATCAAATCATCTAATTATAATATTTTGTAATTTTTTACTTATTTTAATAATATGATCACATATTGTTATTCCCTTTTTTAATTCGAACGCTGTACAATTATTCCATTTTTTATTGACAATTTCCTTTACAATATTACTCATCATTGCTCTTGGAACTAAATCTCTGTCCACCATCTATAATATAAAATTAATAAAAATAAATGTTATATAAAAATAAAATATTTAATATTTAGATTTTATTTATAATATTATTTTATCAAGTTAAAAAAATATTATATTATTTTATTAAATAAACATTTATCATATTATTGTTTTGTTACCATATTACAATACATGCATCAACTATATATATATATATATATATATATATATATATATATATATATATATATATATATATATATATATATATATATATCAATATTTTAAATATCAATAAAAATATACAAAAAATAAATTGTCAATTATCAATTTTATGTAAAATTCATTAAAAGTAAATTTTATATAAAAATAAAATTTTTAATATTTAGATTTTATTTATAATATTATTTTATCAAGTTAAAAAAATATATTATTTTATAAAATTAACATTTATCATAATATTATTTTGTTACCAAATTACAATACATGCATCAACTATATATACCAAATTTCTAAATATCAATGTAAAAATATACAATAAATAATTTGTCAATTATCGATTTCATATACAAATAATAAAAAGATAAATGTTATACAAAAATAAAATTTTTATAATATTATTTTATCAAGTTAAAAAATTATAGTATTATGAAATTAAAATTTATCATATTATTGTTTTGTAACAAAATTACAATACATGCATCAACTATATACACCAAATTTTTAAATATTAATATAAAAATATACAAAAAATAAATTGTCAGTTATCAATTTTATATACAAATCAGAAAATTTTTTAACTAGATCGTATTACAATCCTAAATAAAATTTTACTTTTTTAAATTTATATGTTTTATCTTTTAAGACAAATTACATGCTTCATATAGTAAAAAAGTTATAAAATACTTAAATCAAGTTTCATGATAAATTAATCATCTTAGCATAAGCTAAAGCTATTTTTCAAAATAAATAAAATAATAACTTACCTTTAATAATATTGAACAAAGTTTTATTTTTGTTGTAATTAGTTATATTACAAAATTAACAATACCTACAAATTGAAAATGAAAATAAAGTTAGTCATAATATAAATTTTGATTAATAAAATTAATTTATTCTATATTAACATAATCTTACCTTTTTTTTAAACTATAACAAAATCTTGTACAATAATTTCAAAAAAATTTCTTAAACAACAATTAAATAATAAGATAAGATAAAAATGCTAAAAGTGAAAGGATATAACTATGAAGAAGAAAGAAATAAGAGAATGAAAAATAAAAGAAAGATGGAAAATAGGAGAAAGAAGAGAATGAAAACCAAATGAAAGATGGGTAATAGGAGGGGGAGTAAAATTATACAGGTTTTAAAGGAATTTTAAAAAAAAATTATTTCATTTTATAGACCTGTGGCCTGTAAGTGACAAATTTTTACTGTGTGCTGTTGCAATGCATAGTAAATTTCGTGCACCTGCAAGCTTTTATTTAAAAAAATCCAAAAAAATGGCATTATTAGTGCCATTTTATGTCAGATTGGACTCTATACTAACATTTTACTAAAACAGTGCCGTTTTGGATAGAGGATGTAGTAAAAAATGGCAAAGATACCTCAAATGGCATTACTGGAGTGACATAATTTTCAAGATCATATTTTTGAATTGGAGATACCGAAGTATCAAGATAGAGACACGGACTAGTGTCACGAGAGCAGATGCAAAATCTATATAGGCATGCCTATTTATGCACATCTCAGACTAAATGAAGCCATATTATTAGAATATCCGAGAAATATAGCCATTTCACAATGGAGACATTATTCATATATATATATATATATATATATATATATATATATATATATATATATATATATATATATATATATATATATATATATATATATATATATATAAGATTTCTTTAAGAGAGTCGATACAAAGTTTTCTATTTAAAAACCATATTACCTTAAAAAATACTGTTTGTTTTATGAAAATTTGGGTAGAATTTTTCTTAAAGCCTTCTAAAATCTTATGTAAAAAAAGATTTGAAAACACTTATATGATCATACAGCTAAATTCATAACTTCAAACAAACTCTAACACAATCTTCTTATCCTCCTCAATAAACAATCAAACTAAATTCTACTTGTTAGATTAACATTACACAAATATCTATTCTTGACTTTGTCTGTAAAATTTCATCATACAATTGTAATAACTATAAAATTTCTTTCTTAATACTAATGAAACATCAATAATTGTTACAAACTAAACTTTAAATGTGTACATGCCAACATAAAATAATAATAATACAACTAAATTTAGTTGCTACGCTTCAATCCAATTCTTTGAAATGGCTAGCTGTAGCAAATCCTAAAATTTCCAGCATATAGGTTTAACTTCTTGATCCACAACCTATGTGTGAAAAAGAAACCACGCGCTAAGCCAAAAGCTTAGTGGTGATTACCAAATTTACCTCTTCAATTATACAATTTAAAAATGAAAGTACATTTATAACACTTCAAATGTTCACATACAAAATCATAGAATATATATAAAGGACGTAAATTCCAAACTTATAATGCACATAAGCATAAGCAATCAATATTAAAGCTTCACATGTAATTTGTATAAATGATTTCTTAAAAGTGTATTTAATTGTTTATAAATTACACGAGATTAAATGGTTAGTAATAATTGGCCTATTTACGATGAAAAATGTTATTATACTAAATTGTTATTTTCAAGGTCGGCACCTTGTTCACATAAATTATTTGCTAAATAGAATCAATTGGACATGAACATCAAATTTCAATCATTCACACATAATCACATACACACACATACTTGTATATATGTACGTATATTCCTAATTGTATTAGATTATACCAAATTATGTAGTGCTTAATTAACCACAACTAAAATAAGCTATTTATTTTATTCATTAAAGTATTTTTCTAAGGGTTTCAACTACTTATTCGTTTTCGATATTTATCCCCAGTAAAATCCAACGGAATTGCACCAAGCTGGATAAATGAGATTTAAATACGAGATCGAGTTCTTAGAACATATGGTCCAATCAACATTATTTTCTCGTTATTAACATTCATAACTTTACCATTAATTATACACACACACACACACACATGCATATATGGACCAAATTTTTGAAACCATACAACTCACAACTCAAATTAATTCCATTTACCAGATGAGCTCTTGGAGTCATTCAATTCGATAATCATAATAAGATGCAATATTGCTAAACTTCCCTAATTGGCATACCAATCTTATCCCATTACTCTAATTGTTGTTTGGTTTTACTAAGGGAAAATATAAGATCATCATTAAATAAAATAAATAGTGTCATATATATCACCTCTTTCAAGTTGTTAACATAAATTCTTAATCATATTTATGCACTAATCATGCCATGGATCATGTACCAAGTATCCCTTTAAATCAAAACATATTCGATCCATATTACAATGCAAATAGTTATTTACTTTCCACAATTTATATTCAAGATGCATGCGTACTTGTATATCTTAGGCTTTTAAATCATATATTTTTTCAGTCTTTTCAAGTTAACAGTTAACATGGTTCGTTAAGATAAAAATCAAAGTCACATGTATAACTCCAAGCATCTAACCTTCGTATAATATTTTAGAGAGATTATATACCTTTTTGTAGTCATAAGTTCAAACATATATATATATATATATATATATATCCCAGCATGTTCTCTGAAAAACAAAATATAACAAATATATATATATATATCCCAGCATGTTCTCTGAAAAACAAAATATAACAAATGTAGATAACAATTCTATTCCTAAGTTTATGCAAGTAAATTAACACATATATTCACACTTCATAATTTTATTTTTTTTTCAAAACCTTAACATATGAACTTTGTACATAATTATAGTTCTGCCATCCAAAAATGTTTTCTTATGAATATATATATTTTTATAAGCCATTATTTTACCAAATTTAAGCTGATTTATTTATTTACTTTACCTTTCAGTTACATACTAGATCACCCATAAAGTACATTTAATCAATTCTCCACATTTCACCGAAAGGGAATCCAATTGATTAGACATTGTAATATATTAACACACCAAGCTTAAGCTAATTTACTACTTTTATCTTGGAGTTGCACATTTAGTCTATTTAAAGGCATTTAACAAAATTTCCCATGTTTTTCACTTAAGCCATATAATATACTTTCTAGATTTAATATATCTATATTTATATATTTCATAATTTATATCTTAGTTAATCCTCAAATTTGACAAGTGCAACTCGATCATGACCATTCATTAGTAAATTAAGCATATAAGAAATAAAATCTTATGTGGCCCTAATTATTTCATGGATCAACCTTTCATCTCCTGATCTCATATCTTTCCTCCCTCTTTTCTTTTCATTCTCCTTTCCTTATTTTCTTTCATAAATTTGTGGCCCTAATTATTTCCTTTAGAAAATTTTAGGCACCTATTTTGAATCATCATCATCATCATCATCATTATTTCACTCTTTCATATTAATTTATTTTTGTTTATTTAAAAATCATCAATTTAAAACCTAAAAATCTTATTGATTGTTAACATCTATCTCTACAATTTACATCAGAAGTACTATTTACCAACTATCAATCGACTCGAGCTTTGGGGCGTTACATAAATTTGTGGCCCTAATTATTTCCTTTAGAAAATTCTAGGGACTTATTTTGAATCAGCATCATCATCATCATCATTATTATTCCCCTCTCTCATATTAATTTATTTATGTTTATTTAAAAATCATCAATTTAAAACCTAAAAATATTGTTGATTGTTAACATCTGTCTCTACAATTTACATCAGAAGTACTATTTACCAACTATCAACCGACTCGAGTTTTGGGGCATTACATACACACACACACACACAGACATTTATATACATACATACATACATACATACATACATACATACATACATGTATATAACTATATTTTGCACATCTAACCATTAATCATGTTTAAATATGTGATGGACATGTTCATATGATCCATATATTTGTTTATTTACATGTACAATAGGTTTATATTCATAATATTTGCATTAAAACTCATTATACATGCTTAATTCAATTAACATGTATTTGCAGATATTTATATATTAATGCATAATTATATATTTTAGGTATATTAAGTCATACTATAACATTATACATGTTTTTATAAAGTTTCATTAACATTCCAAAAAGTTTAATTGCAATTTAGTAACATTCGGGGGTAAAATATTCACAACACCCTATACTTGGTCCGCTTAGCATACCGGACAAAAATGTTACAAGCTATTCTATAATCCATAATTATATAAATAAAATAAATTCTCTTTAATTTAATTACATATACCAATTTGATATCATTAATTTCATTAACATTTCGATAGAGTTTTCCATAATATTACATCAAACTTCTTGAAAAAAAGTTCTACATACACTTTTAAAATCCATATTTCCACTTCATCACAACTGATAAAAACTCTAACACATATAAAATTCCCCATCCACCAAATAGCATTATAATATAATTCTATATTTATTAACCACATCACAAATAAATTCAATATATGTATATATATAATGACTGGCTAAAATAACTACTTACAACTAATTACATAACCAACTTAAATTATATTTGTTATATATATAAATAATATAAATAAGTTATGCCATTAAATTGTATATATAATATAGATTCCAAGTTTCCAAAGTAAATAGAGGCATATAATATGATATATTATAAAACTCAACCATAAGAGAAATTTAAAACTGATAACCATCTCAGAATATTCAATTTTTGATATTAACTTTCTACGAACAAACTTTATACTCACAAAATATTTTGCATTTTGAGAGTGAATTAAGTACTTTTAGTTATACTTGTGCTATATCCAAGTGATACCATCATTAAGATAAATCTCTTTATTTACGTATTTATCAAATAAAATTAGCAAGGTATATTTCTCAAATAAGTATCTCCCATGAACTTTCACTTTATCAAATACGATAATAATCTTATCATTAATACAACATAAGCCTCAATAGATATGTATTATACTAATAAAAATAATAATTCAAAATTATTGATTTAAAATTCGACCTAATTTCATCATTTTGTAGATTTTCAATCCATGCATATGATCGATTACTATTCAAGTACATTTATAACTTATAAACTCTTTAAAATATATACTTGAATACACTTTATTTCATTTAATCACTTTATTACAGCTATTGACCAAAGTAATTCGAGGGAATTTATTTGGCAAATATGCAGGACTGAGGCTGTATATTTGGATTAGAGTTGTCAAAACCTAACATTGCACTCCATTATAAAGCCAATTTTTGAATTGGAGCATTCGAAACCTGACATTGCACTTTAATTTCGGGATAAAAAGAGGTCAAAACCTAACACTGCTATTTTTATAGGTAATAGTGAGTGGCCAATACTGGGCATTGTGCTCACTTATTTTCTGTAGGTTCTTATTAACCTATAGTACAAATCACCATTAACCCAACACACCATTAGAATCCACCCATCACACCATTCGAATCTGCCCAAGACACCATCTGAATCCACCCATCACACCATTTGAATTTTCCTAACACACCATTTGAATCCATCCATCACACTAATCAATTGTATCCAATCTAGAATTTCCACCATTTACTATGTGTAATAAAGCTTTATTATTCACATTCATTACTCAGTTAGCATATATTTACACATCAAACAAAAATTTACTCCTACTTACACTTTGAACCTCAAGTTAGACAATCGAGTTATACAATATATATATATATATATATATATATATATATATATATATATATATATATATATATATATATATATATATATATATATATCTAAGACAAACAAGTGAAACAATTTGTTTTATTTGTATTAGCATTATACGTATAAACATATATACATATAAGTTACCATGATTATCACCACTTCTCGTAATTGCAACTATAGATTCAGATCATAAATTCATAAACATGTTATTTTAACAAACATACTTGCTCTTCCTAATGCCGTGCATACTAATCCATATATAAGTCAAAAGTTTATAGTCACATTGATGCAATTTGGTTTGAACTTAAGATGCCAATTCTCAAGCTTTATACGCATCCCATATAGGGAATCGGAACCACGTAGTTTTGCAACTTTGAAGTTCAACATAAGACATTTCTTTCATACATTTTAATTTCTAAATTACATTCACTTATCACAGAATGTGAAGCAATTGAAAGTAACCATAAATATATTCAATAATTGGGTAATTAGTGGTGAACAAAATTCTTAGCCTTTTCCTGTCTCTATTTGTTATTTTAATTATATACTTATTTGATTATCACAAATAATAAAGTGCTATCATATACATTGAAGGAACAAATCCCGAAAATTGTTCTTCGTTAATTACATGTTATTATCATAATACAATATTTATCAAACAACAGTACAATCATATCAATTATACCTTGGCTAGATGAACCATTAACTATTTTTCTAGCAACTGGCAAATTAATATTGAGCTTGAGTTAAAATGGCTTAACCTTGAAGTAAAAACTAATAAGGTGTTTAGTGTAAACCATTATTTGTTTTTGAGCTATGACTGTAGACCTATAAAATATATATAAGAAGGGTTTCTTGTTACTAGGGAACCACTGCTTCTATTCTAAGAGGAAAGAAATAGTTCCATATGTATAAAGAAAAAGGTTAAAAAAGGCAAATGAGAAGAAAAAAGAATTAGAGACAACATATAATATTAATTAATACCTACCATGGATGGATAATTCTAAGTGCATATGATCCTAGGAATTGACAAAACTCTCAAACTTCTTATATTGATAAATTACTACAAAGGAAATATATTGAAAGTGCATGAATTATATTATATTATATTATATTATATTATATTATATTATATTATATTATATTATATTATATTATATTATATTATATTATATTATATTATATTATATTGATAAATTACTATAAAGGAAATATATTGAAAATGCATGAAATATATTATCTCATATATATACACTTAAAAATTTCATCACAAACCATAAAATATTCAATAAATAAACATGAAAGTGAATAGTATCTCCATGTAAACTTGACTTTCAAATCTGAATTACTAGTATCTCCACTCAAAACCATCAACATGGACTACTTGCTAAAATGGCAGAATAAACATCACAAGTTTGATTCACTGATGTCCATTATTTGCAATTATTGAGAGCTAGCAAGTTTTTTAGGAGCCACACATTTCTTTTAGCCAACTACCACAATAATATACAACAATATTAAACCTAAATATTAAAGAACACATCAAAATGTAAATGTAATTGTCCCATCATCAATTTCACTCAAGACCATATGATTAACTATTGAAGTAAAAGACTATAGGTAAAATATTTCTAAACAAAATAATATATCCTCCTTTAATGGCAATATGTTTAACAGCAATACCAAATAATTTTTCTAAAGCATAAATGCATTAAGGCTATTGCAAGTTTCTACTAATCTAAATCACAACATAAGCATAATTATGATACATTTTATAGTCTATTAGATCAACTTTCACACTAATTCTTTCTCTAGTTAACATTAGCAATTCATTTAGCATTATAGTCCATGGAGAAGAATTAAATCAAATCCAGAAAATAATAATACTGTAACCTATGGCAGCAACTTAGCTTAATAGCTACTCAGCCTTCCAAGTTTTATATCATTATTTTTATCTTTTATCCAACCCTTTCAATTGTTGAAACATAACACATTTTTCCAAATCACTTAATGACATAAAGGGAAATAAGATATATCTTTAAAGAAAATAAACTCGCAGCAGTAACCAATTCAGGAAACAATTTACACTAGACCTTAACTAAAACAACAATTCAAAGATTTAATCACCATAATAAGTTTGTATCACATATACAAAAATACAATCTTAGACTAATTTAGGCTGAAAAATTTTTCTAACTTAATGAAGTACATAGACAATACAATTAAGCAAACATAAACTTAATGAAGTACATACTTAAGCCAATATAAACTCCATCGGTTAATTGAGCCAATCAACTTTGCTCTGTAATTTATAAACCTTTAACTCTATTATTTTCATAAAACACTTATTTTATCATTTCCGAAAATTGTTGATAAAACTCAACTGGATGAGTTTATATCTTATCCTAATTACACTCATAATCAACATAGATATCATTCTAATTACTACATCTATGTCAATTTAAACATATATATTTTCTAATTCTTTTTCCTAAGGAATTCAATTACCATGATTAAACCTCACACTCACATGTATTTATATCATCACTTATATATATTGAATAACAAAAGCTATAACCAATTCATCAAATCACATATTAATAATAAGCTTTTAATTTTAACATACTTTAATTTAACCAACTATAAAAGGTGAGAAGCAATTAAACCATCTATAGTAGCAAATAAAATGGCACATCTATTAGCAATTTTCCTATTTTGATTCAAAATATTTACATATGTAAGTATCAATCTTAGTGTCAAATTTTAGCAAAAATTCAACTTATTCCATTTTTTAAATTCAAACCTGTCTTGCAGGTCATCGGAGCTTCATCGATGATGCACCATTGTTGTCGATGTGAAGCATAGAGCTTTAGGGACTCGCTACAGGTGGTCACTCACTCAAACATCGCTTGGTTTGGTCGAAAACTATACCAAAACATCTCAACCTCTACACCGCCAATCTGCTTGTTGTTGGGAAGTGATGATTGGTGAAAGATGCCTTCAGATTTGCCTCAATGCCAGGAATGTACCAATGCCAATCGTGTTGCTTATCTATGCTAGAGTTGATTGAAATGTGAAAGGGAAAATTTTAGCTGGAAAGAGAGATTAATCAAAAAAGATAGAGCAAGAAAGAAAGAATGGTGAGGGTTTTACGGTGGGAAACCTAATGTCCATGAGGGGTTACCGCTGATGGTGGTCGGGCTGATGATTGTCGTTAGGTTCCGTCAACTCAACAGAAGCAACCTTTATTCTCCCTCTTTTCTCAATTTTTTCTCCCCTCATTTTATTATATTTTTAAATCTGTGGCCACTATAAATTTTTTGATGAGTAATTATTTTTTTGGTCCCTCCAATTGGTTTTCTATTTTTTTATTTTAACTCACACACACACACATATATATATTAATTTAATTACCTATTTGTTGCATATTTTATTTAATTAAAAATATTAATTTAAAAGCATAAGATTAATTCTCTAACCCTATTAAAAATATAAGACTCCATTTTAAAATTAAATTGTAAACCTTGATATTTTGGGCTATTACACAGCATTATGAAATTGGGGAAGGACACGACTGTTAGGATTTTGTAACAGTTGTATTGGTTAATTTTTGGTAAATTTTAAGTTACAGAATGGGTGATCCATGATTTTAAGGTTTTATAATAGCCATATAGTGTCTACAATTCTAAATTTCTAGCAGTAGATTCCTAAGATCTCCTTGTGAGATGTTCTTGGATAGGTAAACAACATTTCTGAGCAAAGTTTTCATAACATTCCTATGTATCTAGTTTCTAATGATTTAAAAATTAATCAATTTGGATAACTATTCCAGGAGATATGTATAAAACAATACAAACTACTCTAAAACATGGACAACATTGGGTTTGTAAGTTCAAGCCAAATTTCAAGGGACCTGAAGAAAAAATAAACTTTGATTTCTTCTATAAAGTTTTAGTATAGATATTAAGTTGAATATCCAATTTTAATAATTCAATTTAGAGATTTGTAAGCCAAGGTATGGCCAGAGTACCAAAATTGGTCATGGTGAACCTATAGCAAAATTCCAACAAAACTCCAATTATAGCCAAAATCAAGCTTTAATATGCAATTTAGTCTCAATTTTGGATATCACTCACACATCCTCAAACATATTCAATCATATCAAACATATACAAAGAGGGTAAGAAGTTCCCATACCTTTTAATGACTTATCTTGCTTTATGTCTTCTTTTGGCCCTCTTCGTAGCTCTTTCTTCCACTAGAACACCAATTAATCTCAAATCAAACACATAATCTCTCCCAAAACTTATATATTTTTTTACATTAATACTTTAAATTACGAATTGATTTTGCACTTTTTTTATCAATTCACTTATACCGGTAAACGAGTGTGTATTATACAAGAAATAAGGGAAAAATCTATAGTTTTTGGTGACTGATGGTTGACCTCTTCTTCTCTTTTATACCATAAGGTTTTTTCCACTTTCTAGAGGCACGCATGCCTCGTTCTTATTGGACTAACTTTTTTGGTCCTTGGTTAATATCATTTTCCTCCTTATCATTATATTTAGTTGCCAATTACATGAATTTAAGACTTAGTTAGCATATTAATCCATATGTTGCATATATTTATACAAGCATGACATTATTCAACAATTTATCAAATTAATACGAACTTTTTCATTAATACCATCTATATCCTAGACTAATCACTAACTTGTATAAATGTTAATATTCACTTAATTTACTTCCATAAACATGTCATATTCTTACCAGGCTATAGTTTTAGGCCTTACATAATAATTTTCAAATTTTAAAAAGTACTAATTGCATATTTCTTTATTTTTACATTATGTAGGCATTAGAAAAGAGTTAATTAATAGATTGAAAATATATAATTAATAAAAATTAATGTTAATTAATGATCTCCTTGAATTTTGTTAGAAGTTGAAAACTGTCAAGTTGAGTAAAAACTAATGAAAGAATACAAAGTGTTAAATTTTTAAAAAACTTTATCACTTTTTCTTTTTTAAATTTTATCCATTCTTCATTTACAGTCTTAGTAGAATTAATTTTGCCTCATTCCCTAAGCATATACTTCTAATTTCAATGAATGTTTCCTATTGAGTGAATGTAGAGCAAAATAAAAGTACTTTCTCCATGTTGCATTGACATATACACTTTTATTTTCTTTTGTCCTAAATTATAGTTCATTTTTTTCATACCATAATTAATCATCCAAATCTCTATTTTATCCTTATTTAATATTTATCATTATCATTATCATCAAATATTAAATCTTATCTTGTACTTCTTACATATACCTTTAATAAATATGGGGATAAATTAGTAAAATTACAAGTAAATTATGTTATTTAAATCAATTAATTATATATTTTTAATTATTATGAAATGGAAAATGTGTCTATCTACTTTACTTACACACACACACATACACACACACACACACACACACACAAACACACATATATGTAAGTATAAAATTTTAAAAATTGCGAAAAATAGGTTAGATTTATAGCCCTTATTCTTTTCAAGTTTTTACCAATTAATAAAAATTTTTGACTGAGTGTATAGTTTTTTTACATAAAAGGCTAAAATTTAATAGGTATAAATGAAGTAAATGTTGTACTAAAAGTTAATATGAAAGGAAAGTAAATTTGATAACCAATTTCATGAGACAAATTGAAGGATAATATAATTAATATCATCGGTGAGTGACATGCCAATGCTTATTTCAAAGTTCGGTTACAGGACATTATAAAAGTAAGCTTTACATTAAATTAATTATAAATACAACAACAAATTGCCATCAAGTTTTGATACTATACGTGAGTTTGGCAATCTGATTAGTTTTACTTCTGTAAACTCCTTTTATTTTTATTTGATAAATGAAGTCTCACCTTGACACTAGATTTTGTAATAAAAAATTCTTAATTAGCAAATTAATGGGAAAACATTAAGAAAATACATGTAGGCCCATAGTAATACTAAAAAAAACAATTATTTTAAGTTATAATGATCTATGAAAACTATATGAATATTAGTCATTATTCAATTATTACATGATAACAGCTCAGAATTACCTGGCTATCATCTAATCTGGTATGTTGTAAAGAGCTACTTTGATGATGCTTGAAAACAAAGATTGTCGATGAATGTCTAGTGGGGGACACTTCGACGGTCAAGTCAGTAAAAGTGTAGTTAGGTACTTTAAATAGAAAATGCTAAGAGAGAATAATTTACCTGGTTTCCACTTATTTATAGGGGTAAATTTCCTATCTTGGTCTAGAATCCTTAAGGCTATAAAAATCCTATTGAAGGAGAAGTTCCGCCTATATAGGAAGTCCAACCAAATTCGGAAGATAATAGGAGTCTAAGCTTTATAAGGATTTTCCAAAATGACATCATTTGAAGCTTAGTTGCAAATTTGGAGCAACCTGAACCAAGACATAGCCCGAATACAGGTTCAGATCTAGAGCCCAATCCAGTTACCAAACTTGGGGCCCAATCCGGTTATCATAGGTGCCCTTCGAGGTAGAAGATATTTATTTCAACCTGGGAAAATCGAGCATCAGTTCAGAAGGTCACAATCAAGCTTAATTTTCAGAATAAAGATGACATTTTTCTCCCTATGCTTGCATCGATTATAAGGCCACATCCCTTCGATCACAGTGATGTCAATAAATATCATTATTACCTTTCCCGATTTTCATGTTGCAATAGCTGGTGTACTTAAATGTCCCATGCTCTAAGAAGATCTATGCCATCCATATCTCCCATAATCCAACGGCTTGTCCAACTTATAAATACTCTCTTCAAATTTGCATTTGCATTTTTGCTTCTCCATTTCTCACTTTCGCGCTTTCCCTCTCCTTTCAAGCGTTCATCCATCTTTATCACTTCTTCAGCAGCAGTGTTTTGAGAGATTTCTTCAGGTTGGTAACTTAATTTTTCTTTCCTTTCTTGCTTTCTATTTTTATCTTTACTATAATGAGTGAATCAGAAAATTCTAGTGAGCTTAGGTTAGATAACTTATTTGACATGGCCACACTAAGCACTTCAAATCGGGACTCCCAAAGTGAAGACACCCAAGAGGTGCCTATCCAAGCTCCACCTAAAAAAACCTCATAGTCCAAAACCCGAGCTTCAAAGGAAGATTCTAGGGTACAGTCAATTAGATCAGTGATAAAAATTAAATACCTTTTAAACTTTTGAGCTTATCTATGCATTCCCAATGAATACACCCTTAGAGCTCCAGGTGAACACCTTTAAGCCAATGCTACCTTTAGCAACAAAAAGAAAATAGTAATCTATAAAGCTGACTTCAAACCCAGAGTAACCCTTCCTTTCACCCACTTTGAGTTGGATTTCCTGAACTTTTGTGAACTTACAATCAGCCAAGTCCATCCTAATACCTGGTTAACCCTTTCTGCCCTTCAATTATGGATAGCTGAACGAGGCATTAATTTAACTCTTAGGCTATTTAAGGCTACCTATATTGTCAACATTCGGGTTATAAGTGAAGACCATAACTACATCCAAGCCCAAGCTAGGTATAACATTTTCTCTAGTAAGCCTGAGAGCCTAAAAGGGTGGAAGAATCACTTCTTTGTCATCGAGGATGATCGGGGCTTCCTTTTTGTAACACTGGGCCACTTCATGAACCACAATGATGAAGCTATGCTGCTTACCAAAGAAGAGGAGGAAACCTTAGCTCTATGACGATAGCTCACCCAAAAGAAAGTGGACGTCTAGGAGCAGTTGGACCTAAACTCGAATAGAGTCAAACAATGAAAAAAATGTGGAAATTATTTCTATTTCCATAATTTGAATCTAATGTCTTCTCATTATGCCATTATTTTGCAACTATGAAAAGAGCTGCCAAGCAATCTATTGTGCCACCAGCAGCAACCTTAATGCAATTACCATCTCCGACATATCCCCCGTATCGATCTCGAAGGGTTTATCTCCTCTAACCCAGTCAGTGTGGCAATCGGTCCTACTTTCTGGCCTTTCCTCATCTCACATTGAAGGTGAAAACCTGACTTCTTTAGCTACCCAAGATGAAAGATTCGACAAACTCCTCGATGAGGTTCGAGCTTTCTTTCAGTAAAATAAAGCATATTACTCGAAGAATCTCAAGTTCGCCAATTTTTGCTTGCTGCTAACTTGCATTACTGATGAGGTGTCCCCTTTTATAAACTTGAAAAACGACCACCTCTATATGACTATACGTCGAAACCAAGTGGATGTAAGTCTTTCCTTATTTCCTATCTCTTCTCTTCTTTCTCTAATATTTTAATATGATCCTCTTGCAGAACTTCATTCTAGCCAATGCTTTATCGGGCAAGTTGAATTAGCTCCTCATAGCAGCCAAAGAAGAGAAATAGACCTCTACTAAACTAAAGGAGAAGCTCAAGGCTGCAGAAAGAGCTAGCTTGGGCAAGAAAGTGGTGGCGGCCAAAGCTAAGGCCAAAAATGTGACTGTAGCCCTTGAAAAGGATAAAAACGTGATTGTAGCCTTTGAAAAGGCCATCGAGAAATTGGCCAAGAAAATTATCGAGCTTGAGGCCCTGCTGGCTAAAGAAAAGGGAGAACACCAAGCTACCCAAGTTAAGCTTGAAAAGTCAATTGTTGATCTTGAAAAGGCCGAGGCAGAGAAAATGAAATTGGAGAAGAAGCGAGCTGATATGGAGGAGAGATACGACCACCTGAAGGATAAGGTTTTAGATCTTGCTGCTAAGCATTGTTCTGCATATCATGGTATACTGATCAACAATATGAATAAGAGATATCTGAATGAGGACTTCTCCTAGATAGAGGAAATATATATTCCGAGCGTGCTTATTGATATTATATAATATTTGGACTAAGCTTGTGACTACTTCTAGGTGCATTCATCCTGGGCATGCATACCACGCCTATCAAAATCCTGCACTTCCAATAAATGTACTTAAGAAATTCCGAACATAAGTATAAATTAAATAAGGAATTTAATATAGAATTTGGCTGAATATGTTCACAACTTAAGCTACTAGACTGACCTTTCATTTTTATTGAGTAATGCTTCTAGCTTAAGCTATCGAGTTGAGTTATTACAAAGGGTTTACGATGAAAACAACGGATAGTCAAAAATAAATAAATGCTTATAGCAAATATGCCTAATTTGGCTTAAAAGAATACAACATGCTCGAGGCAAATATGCTTATTTGAGCTAAGCGAGTGCTAGCAAAAATTCCTATTAAGCTTTTAAAATTGGACATTCAAAAATAAAACAATGAGCTCTTGGCGATGAGGCCTATAGTAAAGATAAACTCTTAACGACAAGGCCTATGAGGAAAAGATGAGCTCCCGATGACTAAGTCTATGAGCAAAGATGAGCTCCCGATGATAAGGATGAGTAAAAGATGAGCTCCTGATGACTAGGCCTATGGGAAAAGATGAGCTCTCGACAATAAGGCCTATTAGCAAAAGATGAGCTCTCGATGTCCAGGCCTATGAGCAAAAATGAAATCCTGATGATAATCTTGTTTTTAGTGTTTATTTTTTGGATAATTTTATGTGTTTTAGTGTCTTATCTTGCTTGTTTTTAGTGTTTAAGACTATATTATTGTTTCTTATTTGTATTTTAGTTATTTTGCTTAATTTAAAGTTTTTAGGTGCTTAATTGTCTTAAATTTTACTTTTTGTAGAAAATTTTACTAAGGCACGGCTGAGACAAAATGTCCCAACCGTGTCCAGTGTAGATGGCAAAGCGCACCGTTTCACCATTAACCATGGCCGAGACGATTCATCCCAGCCGTGCCCAATCCAGGAGTCAAAGCACACCGTTTCATTAAAAGTCGCGGCTGAGACAAATTGTCCCAGCCGTGGCTATTGCATATTTCAAAATGCGCCGTTTCATTAAAGGTCGCAGTTGAGACAAAGTGTCCCAGCCGTGGCCATGGCAGCCTGCGAAGCACTCTTGATCTAGAAGCTTGACACGGCTGAGACAAACTGTCCCAGCCGTGCCCTTTCCTTCTGTCGCGGCTGAGACAAAAGTGTCCCAGCCGTGGCCTCTTGGAAAGCTCTATAAAAGCTGCTAAATTTTCTGCTTAGAGGGTCTTTTTTCTAGGGTTTCGTGCTTAGAGTGTTTAGGTAGAGTAGAAAACGCTGTTTTTCATACTTGGTGGGTTTTTCATCCTTAGATTTTGAGTTTTACTTGTAAAAATTACACTTTTAACTTAGTTTTACTTTAAGAACACAAAGATAGTTATAGTTTTAGTCTTTAGCTTGAAGATTACTGCTTACAATCAAGTTGCTGTTTGGAGAAGAAGAGGAGGAGCTTCATCAACTTCAAATCTTCAGCTTTAAATGGGTTTTATAGTTTTGACTCTTACTTTGTTAAATTTTTACAATATGGATAGTGAGTAGTTGTTTTTGTTGCTTGGGGGAGCTTTGAATCCCCTACTCACAATGTGAATATTGAGTATATTTTGATTTTTACATGAATGGTCTATTTTGCTGTTACTTATTTATATTTCATGGGTTTTCAATCTATTGAGTTAATTTTCATACATGGATGAATGATGTTTATCATATATCTTTGAATGTGTATTAAGTCTAGTGGATTGAAGTCCATGTTTAATCTTGCTCAGTTTTTCTTTCATGAATGCTGTATTATTTTAGACGACTCCGGAATGGGATTCTAAATGTGCAGTAATTGTGATTCTAAGACTAGAGTGTGGAGTGAAATGGATTAGATTTGGGTTGTTTGGCTCCGGAATGGGAAGGCAAACCAAACTTAGGATGTTAGACCTGTGCATAGGCTAGTTGTTGAGTTGGCTCCGAAATGGGAAGTTTATCAACTAGAATAGCTGGCTCCGGAATGGGAAGCTTGGGTTAAGAGGGTTATCCCGAATTCATTCATGTATACTTTTATGTAAAAATTTATTCACATTTGGGTATGGGGTGGATAAGTGAACCCGAGTAACGCTTTATTTCTATAGATTTTTATATTTTCTAACTTTTCAGAATTTAATACTCTGAATTTAAATTTCTCTATTTTACATACTTAGGCTTTTAAGTTACATTTTATAAATCAAACAATTCATACACACAACAATTGGGAATTCTTTAGCATACAATTAATCCTCACAGTTTGCACACACACATTTCCCTTGGGTTCAATATTGAGGGTCCTAATTATACCCCACTTTATTACTTATCGATCTAGTGCACTTGCTAGGGTCGCAACACCCGACAATAAGGCTTATAAGCAAAAGATGAGCTCCCAACGACCAGGCCTATGAGGAAAAGATAAACTTTCAATGACAAGGCCTATGAGCAAAAGATGAGCTCTTGATGACAAGGCCTATGAGCAAAAGATGAGCTCCTAATAACAAGGCCTATGAGCAAAAGATGAGCTCCCAGCGACCAACCTTAAGAGCATAAGATAAGCTCCCGATGACAAGGCCTATGAGCAAAAGATGAGTTCCTGGTGACAAGGCCTATGAGCAAAAGGTGAGCTTTCGATCATAAGGCCTATTTGAGCTATTTTACTGATGATATTTTTTCAAATTTGCAATGTTCCAAGAGTGCAACAACACCTTCCCTTGTGTGTTTTTGAGCTTATAAGCTCCAAAGTTCACTACTTCATGAATCTCGTAAAGGCTGGTCCAGTTTGGACTTAATTTGTTGACCCCTGCAATCATTTGGGCTTCAACAGCTTTCTTCAAAATTAGATTGCCTACCTAAAGTGTTTGAAGCTTCAATTTGCGATCTTGGTATGATGCCATTCATTGTTTGTAAATGGCCGCCCAAAACTGGGCTTGCTTTCTTTTTTCTTTGAGTGTGTCCAAGCAATATAGCAGTGATTCTTTGTTCACCTTTTCGTCATGAATCATGGTCCTTGCACTCGACATCCCTATTTCATATGGAATCACTGCCTCAACATTATAAGTCATGGAAAATGGGGTAGCTTACGTTACTAATTGAGGAGATGTTTGATAAGCCCACAGTATGTTGTTTAACTCCTCGACCCACAAGCCCATTTCATTGTCCAACCTCTTTTTCAAGCCTGCCAGTATTATTTTGTTGGTTACTTCGGTCATACAGTTTTACTGGGGATGGTAGACTGATGTAAATTTGGTCTAAATATGTAATTGTTGACAAAACTCCTTGAAAGATTGACAGTCGAACTATTTTCCATTGTCATCAATTATAGTATGTGGAATATCAAACCTGGTTACGATTGACTTCTTGACAAATTTAATTATATTTGCAGGCATGTTGGTCGCCAGGGGCTTGGCTTTAACCCATTTGGTAAAGTGATCTTCTGCCACCACTAAGAACTTCCTTTGTCCGGAGCTAATGGCAATGGCCCTAATATATCTATCCCCTACTGCGTAAATGGCCATAGGCTTTGAATTGGAGTTTGGTGGACTACTCCTTGGTGTATTATTTTCCCAAAGCATTGGAATTTACCGTACCTTCGAACTAAATCTTTAGCATTTATCTCCATCATAGGCCAACAATACCTTTGTCGCAGAGCTTTTCGAGCTATTGTTTGAGCTCCTTCATGTGCTCCACATATGCCTTAGTGGATTTCCTTAAGTATATAATTAATTTCTTCCAAATTCAAACATAATGACCACGGATGTGAGTAAGATCTCCTGTATAGCTTTTCATCCAATATTGAATAAAGACTAGATCACTTGACTATCTTCATAGCTACAACTTGATCCCCTGAAAGAGCGCCTATTTTGAGAAACTGATAAATAGGCAGCCTCCATCCATCTATTTGCTCATTTAACTGAACCAAAAATGTCTCATAAGATGGTTGTGTAATGACTACCCACACCACATCTGTTGACTATATGCTGCAGTTTAAGGATGCCTGCTTGGCCAGAAAATTATCCTCTATATTTTCTTCCCTTGGTATTTGGTCGATGGTCCATGAACTTCCTTCTTTCTCCAACTGAACCAATAGGGTCGATAACAAGTCTCGGTATCTCACCATACCTTATTCTTTTGCTTTAAATTTCCCTGTTAACCGGGTGAAAACTAGTTGAGAGTCAGAATAAATGAGTAGAGATTCGAGCTTTACCTTAAGGGTAAGCTGCAACCCAAATCAAAGTGCTTTGTATTCTACCACATTGTTTGATGTTGAAAAAGTAACCCTGGCCATTCCTCTAACGAATATTCTTCTCAGGCTAGATAGTATAACTCTTACCCCTACTCCTTTCGAGGAAGCCGTTCCATCAACATACATTTCTAGGCCTTTTTGTTCAGCTTAGCTAGGAGAACATATAGCTCGATAACGAAGTTTGCTAGAATTTAAGCCTTCATTGCTGAGTAAGGATTGTAACAAACATCAAATGATCCTAAGTGAGCTACCCACTCAATTATCCTTTCAAATGCCTCTGAATTCTGTAATACATTCTTGAGGGGAGTGTTAGTTTAGACTACCATCATATGTGCCTAAAAGTAAGGGTGTAACTTTATCACCGAGTTGACTAAGAAGCCAACTACTCCAATACTAGATACGTAAGTTTAACACCCCGGAGAACTTTGCTGACATAATATATAGGGTACTATTAAGTACTTTCTTTTTTTATTAGGATTGATCCTACTACCCCCTCAAAAATGGACAGATGCATGAATAACTCCTCATCTGGCTGCGGTCGACTAAGCAATAGGGGCTAACTCAAGAACTATTTTAAAGCTTCAAAAGCTGCTTGACATTTCTAGCTCCACTTAAAGTTCTTCAGATTTTTCAGAGATTTATAAAATGAAAGACACCGTTTAGCCAAACAAAAGATGAATCTGCCTAGCATCATGATTTTTCCAATTAACATATGCACTTCTCTGATTGACTTTGATGGCTCCATCCTCAAAATGGCCTTGATCTTCAATGCATTTGCCCTTATCCCCCTCTTAGATATCATAAAACTGAGGAATTTTCCTGATCGAACCCAAAAAGCGCACTTATTCGGATTCAACTTGAGCCCAAACTTCTTAAGGGTTATGAATGTTTCTTCTAGCTCCTTAGGAAAATCTATTGGAGTTTTGCTTTTCACTATCATGTCATCAATTTATACTTCTATATTCTAACCTATTTGCTTCATGAACATCTTATTCATCAACCTCTGATAAGTGGCCCCTGTATTCTTGAGTTCGAACGACATCACCTTATAACAATAGGTCGCCTTATGGGTTATGAAAGCTATCTTCTCCTTATCTTCCAGGCTCATCAGGATTTGATTGTATCCATCACAAACATCTGAGAAAGCATGCTCTTCAAACCCAACATTTGAATCTACCAGCATGTCAATATTTAGTAATGGGTAACTATCTTTTGGGCAAGCCTTATTCAAGTCCGCAAAATCTATGCACATCCTCCACTTTCCATTGGACTTCTTTACCAGAACAACATTTGATAGCCAGTCTAGGTAAAACACCTCTCGAATAAAACCGTTCTTTAATAATGCATATGTTTCTTTATATATAGCTAGTTATCGCTTTGACATATGGTTGCACTTTTTCTTCTTCACTGGTTTGTAACCAGGTTGTGTGCTCAATGAGTGAGACATAACCTCCAATGAGATGCCTATTATATCCGATGAATTTTATATGAACATATCTTGGTAAGATTCTTGCATCACCAATAATGGCTTCATCTTTGAACTTAGTTTTTTCAAAGCTATCTTTACCACTTTTCAGGCAATAGCTTTATCTCCTTCAATAAGTCTAACGATTTTGCCCTCTTGTAAGAGTCTATTGGGACATCCAATATGTCTACAAGGAGTTCCTAGTTTACTTTCTTCAGCATGGTGATGCATGTCTCTTTGGCAATGCCTTAGTTTCCTCGAAGTACAATAGTTCCATCCAGTACAGGCACTTTCATCACCAACTTCTGCATAAAGACCTAAGCATCTACCTCGGCCAACAAGTGTCAACCAAAAATCACATTATAAGATAGAGGCATATTTACTACCATAAAATATGATTTACAAGACCTAAAAATGGAGTCATCCCCCCTGCTGTAAGTTTAACTCGATCGAGCCTTCAACTTTGACCAGCTATCTTGATATGCCAATCACGGGGAACTGTTACGTCATCCACAGGGTATGGCTTTTCCAATTCCTTTGTATGCCTGTAATGTGATAAGATTTATAGCGTTGTCGATATCTACTAAAATTCTCTACAATAAAAATCCTCAACTATAGCTTCTACCACTAGCGTGTCATTATGTAGTGTTTGAACATGTCTTCCATCTTTGTCGGAGAACTATATGATAGTGTTAGATGGAAAAATTCCCATCGAGAACTTTCTTTGCTTTCCCTTTCTTTGAGTCACTGAACACATCATAGTGTTTTTTGCCTGCAATAACATGAATTACTCCCGTCGGGGGCTTCTTGGTATTGTTGTCTTCCCTCTTATCGGATTGTCTTAGGAGGATCACCTGTCTTTTCTAACGAACTGCTGGAGCTCATCCTTGCATATTCGACAATTTATTTCTCATCTAAGCTGCCTACAGTCATTGGTTTTGTGGTATACATAGTACAAAGTTTGATCCCTCTTTACATCCTTCTTCATAGATTTTGGCCACTGCACTTTCTAGTTCTTCTTCATCCATTCCAATATCTGGGCTGAATTTATGTTGAATTTAGTAAACATCCCCTCCTTTCAGTTATTTGAGTATGGCTTTGAGACCATGTACATTCTATTTTCCCCTCTTATAACTCGTGATTCCTTTCTCTTAGAGCTTCCACTCTCACGACCTACTTCCTTGTGGTAATCTTTTGCTTGATCGTTATACCTCAGCCTCATAACTTCATACATCCAAATGTATTTATTCTCTCTATTTATAAGCTCCCTAAAATCATAAGTGGTTTAGTACTCAATGAATCACTGAAATCCTAGCAACGGGTATTCCGGTTAAGTGCATTAATACCAACCTCCAATTTTAGATTTTATATGTCCATAGCTACCATGTTGAACCTATCAATATAATTTCATAGTATCTCGGCTCTCTCCTGTACTACCTAACGTAAGTCCATTGAAACCTAAGTCGATCATATTGCTACTACAAATTTTTCTTCAAACATCTTAATGAGCTATCGGAAGCTATATACTGAGTGCTCAGGTAGGTTACAAAACCACACTTGGGCATACTCTGCCAGGGTTTGGGGAAAAATCTTATAGAGTACAACATCTTCTATCATGTGAATAAGCATGAAGTGTTTGAACTGCTTCACATAAGCTCGGGGATCCATATTTTTAGCGTGCCTAGGCAGGGTAGGTAATTTGATGTTCGAGAAAAGGGTTTTAAGTATGTTTCTAGAGAAGGGAGATCAAAAATCATCTTGATACAATATCATCCTTTGGCTCTACTTTTGCTACATCCTTTCCTCAATAATTCTATCCAACTCCTTGCTTGTCAGAGTTATTTAGGATCCCCTATCATTTTGTGGGAGGGGTAAGGTTCGAGTTTTTAGTATTCAGGTCGGCATTTGCTTTAGGTTTTTGAGGTGCTACTTAGGTTGCCATATGCGAAAGGGTTGCCAACAGAGCTTGGCTAGCTGTGGGGTGAGGTGTTAGATAGGCATCACTGGTGCCATAACCGAGGAGTCTACCATAGGGTGGTTTGTAGAGGCTTCTGGCGGGGTAGGTTTAAGGAAGGGGAAACTAGGGTAATGGCATTGTGTTTCCTATTTGATCATTTCCATCATCAGGGATTTATGGTTTCAAGGGAATGATGGCATCCACTTTCATCGCACCAAATGATAACAACTCAAAATTACCTTGCTATTATCTAATCTAGTTTATTATAGAGAGCTACTTTGATGATGCTTGAAAGTAAAGATTGTCGATGAAGGTCCGATGGGCGACACTCTGATGGTCAAGTCAGTAAAAAAGTATAGTCAGGTACTTTTAATAGAAATGCTAAGAGATAATAATTTACCTAGTTTCCACCTATTTATAGGGGTAAATTTTCCATCTTGATTCGGAATCCTTAAGGCAATAGGAATCCTATTGAAGGAGAAGTTCTGCCTATATAAAAAGTCCAACCAAATCCGGAAGATAAGAGGAGTTAAAGCTTCATAAGGATTCTCAAAAAAGACATAATTTGAAGCTTAACTGCAAATTCGAAGCAACCAAAATGAATAGGTAGATCAAATACGGACCTGAATCTAGACCCAGTCCAGTTACCAGACCTGAGGTCCAATCCGGTTATAATTACCCTTTAGAATTTATTAGTGGTAATCTTATGATATTTGATTTATTTAACAACAACTAACTATCTAAAACTCCAGGTTTATCCTATCCTAGTTTGTAGAAGCTGAAAAGAAAGATGAGAAATGGCCTTTTTTTAACAAACATTTAGATAAAACTGTAAAGTGACAAAATTTTTAGGGTTCAAATCTTCACTCTTTCCTTTTCCTATGAAAAAAGAAAGTACTTAAATTAAAATATCATTGAACTTTCTTGCATTTTTACTTTAAAAAACTAATTATGTCCATATCTTAAAAGTCAAATTGTAATGAAACACTTAATAATAATATATACATATTTTTTAGATAAAAATACTTTTTAAGGATAATCACTTAATAATTTCATATTTATAAAAAATAATAATTAATAAAAAATACCATAACAGGTGAAGATAGGTACAATAGTTTAATAACTATAAACTCAGGAGTTTTTAGGTTGGGGCGATTTAGGAAATTAATTAGGGTTTTAGGACTACAGTAAAAATATTTAGGAAAAATGGGACTTTATATTAAAAAAAATCTAAAAACATAAAGTTAATATACCATTTTCTAATACATTGAGATTCGCTCGCACAGTTCCAAATCTGCCCGTAAAACGATACCGTTTTGACTCACAAAAACGACAATTTTGCTTGCCTTTTTATGACAAAAATCTTACAATTACAGGTGGATTCCACTCTAACACAAAATGGCAAAGTGATTGCCATTTTCTGAAACATCAAATTTTTAAATATTTTTACTATAACCCTAAAATCCTAATTAATTTTTTAAATCGCTCTAAATCTAAAAAAATCCCAATAAATTATTCAATATTAGTTGTTGATTGATTGATTTTATTTTGTATATTATTACTAAAAATAGTTTTTATCTGTTAGCGTATTAATTATCTTCTTATGTTTGACTTAACAAATGATAAGACTGAACAAAAAGAAAAAATCGAAAAAGAGGTTAAATATGAATGTAAGCCAATCCAAATGTGACTAAATATGAATGAATATAATATGCTAACTTTGCTATAAATATCATACCAGTACAAGTAAAATAAACAAAAATAATACATTATCAAAATATGAGAAATTCAAATAAATATCGAACAATTTTTAATTGCTATTATTTTGTAAGTCTTAAGAATTCTTAAATTTTTTTAGTGCAATTTCGTTTTCGTTTTTTTTTTTCAATTCATCTTTTATTTAAAAAATGATGATATATAATTGATCTTCTTACCATTTGGCATTCATTAACAAAAGAAGTGATTTGTGAATGACAATAAAAAATGGGACTTTTTTAAATTTGGGATTGTAAACAATTTTATTTGGAAAAGGGGGTTGTTTTTTCACTATTTGGGAAAATGGGGTCTCCAAACACACTCCCACAACCATCCATTACGGAAATGGGATGGTGGGGCCAGCCAGATAATTGGGAGCTGCTTATGGTGGGGCCCATATTCAATTCTCACAACACACTGCTGCGGGAATGGAAATCCATGACGTGTGTTATGATAGAACACTATATAATAATTATGGTGTCTGAATTACTATAACAAGTGCCTCATTTACCAACAATATAAAACTAGAAACGTAACCTGGTTTAGGCACCAGTAGCACAAGAAAATTCAAAGCATTAAGGTTTAGGCACCATTTGTTGTACAAGAAACTTCAAAGCATTATAACTCTACACTTGTAAGAATTAAAAATTTTCTAGTCTAGAAAGGACACATAATCAACAATGGTTTTTATTAGTTCAATCAGTGTAATTATAAATTTATTATGCAGAAACAGGTTTAAATTCTCTCTTTTCTTTTTTATCCTTAATTTATTAGAACTATATGTGAGCCAACCTACTGTATGTAATCAAGAAGTCCGTTATTACTTGCCCAAAGAATGTTGAGATATTACCAAAAAGTCTTTATTTATGACAAGAAATTTGTTCCCTGAAGTAATTTATTTATTTATTTTTATTTTCTTATGACAACATGCAATGTGTTTAGTCATCACTGTTTTAAAATAGTCTCATAGACTCTGCTAAATGCCATTTTGTAATTACAGGTTGTTGGAGATGTTGCACTTCAATATCATGCAGGCACTCCTTGGATGGGCATTGAGATGGTGAACTAATTTTCTAGACAGCCATTTATAACTAGGATTTTCATTCATCGATTCCATCTTCAATGTGGCATGGGTTTCCATTCCCACAACAGTGTATTGTAGGAATTGAATGCGGGCCCCATCATAAACAGCTCCCAAGTATGTGACTGGCAATACCATCCCATTTCCGTAATGGATGGTTGCGGGAGTGTGCTTGGAGATCCCATTTTTCCAAATAAAATTTTAAACAACCCAAAATTTTAAAAAGTCCTAAAAAATGCAAAATATGCTTTTTTAGCTAAATTGGTTTAGAAAGGACAAAAATTTTATAAAAAAAATCGTCGTAACAAAATTTAACGAGAGAACAAAATGTTATTGCTAAATTGTAGCAAGTACAAACCTTTATGGTAAAACATTTTAGCAATGACAAGTTACTTTATTTTAGCATGCACTTTTGTGGTAAATAATTTTCTAACTAAATGTGGCATGTGACTTATCCTTACTAAATGTTGGCATGAATATAATGACAACAATATTCTTGCTAAATTTTGCAAAGACAATAATTTTGTTGCCATAATACTCATTTTTATCATTCATTATGGTTTTTTAGCAACACAATATATGTCGTTAAATACTCACTGTAGTGCTTTTGCAAAATTGGCTTGAGTTCTGTTACAATTAAGTTATAGCTAAATAGTTGTGTGTCTGAACATGTTAATTTCTTGCTAAATTAAAATTAATTTATATTTTCTTAAAATAATATTTGGGGTTTTTATCATTTAAATAATAAAACACGAACAACAAATTTATATTTATAGACTAATCAACATTATACACACACACACACACACACACACACATACACACACAAGTGCATATCATTGTTAATTGTATATCCAAAATAATACATGCATATATAGTAGTAATCAATGATATATAAGATGTTCTAAATATACTTATAACTATAATGTAAGTAAAAGTATCTATAAATCGATGTGTGGATCATATATGGTGAAACATTTGAGCCATTAGTCTAGTTAGTACGAGATGTGAGTAGATGCATCTGCTCCTTAATCTACTACTGGAAAAGTTGTCGTTAAATCTCCATATGCCACTGGATCTATCCAACTCGCTACTCCATTTATTGATTCAGCTCCTGTTTAATTTCAGCATGAATCTCAGCTTAAAGTTCAATTCACATATACAGACGCTACTCAAACCTCTCCTCCATTTCTCTTCTCCCTCTCATTAATGGTTACCTAATTGTGTGCACTAACTTACGTTGTTATTAGCTAGAGTTAGAACTCTCGCGAATTTAACGAGGACATTTTCCGATTTTTGTTCAAACCAAAAAATAAAATAAAATTTCTACTCTTAACTAAAATTAACTTGTAAATAGTAATGAGAATGGTTGAATTCATAGGGATTGGTCGAGTTTTAATTCTTTAATTAACCAGAAAATTAACTAAAAATGAAAGATGGGGATTTTTATGTTTGAATATTAAATTTTAAATAAAAATAATAAAATAAAATGCAAGAAATTAATTAAAATGAGATCAACAAAAGAGAAACTCCATTTAAAGTTATTCATGGACAATATTCAATTTTACTCATTACAAATGAAAAGATAACTCCAAAATTATCTAATGGACCAATTATAATCGTTGACTTAGCACTCTTGATCAATTTTTTTTTTATTCATATGCTAATAAAGTAAAAATAGAATTAACCCCCAACTAATAAACAACCTTTTCTAAACGAGAGAATTTAATTTATTGACAGTTTTATGAATTAGAAAGATCCGATCCATGCCAACCAACTTACAAGCAAGATTGATTAAGACCAAATCACACATTTACTTAATACAACAACCATTTTTTAGTATTACTAGACTCATTATCAATTATTATTGAATTTACCAAATAATTACGAATTTAATATTTTTAATTAGTTGTATGTTATTTAATTAAATTAACGATGAGCACTTATTGAATACATAATAAATAATAATGGAGATAAAATTTCTCTAAATCACAGTAAATAACATAAACACTACATAAAATTAAAGAGTAAATTTAAGTATGAACAATCTCACAGTAATTGGTTGAATCTTTCTTTTAAATTAACCTTTAACTAGGATTACAAAATTTAGCCACACATAGTTATGAACAAAATGCAGAAAATCAAATCTAGAATTCTACAAAACTAAACCTAAAATTTACGTCTTTTTTTTTTCCTAAGAATAAGACTCCTAATTAAATAGATCCTAAATATAGAAATCTAGATAAATTAGAAAAATAAAATTAGAAATTGATTACAATTAAAAATGAGGAAAATAGTGATCATCTAATTCCTTATTTAATGTTCTAAATATCTTCATAAATTTTTTCGAAGCACAAATGGAGACTAGAGTAAAATCGGTACAAATTCCGTAATTAAAGTTTTGGCAATGCACCAAATTTGTATCAAACAACCAAAGGCACTCTAAATCCACTATAATCAGATCTAAAATGTTTCCTTCTCACCAATTAAATCCTGCAATGGTTAAAATCACAAAAACAAGCAAAAAGGCTCCATTTGAACTATAATAAACATCTAAAAGTAAGAGAAATTCAAGTATAAATATGCAAAATTAAGCATTTAACATTTTCAATTGCTAATGTTCACCTAATTCTCTTCAATTTCCTGCATTGCTATTAGGTAGAGTTAGAATTCTCGCTAACTTAGTGAGCATTGTCCCTCTTGCTAATTTAGAGATGGGGTTCACTCTCGCTAGTGTTGATCAAATTCTAAATTGCAATTAGCTAGAGCTAGAACACTCATTAATTTTAGCCAGAACTTATCCTTTCGCTAATTTGATGAGGACCTAACCACTCGCTAATTTAGTAGGGACATGCCCTCTCGCAAATATTCACCTAATTGTGTAAAATAACCTACTTTACTATTAGCTAGAATTAGAATTCTGTCTAATTTAGCCAAGACTTTCTCTCTCCACTACAAAAAAAAAAAAAACTGTCAATACACAATGGCAGTATTCGTTTTTAGTGACAGCATGATGAACAGTAGCAAAAAACTCAATCGCTAAATTATTTGCGACGAAAATAGAAAACAGTCACTAATTTAGCGACTGAAAAACATTCACAAAAAGGGATATAACCACCGCTAAATAAATTTTAATTTTTTTGAAGGAAAAATAAAATTTAAATTTAATCACAACAAATATAATATTAACTATTAGCGACAAATATTGTCTCTAAATCTGTTGCAAATAAAAATGGAAATTAGCGATGCCAAGCCGTCACTAATAGTGCAAATGCTGTTGCAATTTATTATTGTTATTATTATTATTATTATATCCAATTCAATTTAATTATTCTTATTCTTATTATTATAACAGCCAAATTTTAATTTATTTAAATAATAATTCTCCAAATATTACTTTCAAAAATACTATACCATAAAAGTACATTAAATTTATACATTAAATTGTTTAGTTGTTAGAAATTACTTAATAAATAAATAAACAAGTCAACTGAAATTCTAAATTCTAAAAGAAATGAGGGGAAAAAATTCAACAAAATTCCCTCAAGGCAGAATAAAGAAAAGAAGAAAATACAAGCAGCTTAGCCACGCACTTTGCCACCAACATTTCTTTCTTCTAGTCTTGGGACGGTTGCTCAAAGTTTATAAGAACATCATATGCTGCAGGTCCATCAATTCTACAATGCAAGTCATGCCACGGTTGCCTTAGTGCTTTCAACCTAGCCTTATAGAAACAAAAATGAGATATATAAGGTCAAGTTATGTGCACATATTGACTGTATTTGATAAATTACAAAAGATATCAATCATACAAAAATGTATCAGCACTCTAATCAAACAAAATTTAAACTTAAAAGAAGGGGATGGGTTTTCATATGCTTCACATATCCGTTGAAAGTTCTGAGTAGCTATTTCCTTCATCTGGGTACAAAATAATCCATATAAAGAGCTTAACTTTAGACTAAAAACGTATGTTTAGAACTAAAGCAAACCACTGCTTCTGTATACGTATTTGTAAATCTTTCACAAGTCATCAGAATTATCTAGAGGTTACAATCAAACGCATAATATAAAAAGTTTTTCATGTACAATTCAGATACAATTAGTTTAATTTTAGAGTGTAACAGTAAACACTATAACATGCTCTATAAGCCCTGGAAACAAAATGAGCCATGCTTAAAGAAAAATGGAAAAAACTTAACAAATGAATTATCATCAATATTACTCTTAATTAATTAATGTCATTAAGTAATTAAAGCAGAATTCAATTATTACAGAAACATTAAAGCAGAATTATCAATTTTAATTAATTAATGTCATTAAGTAATTAAAGCAGAATTCAATTATTACAGAAACATTAAAGCAGAATTATCAATTGCTGAAGAAAATCTGTATTATACTTTGCTAGCTGTATGAATTATCAATTGTGTGTGTTGTGGGTGAAAATATACAAAAGAAAAATGATTTTTTACACTTTTTAGCAAAAAATCCGGTTTTGTCCGATTTTTCAATTTTTCCGATTCAATTCGGTTTTTTCCAATCAGGTTTTTAGTCATTGAACCAACCGATCGATCCGATCCGATTTTAATAATTATTGTAATTAGGGTTTCTAAAAGATAAAAATGTCCATATTTTTATTTGTCCAATATGTTACTTTTATAATTAATATCTATCCACTGTTATTAAAATCAAAGAGGTGGTCATGCACTTTAAGTTGATATAGTTTAATCAAAATTACACTGATAGATTTTGGATTCCTCAAAAAATAATTAAAAAATTATTTTTATTACCAATAAGATAATAAATTTTAATTTTTAATCATATAATTTCAAGTTTAAATTTTAATTTTATTGAAATTAGGAAAAGAATTGAATTCGATACAAATTCATGTATATAGCAAAAATATTAAAAATAATTACTAAACATATATATGTATCATGTATGCATATTCTTTTATTAATATTATAATAATTATTAAAATCAATAAGCATAATCAAAAAAATTTTTAAAAAATTAAATTCAAAATAAAAAATTTATATAATATAAAACTTGTAGCGACTATTTAGCGATGGATAATCGTCGCTAAAGAACAGACCAACAAACAGTAACTATATTTGGGAAAGTCTTTTCATACATAAAAAAATATGAGAAACATTTAGCGACAAACCTTTCCGTCGCGAAATGAACCGCAAAAATGGCACTTTATTATTATTATTATTATTATTATTATTATTATTATTATTATTATTATTATTATTATTATTATTATTATTATTATTATTATTATTATTATTATTATTATTATTATTATTATTATTATTATTATTATGATGATGATGATAAATCTTTGGAGGGGGAGAGAGAGGATGCAATTTAAATTATCGGACACTTAATTATTTGAACCAAAAGTGAATCTCAGAGTTAGTTTACTTATATTAAACTTATTCAAAAGCATTATTTTACTCTTTTAGGTGTATGTAAATAAATTATAGGGATAAAAATCAAATTTACTCTTAAAACATTGAAAATGGTATAAATTTATCTTTTTAAAAAATAAATATTTTGAAGTATTGAAAAAAATACAGATTTGTTATTACAGGAGCAAATGTAAATCATTTTCAATAATTTGAGTGTTACAAATTTGTACCATTTTCAATATTTTTAAAAGCCTTTCTTTTTAAAAAATAAACATTGTTGGATGTGTATATATATATATATATATATATATATATATATATATATATATATATACAGTGACTGTGTATATATATATAACTCAAAATCTTGACTAATAAATAGAGATTTCATTTTATTTTAGGGTAATCTATTACAGTCAACTTATTTATTTATTTATTTACTTATTCAAATAGACAGCTCCCATTAAAATTAACAAATAGAACTGTGTTATCCCATGGAATATCATTTTTTGTAATTTCATTTTATTAACGAACAATTCGTGTAACCAACAAGATAAATATCTTTTATCATCTAGAGTCATATGACCAAAAAATTATTGCACTGATACTTCACCATAATTTATTTAAATCCGCACACAGAATTAAAATGGCAATGGGAAAATAGAAATTGATTACTATTAAAAATGAAAAAAATACTGATCATGTAATCCCTTATTTAGTGTTCTAAATGTCTTCCTAAATCTTTTTGAAGCACAACTGGAGACTAGAGTAAAATTGGTACAAATTCCGCAATTAAAGTTTTTGCAATGCATTGTCGACATTCTTTTAGTCTTACCCAAGACTAAGGTGTGAATTTGCCAAAATCAGTTTTTTTGCACCCAATTTGTGTCGAACAACCAAAGGCACTCTAAAATCCAGTATAATCAGGTCCAAAATGTTTCCTTCTCACCAATTAAATCCTGCAATGGTTATAATCACTAAAACAAGCAAAAAGGCTCCATTTGAACTATATGAAATCCATCATGATCTTTTTGACAATATAGAAAATAATTGACTAATTCAATTTATGACTTATTAAAGATGAAGAAAATGAGCAAGGTCTCGGGTTCGAGACCTAGTGTACGCAAAAAATCCCCGCTGGGAGACTCCCCCACCAAAGCTAGATGCGCGACGCGGGTCGGATCTGGATGTAGTTGGGGCAAAGCTCCGATGAACCAGATGGGCAACAAAAAAAAAAAAGACGAAGAAAATGTAATAGACTTTTTCATAATTTACACCGTCACTTTTATTTTTTTATCCTCATATCAAATGTGAGATTTATTGTGTTAAAAATGTATAACTCTCTTGACGATAATTTTTTCCGTTTATAATAATTAAATGTAGAACTTTATATATATATTAACCGTTAAATCGTAATATTATAATATTCAAACGGTTCAAATATATACATATAATGTGTTAATATATTTAATCATTTATCAATACTATAAAATTATGCCATATTCATTTTAATAATAATTAATTAGAAAACAAGGATAAATAGTGTATTAGGCAGGAGCATTTCAACAGTCGGCACCGTCTCTATTCAAAACCATGGCGCCCGCATTAGGCTAAAATAGCCTACAAGGCTATAAGACTACAAATACTTGTGTGTGTATGCATATATTTTAAATATATATAATTTTCATTTTATTTTTAAAGTAAAAGAAAATAGCAGATGGAAAGCAGAAACTAAAAACGTGAATGATTTGACATTAAAGATTACAAATTTTCTTTTCCAAATTCATATTTTATTACTCTCGTTTTTCCCATTCTCGTCATCTCACCGTTGATTTCCCAGGGGATACCTGCCCCTTCTGTAATAACCAAAATGTAGGGTTTAGATTTCATCATGGCAAGTTTCTCTTTTTTTTTTTTTTTTTTTTGTGGGTCCAGTTTTGGCTTTCGTTGTCTATTTGTGGCCGGAAAAAAGTTGACTTAACAATATACATTTCAAGTATAAATATGCAAAATTAAGCATTTAACATTTTCAATTGCTAATGTTCACCTAATTGTGTTTAATTTCCTACATTGCTATCAGCTAGAGTTAGAATTCTCGCTAACTTAGTGAGGACTGTCCCTCTCGCTAATTTAGTGATGGCGTTCACTCTCACTAATGTTGACCAAATTGTGTGCACTAAATTGCCATTGGCTAGAGCTAGAACTCTCATTAATTTGGCGAGAACTTCTCCGCTCTCTAATTTAACGAGGGCCTAACCACTCGCTAATTTAATGGGGACTTGCCCTTTTGCTAATATTCACCTAATTATATGAAATAACCTACATTACTATTAGTTAGAATTAGAATTCTTGCTAATTTAGCGAAGACTTTCTCTCTCGCCAATTTAGCATGGATTATTTTCTCGTTAATGTTTACCAAATTATATATAGTGACATAAATTGCTTTTTACCTGGAGCTATAACTCTTATTAAGCTAGTGAGGACTTTGCTTCTCGCTAATTTAGCATAGACTTTTTCTCTCGCCAAATATATCAGTTTGCTTGACTTTGTTCTTGCTAAGTTCTCACTAAATTTTGCGTCAAAATTTGAACTTCCAAAATTAGTGACAAAATGATAATATTCTCGTTAAATTGTTGCAATATATGTAATTGCATGCACACCTATATTTGCAATAGAATTCATTTTTTGTTTCAATTATGTCACTACATAATTGATTTAGCAAATTTTTTTTATCCTTGCAAAATTTTGTATTTTTTAGTGTGTTCTTCCATTTGATTTTTTTAATATTAATTGACTTTTTGATTTGAAATTAATTTCTTAATAATAATTGACTTTTTGATTTTTCTTCATATACACGTTACCAATGCTAAATTGATAAAATTTTGGTAAGTTATGGCATTTATATATATATATATATATATATTGGATGTTTTGATGTTAAACCGCTAAATTACCCTATTTAATTATGTAGAAAGTTTAAAAATAATTTCTATTGATTTTTTTAATTTAAAGATAGATAGAATTTCAAGATTAATTGAATGTTAATATTTATCCAAATTACGAAACCAAAATTATATATTATTATTTAAATTATTATGCTTTCACAAATTTAAATGAAAATACATTCAACTTATTATACCTTTTTAATTAAAATATTAATGAAATCATTTTACATGACCCTAGGATTAGTATTTATATTTGATAATGTATATATATAAAACTCAAAATCTTGACTAATAAATAGAGACTTAATTTTTATTTTAGGGTAATCTATTATAGTCAACTTATTTATTTATTTACTTATTCAAATAGACAGCTCCTATTAAAATTAACAAATAGAACCGTGTTATCCCATGGAATATCATTTTCTTTTTAATTTCATTATATTAACGAACAATTCATGTAACCAACAAGATAAATATCTTTTATCATCTAGAGTCATATGACCAAAAAATTATTGCACTGCTACTTCACCATAATTTATTTAAATCCGCACACAGAATTAAAATGCCAATGGGAAAAATTAACTAAGATTTATTTCAAATAATGCCAATACACACAAAAGCATATAAGGTTTTTTTTTATTATTATTTTATTGCAATAAAAGCAATATTAAATTATTTTTACACAAATACTTACAAAGCAAACATCTTAAATATGGATTAAACATCCTTATTCTAGTGTATAAATTAATTCCTTCTTCTATGACCAAGATGATAGAGGTGGAATGCTTTGTTCATTTCTGAAGAAATTGGCAGGATCAACTTTGGTCTTAACATGAACTAATCTATCAAAATTAATCTTGAAATACTTAATACCCCAAATACTTGCTTGCTTATAACTTGTGTTCCCTAAATTGTTCACTCCAATATCAAGATCTCTATAATTGATATATGCTTCTCTAGGGTTTTTTGACACATAAGGAGCTATGAAGCTGTATAGCCTTCTTATCCAATTTATGTTCATTGCTGGTGCCTCAATCCCTTTCTCATCCCAAAAAATCAAGTGCAGAATTTTGTATATATTTCCAGCTCTATGTGGAAACGGAATGCTTGATTCCGAAATCTCGCTCATTCTTCCTCCATAAGGAATAAAGATCAATTGACCAGAATTCGGTTCCACCTCGAAAAGCCTTTCCCATGTGCCTTCCAATGCAAATTCAGGCATAGGTTCTTTCACATAATCAGACTTTGCTTTGAAACTCCTCAAGGATGGTTGAGTCCTATTCAGTAAAATTTCCAGTGATGAATTGGTTGCGAATCCAGCAAAGTAAAGGATCGATTCGATCCAGCTCATTTCAATACAATCTTCTCTCGCCAATCCCAATTCAGGAAAGCTTTCCTGCATGATTGGAAGAAGCCTATCAACTCCTCCAAGAAACAAGGAGTTAAATGATCCGCGTATGGTTGTGTTTGTTTCTTGTTGATTAGAATTATCAGAAGAAGAATTAACTCTCTCTAAGATAATCATAATGAAAAGATCCTCGTGAAGTTTATCTGCCACTTGTTGCCACCGCGTGACAACATGAGTTAGGTTTTGTTTCAATGTTTTTGGAACCGTAAAAACTGTCACAGTTGATGGAACTGGAACTAACTTCACTTTCCAAGCTACAACAATCCCAAAAGTATTTCCTCCACCACCTCTAATTGCCCAAAACAGATCTTCACCCATTGAATTCCTATAAAGAACTCGCCCATCAACATCAATTAACATAGCATCAATAATATTATCAGCAGCCAGACCGTATTTTCGCAACAGAAAACCATAACCTCCGCCACTAAAGTGGCCACCAACACCAACTGTAGGACAAACTCCCGCCGGAAAACCAAGGGTTCTACTTTTCTGAGCAATACTATAGTACAATTTGCCTATAGTTGCACCAGATTCAACCCAGGCGGTATTGTTTACAGTCTCCACGTTGACGGATTGAAAATTGACGAGATCAAGTATGACAAATGGGAGAGGAGACACATAAGAAAGACCTTCAAAGTCATGGCCACCGCTTCGAACCCTAAGTTGTATATCATGCTTCTTTGAACAAAGAACGGTTTGTTGAATTTGGGATAAATTCAGAGGGGTAACTATAACTAAAGGTTTTGGTGTATAAGGGGTGTCGAATCTAGGATTTTGTATGGAGGATCGTAGGATTTCTGTGTAGGAGGAGTTGATTGGAGTGTATATAACTTTGGAAATTTCTGATTGACGGCCAAGACATTCAAGAAAATCTTCATGGGAATGATCATGAGCTGAAGCTGCCCATGAGATTGAAAGGCAAAGGACGAAAAGAATTTTGGTATAGCTTATAAAATCCATTTCTGTTTTGTGCATGAAGATATGCATGTTGTTATTGCTTGATCATGTACTTATAATAGCGAAGTGGGGAGGTGTGAATGAGGGTAAATAGAGGGACATTTCTCGCCGCACATCAATGGACATGTTCAACCACATCTAGATTCATATATTTAATTCAAACAAATGGAAAGTTCAAACAATGGTAACTTGTTTTGCAAGAACTATCACAAATCTGTTGATGTTTGACGTTAAAATTATGTTTATCTAATACCAACAATGGTTAGTTTAAATGGTAACGTATTTATTCTCGTTTAGTAAGTTTTCAAGTTTTCGAGTTTTATACACTAATAATCGTGCAGGAAAAAAAAATATTTATTTATTACATCTTTGAATTTATGGTCGGTATTATATCTTCAAATGTATGGTCCATATTATACGGATGATATTCAGCATTGTAGAAAAAGATTTTATTGATTTCTTATAGTGTTTCTGGAAGAACAAGTGGAAAAGAATTATTAGACTTTTTCTATAACCAGGTCAATTTCATGGAAATTAGACTTATAAATCACAAACGTATGCCAAAATATTTTATATAACTTTCTTGATTAAAAAAAAAAAGGAAACTTAAATATTCAAATATGAATCTTAAAGGCTGATTTTTACTTAAATGAATTCCAACGAATAGATTTTGGATGCCCAAATAAAATATAAAATAAAAAGGCTGATTTTTATGGCATTGAAGATTTCCCATATTGCGGACCTTAGCTTTTTCTACAATAAGGTCGTTTTCTTTAAAAATTACACTTGTATTTTCCTCTATTTCTTAGGCATTTTTTTATGGTCATGATATTATATAAGGGTGTACATGGCTTCTGAATCTTTATGTATCGAACCAAAGTAGCGAAAAAAAAAGATCAAGAACCGAATTGCACTATTAATTTTTTGACTAGAACCAAACCGAATTGTACCGTTAATTTTATTTAGAATGGATCTGGATATTTTATTTAGAATCGGACTGAGAATCGTATTAAATTGTTTTGTACCGAAAAAATCAATATTTATTAATTATTATATATAATACCAATAATTTATATATAAATATTACTTATAATTTTTATTATATATGTACTGCATAAATTTAACTTTATAATTATTTAAATTATATATTTTAACACAAATTTAAGATAATAATTAGTTAATAAATTAAACTAAATATTTTAATTATTAAGAACAGAAATTTAATTATTATAATAATCATTCTATATATATGAATATGAATATATAACTAAAATAATTTGTATTTAATTTAATTTGTCTTTAATATCACTCAACTATTATTTTATTTTCTTTATAAATATCTATATAGATATGTAAGTTAATCAATTTATCATATAAGTACTTTATCAATTAATTTCATTTATTTTGAATATCAATTAACTAATACTCATATATTTTTAGGACAATACCTTTATAAATATCTAAATTAATAATGTAATTAAATATATTTATTATATCTAATGAAATATTGTCTATTATTATATTATATAAGTGTATAATTATTTTACCAATTAATTTCATTTATTTTTAGTGTCATTCAACTAGTATTTATATATTTTCGTACAATACCTATATTAATAATGGAGTTGTAAATCAATAATGTAATTATATATAGTTATTGTATATAAAAATTTTATTAATTAATATAATTATATGAGTATGTAATTATCTTATCAATTAACTTTATTTATCTTTATATCATAAATTATTAAATGTACTTATATGAGTACATATACTCTCAGTATCACTTAAGTAATATTCATTAATTTTTTTCACAATACCTATATAAGTAATTAAGTATTTAAATTAACAATACAATTATATACAATTATTATATTAATAAAATTTTACCAATTTGTGTAATTATATATGTATATAATCACCTTAATAATTAATTTTATTTTCTTTCAGTATCACTCAACTAGTATTCATCTATTTTTGTACAATATCTTTATGAGTAATTGAGTGTACAAATTAACAATATAATTATATATAATTATTATATTAATATAATTATTATATTAATGAAAATTTACCAAATAGTGTAATTATATATGTATATAATCACCTTACCAATTAACGTAATTATATGAGTATATAATCACATTAACAATTAATTTCATTTCCTTTCAGCATCAATAAACTAAATTCATCTATTTCTGCACAATATTTATATAAGTAATTAAGAATTTAAATTAATAATGTAATTGTATGAAATTATTATATTAGTGAAATTTTATCAATTAATTTTATTATATACAATGAAATATTATCAGTTAATGTATTATATTAATGTATAATCATTTTACCAATTAATTTTATTTATTTTTAGTGTCATTCAACTAGTATTTATATATTTTTGTACAATATCTATATTAGCAATGGAGTTGTAAATCAATAATGTGATTATATATAGTTATTATATATAATAAAATTCTACCAATTAATATAATTATGAGTATATAATTAACTTATCAATTAACTTTATTTACTTTTATATCATGAATGAATGAATATACTTATATGAATACATAATCATCTTAACAATTGATTTTATTTATTTTTAATATCACTCAAATAATATTCATTTATTTTGTGCTCTAATGTTTTTTGAAATATTTATCTTCATAAATAATGATTTATCTAATGAATAATTAATTTTATTTGTTTTAATGTCCCATGCTTCAAAAAAAAATTTATTTCACGAAAATAACTTAACCTTTAAGTATTTATGGGGTGGCATACACTACAAAAAATTTTAATTTTACCGACGAAATGTTGCAATTTACCGACGAAAAAGCCCTTTCTGACGGTTAATTTACAGATTACCGATGGAAATTTTCCGTCTGTAAAATGCTTGTAGGTACCAATTTACCGGCGAAAAAATCCGTCGGTAAGAGTTACTGACTGATTTTACTGACGGAAATATAAAAAAATTTCGTCGGTAGCTTTGTTAAAAAAACCATCGGATATTTCATCCGTTTGACTTTTTACCGATGGATTTTCCATCGATAAATTTAATTAATAAAAAATATTAATTTATTTATAGCCATCGGTATTTTGTCGGTAAAACAGAATGATTTATTATATATTTTATTTTGCAGAACACGATAAATTCAATAAAAAAGTCTAAAATTTAAATTAAATATATATATTAATTAATAATTTTATTATATAATAAAATCAATCTATAAATAATTGTTGTACATATATCTGCATTGTACTTAATATTTTGCAGTTGTATAAAATATTATCTAATTCTAACTGTTATACAAGCAATACCGGTATTGTGCACAAAATAAATTTTATAGTTCTATACAAAAAATTGTCTAAAACAATCCATGTAAATTCACAACTAACAATGCATCGTGGCTGTCAAGGATGGCAAAAGGGAATGTTGTGAACTGATGATCCTTATTTGCTAATTGCTAGCATACTTTATTTGTTAATACTAGTACCAATTTGTCAGCCAATTTTTTCATCGATATATCTGTGAAAACATCCACCAAAGCTAAACATATATGCAAATGCTAGATAATTGCTGTATTGGAAAAATAATCTCATAGTTACTCCATAGCGTTATATTTGATTGCAATGTAATTCACTAAGTGTGGAAGTTATTTCAAGAAGAAATTATAATCAACGGATAGTTATAATATCAATTGAAGTCCATAAGGAAATGTTAGTGCAACAAAATATCAGAAAATTAAAGGACGAAGTTTCAACCTAGTTAAGTAGAAATCAATTATAAGTCTGAGTGCAAAAATTCAAATGACAAAATATAGGCCACAAACTCATTGAATAATTATTATTGGAACATGATATTCTCTCCCTAGACTAGACTTGCTTATCTCTATGTCATGTGTAAGTAATCTTGACCTGAATTCAACTTTGTACAGACCTACAGTCCTAGCAACTACCCACTGCCAAAGCAAAATATGTATGCATACTTAAACATGTAAATTTCTTCCCTAAAGTTGTTATGTATTAATTTCATTCATACATTTAAATTTGTGGTTCTTGAAATAATCATGTATGGATCAACCGGCTCTAAGCAAGTATTATATATTTCAATGTATATTTCATAATTAAAGGAAAATATTGGAAGTGAAGGTGTCAATAAATTAATTATAGAAAAGTTGGACTAACAAAATACCTATAAAATCAAAAGCAAGTTAGAAATCAAGATTCATTTTCTTCTCCAATCTTTCTTTAGAAAATATGTGGGAGCTAGTAAGTTAATCATATCAGATGTGTGTTGAAATTAACAAATAAAGAAAATATGCATTACATTGAAAATTCCATCCTTAAGTACTTCTATTGACATTTAGTGAAATCCAATGCATCAATTAGCTTGGAAAAGTGACAAGGCAATTTAATTTGTTTATCTTATTCATTAATTAATCTGCTATATAGAAGTACACCAATAACATATAGGTAAGTGTAATTAACAAACTGCCATTTTGGTTTTTAATATATAATCTACTGAGAAAAAAGATAAATACAAGGAAAGAATAAAAGGAAAGTTTGAAAACCAACTAATAAATATGATGCTTTTACATAGAAAATCTCAACACAAAGGAAATTAAGCCATACGGTGATATGGAATCTTACCTACCTTGTGTGTATGTATATAAGAGTACTTCACTTTCATTTCCTTCACACCTGATCAATAATTTTATCTTAATTGACCTTCTTCTTATTTAAATATATATATTAAAAATGCAACAACACTTTTCAAGATCTGCAAGACACTGTTACAAGTAAATTGGAACTTTGTACTAACCTTGCTGCAATTGAACACTATGTCAAGCTCGCATACATTTCTAAAGCATTTGTCCAGTGTTTCCACAAAAACTAAAATTTACTTAATCGCAAGCTTCAGAAAAGGAAAAACAAAAAAAGCAAACTTGCAAGAGACAATTTCAATATGTATTTGGAGCTACAACCAACTCATTATAATCTACAAAATTTATTGTCATCTTATGTTCTCATAATCATTAACATTTTAGCAAAGGTTATCCAGCCATAATCTCAAGACGCAGCTTAATGAATAGTCAGATGAAGCTCAATGAACAAAGAAGTTGCAACAGCTATATCAGTTAATGAAAATATTTTAAAGCACAAAAAGATAGATTATGATGATCAAGACGCAGCAGTTAAAGTAAAAAAATTTCACAAAATTCAATTAGACAATGACAATCAATGTTAAGCCCAAACAACTTCAAAATCAAAAAGACCTTAAATGATCAATACAAAAAAAATTGAAACCAATCAATTATGTCATGAAAATGGGATATTTACCTTGTAGAGAGGTGATAAAATAATGTTTCTAATCACACAAAGGAATCAAGAATACATCTACATACTTAAGTTCCTTAGCAGGAGAAAATTCAAAAATGAAGCTATAATTAATCCTAGTCTTTCTTCACATGAAAATGTTGCAGCCATAAAGAAAGAAGTGCAGGAACATCAGGCTTATCATACTACAAAATTACCAAAATTCCTCATTAAGAAGCCATCAAACATTTTCGCAATGCTGAACATAAAAACAAAACCCAAGCCACAACCTAGAATTACAAACCATAGCTATGCAAACAAAAATATATCCTTAATGGGGATAGATCAAGCATTCCATACAAAACAGAGGGACTAACACCATCCAACCCTGACAACTACAGAATACCGGATTCTAGTAGTGATCCCAGATTATGAAATAAAGGTTTTGATGAAATAAACGTTTTTAACTTAAGAAAACTGTAAGATAGGTGCTTCTATTAAATTTCACAAGAAAAATTAAAATAAATAGTCACATGGAATTGTACAATAGACACAAGTTATTATTATTTGGCAGTATTACACGAGATGAACAAGTCAAAAGAACTCATAATTATGAAATAAAATAATGCTGAGCTTAGCATAAGCAACTTAATCAAATGTCAAATCATTGCATCTGCACATAGGATGAAAGATGGAAAGGAAGAAAAAGAGACAACAACAGTAAAAAGAAATGGGTTAAAGGTCAAGTCTTAGAAACTACTTTGAATATTCCAGTTCGATTGCCAATTTGCTGTTGACATCAACAATACCATTTTCATCTTTCAAAATCATTAATTTGTTGTCCAACAAATATAAAAAAGATTCACCAAAGGAGAGATGGAGGAGTTAGCCAAGACAGCTAAAACTTACCATGCAAATTTATCAAATAAACAGAAGCCAATTTAATTCAGTACTCTCAAGCTGTGATGATGTTTATTGTAGCAAAATATTATCATTTATCAATAAGATTTAGTGGCCAATTGTTTATTGTAGCAAAACATTATCATTTATCAATAAGATTCAACAGCCAATTTAATAATAATAATAATAGGTGTAGCCAATTTAAGCATATTTAGGTGCAGCAAAACAAAGTTTCAATTACTAATGTTAATTAATAAAAGCCTAAACTCATATTCAAACCAAATGATAGTCAAATGCAATGAAAATAAGGCAATAAAGGGCAACTAAAATATGAAAGTAACAGCAAAAAAATTCTTATTCAATTTTGCTTTTTTTTTAAAAAAAAAATAAAATCTTTGGCATTACAAACTAAGTCATCCATATGCAGAGTTTTAATTGCTATATATATATATGTAGAATTGGCATTTCTTAATAGAATCCTAATAGCAAAAAAAGAATTTATCTTTCTTTATCTTTTTCTTGTAAAGTAATCTTGATTCAATAATGGCTAATTATCTGGTTTAATTGATGAACATCATATTCACAGTAGGATTCTGGTATATACAAAAATTGAACATATCCAAAGAATTTCCAGCTACAATTCCAATCTAGAAAGTATAAAGAAAATAGAGTATAGAACCTATGGAGCAAATTACCTGAATAGAATTTGTCTGTTTTCCAACGGGCACAATGGCTGTATCAATTTCTGCTTTTGTAGCTTTTTTAATTAATAAAGACTGAACACATGGCAAAAAAATTAGTATTAGTGCCTATTATGCACAAACTGAGAACTACATTCACATGTGATGATTATCTGGTTTAATTGATGAACATCATATTCACAGTAGGATTCTGGTAAATACAAAAATTGAACATATCCAAAGAATTTCCAGCTACAATTCCAATCTAGAAAGTATAAAGAAAATAGAGTATAGAACCTATGGAGCAAATTACCTGAATAGAACTTGTCTGTTTTCCAACGGGCACAATGGCTGTATCAATTTCTGCTTTTTTAGCTTTTTTAATTAATAAAGACTGAACACATGGCAAAAAAATTAGTATTAGTGCCTATTATGCACAAATTGAGAACTACATTCACATGTGATGAAAATATAAGCAAAATAAAGATGCTAATAACTTATTTGTAAAATTTGTGCACTAGATTGGTTTTAAGTGTGGGGGGATTTAAAAGAAAATGGGGAAATTATTTGGTATTTAACCTTTTGATTTCATAGTGTGTGCCCTGCTCATTGAATTTGCATAATAACTTTTATAGTGGTAAATATAACTTAAAAACCCAAATCTACATTCACATTTACTCCAACTTACACTTTCGAAGTTGTATTACACCTCTAAAAACCTAAATGTAAAATTTAAAGCCCAGATCTAGAGAACTCGGTAAATAGAAGAAGGATGAGAAAGAATTACCTTTGGTTGTGAAAAAGGGCCGACCTTATTAGCATAGGGAGGAACTGAGTCGCCTTCCTTATAGCGGTGATTAGAGGCATCAGATCTAACATGTGTAAATGTTATAAGACTAAAATGAAGAGAAAAAAAGGGGCAAAGGATTCGAAATGGCCATTGTTTTGCTTTTTCCTTATTCTTCTTCCTTCAGGTAGAGAGGGGAAAGAGGAGGAAGGATCATTAACCGGCAAACTGCTTCCTTAACGATCGGAGGGAGGGGCGAGGTTCAGGCGGCGATATGGCAGGTAGTGGAGAGAAAATAGGGTTACTTTGTTAGGGGCAAAAATGAAAGGGTTGTCTAAACTGAAGAGTGAAGAGAGATACTCATAGGCTTTAAGATTAAACATAAAACGATGTAGTTTTAGTGAAATTCAGTGGGTTTAGTTTCAGTTTAAGTACAAATTAATAAGTTTCTAACCCTTTGAAATTTTGCAAGGCTTTTAATAAATAAAAAAATATAAAAATAATAATAACAATCATAATAATAATACAACTAATAATAATAAACCATTTATTAAAGGGTCAAAATTTTATAATAAAATTTATTTAACAATGAGATTAACTAATAAAAAGATATAAAGTGACTAAGATATTTTCTTAGTAAAACTAATTTTCGATTTGAATAAATGTTGACCATAAAAATTAATATCTAACTATATTTCTACTATTTTATATAAAAATATATGTATTTATTATTAAAATATATGCATCTACTAAATTTTAGTCATATAAAAATAACAATAGATCTATTATTATTTTAAATTGAAAATATCGTTATCTACGATAACAATAAAAAATTTTAAGAAAAAATAAAATTTAATTTTATAATTAAAATTATTATAAATAAATCTTAAATCTGATCTAAAATTTTTAGGGTTATGTGGGTTAATTTATATACTGATCGAGTTGAATTTAAAAAGCACAAAAATGTAAATTATATAAATCGAACTTGTACATCATTTCAAAATATAACAAATTTTTATTTAAATATTCATAAAAAAATTTTGTATGTATATATAAAATATAGGCATATGACTAAAATATGTTAATAGTTTGAAAAAAAATTATATATAATTGAAATGGAAAAATATCCAGTCTATAATTTATTTAAACAAAATTATATTTTATTAAAAAATAAAAAAATATATTTCAAACATTTATTTTGTAATAATAAAACACATAGTGATGGATTACCGACGGCAAAAACCGTCGCAACAATTATAGTTCCAAATTTCGTCGCCAGTTCGTCGGTAAAAAATGTGCCAAAATATGATGTCATTATTTACCGACGGAAATTTCGTCAGTACACAACAAAAATGATTTATATCCTTACCGACGCAGTTTTTTATCCCTAATTTCGTCGCTAGATAATGGTGCCACAATTTCCCACCAAATTTACCGATCGTTTTCATATTACGCCGCTAAAAACATTGCCATTCTGTTCCTCTTTCATTATTACCGACACATTTATGCTTTTGTAGCTAATTCGTCGGTAATATATTCTTTTCATCTGTCGGTAAATTCCATTGGTAAAATCAATTTTTTTTTTTTGTAGTGATAGCACTAGCAGTGGAAATAAAATGTGCCATAATAGAGATACCATTAAAATCTTCAATTCATCAACTCATCATATCCAATAAATATTTATATTCATAAACCTAATCTCATCTTTATATACAATGGTAAATATAATTATTTTTTTAATGATAAAAAATTAAATTTAGGGTTAAAAAATAAATTTAAAATTTTAAGAGGGAAATTTTTTTTTATTTATGATTTTTGGAGGGAGTGAAAAATTGAATTAAGTAGTTAATAATATAGAGAAATTAGGTTTAGGATTCTCTTCATTCACTCTTTTTCCCTCTCTGGTGCCTTCACCACCTCTTTCCCTGCTCAACCTCTCGCCAGTGCCCCTCACTCTGTAAATTTGACCTTCTGATCTATGAAGCCGGGTCATTCATGCTCTGATTCGATGTACATGGGTCCATGAAGTTACGGTGCTTTCAGTCCTATCTTGTTTGCCTTTAAGGAGCTAATTGTTGAGCCAATTGACGCTTTGAGAAATGGCGATAGTATATCCGTGATGATTTGATTTAAGCCGCTGATGTAAATACATAGATCTGAGAGTAGTCGATCATATCTATTGTATTAGGTTTGGTTTGCTTCAGGTGGTAATGTGATTATGGTTTGTTTGTTTACAGTGGGAGGGAATTCCAAAGAGGAGATGAGATTGCTTGGCATCTTCTGGTCAGTGTAATCTCTTTTTCTTCTTAGTCTTGTAATCTTCATAGTCAACGATTAGAAGAAGAACAAGGATAACTGGTCTAGTTTGCTTTTTTTATTTCATCAAACAATCCAAGTATAGTATTTCACAAATTTCTGATTTTAGGGATTGTACAGTTTATGCCTCTATGTTGGATTAAATTTCTTTTGCCATTGAAAAAAATTAGAATTTTTTCCTGATTTTCTGCTTTTGAATTGGATTTTCTTAGTGGATCTACCATAATTTTTGGTGGAATTGATTGAAATTGTTAACCTGGAATGGGAGAGGTATACGGATTGCGATTTTCTTTCTAGGTTTAGGAATTATTTACTACGCCGTTAGGATTTGGACAAGGTGATTTGTTTTAACTTTTTTATTTTTGTGGTGAAAGTGATTTATCGATTGTAGAAATAAGATTGTGGGTTATTATTCTTATTTAAGATAGAGTTGGATTACCTTTGTTATTCTATTGAAACTAATATGTTTCTTAAATATAGCTCTTGATGATTTTCAGATACACCAGGTTGTTTCTATTAATATTTGACGGGTTCCTAAAAATTGAATTGAATTTAGTTCTTGCTATGTTTCCTAAAACCTATGGATTTGGAGTTGTGCAACTGTGGATGTTTAAATGAGCTTCACTCTTGATCCATATGCATACCAAATATCTCTTCCATCTTTATTTTTTTTAGATTCACTCTGGATTCTGACAATTATTTTTGTAGGATCCTTGAAGTGGCAGGTCTGATTTGCTTACTCCGTTAAATGTAAGTGCTTTGTTAATTTAAATTTGGTTTGCCGGCTCTTTAACGAGAACAAGTGACACCATTTACGTGCTTAATTGGTTATAATAGTTAGTAGTATTTACAATTTGATAGTGTATGTTTTCTGTTAAAAGTGGTGTATCTTATATATGTTCGTCTTATGAAGCCTCCAATTTGCATGAAATTTAGACTAATTATGATGGAATTTGGTAGAAACTAGAATGGAAATGAATTAACAGCTAAATGACTTCATATATTAAGTGACTTAGAATATATGCTCTTTCATTTATAAGAGCATTCAAACATTTGCAAGACCCTTTAATTGAACCTTATATATATGCATTGGTTGTCATCAAATGATAGCTTTGTAGTTATAATTAGGAATCATATGAATTTTAATTTTGGCAAGACTTTTAAACTTTAGTTATAATTCTCTAGTGAAGATAAATGATGACTAGCTTGACTTGCTCGTGGAAATTGACATTGATGATTTAAATGTAACTAATTTCAACATCAAATGGTTTTCTGAAATGTTATTTTGTTATGTTTGTGATGTTCAAAAAATATGTAGAATAATAATTTTTACTATGTCTCCACTAGTAAACATGGAATATTTCACAAAGTAAAAAAGGAATGTAGATATTTATGAATTGGCAGAACATCAAAAGCTGGCAATATAAGTTGGATATATACAGAAACACTGTTGCAGATATGCACATTTCTCTTTGGATTCTTTAATACACATAATATAATTTAATAATAATAATCTTTACAATCCTATCAGTCCCACCCACCCAAACCTTTCTTCTTTTTATGTACACAACAAATGAAAAATATGCTTTCATCTACAAAACCTTCTTTTGCTTTTATAGTCTTAAGCAATATCTTGCATTCATCTACAATATGAGCATAAGATGTGATAAACTATGGTACTAGTTTACTAATTTGATGAATATGTTTTAGTTAGAAGTCCCTTTATTATTATTATTATTATTATTATTATTATTATTATTATTATTATTATTATTATTATTATTATTATTATTATTATTATTATTATTATTATTATTATTATTATTATTATTATGTTTTTGTCATCATGAACTATCAAATTGAAATGCTGTTACTGAACAAATTAAATAAATATGATAACCACAATAGCAAAATATCTGAATTTTCTTAGATTTGAATTTTATTTTCATTATCCAAATTTTCTCTTAATTAGAAATTAATTGAGTTTTATATTCAATATTCAATATTTGTACATATTTTTATTAATACATGTTTGCTTATTTGATTCTCAAATAGAGCATCATAGGTATTAATAATTTAATAGATACATGTACTGATAAATGACTGATGATTTTCATCTTAATGTCTTAAAACATGCAAAATTTTAAAAATATTGAATTATTCGAAATATCGGATTATATTGTATTGTACCGAAAAAATCGAAAAACTGTATTGAATTGTATCGAATTTTTATAGAACTATACCAAATTATTCTGAATTTTCAAAACAGTTATAGTACTTAATTTTTAAAATATAAAAAATTTTAAAACAATATAAAAATTTGTAAATTTTCGAATTGAACTGTACCTTGTACACCTCTAATATTATATATGTATCATAATTAGAATGGAGTTAATTTCAACTCTTGTACTCTCCGTACAGGAAATGTTCAATGGCAACTCTTCTACATCAAAACATCTTTTCAATGGAGTTTGGTTTTTCCTCTTTCAAGTTGCACAATTTTCACTAGTCAACATCTTTTATTTGCATTTTTCAGTGATAAAGGACCAATCATATACGTAAGCCATGCAGATTAAGAATGAAATATAAGAAAATGATAAAACACACTCTAAATATTATATAAATTAAAAATAACTTAAACTTAGAGAATTCTCTTTTATTGCATACGAAATTAATTTAAAATAAGTAAAAAGTGGGTTTCAAATACCAAATAGATTGTGATTAATTCTCCACTAAATTTCATGTTTTAAAACTCCCCGCATCTAATTATTTTTAATTTCTTAAAAAAATATTAGAATAACTAATTTTAACATATTTTAGGGATGAAATACGGTATTAGCACACTGTTCGCTAAAAAATGTACACAATTTGACGGTTTAAATATGCATGCATATTTAATTACTATTTTATATCTTCTTTGATGACAATCCAAACTAATGGTCCAAATTATCCCCCAACTAAATTAAAACTTACAAGAAAGTTCATAAATCATTCAATAAGAAGCTAAATAGCTATTCAGCCTTGGTTTTTGATAGTTCAAAGTGCGCAAGGTATTGACCTCGAGAGTTCAAGTGTTTAAGCCACATTTTAATCAGCTTCCTAAAAATTTAAATTTGAATTTTCTGCACGGATACAATATACCAAATCAATATTAAGTTAATATTTAAGTAAAAAATTATTTTTATAACTTTTTTTAAATATCTATATATCATTAAATTGGTGTATCATGTTTTGAATTTAATAAAAAAAATTTAAAAAGTTTTAATGATATTTACAATTGTACCCTTCCATCCATTCTTCTCGGAACTTATAAACAGATTAGGATGGTTAGTTTTATTCAGCTATAATGGTGGTTGGGCATGTGACAAAATTGATCTTTTTGCTTGTGTATCTTTACCTACCTACCCTCTACCCTACCTATGTCAAAGCTTGAATAATTAATGTGAAGATTTAAAACTGAAAAAAAAATCATACTGAATTATCCAAAATTTTAAGATAATTACATGATTTAACTTTAAAAATATTATTCCGATTTTCAAAATAATATTATTGAAAATTTATAAATATCTAAAATATTATTAATTTATAATATTTGAATTGTACTATATATATATATATATATATATATATATATATATATATATATATATATATATGATACAGTCGGATTCAAAACTTGAAAGCTGAAAAAGCTCGTCTTTAAATCAGTAGTACTAATTAAGCTATAATTTATTGGCAGTGGGTAGGAATATATATATATATATATATATATATATATATATATATATATATATATATATATATAGGAAAGTAAAATAGTTATCTAATAGATATAAAGGTAAGCAAATTTTGGTTCAAACCGAAAAATCGAATCAAACTGATCGATTTTTTTAATTTGATTCGGTTATTCGGTTTGATTTGGATTTTGATTTTAAATTTTAAAAAAATTTCGTTTTTTGGTTTGATTTTTAAAGGAAAAAACCGAACAGAACCGAAATTTTATATAATTATATAATTTTTAAAATTTTTTAATTGAATAATTATTTTGTACATGTAAATTATTTTATTTTGAGTTGTAATTATATGAGTACATTTATCAATTATTAATATCTATTTTTAGGTGTTAATTTGAAAATTTGAAAATTAAATTGAAAATCTATTAAATTAAAAAATTTATTTAACGATTTTGTTGTATTATTTATTATATATTTTGGAATTGTATCTTTAATTTGGACTTTTATTTTGTACAATTTAGATGTTTTTACTTTAGTATATTATGATTTATAATTTTGTATAATTTTTAGACAATTTTTTTTTTATTTTTTTAAAAAATAGTTTTAATTTTTGATTAATAAAACCAAACCAACCGAAAATTTTGGTTCGATTTAAATTCGATTATTCTATAAATTCGGTTTGGTTTGATTGATGAAAATCTTAAAAATTTGATTTTTAATTTTTTGGATTCAATTATTGAACCGAACCGATCGTTGCACAACCCTAAATAGATATATACAAATACACTAAGAGTATGTTTTTAAGATTTTGGTACACAGAAACTTGCACGAGGAGAGAAATCCATATATATTACACAGAAACTTGCACAGGGAGAGAAATCCATATATATATATATATATATATATATATATGATATAAAATATAGGTTAATTAGTACTACTGATTTAAAGACTAGCTTTGTGAGCTTTCAAATTTGAATCGGACTGTATCATATATATATATATATATGGATTTCTCTCCCTGTGCAAGTTTCTGTGCAAATAATTGAAAAAATAAGAATAAGAAAAATGCCGCAATCAAAATAATTGATAAGTAATTCTAATTCTTAATGCAATAGAAAAGAAAGCAAGCAAACTCACTAATCTTCTCTAGAGAGAATTCAGCCAAACCAATGAAGAATTTCTTCAAGTTTAATAATCAATCAAATTCTATCTTTTACAAGTTATAATGAGGTATTTATAGCACCCAAAAGGTAGGTAACCCTAAATAAGTGAAAATCCATTCTAAACATGGGCCTCCCACCAAATAACTAAAGCCCAAACTTAATAACTAGAAAATACAGCCCACAAGCCTAACTTATTACAAACAATCCAAATAAAAATAATAAGTAAAAGTTTTAATTAAAGTCCAAACAATCCAACCCTTTAATCCATTAATTAGCACATGTAATGCATATGCCTTAGCTCACATGATGTGCACATGCACATGGCATATGACTTGGCATATATCTAGCACATGTCAAGCCACATGCTTGGTATATGTCATGGTCATATATCCGGCATATGTCAAGTGCCACATGACAGGCACATGTCAAACGTCACATGACTTGTACATGTCAACTTGGCTTCTTCATGAATTCGGCCCCATTTGGTTGGATATGGCATAATTTGGCTCCAATCTCTCTTGAATGTCCATATCTTCCACAATTCGGCCCATATTAAGCTCTAATGTTCAATGATATTTCCATGATGACCCGTGCTCTCATCATAACCTCTCTTCCTCTTCTTAATTTGCCTATCTTCTCCTCATCGTCAACATTTCTCTAACTTGTAAAAGGTAAAAGAACTTTAATCTATTCTCTTTCTCTATGTGTATACTCAGAAAACCATAGGTTCCATTGCTCAAAAAATAGCTTTAGTAATATGCGGAGATTATATGGAAGATTATGAAGTGGTGGTCCCATTCTTTGTATTTTAATCTTTAGGAGTGCAAGTTGATTGTGCTTCACTAGGCAAGAAATCAGGTGATAAATGCTTCATAGCAATCCATGAGTTTTTAGGCTTTGAGGTAATCAATTAATAATCTTTTTACATCATTAACTTATTAGCATTCTTATTCAAAATTAAGTAGCCAATTTCATATATTAATTGCAAAACTACCCAGAAATTCAAGGCCATTTCTTCAAGCTCAATGCAAACTTCGATGAAGTGAAGTACAATCTTAAGATTTTTATATCAACTTTAATATTGGGTTTTAATATTATTATCAGATGCATTTCTTTAAATAAAAGATCCCTTTTCCTTCTTTCTCTATCTATTTCTTCAAGCTCAATTCAAGTCCTTTGTTTGGTTTTAATATTGGGTTTTATGAAAATTGAAAAATAAAAATGCAGTTTAAATGTTTGATAAAATGACGCAAAGGAATTTTACTAGACCTTTGTCTATTTATATATCAACTTATTATTTATATTATATTTTCAATTGAATATTATTATTATCAGATCCATTAATTAATTAATAAAAAACTTTATAATAATTTCCATTAAACTCATAGGTTGACTTAAATCTGTCCAACCCATTTAGATATCGATCCATTTATAATTCATAATTTTTGATTCATTTATGATCTAATCCATTAGTAATTCGTCTATTAATATCCTAACCCAAACCCGTCCATTTGCCATCTATAGTTGAGATATGATCTCATTAGCTCTGAGATTTTTTGTTTGCAATTAATTTTTTCTAGATGCATGTTGACAAGAAGATGAAATAATTATAAAAAACATGCATAAATAACTTTGAAGCTTATTCTTCTTCATCCATGATATTGGGCTTCTGCTTCATGGAATTTGAGATCATCTTATTGTGCGATATTTTTATTAAAGTGAATTGCATTTGTAATTAGAGGATGAACTGGATAAAGTAGATGATAAATTGGTGGTTAGGCTAGCTGATTCCATAGAGCATATGGAAGAAATTAAGATCAATAGATAATGTTATAAAAAAGAAATGCATAAATAACTTTTAGGCTTATCAGAAGTAATGTTACATTTTTGATTTATGGCGTATATCTTGCTGCTTGAAGTTTAGACGAAATAACTGGGTACTAGTTGATACCTTAGAGCCTGTGAAAGAATAGGATTAAAAAAAAGTCCAGCCTTATTTCTTGTATGTGGTGTGGCATAATCTGATTGGTTGTTTTAATCCAAATGCAATGTCATTGTGCTTTAAGATTAAGAATGGCGATGCATGACTTGTTATAATGTTATAGTTGTGCATAACTTTCTAGTAATTTGAACATGACATGTGGGCAACCTAGCCGACCTCAATGATACCTTGCCATATCTTTATTAGTGCAGTTCCTACCATGGCTAGTGTAGTCTTGTCTTCTAGCAAATAGTGAAATAAGATAGAGATTACAATTAGTTAATAGGATTAGTTGAAGTGTTGCTTTTAAAATTATTGAAAAAAGTTTGAGAGTTCTACCATCATATAGAACGAATCGATTCTAGTTTATTGGATATAGGCTGTGGAATTATCTAAATTAATTATGACAAAGAAAAAACATTGACTAAGTTTAATTTTCACTAGTTTAGATGTGATGTATCTCAGTACCTAGATAAAAAAAATAATCATATCAAACAATAATTGAATTTGAAATTGTTCAATGTGACAGATAATATCATCAGTGAGTTACCTTGATTTTCTAGTATATATCTCAAGTTTTCCTTAAAAAAGGCATTAGAATTCGTTAAGAATGTTGTAATTTTGCATGGCATTTTTATTCTTCCATCTACTTTTTGGTTTTTGTCTCTTACCTTAATTTATCAATAATGTTAATGGAATAACTTATGGGTTGGTTCTCTTGGTGGAGAGCTAACACGCATATCGCAGTAATGTTGATAAATAAAAACAGAGAGATGATCATGATGATCACACACACAAACAGTTTAAACTTTAAACTATATGCTTGGAAAATAGTGCCTCTACTTCCCCCTCCTATCATTTAATGCCTTCCTCACTTGTTTTGATTCAATGATTTTTAATTTGTACTTTTAGTTAATTTTACAATTAATTTTCTATAATTCACATGAATACTTCTATTGCTTTACCTATTTTTCAAGTAGCTTCTTTGTGATTTATTGATCCAATATTTCTCAATGCTACTGCTAATATCTTCTTTTACTATTAGTATCTTTTATACTTTGTATAAGTCATACAGTTTTACTACAAAGGCATAGATTGACTTGCGATAAAAAAATTATAGACTAGAACTCTTTGGTTCTATACATGACAAATTGTCTAAATATTACCATCAACATACCAAAATCGGTGTTTTAAATCACATAAGAATTTAAAACTTTTTCAATTAGTGAAATCGGAAGCATATCAGATCTATATCTTCTTGCTCCATCAGCTTTGTGCGGCTACTGATCTTGGGTAAGATTTATACATTTTTTGATAGAATGTTTTCAATTTATTCATTTTGCAGTATTTGTATAAATGAATATAGATATACTTACATGAGTGAGTCAAATAATAAATGAATATTTGAAAAACATAACGAATGGTATATAGATATACTTATATGAGTGAGTCCAAGATTTATACATTTATTTTGATAGAATGTTTTTAATTTATACATTTTTTCATTTATACAAATACTGCAATTTAAAGATTATTAGTTGACAACATTCTATCAAAATATACTATTTGAGTCAAAATTTTGGACTCACTCATATAAGTATATCTATACACCATTTTCAAATATTCATTGCAACTGCCTTGATTTTTATTATTCTTCAACTTGCCCTTATTTAACTAATAATTTATCAAACAAGACATATGGATTTTGAATTTTTCATAGCTATTTTCCAATAACAGCTTGAAACAATACAAGTAAAAATGGTAATGACCGAGGCAACTCTCAGCTTATACTCAGAGGAAAAAGCATGGTTCAAGTTTATTATGACTCATATACACCTTTTGCAAGTACATTTCTCTCTCAAGTACATTTTTACTACACTTTTATACTTGTTTCTCAACTCAGCTACATATGATAATTTTATTACTTATTTTATGAAGTCAAATATATTTTTGTTTGCTAAATTTTGGCATATGCAATACAAACTCATTCTCAAGATAGGAACCAAAAGCTTATGCAGCTAATCAATTGTCATGCACAAGTGTTTTTACACTATGAATTTGCATTTTTATGCTTTAAATATGCTAAATTATTTATCCAAAAGGCAGAAGTCAAGTTGAAACTTTTTATAGGTTTAAAAAATTAGTTGTCATCACCTAAAATAAGTCGAGTTTTCACTCAACTTAGTTTCAGGGGGAAAAATAGAGCATGCAGTTTTAAGCTTAATAAAATGATAAGTATTTTCATATGTTTATATATTTTTCAAGTATAATACATTATTTATACTCAATTTTTTCAACCAAAAATTTTAAGTTATGTAGCCAAAGCTCTATAATGGGCAATGTAAACTCCATAATATTTTACAGCTCATTTTGTCAAACTCTTGGAACATTTCTAACCTAAAAAAGTACCATCAGTAACCCTGCTCAAATAGGCATGCTCGCTATGGGCAGGGGTCAAGAGCTCAAATAGGCAATTTTCACCGGAAGAAAATACTTTAGGGCTCAAATAGGCAATTTTAGTCAGAAGCCCCTAGCTCAAATAAGCAATTTTTGGCGAGAGCAAATTTTTTAGGGCTCAAATAGAAAATTATTACCGGGAGCCACCACTCAGCTCAAATAGGCAATTTTTACTGAGAGCAAATTCTTTGGGGCTCAAATAGGTAGTTTTCACTGGAAGCTCCCATTTAGCTCAAATAGGCAATTTTCGTCGGAAGCCCCCATTCAGCTCAAATAGGCAATTTTCGTCGGGAGTCTCTACTTAGCTCAAATAGGTAGTTTTCATCGGGAGTCCCCATTCAATTCAAATAGGTAGATTTTCCATGAGCTATGAAGACTTATTCGCTCACTATGGCTGTACATGCTAAAGAGCAACCCACTAAATATGCACCTTAAATGCTGCTGACATAAATGTCACACACAAGGGGGACTTCTCAATAAAGTTATCTAAGCCCTCTGAAGCTTTCCAGCCTCCTTCTTTTTCCAACTTTTACCATTTTAGAAGTATGAATGAGCTTTATTCCTTTAAGGGATCTCCTCTCAACATGGCATCATTTATTGATAATAGATGAATAGCCACTGAATTTGTATTTCCCTCTCTATTTTTTCATTTTCCTTCTCTACTTTATATTTTCCACCACTTCTGAAGTCCAGACAAATTATGTCTTGGAATAATGATTTGTGAATAGGGGGAATTGATTGGTGTCTAGCAAGTATACTAGATTGGCTAATAATATAGGAAAATATAGATTAAGACCCAAAATATCATACCTAAGGGAAAATGGATTGCTAAAAAGGATATCTATATGTGAATTAAACTAATCTGAGATTATTTTCCATGTTTTTAATTTAAAGGCAAGAACTAAACTAAAACAGAAACTAAAATTAAACCAACGTGAATTAAAAACAAAGTAATAACTGAAATAATTTTGCTAAAGGAACTATCCACCTCAACGTCTATTATAACAACTTAATTAAAAAGAGAACACAAGTGATTATGGAAAAACTAGTAATAAAGCTAGATATCTTATGCAAGAATATCATTTTAAGTATTAAACTCATAGATAAATCTAATACTTAGCATAAAAATCTAGTTTTAAACACCTAGACATCCATTAAACTCTTTTGCAAGAAAACTTAACTTTAATATATTCTTAGTTTAACTTTTCTTAGTCTTAACTTACTATTACGAACATATAATTACACCTTACTCAGAATATAATCATGCATTAATACCAATAAACCAATCCAAGAACATGCAAACCAATAGTCATAAATAAATCAATCATTAACTATTAATTAAAATAAGTTAATCATTAATTCAATGACAACCAAAGATAAGAAGTTGCCTAAAACTAAGAAATAATCAAACTTGTATTGAAATAAAGTCATTATGATGAAAATACAAGGGTTCTAGTTTCTCTTAGCAAAAATAGAAAAACTACTTACCAAATATGATGAAAATTAAAGAACAATTAAAATAAAATAAACAACTAAAATCAAGATAATTGCAAACTAAAAAAATAGAAAAAACTACTGTACAAAACTAACTAAAGAAAACTAGATGAAAAATTAAGAAAAATACATAATTTTGTTATTCCCTCAAGTTTTGGTGCTTTTATAGTTAAATTCTACTGCCCAAAGAAAATGTTTGCTGCCTTTTATTTCCTATTTCAAAGCCAAATTGGAGTTTTAGTTGAAACAGGAAGTTATAATCTCATTCCCTCTTTCATCACTCGGGAATGTGATCTTTTTGCCTTGGGTGAGTGACCTTTCTCTTTGGGTGAGTGATTCCATCACTCAGAAGAGTGGCTACCTCACTCAGGAGAGTGATCGACATCACACAACTGAGTGATCCACTTCTGCTCCTTTTGATCATTCAACAACTTTCTTGAAATTATGATTTTGTCCTTAAACTTCTCATTTATTCAATATAGTCCTGAAAAACACCAAAACTTACAATTAAATCTAAAAACACATAAATTAACTATTTAAACCAAAAATTAACTAAATTAAGACTAAATTGACTAATTTAAACACCTAAAACACACCAAAAACATAGAATAATTCACATCTATAAAATACCCAACACTTAGACTTTGCTCGCCCCCAAGAAAATTTGAACAAACCAACTTCTATAAATAATCAAATTTCAACCAAGAATTATAAATTTCAAAATCAAATTTTAGCAATTAATAAGAGCACTTAACAAATTTTAACTAGAATAAATGTAAACAAGATAATATGAGTTAGTTTCCTTATGTGTGTGCAAGATCAAAATATTTTAAGCATTTTTTCAAAAATTAAAATACCAATGCATTTTCATAGCCAAGCTTAGAATGAATCTACACCTAAGTTTATAAATGGTTTCACACTTGAAACTCTAGATACACCATAAGCCTCTCCTTTAGCATCGGAACCTGAAGGTCAACTTCGCTAAATAAATAAAAAACAAAACTTAGAATCACTTAGGCCTTTATTATATTGTAATGGGCTTATAATATTTGTTATCAAAGAATGGATAATAGATAATTAAAAAGACTAGCCACTCTATGATAAAATAAACTAAAATTTCTAAAATTATATCCAACTAACTTAAAAATTTATAATACTTAGCCAAACTTGCTCAATCCTTTATAATTCAAAGTACTTCTGAGAAAAAGAACTATTACTACTCTCTCAAATTCACAATTCATCCCATTTTTAGAAGTCACAATTCATTTTCCTTATAAATACCCCACACTTAAGATTTTGCCATATATGCTAGCTTTATTGCTTTTTCTTTCTTTTTTTTTCCTTATTTTCTTTTATTTCTTTCACACTAGCTTTGTTGTTGGCAATACAATAATAAAATGGATAATAACAAGGAATTTTCACTTTTTACTTGACTTTATCAATAATTTTTTTGCAAAAAATCTCAAATAGTCTTACTACACCCTTTAAAATATCCAATTTCTATTAATTCATCCAATCCTAAAGTGGCCAATTTTAGAAGGGAAGACAAAGGCTATTTAGGCTATATGGTCAATATATGAGTGTAATAAGAAAAATAAATATTGCACGCATTAAGTATAACTCATTAAGCTCAAAATGGATAACAAGGGACAAATAAGCATATATGGTAGGAAAACAAGTTAAGATATGTCTCAACAAGAAAAATAATTTATAGATCTCTTTCTAGCTTATTTTGAGTCATTTCTATTCTTCGAAGGGTGATAAGGAAGGTTCTAGTGTCCTAAAATTCCTTACTGATGAGGAAGGTTTTAGTATCCAAAAATTCCTTACTCAACTATTTTAATGCACTATTTTTTCTTCTATTTTAAAAACTGGTCTTTAGTGCTCAATGAGTAGAAACTAACAAATATAAGGCAAGTTGAGTATTAAACTGGCCAGAAATTTCATTAAACAACATGCTTATCTTAATGCTAAACAAAAAATTTTAAACATTGTACATTTTATGTTAAATTTCAATATGTTTAATTTTTGAGAAAACTAGGGCGAACTAAGCTAAATGTATAATATATGATAAATTAAATTAAACTATATAACTAAACATGCAAACTAAAACTAAACTAAACTAAACAATTAACTAAAACAAAATAACTAAAATAATTCATAAGTAAGAGAATGAGTAAGGTAAGAAAACTCCCTTAATTTGTTCTTCAAAATCTAGCTCAGTTGAGCTCTATCCTCCTCTTTAAAATCTTGCTATCATTAGTAAAGTAGCACAAGTATTAGCATGCTGTATAATTTCAGACAAAAAAGTAAGTGTCCAAGAGAAATGTAAGTTAAAGCAAACCACATTTAACTCAAAATAATACTAGCACAAGTAAAGAACCACAATTAATCCAAAAAAAGATATGAAATCAATGGAATTGAGTGAATAAGTTAAACATACCTCTAGAAGCTAAATAGTGTAAAAAAGCAAGGTTTAAGAATCATGGCAATTCACATGAAGAAATGCACCTAAGCCACACTACTAATTTATGCGAATTAATCTCATTAAGCAATTTGAAGTATTAAGCAAATAAAAAAATAAAGAGAAATAACCCTGAAACTTCAAACTAAAAATTGAAAGCTTAAATATCATTTTTAGGGCTTGAAATGAGCAGTTATATAGGGTAAAGCCTAGTAACAAATGTCCATCTCGAAATAAGATATTAAAAAATATATTATAATAATCAATCTGACACTTACAGCAAAAGTTATGATCAAAACAGTTGTAGCCATGATAAAGACTTAATATAAGTGATAATGTGCATGTTATGCAAGTTTAAATCATATGTGTGTGCTTGAGTGAGTGATTAGGTGAGTGAGTGATTGATGATGTGGGTGAATGATGATTATGACATGTGAATGGGTGAAGAGAAAGTGGGCGAGAGGAAGGGAGAGTGGGAGTGAGGGAGAGGGAGAGGGAGTGAAGGGAAGAAAGGGGAGTGGAAGGGGGAGCAGGGGAGAAAAGGGAAGGAGAGGAAGGGCAAGAAGGAGAAAAGAAAAGCAAGTGAGGAAAAAGAAAATGAGGGCTTGCTGAAGCTCGACCGAGTGGGCAAGAGGTACAAGCGAGCAAAGAAAAAAGGTGGGGCAGTTCCCAGATGTGTGGCCAAGTAAGAAAGGGATGCAGTCGAGTGGGGAAAAGGCATGGGTGAGAGAAGGAAGTAGTGTGGAGCAATAGGCATGCACACGGCTGAGCAAGAGAGTGATACGGGTGAGCAACAAGGAGAGGTAGGAGCTCGTAGGAGAGAAGGGAAGGCTCTCGACCATGCTTGGGGTTCTGGACTCTAAAAAATCTTTGCATTATGAACACTCAGGTGAGTGTTTTCATACTCAGGAGAGTGATCTTTCTAATGAACTTTAAAATTTTAAATTTTCCTTCACAAAATAGCACATGCATAAATTTAAGTCACATAAGTTTATCGTAATTCCTTTTAAAAAAATTATGCTAAAATCTGTCAAACTAGATTTTTGAAATACATAAACCGGCTTACAACACCCTTAAAATGTAAAGAACAAGCAGTAATAAAACATGAAATCCAACTTACTAAAATGATCTTGCACCTCAAATCTCTTTTAAGTTTCTTACTTAATCATGCAATTTAAGCTTATTGAAACTCATCAAAACTCAATCAAATTCATGCTTAAGATCAACGATCAGCAGTATGACAACATATAATTTGACAGCATAAATCAAATATAACATGTATTATACTCACTCAAATAATTCTTCACCTTGAACAACCAAATCATTTTTACTCAATCTCAACTTGAAAGCATGCCAATGCAACATGCAAACCTATAAATCAGTTAAAGTACATTTCAACTCCATTTTTTAACTCAACAAATGAAGAGTATTTTCTTAAGTTCATGAAGCCTTAAGCAAATATAAGATCAAACTCACACCTAATGAAAACAACTCAAGAAACATAAATCTCATGTTAAGTATAAAAATTCTCTTACCTTAAAACAATATGAGCTTTATAATTATCTAGAAGCACTTACTAATTCAAACATGATAATTAAGCACAAATCATTAGAAATGGTTCCTTTTCATCTCAAATCTTAAACTTATGAACAAACATAATAAACATAAGAAACATGAATTAAACTATAAAAGCCTAAGAAATTAAACTAGAGACAAGATAGCAATTAATTGAAACTAACAAACAAAGCATAAATCATAAAAAAATGACAAAAATTTAAAGAGAAGAGTTAGAGAAGTTCTGGTTTATCGAGTCCCAGCTCGACTCATGTTACTCTTAGGAGGTCGAGCTTGTGATCCAAATATTGGTCTTTTCGGACTTTGTTCCTTATTTTCTCCCATTAGTAAAAACAAATTTCATAGTTCACCAAAGATGGAAATTTTATGTCTTCAATAATGTACGACTCCTCATTTGGCTCTTCAAAAATGAACTTTACCGACTCTTCTAGCCTAAATAAATTCTTCAAATAGATTGAATTTAGTGCTTTTACTTGAGAATTGAACACTTCTTGCTCCTTTAGTGATACATTCTTCACAAGAGGTCCAACATCATCCAAATAAACACATAACTTATCTTCAGATATGAATTGTTAGTTTTCTTCTTTGTGCATCTCAAAACTACATATTTCTTTATCCACCATTAATGAACAATTTGTGTCCTCCTCCTTACCACCATCACCTTAAATTTACATTGTAACTCTTAAGAGTTCTAGTTTAGATTCCAATCTTTCAATTTCTTCTTCTTTATCTCTTAATAAACTCTCTTGATTCTTGATTGTCTCTTCTTGAGTCCTTAACTTTTCTTATTGAATTCTAAAATTTTCCTCTTGAATTCTAAAATTTTCCTCTTGAATCCTTAACTTCTCTTCTTACACTTTAAATTTTTCCTTTTGACTTCTAAATGTAACCTCCCATTTTTCTCTTTCAGCCCAAAATTTAGTATCCTTGCTCAAAAGCAAGTTAAGAGGAACTTGAATTTTAGAGTTACAAGCCTCTTTTGAATATTGCAATTCTTGATTCTCTCTTCTTAATTCTTCCATTTTTGCTCTCAAAATCTATGGAGAATTGTACTCTCCAACAAAGGATGGCAGTGAATAAGGACTTGGTGAATATGCACACAAGAGCTTCAATTCCTCCCTTTCTCTCATTAAATCATTCATTTGTTGTTTCAAAAGGAACAATTCATAGTTTTGGATTTCATCATGCATCATCATGAAGAATGTCTCAAATTTTTCTATAAAAAATAATCACCAAATAATAACTAAAAAGTAAAAATCTCATTCTAACTCAATCAAAGATATCAAACAAACAACAGCGCTGTTCCTCAACAATGGGGCCAAAAACTTGATCGGTGTCTAGCAAGTGTACTAGATCGGCTAGTAATATAGAAAAATATAGATTAAGACCCCAAATATCGTATCCAAGGAAAAATGAATTGCTAAGAAGAATATATATGTGTGAATTAAATTAATCTGAGATTATTTTTCAAATTTTTTATTTAAAGGCAAGAACTAAACTAAAATAAAAACTAAAATTAAACCAACATTAATTAAAAATAAAGCAATAATTGAAATACTCTTACTAAAGGAACTATCCATCTCAACTTTCATTGTAATGACTTAATTAAAAAGAGAACACAAGTGATTATCGAAAAGCTAGTAATAAAGCTAGATATCTTATGCAAGAATATCATTCTAAGTATTAAACTCATACACAAATCTAATACTTAGCATAAAAATCTAGTTTTAAACTCCTAGACATCTGTTAAATTATTTTTGCAAGCAAACTTAACTTCAATCTATTCTTAGTTCAACTTTTCTTAGTCTTAACTTACTATTACCAACACATAATTACACCTTACTTAGAATAAAATCATGCATTAATACCAATAAACTAACCCAAGAACATGCAAACCAAAAGTCATGCATAAATCAATCATTAACTATTAATTAAAATAAGTTATCATTAATTTAATAACACCTAAAAATAAAAAGCTATCCAAAACTATGAAATAATCAAACTTGCATTGAAATAAAGCTCAAAATAAAGTTATTACAATGAAAATATAAGGGTTTAAGTTTCCTTAGAAAAAGTAGAAAAACTACTTACCAAATATGATGAAAATTAAAGAACAATTAAAATAAAATAAACAACTAAAATAAAGAGAACTGTAAACTAAGAAAATAGAAAAAAACTACTGTACAAAATTAACTAAAGAAAACTAGATGAAAAACTAAGAAAAATATGTAATTCTATTGTTCCCTCAAGTTCTGGTGCTTTGGTGCTTTTATGGCTGAATTCTACTGCCTAATGAAGACATTTTGCTGCCTTTTATTTCCTATTCCAAAGTTGAATTAGAGTTTTAGTTGAAATAAGAAGTTAAAATCACATTTCCTCTTTCATCACACGGAGAGTGATCTTTTTGCCTTGGTTGAGTGACCTTTGTCTTTGGGTGAGTGATTCCATCACTCAGGAGAGTGGCTACCTCATTTAGGTGAGTGACCAACATCACTCAGCTGAGTGATCCCCTTCTACTCCTTTCGATCATTTAACAACTTTCTTGAAATTACGATTTTGTCCTTAAACTTCTCTTTTCTTCAATTTAGTCATAAAAAATACAAAACTTACAATTAAACCTAAAAACACATAAATTAACTATTAAAACCAAAAATTAACTAAATTAAGGCTAAATTAACTAATTTAAACACCTAAAACACACTAAAAACATAGAATAATTTACATCTATCAAATACCTCACACTTAAACTTTGCTCGCCCCCAAGCAAATTTGAACAAACCAACTTCTCAATATAATCAAACTTCAACCAAGAATTATGTATTTCAAAATATAGTTTTATCAATTAACAAAAGCACTTAACAAATTTTAACTAGAATAAATTCAAACAAGATAATATGAGTTAGTTTCCTTATGTGTGTGCAAGATCAAAATATTTTAAGCAAATTTTCAAAACTTAAAACACCAATGCATTTTCATAGCTAAGCTTAGAATGAATGTACACCTAAGTGTACAAATAGATTCACACTTGAAACTCTAGATACACCACAAGCCTCTACTTTAGCACCGAAACTCGAAGGTTGTCTTTGCTAAATAACTCAAAAACAAAACTTAGAATCACTTATGTCTTTATTAGATTATAATAGGCTTATGATACTGTTTATCAAAGAATGGACAATAGATAATAAAAAATAATAGCCACTCTATTTTAAAATAAACTAACATTTCTAAAATTGTATCCAACTAACTTAAAAATTTATAGTACTTAGCCAAACTTGCTCAACCCTTTATAATTCGAAGTACTTCTGAGAGTAAAAACTATTAATACTCTCTTAAATTCACAATTCATCCCATTTTTAGAAGACACAATTCCTTTCCCTTGTGTATATCTGCACTTAAGATTTTGCCATATATGTTAGCTTTATTGCTTTTTCTTTCTTTTTCTTATCTTCTTTTTTTTTCACACTAGCTTTGTTGTTGGCAATACAATACTAAAATGGGTAATAACAAGGAATTTTCACTTTTTACTTGACTTTATCAATAAATCTTTGCAAAAAATCTCAAGCTGTCTTACTACACCCTTAAAATACCCAATTTTTATTAATTCATCCAATCCTATAATGGCCAATTCTAGAAGAGAATGACCGGTGTCTAGCAAGTGTACTAAATCGGCTAGTAATATAGGGAAGTAAGATTAAAATCCTAAATATCGAACCCAAGAGAAACTTTAAAAGTGTAATAAAATTTTAGATTTTTATATTGAAAACTAGTGTGGAAAGAAATAAAGAATCCCAAAGTTTTGAATAATGAAGAGTAAAATAAAGTTTAAAATAGAAATTTAAACAACTAACTAAATAACACTGAAGCAATCAATCATAAACTTAAACAAAGCAAGCAAATAACGATAAAGAAAATTCAATAATAACAAAAATTTCACTAAAGGACTATTCACTTATATTTCTTATGCATATGACTTAATTAAAGATAACACGATTGATTATAAAAAACTGGTAATAAAGTCAGATAAATTTCAGAATATCCTTCTAAGTATTAAATCCCCTTACTCAGAACAATTCAATACTCAGCATAAAAATCCAGTTTATGAACTCCTAAATATCTGTTAGACCCTTTCTCAAGAAATCTCACTTTAATTCATTTTTAATTCACCTCTTCATAACCTTAATTCACCTAAAATCAACACACAGTTACTATATTTTTTTAGAAAATAACCATACATCAAATTAAATGAGCTAAACTATGAACATGCATACCTTAAGCCAAAATTATAATTGATTATTAACCATTTCTCAACAAATCAACAACCAACATAAATATAACTCAAGACAAGGATTTATGCTCAGGAATTAAGAAATAATCAAACTGTATTCAACTAAAGACCAAACTAAGTCATTACATAAAGAAACATGAGGGTTCAAGTTCCCTCAACAAAAGAAAACAAACTATTCACTCATTGTCATAAATTTTAAACAAAAATAAGATAAACTAAAAACTAAGAATTACGTAAAGAAAATAAAAACTCTCTAAATAAAATAATGAATGAATCTCTCTATTTGTCTCTTTGTATCTCTATATATCCCTTGAAGTATCCCTTGGTGTTCCTTTTATAGCTTGAAAAGAAGAGTTAAAATCAACTTCAACTTCCTATTTAAAACTTCCAACTGTAACACAAACTTCCTTCTTAGCAAAAGAGTTCTTATTCCATCAAAAGACTTTCTATTTAGTGAAAAATAAAATCCAATCATAGATAAGAGTTGTTAGGATCGGTAGAGTGGAAATTAAAATGGCTTAGGCAGCTTGGTTGACTTTCCTTGTTCGGTAGAGTGACTTTTCACTCTACCGAGTATTACCCCTTAAAAGCCACTCCATGGAGTAGAAAGTCACTCCATAGAGTGACTTGCCTCTGTACTCAACAACTAAAACTCTTATTTCTTTCAAAATATAAAATTTCACTTAAGTCCTTCAAAGTTTTATTTTTTTTTAATTAAGTCCCTAAAACACCAAAATTCACAATTAAACAATTTAAACTCTAATTAAAGAAATTAATTCATAAACCAACTAAATTAATATAAAAATAACATAAAAACCTATTAAAATATATTAATAACATAGTTAAATTTACACTTATCAAATACCCCACACTTAGCCTTTGCTTGCCCCCAAGCAAATCTGAACAAACCAACTTCTCAAAATAATCAAACTCAAAATTAGATTTAAACAATTCAAAACTAAGTTCAAGAATCAATAAGAACACTTAATAAAATTCTGGCTAGAATAAACTTAAACAAGGAGATAAGAATCAATTTCCATGTGTTTTTGCAAGACTAAAATAATTTAAGCAATTTTCAAAAACAAAATATCAATGTGCTTCATAATCAAGCTTTAGAATTGATGTATACTAAGTATATATGTGGTTTCGCACTTAAAACTCTAGAAACACCATAGGCCTCTCCTTTAACACCCGAACCTAAAAGCCGTCTCCGCTAAACAACTCAAAGCAAAGCATAGAATCACTTAGGTCTTAATTAGGTTGTAATGGGGTTAAGGGATTGGTTATCAAAGAATGGTTAAAAGATAATCAAAGAGAAATAGCCACTCTATACATGAATAAATTCCATTACTAAAAATTTCAAACTATTGAGCCCAATTCTTTTGTCAAACTTGCTTACTCAATCCTAAATAAAAATAATAAGATTGAAATTCCTCTTGTTTTTCTCAATTTTTTACTTTTAAGAAGTCACAATTTATTTTCCCTGTAAATACCCCAGTTAAGATTTTGCCATTTATACTAGCTTTATTTCTTTTCTTTCATTTTTCTTTTCTTTTCTTTCTTTTCTCTTTTTTTTTTCTTTCTAGCTTCTTTTACTGGCAATTTACAATAACGTGAGTAAAATAAGGATATTACATAACTACTTGACTTCATCTCACAATTCTTTCCCTTAATGATATAAAATTTCTCATCACACTTAATTGACATGCCCAATAAATGTAAATTCATCCAAATCTAGAGTGGCAAATTCTAAAGTGTAGGTAAAGGCTTTTAGGCTATATGGTTATAGATAAATGTAACAAGAACAAAAATATGGTACGCTTTAAGAACACCTCATTTAGCTCAAATTTGGCTAACAAAGGTTAATTATATCAAAAGGGTAGGAAAACGGTCTTTTAATAAGCTCAATAAGAAAAATATGCCTAGATCATTTTCGAAGGGTGATGAGGAATGTTCTAGTATCCTAAAATTCCTTGCTCAACTATTTCAGTGCATTGGTTTTTCTTTTATTTAAAACTAGTCTTTCATGCTTTATAAGTGGAAACTAATAATTATAAACCAAGTTGAGTGTTAAACTAGCATAAAATTTCATTTGAACTACCTATTTGTCTTACTACTAAACTAAAGTTTTGACTCATGCATATTCTAAATTTGAGTTCAATTTGTTCAAATTCTGAAAAAAAAACTAGGGCAAACTAAACTTTATGAAGGTTAAGAGACAACTGTAACTTAACTAGTTACTAATGCTCTAAAATCTTAAAATAATCAACTAACAAAGACTAGCAACTATTAATAACATTAAATCAAATAAAGCATAAAATTACTCCTAACATTACTAATACAAACAAAATAACAAAACTACAAATACTAAGATAAACAAAAACAAAAACATAAGTGTTTTCATGATATAAAATGGAAGAAAAAGATTTTACTTCCGGGATTTAAGCAAATTGTAAGCTTAGAAAAGCTTTACCCCCCTCACAAAATGTTATTATCCATAGCAACTAGTACTCAAGTCACGCAGAAGGTCGAAGAGATGGTGGAAATCGCTTCCAGAATTCAGCATTAAACTTCTCAAAGTCATTTTGTAGCTCTCCAAATTCGTCCCTCATAGTATCCATTCTCCTGATCACTTTATTTATAAAGGTTACCATGACTTGAGAGATCTCCTGCTAGGCAAGCTTTGAAGTAGTGGCTAAATGTACCTGTGCTGGGTTGGCTAGCTTTAGTGCATAATCCTCCGGTTCTTCATTCTATTTTCGACCAATGGTTACCAAATTATGGTACTCCTCTCTAGTTGACCAATGCCTCTGAGGCTCATTCACCAAAACTTTTATCCTAGTCAATATATCAAAGTCAATAAATTGTACCACACCAAGTGATTACCTCATATCCATGTGTTTGACATGGTTAGCCATAATTGTTGCTATTCATCCTAGAGAAGTCATCTTAATCTTCTTATTCATCTTCTGCAGCTTCTCAATTTTCTGACTCAAGAGAATAGCACCATTGATCCTGATGCCTTTAACTATGCATCTCAGCAGCATGCACTCCTCAGCATTGATAGCACCTATACTGCCAAAACAACTAAAGAAGGTAATAGATAAAAATCTGTGCAAAACACTCAGTGCATGGCTACCTAATGCACGTGCTTTCATTTTACTAGCCTTGTAATTCTTTGGATTGATGGGATCTCGGATGAATTCCTATTTTTCTTGGACAGTAGCATTTGGCAATTCATCTATGGCATTATTTGGAAAACCTAGCTTCTCAGCAAATTTTGAGAAGAGCATTTGATGCCTACATCTCCCAAGCTTAAAACTTACGATTCCTCAATCGTCTTCATCTTCAAAGGTCAGCTTAAATGAGGTGAAAAATTGGGTAGCTACAAATGGATAGACTTTTGGCTTCTTAAGAATGAAATGCTCCCAGCCAATGTTCTGGATTAATGAAAAAATGTCATCCCATAAGTTGCCATCTCTAATTTTTAAGTAAAAGTCCCACAGATAAGTTGGCTTCACAAACTCCATTTTTTTGAAATATTCATACAATTCATCATTTTCTTCATCAATATAAGCAGGAAGATGTCTCCCTAAAGAAGTAGTTGCCTCATCAATTCATGCCTTCTTAGGTGCCATTGCAAAAACACAACATTTTCACCTTCATTTGGATGCAAATTAAAACTCATTATAATCTATTAAAGAGAAACAAATCAATTAAGCACCCATTTCTGTCAATGTGTAAATGCAGTGGATAAGATAAGAAATAGATGATAATTAAGTGCATATATGATGGATTTAGAAAAACACATGAAATGAAATTGAAATGATGAATTAAAATTGAACTTAAAATTAAACTTAGTCTTTGAGGCATTTCACCGAGCATGTTATGTGCACAACTTTGCAAAGCTTTAACTAATGCAATTATAATTATCTGAAATCCAAATTGGTATAAATATGAACTATAACATACACCTAATGCAACTATGATCATAGAAAGCAAAACACAAATAAAAAATATAGCAAACCATTAAGACAAAGTAGCTACATATTCACATTTTTTCAAAAGAAAAACATGCAAATAGTAATGAGATTAAAGACATAACACGGAAAAATTAAGCTTACTTGATTAATTTACTTATTTATAATGAGAATTTTAAGCAGTCCTTAAAGAATTTGGTGGAGTGGAGTTGTAAAAACATGAGAAAAAGCAATAAAACTTAAGAGAGAATGCATGAATCGGTGCAGTTGTGGAATTGTGAAAACACATATGGCTTTTATAAATGGGTCACTCGGTGGAGTGATGGACTACTTGGTGGAGTTACCTATCACTCTACCGAGTGATGATCCTTTGGAAGTTATAGCAAAGCAATATTTTTTAAGGGCACTAGGTGGAGTGTAAACCCACTCCACCGGTTAGGATGCCACTCGGTGGAGTGGATTTTGACTCCACATAGTGGCCACTCTCTACACTAAACTGAAGCAAAAATAATACTATTGACATAACTCCTTTCCTACAAAACTTGCATAGATGCTTAAAAAACTCGCCTAATTAACACTGAATGATTAATGATTTCTCCTTAAATTAAGATAAAAAATAATCCCCTAACTCATGCTTCTAAATGTGCTAAATTAATCAAGACACATACCATTATCTTCAAGAAAAATTGTTAATGCCTTGTTATGTATGAACTTAACTTACATGCACAATTGCTACTCCTGATAAACATGTTCAAGCCTAGAATGAGCATGAAAAATTCCCTCTTATACTTGATGCATGAAACACTTAAAAAACACTTAAACCACTAAAACACGCTAAACAAACAAAAACTAAATAACACAAAACAACACATATTGCAAAAGTAAAACTAACAAGAAAAGGTTAAGAGAGATAGTTTCGAGTTTTTGTTAGTCTTCAGCTAGACTTTTGTCAAGAAGAACTAGAGTTGCTTCAGCAACTTCATGATGAACATTAAAATATGGTTTCAACCTGTGTCCATTTGCTCTATACTCTTATCCATCCTTTGGATTTCTCACAGTGACAACACCAAATTTGTTACTTGAAACCACCTAATAAGGACCTAGCCATCTGGATTTGAGTTTTCCTAGAAACAACCTCATTCTACTGTTGTATATTAAAACCAACATCCTGGGAGAAAACTCCTTTTGATTCAACCTTTTGTCATGCCAACACTTGGTTTTCTTCTTATAACTTACAGCATTATCATAAGACCACTATTGAATTTTTTCTAACTCATTGAGCTGCAACCTTTTTTCTCTCCTGCAATGCTTAAATCAAGGTTAAGCATTTTAATAGCCCAATATGCCTTATGCTCTAATTCGACTGGCAAGTGACACACTTTACCAAAAATCAACCTAAATGGAGACATGCCAATGGGGGTTTTATAGGCAGTTCTATAAGCCCATAAAGCCTCATCCAACTTGTATGACCAGTATTTTCTAGTAGTGTTGACTGTCTTTTCTAAAATGGCTTTTAACTCCCTATTTGACATCTCTACTTGCCCATTTTCCCGAGGATGGTAAGGTGTTGTAACCTTATGTCTAACACCAAACTTTTTAAGCAATGTTTTGAATTGGTGATTAACAAAATGCTTAGCTCCATCACTAATAATAGCTCATTGTGCCCTAAACCTAGTAAAAATATTTCTCCTAAGGAATTCAAGCACAACTTTAGCATCACATGTCCTAGTAGCTATTGCTTCTACCATTTGCTTACATAATCTACAGCTAAAAGGATATATTCAAACCCAAAGGAGTTTAGAAATTGTCCCATGAAGTCAATACCCCAAATATCAAAAATCTCAACTTCTGGCATAGTATTCATGGGCATCTCATCCCTCTTGGATATATTTCATACTTGTTGACACCTATTGCAAGGCTCTATAATTGACTTAACATCAATGAAAAGAGTTGGCCAAAAGAAACCTGGCTGTAATATTTTTTCCACCGTGCGATTTTGCCTATGGTGTCCACCAACCTCTCTTCCATGACTAAGTCGCATAATGTCCAATTGCTCCTTTTCTAGAACACATATTCTCATCACTTGATCCTAATATATCTTGATCAAATATGAATCATCCTATAAATTGTATCTTGCATTCGCTTTCAATTTTTTATTTTATTGCCACGTGAAATCCTTTGGAAGGTAACTGCCTACGAGATAACTAGCGATATTAGCATACCAAGGAACTGAATGATTACAAGAATAAATAGCACATATACGTTCATTAGTAAATAAGTCAAAAATATCTCCATTTTCTATATGAGCATAATCTAATATGGAGAGATGATCAACTATGAAATTTTTAGCCCCCTTTTTTATCTTTTATCTCCACATCAAATTCCTGACGTAACAAAACCCATCTAATGGGCCTTGGTTTAGAGTCCTTTTTAGCAAAGAGATGTTGAACCGCCACGTGATTTGACCACACTGTTACTTTAAAGCCAATGAGACATGGCCTAAATTTTTCAAAGCTAAATACTATTGCCAAAAACTCATTCTCTATAGTGGTATAATTCACTTGAGCTCCTGTGAGTGTGTGATTGGCATAATAAATGGTGTGGAAGAATTTCTCTTTTCTTTATCCTAAAATTGCCCCTATTGTAAAGCCACTGGCATCACATATGATTTCAAAAGGCAGGTTCCATTCTAGTAATGCTATGACAGGTGTTGTAATTAACTTGTGCTTTAATTAATTAAAAGCCTACAACACTCATCATTAAAGTTAAATGCAACATCTTTAATCAGTAAATTAGAAATCGGTTTAGCTATTTTAGAAAAATCCTTAATAAATCGATGATAAAATCTGGTATGACCAAGAAAACTTCTAATTCCTTTAACATTCATAGGAGGAGGCAATTTTGCAATTACCTCTACTTTCATCCTATCAACCTCAATTCCATTTTCAGAGATTTTATGCCCTAAAATGATGCCTTCCCTCACCATAAAATGATAATTTTCCCAATTTAGGACCAAGTTAGTTTCCTCGCACCTTTTTAAAACTAATGCTAGATGAGACAAATAGGAATCAAAATCACAACCATATAAAGTAAAATCATCCATGAAAACCTCAATTAATTTTTCAATAAAATCATAAAATATGGCCATCATGCATCTTTGAAAAGTAGCTGGGACATAACAAAGATCGAAAGGCATTTTTCTATATGTAAATGTGCCATAAAAGCATGTAAATGTAGTATTTTCTTGATCTTTTCGGGCTATGAAAATTTGCATATATCCTGAATAACCATCCAAAAAATAGTAAAACCTATTTCCAGCTAGTCTCTCAAGAATTTGCTCAATAAAAGGTAAAGGAAAATGATCTTTTCGAGTAGCACTATACAACCTCCTATAATCAATACACACTCTCCATCCCGTTACTGTTCGTGTTGGGATATATTCATTATGTTCATTAGTTACCATAGTCATACCCCATTTTGTACCACTTTTTATATAGTCAGGTTGAGTCTTCGTTGGGATTGTACCATCGGCTTGAAGTCCATCTCTATTGGTATTCGGTGTGTATAGTAACTGGGACAAATTCCCTTTAAATCTGAAGTTTCCCATCCTAACGATCCTTTATGCTTCTTCAAAACTTCTACTAACATTTTTTCTTCCAAACCTATCAAAAGCAAAGAAATAATTACTACTTTTGTATTTTCTTCTAAAAATACATATTTCAAATGTGAAGGAAGAGTTTTGAGTTTAGATTTATTTTCTCCCTTAGAAAGGGACTGTTTATCCTCCTATATTCCTTCACTGTGCTCTTTTTCTAGTTCCTGCATTCGCTCTTCCTCTTGTTTTTCTTTTACACACTTTTTAATACTACCTATGAAGCACATTGATTCTTTAAAGTCATAAAAATGATGTTTCATCACCTTATTCATGTTAAAAATCATTTCCTCCTTATTAAACCTTAGAGTAACCATTTGTTTGTGTACGTTTATCAATGCTGTTATTGTATTCAAGAATGGTTATTCTACTATCAATGGTACCTTATGGTCTTTCTCCATATCCATCACCAAAAAATCAATCGAAAATATAAAATTTCCTACTTTTACTAACAGATCTTCAATAATACCCTTAGATCTCTTCACAGATCTATCCGTCAATTGTAATATCATTCGGGTCTTCTTAATATCACCTAAATTCAATTTCACGGAAATTGAATAAGGCATCAAATTAATGCTAGCAGCCAAATTCACAAGGCAATGTAAAACTATCTGAATCCTCTAATTTTTTACGAATTTAACTAATTAAAATGGCACTACAATTTCCAGATAATTGAATTGTACCTATACCCTCTAGCTTTTTCTTATTAGAACAGAACTCTTTCATAAATTTAGCATATTTAAGCATATGTAATAAAGTTTCAGCGAATGGTAAATTTACATGCAATTTTTTAAACATGTCTAAAAATCTAGACAATTATTCATTATTCTTTTCTTTTCTAGCTAGAGGTGGAAAAGGTAATTGAGATTCATCAAGCACCGTAGAAACTAGTTTCTCCTTACCTTTACCAACCAATGATGCTTTATCAATAATTTTTGAATTAGAAACACTTGCCTTCATTGTTGGTTCCACCACTTTTGAAGATTTCTTACCAGTTTCGATCTCTTATACCTCTTTCCCATTTTGTAAAGTGATTGCCTTAGCTTCCTCCTTTGGATTGTGATCCACATTAGATGGAAAAGTACCTTGGGTTCTATTGGATAGAGACTTAGCCAGTTATCCCATTTGGTTTTCTAGGTTCCTAATGGATGCCTCTTGGTTTATCATCCAAATATCTTGTGATTTCCACCTATTATATTGATTAGCTAATATTGAATTTTGGGATGCCATAAAACTAGCAATCATTTCTTCTATATTGGACTTTCTCTTTTGTGGGGGTTGAGCCTTTTGAAATCTTGGTGGTTGATAAAAATGTGCTTGATATGTAAGAGGGCAGTGGGGTTGGGCCTAATTTTGGTATGGAGGATGGCTATTACTATTGGCAACCAAGTTTTGGTTAAAAAGAGCCCTAGGTTAAGGATTAAAAGTGGATATTGGGTTCCCTTTCCTCCATGCAAAGTTAGGATGATTCCTCTATCTCGGATTATAGGTATTACTATAGGGGTTCAAAGCATTTACTTCCTCTAGTAATCCTTCCCCATTCTTGATAGCTATTGCTTTTTGGTTTCCTACATAAAAATTACATCCATTAGATAAAGTTAATGCATTATGAGCTTTGAGTTCATTTATTTCCTTTAAATGCTATTTTCTCATTAATTCTAATTGAGCCTCTAACATAGCTATTTTATCTATATTATGTACTCCCTTCTTCTTTTGTGAGGCTCTAGAGGTTGCCTATTGAGCATCATTTATTATCATTTCATCAAGAAGTAAGAAAGCTTCTTCAGGAATTTGATTTATAAAACTTCCATTTGATGCAGCGTCTAATACGGATCTTGTAGCTTGATTAGCACCTGTATAAAAAGATATGCATTAGTTAATATATAGGAAATTCATGATGTGGATAGCTTTTCAAGAGTCTTCTAAATCATTTCCAAGCCTCATGAAATGGCTCCTCATAAAACTACTGAAATTCATTAATATTTTTCCTAACGAGGGTTTTTTTGGTAGGTGGGAAGAATTTAAACAAAAACTTCTCTTGCATTTGTTTCCATGAGTGAATTGATTGATTTGGTAGCATTTACAACAAATCCCTTGCCATACCAATAAAGGTAAAAGGGAACAACTTAAGTGTAATGGTATTTGTGTACACATTCATGATTTGTATCGTGTCACTAATTTCTAAGAACATATCTAAGTATTGGGCGGAATCCTCTATCTCTTAACTTAAAAATTGATTCCTTTATACCATTGTGATTGTATCAGATTTTATCTCAAAAGCTTGGTGATGAGGTATCCTAATGGTCCTATGTTCTTCATTCCACCTAGGAATAACATAATCTCTAATGATTCTAGGTCGAATCCCATTCTATTGAGCTTGGTATGGTATGTCTTGCTCTTCTATCCTAGGGGGTGGTGGATCATTTATGGATTGATTATGATGAGGTAGACCATCAATATTAAGAGGTGGGTCTAACTCTGGATTATTTATGTTTGCTCGTAGTCTTCTAATCTTATGAAACATCTTTTCAATTTTAGGGTCTACGGGTAAAATTGGATTGTTTCTCACCATAAACTATTCACACCTGTAAAATAAAAGAATAAAATCAGAAAATAGATAAAGAAGAATAATAAAAACACACAACATTTACTTTAAAAATATTAATAAGTAAACAAACGCCAATGTTTCCCTGGCAACGGTGCCAAAAACTTGACCAATGTCTAGCTAGTGTACTAAATCGGCTAGTAATATAGGAAATTAAAATTAAAACCCTAAATATCAAACCCAAGGGAAACTGTGAAAGCGTAATAAAATCTTAGATTTTTAAAATGAAAACTTGTGTGGAAAGAAAGAAAGAATCCCAAAGTTTTGAATAATGAAGAGTAAAATAAACTTTTAAATAGAAATTTAAATAACTAACTAAATAAAACTGATGCAATCAATCATAAACTTAAACAAAGCAAGTAAATAACGATAAAGAAAATTCAATAATAACAAGAATTTCACTGAAGGACTATTCACCTCTATTTCTTATGCATATGACTTAATTAAAGATAAAATAGTTGATTATGGAAAACTGGTAATAAAGTCAGATAACTTCTTAGAATATCCTTCTAAGTATCAAATCACCTTACTCAGAATAATTTAATACTCAGCATAAAAATCTAGTATATGAACTCCTAAATACTCGTTAGACCCTTTCTCAAGAAATATCACTTTAATTCATTCTTAATTCACCTCTTCATAACCTTAATTCACCTAAACTGAACACACAGTTAACACATTTTAAAAAAAGTAACCATGCATCAATTAAATGAGCTAAACTATGAACATGCATACCTTAAGCCAAAATTATAGTTGATAATTAACCACTTCTTAACAAATCAACAACCAACATAAATATAACTCAAGACAATGATTTATGCTCAGGAATTAAGAAATAATCAAACTGTATTCAACTAAAGACCAAACTAAGTCATTACATAAAGAAATATAAGGGTTCAAGTTCCCTCAACAAAAGAAAACAAACTACTCACTCATTGTCATAAATTTTAAACAAAAAAAAAGATAAACTAAAAACTAAGAATTACGTAAAGAAAATAAAAACTCTCTAAATAAAATAATGAATGAATCTTTCTATCTGTCTCTTTGTATCTCTATATCTCCTTTGAAGTATCCCTTGGTGTTCCTTTTATAGCTTAAAAAGAAGAGTTAAAATCAACTTCAACTTCCTATTTAAAACTTCCAACTGTAATACAAACTTCCTTCTTAGCAAAAGAGTTCTTATTCCATCAAAACACTTTCTATTTAGTGAAAAATAAAATCCAATCATAGATAAGAGTTGTTAGGATCGGTGGAGTGGAAATTAAAATGGCTTAGTCAGCTTGGTTGACTTTCTTTGCTCAGTAGAGTGACTTTTCACTTTACCGAGTATTACCCCTTAAAAGCCACTCCATGGAGTAGAAAGTCACTCCACAGAGTGACTTGCCTTTGTACTCAACAATCAAAACTCTTCTTTCTTTCAAAATATAAAATTTCACTTAATTCCTTCAAAGTTTCATTTTTAATTCACCTCTTCATAACCTTAATTCACCTAAACTCAACCCGCAGTTACTATATTTTTCAGAAAATAACCATACATCAAATTAAATGAGCTAAACTATGAACATGCATACCTTAAGCCAAAATTATAGTTGATTATTAACCATTTCTCAACAAATCAACAACCAACATAAATATAACTCAAGATAAGGATTTCTACTCAGGAATTAAGAAATAATCAACTACATTCAACTAAAAACCAAACTAAGTCATTGCATAAAGAAATATGAGGGTTCAAGTTCCCTCAGCAAAAGAAAACAAACTACTCACTCATTGTCATAAATTTTAAACAAAAATAAGATAAACTAAAAACTAAGAATTACGTAAAGAAAATAAAAACTCTCTAAATAAAATAATGAATGAATCTCTCTGTCTATCTCTCTGTGTCTCTATATCTCCCTTGAATTATCCCTTAGTGTTCCATTTATAGCTTGAAAAGAAGAGTTAAAATCAACTTTAACTTCCTATTTAAAACTTCCAATTGTAACATAAACTTCCTTCTTAGCAAAAGACTTCTATTTCCATCAAAAGACTTCTTATTTAATGAAAAATAAAATCCAGTCATAGATAGGAGTCGCTAGGATCGATGGAGTGGAAATTAGAATGGCCGAGTCAGCTTGGTTGACTTTCCTTGCTCGATAGAGTGACGTTTCACTCTACTGAGTATTACACCTTAAAAGCCACTTCGTGGAGTGCACTCTTATTTCTTCCAAAATTTCATTTAAGTCCTTCAAAGTTTTCTTATTTTCTTCAATTAAGTCGCTAAAACACCAAAATACACAATTAAACAATTAAAACACTAATTAAAGAAATTAACTCATAAACCAACTAAATTAATATAAAAATAACATAAAAAACTATTGAAAATACATTAATAATATAGTTAAATTTACACTTATCAGGAAAGTCAAAGGCTATTTAGGCTATGTGGTTAATATATGGGTGTAATAAGAAAAATAAATATGATACGCATTAAGTACACTTCATTAAGCTCAAAATGGATAACAAGGGACAAATAAGCATATATGGTAGGAAAATAAGTTAAGATATGGCTCAACAAGAAAAATATTTCCTAGATCACTTTTTAGCTTATTTTGAGTTATTTCTATGCTTTGAATGGTGATGAGGAAGGTTCTTGTGTCCTAAAATTCATTTTTGATGAGGAAGGTTCTCGTATCCTAAAATTCTTTACTCAATTATTTTAATGCACTATTTTTTCTTCTATTTTAGAAAATGGTCTTTAGTGCTCAACGAGTAGAAACTAATAAATATAAACCAAGTTGAGTATTAAACTGGCCTAAATTTTCATTAGACAACATGCTTATCTTAATTCTAAACAAAAAATTTTAAACATTACACATTCTAATTTAAATTTCAACATGTTCAATTTTTGAGAAAAACTAGGGTGAACTAAGCTAAATGTATAATATATGATAAATTAAATTAAACTATATCACTAAACATGCAAACTAAAAATTAAACATGTAAACTAAAACTAAACTTATAAACAATTAACTAAAATAATTCATAAGTAAGAGAATGTGTAAGGTAAGAAAACTCCCTTAAATTGCTCTGCAAAATCTAGCTCAACTGAGCTCTATCCTCCTCTTTAAAATCTTACTATCATCAGTAAAGTAGCACAAGTATTAGTGTGTTATATAATTTCAGACAAACAAGTAAGTGTCCAAGAGAAATGTAAGTTAAAGCACACCATATTTAACTCAAAATAATACTAGTATAAGCAAAGAACCATAATTAATCCAAAAGAAGATATGAAATCAATGGAATTGAGTGAACAAGTTAAACATACCTCTAGAAGCTAAATAGTCCAGAAAGAAAGGTTTAAGAATCATGGTAATCACGTGAAGAAATACACCTAAACCATACTTGCTATAATGCTCAATGTATAATAACAATATGTTGAAGAAATGACATTAAATGTGTGAGTACAAAATCTCAAATCTAAGAGTAATTGGTGATAGTTTTGCTTATTAAGGAAGAAATAAACTTTAATTGGTCCTCGTAAGCACAAAAATACTAATCCAATTTAAATACAATCTCAACCTAAATCAAGCCAACAATAAGATTTAATCTTAAATAATAAGAAGCTACGAGTAATGGAATGGAATGCAAAGAAAACATAACTTAACTCAAAATTAAACTCCAAGCCAACCTATGTTTAAGAATAAGGAATTCACACCAATTTATGCGAATTAATCTCATCAAGCAATTTAAAGTATTAAACAAATAAAAAACTATTGAGAAATGCCCCTAAAACTTCAAACTAAAAATTGAAAGCTTAAATATCATTTTTAGAGCCTGAAATGAGATGTTATGTAGGGAAAAGCATAGTGAGAAATGTCCATCTCAAAATAAGCTTTTCAAAAACATATTATAATAGCCAATCGGACACCTACAACAAAAGTTATGATCAAAATAGTCATAGCCATGAAAGACACTTAATATAAGTGATAATGTGCATGTTGTGCAAGTTTAAATCATATGTGTGTGCTTAAGTGAGTGATTAAGTGAGTGAGTGATTGATGATGTGGGTGAATGATGATTATGATGTGTGAAGGGAGAGTAGGGGAGAGGAAGGAAGAGTGGGAGTGAGGGAGATGCAAAGGGATGAAGGGAAGAAAGATTGAGGGAGAAAAGGGAAGGAGAGGAAGGGTGAGGGGAAAAAGGAAATGCGAGCTAGGAAAAAGAAAATAAAGGCAGCGATGATGCTCGACCAATTGGGCAAAAGGTGCAGACGAGTGAAGAAAAGAGGTGGGGCAGTTCCCAGATGCGTGGCCAAGTAAGAGAGGGATACGGCCAAATGGGGAAAAGGCATGGGCGAGGAGGGAATCATGTGGGCAAGCAAAGGAAGCAGTGTGGAGTAGTAGGCATGTGCATGGCCGAGAAGAAGAGTGATGTAGGCGAGCAATAAGGAGAGGTAGGAGCATATGGGAAAGTGGGGAGGGCACTCGACCGTGTTTGGGGCTGTTGGACTTTGAAAAATTTTTTCCTTCTGAACACTCAGGTGAGTGTTTACACACTCAGGAGAGTGATCTTTCTACTACACTTTAAAATTTTAAATTTTCCTTCACAAAATAGCACAAGCAGAAATTTAAGTCACATAAGCTCACCTTAATTCCTTCTTAAGAAAATTTATGCTAAAACTCTATCAAACTTGATTTTTAAATATGTAAACCGGTTTACAGCACCCTTAAAATGTAAAGAACATACAGTAGTAAAACATGAAATCCAACTTACTAAAATGCTCTTGCACCTCAATTCTCTTTTAAGTTTCTTATTTAATCATGTAATTTAAGCTTATTAAAACTCATCAAAACTCAATCAAATTCATGCTTAAGACCAACGATAAGTAGTATGACAACATATAAATCGATAGCATATAATTTGACAGTATAAATCAAATATAACATGTATTATATATTACTATAAGCCCTAGCCCTAATACATTGTTATAAAACATTTAGGTTAATAAATGAGGCATTTATTTTATCTATTGTATTCCTGTGCATATCAAATGATAGAACTATCAGTTTAAGTTATCATGTGTGAGGTACATGGTTGTAAGACCTTGAAACAATTGAGACTTCATTCTAAATATCCCTAGTCAGTCATTGTTATGGGAATAACAAATAAATTCAGACTAGTATGCTCTCTCTGACTTGTTGAGTTCTGTCTTATGGATCATAAGCACTAAAGTGTTAATCAGAGATCATAGATACATGTTTAGAACATGGTATCTGGATTCGATATGCTCATAAGAACACTACATGGTACAAGTCATAAGTGTTTCTCAATTGCAAGTTTTGCATCGGAGTTCTTAGACCTAAAATCTCTATTAAACTCTTTATGAATTACTGTGTACTTTGACATACACCTAACATACTCATAATAGGTTGACAAGTATGGGTATGATTACGCATACATTAATTCATGTTAGAGAGTATGAGAGAAGTAAAGGGATTACCCCTCTTGATAAGAGAGATAATATCATCGGCCACTTGATCGGTGAACTCAGAAGTGTATGGCCATACCGAGATGAAATAATGAGTAATCATTATTTATCTGATAATTTAGTGTCACTCGAATATCAAGAAAGGAATCAGTATATATAAGGATGACTAGTTCCATGCCTTATATTAATTTTGATATTTATGGGTAAGGGACTAAGTAAAATTTCATTAGGTCACCAAATGCCATTTGCATTTTCATTTAATTTGGAATGCTACAATATCTTGCTAGAGAATATATATAGCTTTTGGATTATTTATTAATTCTTTGCCAATGTTAAATGGACCTATAGGATCGCGCACAAAGTATTGGGCTTAATATATTTAAAATAAAGTATTTGGTATTAATTTGGGCATTTATTTAAAGTCAAATTAATTTGGATAATGGGTATTAAATTGCTTAATGGACCTTGGTCCATGAGAGAGGGAAAATCGGCAATTACTAGGTTAATGCCAATTAATTAATTATCTTTGGATAATTAAGGTAATTGAGTTTAAATCCTAATTTTATTTGAATCAATATACAACACTTAATTAGAGGGATAGTATGGCCGAAATTCAAGCTAGATTCCTAGTTGAATTCGGCATACATTAAACCCTAAAGAAGTGATTTATTTTGATTAAATAACTAATGCCAATTTAAATTAATTTAAATTTAAAATACTAAAAGAATTTGAATTAATTTAGATCACTTAATTAGGAAGATATGGAGGCTGAAATCACTACCTAAACCTAGTAGATTTCAGCATCTAAAAGGATTCATAAATAAGTGATATAAATTGATTAAAATCTTTTTTGCCAAGTTAGGTTTTCTCTCTCTCTCTCTCTTTGCCGCAATTTCAAGGGGAAAGAATTTTTCTTCTTCTCTTATATTTTGGACAGCCATTGAAAACCCTAGAGGAAGAACAAGATCAAATCTTGTGCCTTCATTCAATACCCATTGCCGAATACAAAAGGTTAGAGCTAGCACTCTTGTTTTAAGCCATCTTTGTGAGTGTGTGTGTGAATATAGAGTGGTGTGGCACAATGGTAGCACCTTTGGCATTGGTGATCGAGATCAAAGGTATATAAGTCCATCTTATATACTGGTCATTGCAAAAATCAAGTTTTAAATTGCATTCAATGATGTAAGTTTAATCAAAAACCCTAAAATTGCATGTTTCGATTCTATATTGATTATTGCATGGCATGTATGATCAAAAGTTTTAATTTTTCCACTGCGTGGTCATTATATTTATGCCATGTTATATCCCATCAGTGATATCAAAGCCTAATCATGCTTTTTTTAGTGCTTTGGATGCGTTACAACTTGATTAAAAATCATTTGTTGCATGAAACATAATGCTAAATTTTTCTATTGAGTTTTTTTGCATCGGTTGAGTGTGAAAACGATTTTAAATGATTAATTGGGTATCATAATAATTATGAAATGTTATTATATTGTCCTAAGATGTTTTTAGACCTATTCATGGTCTGTTTTAATTATATATACCTGATTGTACATGTTAATCTTGAAACTAGGTACTTGTTTGCATGATATGTGTATGTAACCAACTAGTTTCTCAAAATTAAATGTAAAAATGTGTTGGGCATGTTTGTAAGTGATTTTTAAATATTAATTACAGGTCTGTACATGTTTTAAAAATGGTTTTAATTCTGGTCCATGAAAATTTAATTGATTAATTTACAAATCACTTAAAACAATGACTAGTTTGTGTTTGTTGCATGTTTAATCAACATTGTTTGTTTTGTTTTGATTAAAATGGAAAAAACACATTTAGATCAGATCTGAACAGAACCTTAATTCAATATTTATAACCTTATTTAAGTTATTAAATGACTCATAAAATCATTTTAAGTGTTTGTGCATCGTTTGCGACATTATATGAGCATTAAGCAACTAGTTTCACATTGTTTGTTTGTTTGTTTTGTTATCAATGTCGAATGTGTATGTGTTCTTCATGAATTTTTATTTTTTAATTCATGTTGGTTCATATTATTTGTATTTTTAATGTTTATGGGCTGTATGACATAAAATTAAAAATGGCAAAATTCGAAATTATACTAGAGTTGATTTATGGCACAAATCTAACTAGTTTGTGTTTTGGAATTTTAAAAGAACTTATTCAATAAGAGGATTTAGTCCATTGGGATTTGGCCCAGGCCTATCATAGGGTCTTCTCTTAAAAGTACAAGTACACAATTTCCATTAATAGGCTGGGCTTAATTAATTAAAATTGAAATTTGTTTTATCCATGAATGTTATGTATATTTGATTGCTTGTTTTGTGTGATGAATGTATATGCATGGTGCATTCATGGGCCCTGGGTTATGTAATTAAATATGGCCTGCGTGCCATTATGGATTATTGTAAAATTTTCATTTATTTCTTAGTATACAATTTATTTAAAGACTTTGTAAATCAAGACGAAGCCCACCGGAGTGGAGAAGCCCAACTTGAAGATTCATATGTAATAGTATAGAATCTTAGTGGTAGGTTTTTGGGCCCATGTTTGTCACGCTTTACTTTACGCACTTATATATATACATGCTATGAATGGATGACAAAGCGTATGCCATGTAAGCCATAATAAAATGAATCCCTAAAATAGTAAGTCATGAAGTTGCCTCCCTAATTTGGAACATGTCAAGGCATCGATCATCGAACACGTAGAATAGGAGTTCTAGATGCGCTCGATTATCTTTGTGAGGCATGGGTTGTGAATATAGGTTAGACTTAACATGGAAAGGGATGCCCAGACCTAGGCAATGAATAAATGGATTTGTGTTATAACATCTTAAGATGTTTGCCCATTTGATCCAAGAGTCATGTATGAGACATGATTGGAGTTTTCCTACCTAAATAACTTAACTCTTTAGGTGTACAAACTCAGCTTGACTAATGAGTTATTGTGAAAAGTGGATCTTGGCCCACATTAAATAACTAACATGAATTATTTAAAGGGACATTAATTCGGTTTGTTGGATTTTAATCAATGCCTCATTTAATCATGCTAAGTTTATAAATTTTTATAGATTGAAAAATGGCTTCTTCAAATAATAACTTCTCATTGCGATCAGTACTAAAAAAGGACAAACTGAATGGCACCAATTTCATAGATTGGTCTTGAAACTTAAGAATAGTTCTTAAGTAAGAGAAGTAGTCGTATGTTTTCGATGCACCCTTGCCCGACAAACTTGCTAGGAATGCCTATGCAGTTCAAAAGGAAACCTTTAAGACTAAGAGGAGTGACTCCAACGATGTGACCTGTTTGATGCTAGCCACTATGGTGCCCGATTTGCAAAAGCAATTCATGGACTAAGAGGCCTATGCGATCATGGTGCACCTCAAGGTGATGTTCCAAGAACAAGCTCATCACAAGAGGTTCATGACAACAAAGGCCTTGATTTCTTATAAAATGGCTGCGGGTACTCCTGCTAGTACCCATGTACTTAAGATGAAAGGGTATCTTGATACTCTTAAGAAGATTGAGGTATAAGTCCCAAAAGAATTGGCCACTGACTTGATCTTAGGTTCATTGATTGATGATTATGATCCATTTGTTATGCATTATAACATGCATGCAATGAACAAGACAGTCACTGAGCTTCATGGGATGCTTAAGAATGCTGAAGAAAACATTCAAAAATGGTTCCCGTACTTATGGTTCCGTTAGTGTAAGCCCTAGCCCCAATACATTGTTATAAAGCATTTAATTTAATAAATGAGGCATTTGTTTTATCTATTGTATTCCTATGCATATCAATTGATAGAACTATCCAAGAATGTTGTTTCAATTTAAGTTATCATGTGTGAGGCACATGGTTGTAAGACCTTGAAACAAATGAGACTTCATTCTAAATATCCCTGGTCAGTCATTGTTATGGCAATAACAAATGAATTAAGACTAGTATGCTCTCTCTGATAAAATGAGTTCTATCTTACGGATCATAAGGACAAGAGTGTCAATCAGAGATCATAGATACATGTTTAGAACATGGTATCTGGATTCGATCCATTCATGAGAACACTACATGGTACAAGTCATAAGTGTTTCTCATGTGCAAGTTTTTCATCGGAGTTCTTAGACCTTAAATTTCTATGAAACTCTTTATAAATTATTGTGTACATTGACATACACCTAACGTGCTCGTAACAGGGTGACAAGTATGGGTATTCTTGGGTATGCACTGATCCATGTTAGAGAGCATGAGAGAAGTGAAGGGATTACCCCTCTTGATAAGACAAAAAATATCATCGACCACTTATTCAGTGAACTGAGAAGTGTATGGCCATACCGAGATGAAATAATGAGTAATCATTATTTATTTGAGATTTCAATATCACTGGAATATCAAGAAATGAATGAATATATATATATATATATATATATAAAGATGACTAATTCCATGCCTTATATTAATTCTGATATTTAAGGGTAAGGGACTATACAAAATTGCATTAGGTCACTATATGCCATTTGCATTTTCATTTAATTTGGAATGCTATAATATCTTGCTAGAGAGAATATATAGCCTTTGAATTAATTTATTAATTCATTGCCAATATTAAATGGACCTATAAGATCGCACACAAAGCATCGGGCTTAAAACATGTAATTAAAGTATTGGACATTAATTTGAGCTTGTAATTAAAGTCAAATTAATGTATGTAATGGGTATTAAAATTGCTAAATGGACCTTGGTCCATTAAAGAAAGAGAGATTCAGCCCACAAGGTTTAATTTCAATTAATTAATTATCTTGTATTAATTAAGTTAATTGAGTATTAAAGCCTAGAAACATTTGAATCAAAATAAAACACTTAAATAGGAGAGAGAGTGACCGAAATTCAAAGATAAAAATCAATGTGAATTTCGGCACATGCATATATCCTAATTAAGTGGTAGTTTTTGATTAAATGTCTTATGCCATTTAAATAAATTTGAATTTAAAACCTAAAAGGAATTTAAATTAATTTGAATCACTTAATTAGGAAGTGATGGAGGCTGAATATACTACATAATTAAAGGGGATTTCGGCATCTTTAAGATTTCCTAAACCTAGTGGTATAAATTAATGAAATAAATTTTCCAAGTTAGGTTTTTTCTCTCTCTAAGCCGCCACTCTCAAAGGGAAAGGAATCTTCCTTCTTCTCTTGGTTTTTGGGCAGCCATTGGTTAAATTTAGAAAGAACAAGATCAGGTCTTGTGTCTTTAGTTCAATACCCATTCCCGAATATACATACATAGAGCTAGCACTCTCGGTTTTAAGCATTTCTTGCAAGTGTGTGTGTGAGAATAGAGAGGAGTGGCGCAAAGGCTGTTCCTTTTGGCATTGGTGATCGAGATCTAAGGCTCATAATTTCATCCTACTTGCTGGTCATCATCAAAATCAAAATTTAAGGTGCATCTAAAATTGTAAGTTTCAAAATCCTAAAATTGCATGTTTTCGATTCTTGTTTATGGATTGCGTGGTATGTATGATCAATTTTATTATTTTTTTGTTGTGTAATCATCATATATATGCCATGTCATATTCCATCAGTGGTATCAAAGCCTAAACATGCTTATTTTAGTGCTTTAGATGCATGAAATAATTATTCAAAAATCGTTCGTTTAAAAGTATGCAATGCTGAAATTTTCTGTTTTGAGTTTTTTTGCATTGTTTTGGTGTAAAAACGATTTTAAATGATTATATAGGTATTATAATTATTATGACATGTTAATATACTGTCATAAGATGTTCTTAGAGCTGTTCATGGTTGGATTTAATTATAAATACCTGATGGTACATGTTAATCTTGAAACTAGGTGCTAGTTGACATGATAAGTGTTAGTTTAACAACTAGTTTTCAAAATTAAATGTAAAAACGATTTTGGCATGTTTGTAAGTGATTTTTAAAGATTAAATATCAGGTCTAGACATATTTTAAATTTGGTTTTAATTCTGGTCCATGACAATTTAATTGATTAATTTTAAAATCACTTAAAACTATGACTAGTTTGTGTTTGTTGCATGTTTAATCGATATTGTTTGTTTTGTTTTGATTAAAATGGCAAAAACATATTTAGATCAGATTGGTACTGAACATTAAATCAATATTGATGACCTTATTTAAATTATTAAATAACTCATAATTTTTTTTTAAGTGTTTGTGCATTTTTGTGGCATTATATGAGCATTAAACAACTAGTTTCATTGTTGTTTGTTTGTTTTAGTATGAATGCCATGTATGATATATGTTCTTCATGATTTTAATGTTTTAATTCATGCCAGTACATATTATATGTATTTTTAATGTTTATGGGCTGTATGACATAAAATTAAAAATGGCAAAAATTGGAAATTATACTAGAGTTGATTTATGACACAAATCTAACTAGTTTGTATTTTGGGATTTTTAGAGAACTTATTCAATAAGTGGATTTAGTCCATTGGGCTTCAGCCCAGGCCCATCATGGGGTCTCCTCTTAAAATTTCAAGTACACAATTTTCATTAATGGGCTTGGCTAAATTAATTAAAATTGGACTTTGTTTGATCCATGAATGTTATGTATATTTATTTGCTTGTTTGGTGTGATGAACGGATATGCATGGTGCATTTATGGGCCCTGGGTTTTTGTAATAAAATATGGCCTGTGAGCTATTATGTATTATTGTAAAAGTTTCATTTATTTCTTAGAATAGAATTTATTTGAAGACTTTGTAAATCAAGACGAAGCCCACCGGAGTGGAGAAGCCCTACTCAAAGATTCTTATGTAATAGTATAGAATCTTAGTTGTAGGTTTTTAGGCCTATGTTTGTCACGCTTTACTTTATACAATTATATATATATGCATGCTATGAATGGATGATAAAGCGTATGCCATGTAAGCCGTAATAAAATGAATCCCTAAAATAGTAAGTCACAAAGTTGCCTTCCTAATTCGAAACATGTCAAGGCATCGATCATCGGTCACGTAGACTAGGAGTCCTAGATGCGCCCAATTATCTTTGTGAGGCATGGGTTGTGAATGTAGGTTGGACTTAACATGGAAAGGGATGCCCGGACCTAGGCAACTAATAAATGGGTTTGTGCTATAACATCTTAAGATGTTAGCCCATTTGATCCAAGAGTCATGTACGAGACATGATTGGAGTTTTCATACCTAAGTAACTTAACTTGTTAGGTGTACAAGCTCAGCTTGACTAATAAGTTATTATGAAAAGTGGATCTTGGACCACACTAAATCACTAACACGAATTATTTAAAGGGATATTAATTCAGTTTGTGGGATTATAAATAAGACCTCATTTAATCTTGCTAAGTTTTTATTGTAGATTGAAAATGGCTTCTTCAAACAACAACTTTTCATTGCGATCGATCCTGAAAAAGGACAAACTGAATGGCACCAATTTCATAGACTGGTCTCGAAACTTAAGAATAGTTCTTAAGCAAGAGAAAAAGTCGTATGTTTTGGATGCACCCTTGCCTAAAGAACCTGGTAGGAATGCTCTGCGGTTCAAAAGGAAACTTTTGAGACCAAGAAGAGCGACTCCAATGATGTGACTTGTTTGATGCTGGCCACTATGGTGCCTGACTTGCAAAAGCAATTCATGGACTAAGAGGCTTATACGATTATGGTGCACCTCAAGGAGATGTTCCAAGAACAAGCTCATCACGAGAGGTTCATGATAACAAAGGCCTTAATTTCTTGTAAGATGGCTACGGGAACTCCTGTTAGTACCCATGTACTCAAGATGAAAGGGTATCTTGATATTCTTGAGAAGCTTGAGGTACTAGTCCCAAAAGAATTGGCCACTGACTTGATATTAGGTTCATTAATTGATGATTATGATCCATTTGTCATGAATTATAACATGCATGTAATGAATAAGACAGTCATAAAGCTTTATGGGATGCTTAAGAATGCTGAAGAAAACATTCAAAAGACTAATCCCGTACTTATGGTTCAAGGGGGCATTAAGAAGGGACCCACTAAGGGAAAGGGAAAGGAAAAGGCAAAACCCAAGTATGACCTAGCTTGGCTTAAGTCAAATAGGAGTGCACCTCAGGCCCAATCCAAGGCACAAAAGCTCAAGGAGAGTGAGAGCACATGCTTCCATTGCAACAAGATAGGGCATTGGAGGAAACCTTATGCTCTCTTCAAGGAAGAACAAAAGAAGAATGGAGCCAAGGCATCCAGTTCTGGTATTTTTGTTGTTGAAATTAACCTTTCTATTTCTACCACTTGGGTATTGGATACTGATTGTGGTTCGTACATTTGTTCAAATGTGTAGGGGCTAAGAAATAGGCGGTTACTTAGGAAGAATGAAGTGGACCTCCATGTAGGGAATGGAGCATGAGTTTCTGCCATGGAGATAGGTGACTATCAACTCACTTTACCTTCCGAACTTTGTTTAGTATTGAAAATTTGTTATTATGTGTCTGCTATGAGTAGAAACATTATTTCAATTTCTTGTTTGGATTTGAATGGATTTGATTTTGTTATTAATAATGGCAATGCTCATATTCGTCGCCAAGGCATTTCATATGGAAATGCCATGTTGCAAAATGGCCTTTATATCCTTGATCTATAAAACAAAGAGTCCATATAAAACATTAATACAAAGAGGGTTAAATCAAATGAATTGAACCCTACTTACTTCTGGCATTTTCGTTTAGGGCATGTAAATGAAAAATGCATTTCAAGACTCCACAAATCTGGAGTGCTTGGGTCATTCGACTTAGAATCTTATGACATATGCGAGCCATGTTTGCATGGAAAAATGACAAAGAGTCCTTTTAACAAGAAAGGTAGAGGACTAATGACTTATTGGAACTAATACATACCGATGTATGTGGACCATTAAGTACACAAGCTAGAGGTAGTTTTAGATACTTCGTAACGTTCACAGATGATTTTAGTAGATATAGCTACGTCTATCTAATGAAGTACAAGTTTAAAGCTTTTGAGAAATTTAAAGAGTTTAAGAACAAAGTAGAGAAACAACTTGGCAAAAGTATAAAAGCCATTCGATCAGATCAAGGTGGCGAATACTTAAGCCAAGAGTTTAACAGTCTTCTGAAGGAGTGTGGTATTATTTCATAGCTCACTCCTCCTGGAACACCACAATGGAATGGTGTATCCGAAAGGAGAAATCAAACTCTGTTAGATATGGTTCGATCAATGATGAGTCAAGCAAATCTTCCTGTCACTTTTTTGGGTTATGCATTAGAAACTACTGCGTTTCTAGTAAACCGTACTCCAACTAAAGCAGTTGAGAAAACACCATATGAAGTATGGATTGGGAAAGAACCCAATATGTCATTTCTCAAGATTTACGGCTGTGAAGCACATGTTAAGAAATTAACATCTGATAAACTAGAGTCCAAATCCACTGTCTGCTTGTTTATGGGTTATCCCAAAGAAACAAAGGGATACTATTTTTTTTCACAAGCTAAGAACAAAGTGTTTGTTGCTCGCAAGGCTGTTTTCTTGGAAAAGGAGTTCCTTCTCAAGAAAGACAGTGGGAGTAAAGTATAACTTAGAGAAATTCAAGTGCCACAAACTCCTATAAAGGATGAGTTAGAAATGGGATCGAGTTCACAACCAATTATGGAACAAGAACCCATTACACAAGAACCTAGAAGGTCCAGTAGGGTACGTCAGGAGATTAAGAGATACGGATTTCTAATCACTGAAAATGACACTATTGAGTTAGTAGATCATGAGGATCCTACTACCTACCGAGAAGCTATTGAGAGCCCAAACTCGAAAAATTGGCTTGAAACCATGAAATTCGAGATGCAATCAATGTACGATAACCAAGTTTGGACCTTGGTTGATCCACCGAAAGGTGCTAAGGCAATTGAATGCAAGTGGCTATTTAAACTCAAAGCTGATAAGACCAACAAAGGTAGACTAGTAGCAAAAGGTTTTCGACAAACTCATGGTGTAGATTATGATGAAACCTTTTTGCCTGTAGTCATGCTCAAGTCCATTAGGATCTTGCTTGCCATAGCTGCATATCATGATTATGAGATATGGCAAATGGATGTCAAAACTGCTTTTCTCAATGGAAATTTACTTGAGGATGTGTATATGACACAGCCTGAGGGTTTTGTCAATCCTAAACATCCTAAGAAGGTTTGTAAGCTTCAAAAATCCATTTATGGATTAAAGCAAGCATCCCGAAATTGGAATATTCATTTTGATGAGGTAGTCAAAGAATTTGACTTCGTCAAGAACGAATATGAGCCTTGTGTGTACAAGAAGGTTAGTGGGAGCATAGTAGTATTTCTGGTCCGATATGTGGATGACATCCTTCTCATTGGGAATGACATTCCAACATTGCAAAAGGTTAAGCAATGGTTGGGGAAGTGTTTCTCAATGAAAGACTTAGGTGAAGCCGAGACAATACTTGTTATTCAGATCTATAAAGATAGATCGAATCGGATTTTGGGACTAAGTCAAGAAAAGTACATAGACAAAGTACTAAAACGTTTTAGTATGGGAGACTTAAAGAAAGGGTACATACATTTAGCTTTGGGAGTTCCTTTAACTAAAGAATAGTGCCTTAAAATAAAAGAAGAAAGGGACAACATGAGTAGAATCCCATATGCATCTGCTATTGGATCTATCATATATGCTATATTATGTACTAGGTTGGATGTTGCTCATGCACTGAGTATAACCAGTAGGTTTTAGCAAGACCCTGGTGAGAAGCACTGGTCTGCTGTAAAGGGGATTCTAAAGTACTTGCGAAGGACTAAGGATCACTTTTGGGTGTGTGGTGGTCAAGAAGAGCTCTTCATTCAAGGTTATACCGATGCAGCTTTTCAGACCAGCACTTAGGATTCAAGATCGCAATCTGGGTTTGTTTTTGTTTTGAATGGTGGTGCTGTCACTGGAGAAGCTCGAAGCAAGAGACCGTTGCCGACTCAACTATAGAATTTGAGTATATTGCAGCGAGCGAGGCTACAAAAGAGGTTATTTGGATTAGAAATTTAATTTCTGGATTAGGAGTGGTTCCAAGCATCCTAGATCCATTAGAAATTTTTTGTGACAACAACGGGGCCATCGCACAGGCCAAGGAGCCTCGGTCACACCAGAAATCCAAATACATACTCAGGAGGTACCACTTGATCAAAGAGATCATTGATCGTGGGGACGTCAAGGTTAGCAAGATAGCAAGTGAAGACAATGTTGCAGATCCTTTGACGAAAAGTTGCGTCCAAATCTGCACGAAGCTCATTTGAAAGCATTCGGTATTAGGGCTATGCCCAATTGGGATTAGTGCTAGTGAGAGATTGTTAGTATAAGCCCTAGCCCCAATACATTGTTATAAAGCATTTAATTTAATAAATGAGGCATTTGTTTTATCTATTGTATTCCTGTACATATCAATTAATAGAACCATCTAAGAATGTTGTTTTAGATTAAGTTATCATGTGTGAGGCACATGGTTGTAAGACCTTGAAACAAATGAGACTTCATTCTAAATATCCCTAGTCAGTCATTGTTATGGGAAAAACAAATGAATTAAGACTAGTATGCTCTCTCTGATAAGATGAGTTCTATCTTACGGATCATAAGGACAAGAGTGTCAATCAGAGATCATAGATACATGTTTAGAACATGGTATCTGGATTCGATCCATTCATGAGAACACTACATGGTACAAGTCATAAGTGTTTCTCATGTGCAAGTTTTGCATCGGAGTTCTTAGACCTAAATTTTTTATGAAACTCTTTATGAATTACTGTGTACATTGACATACACCTAACGTGCTCGTAACAGGGTGACAAGTATGGGTATGCTTGGGTATGCACTGATCCATGTTAGAGAGCATGAGAGAAGTGAAGGGATTACCCCTCTCGATAAGAGAGAAAATATCACCGGTCACTTGATCAGTGAACTGAGAAGTGTATGGCCATACCGAGATGAAATAATGAGTAATCATTATTTATCTGAGAGTTCAGTGTCACTGGAATATCAAGAAAGGAATTAATATATATATAAGGATGACTAATTCCATGCCTTATATTAATTCTGATATTTAAGGGTAAGGGACTATACAAAATTGCATTAGGTCACTAAATGCCATTTGCATTTTCATTTAATTTGGAATGCTATAATATCTTACTAGAGAGTATATATAGCCTTTGAATTAATTTATTAATTCATTGCCAATATTAAATGGACCTATAGGATCGCACACAAAGTATGGGGCTTAAAAAATGTAATTAAAGTATTGGAAATTAATTTGGGCTTTTAATTAAAGTCAAATTAATGTATGTAATGGGTATTAAAATTGCTAAATGGAGCTTGGTCCATTAGAGAGAGAGATTCGGCCCACAAGGTTTAATTTTAATTAATTAATTATCTTGTATTAATTAAGTTAATTGAGTATTAAAGCCTAAAAACATTTGAATCCAACTAAAACACTTAAATAGGAGAGAGAATGACCGAAATTCAAAGATAAAAATCAATGTGAATTTCGACACATGCATACATCCTAATTAAGTGGTAGTTTTTGATTAAATATCTTATGCCATTTAAATTAATTTGAATTTAAAACCTAAAAGGAATTTAAATTAATTTGAATTACTTAATTAGGAAGTGATGGAGGCTGAATATACTACCTAATTAAAGGGGATTTCGGCATCTTTAAGATTTCCTAAACCTAGTGGTATAAATTAATGAAATAAATTTTCCAAGGTAGGTTTTTTTCTCTCTCTAAGCCACCACTCTCAAGGGGAAAGGACTCTTCCTTCTTTTCTTGGTTTTTGGGTAGCCATTGTTGAACTTTAGGGAGAACAAGATCAGGGCTCGTTTCTTTAGTTCAATACCCATTCTCGAATATACATACATAAAGCTAGCACTCTCGATTTTAAGCATTTCTTGCAAGTGTGTGTGTGAGAATAGAGAGGAGTGGCACAAAGGCTATTCCTTTTGGCATTGGTGATTGAGATTTAAAGCTGATAATTTCATCCTATTTGCTGGTCATCATCAAAATCAAAATTTAAGGTGCATCTAAAATTGTAAGTTTTAAAACCCTAAAATTGCATATTTTCGATTCTTGATTATGGATTGCGTGGTATGTATGATCAATTTTATTATTTTTCCACTACGTGATCATCATATATATGCCATGTCATATTCCATCAGGTTCAAGGGGGCATTAAGAAGGGACACGCTAAGGGAAAGGGGAAAGGAAAGGCAAAACCTGTTAGAGAGTATGCCCTAGAGCCCATGTAATAGGGATGTTTTTCATATGTATGAAATTTATATTCTTAATAAAAGGCATCATTCATTTATTAATGTTGTGTTTAAATACATTAGTTTGTAAATCTTAAATTAATAAATAAAGTCCGAGATATTATAAACCCAGTGCAAAGGCAATCATGAAAGTGTTCATGATGTGAGATGTCTATTGCATGAAAATGTGTTAATATCTAAATATCCCTAGTCATAGAATTAACAAGATAGGACATTGTTAATTCGGACAGACTAGCACATGTTATGCTTCTTGAATGGTTCAAGCAGTGGTTCTCATAACTATGATTATGGAAGATAATCAAAGCTAACATGTGGATGCTTGTTAGAAGAACAAGTTCATTGGAGAACTTCATAGAGAATCCTCACATGGATATTAAATATATGTCAGTGAGGAATCTCTTTATAGCGGTTGTGCAAGTATCCTTAGACTTGAGATCACCAAAGTTATCTTAAGTAGCAAGTGGTATACTTTGACTCCATAACTGATTACTTCCAACTAGGAGTGAACATAGTTAGGAGATTGGGTATATCATGATCTACTTGAAGATATTTGAGTGATTGACAAAGGATTCACCATCCAAGATTTAACAAGGGAAGTTATCTCGCATGATTCTATAATTGCCTTGTTCAGAGAATCTCTGGCCAGAGTAATATGCCGAGATGGATGGAGATCCATGATGGGCATTTTAGGAACAATGGTTAAATTAATAGAACATACATAATTAGATTTATATGAGTTGACAGAAATCCATACTCAGAATCTAATTGAGATAAGAGTGGTGAAAGGAGTAATTGCACGGTAACTGTTTCTATGGAAGGGTACAGTCAAACCACATGACTTTCCTGACATTTGGGTAGTCATGATGCCTAGCTAGAGGCCAATCATGACTTGTATAATGATGTATCAAAATATCAATAGAGATTGATAAAATGATTTAAAGGAGTTTAAATCATGTGAGTTTTGAATAGAACTCACAATTACATATTATACTGCCAACATGGACAGGAACCCAATAGGTCACACACATATAGAGAAAAGGTTAAAATGGTAAAATGACAAGGATAATAATATTTGATATTATTATGAAGGTAGAGAAGTAAATATGATAATAATTAATTAAAGAGTTTGATTAATTATGATCAAATAAAATTGTCCGCGAAACTTTTGAGAAATGTTCTGTAAATTGGACCTAATTGAAATAATGTATTTCATGATTAATTATTATTGTCTTATAAGTGTTATAAGACTATTATAAGTGTTATAGGACTGATATAATAATAAATAGGTCCATTGGAGGAATTATTAAGGGCCAGAGGAATGAAGAAAGTTGGCAGAAGCCATTCTATAAGGGCCACATGCCTACTCCAATAAAGAAGGCTTTAATGGCCCATTTCATGCACTAAATTAATTTATATATGTTAAATAAGTGTTATGGAACTCACATATTTAATTTGGTTGGATTTGGAATCCATTTGGATATTTAAATCCAATTAGTTGCACAAAGGGCCTAGTTTGTGGGTTTTGTGCATAGTCTTTTATGAAAAGGTTTAAATTGGATTTAATTAAGCCCAAATGATTATAATTAATTCCAGAGGCCCAATTAATAATTCTCCAGCAATTTTAAAGAGCCCAATCTCATTAAGGAGTTGGAATTTAACCTAACTATAAAAGGCCCACTAATGAGGAATTAGGGTTAAGTGATTAAAACAAAAAGAAAGTCTTTTTCTCTATTCTCTCTCTCCTTTTTGTGCCAATTCCAAGCTAGCTTCCTGGAATTTCGGCCAGCCCCAGTTGAACACCAATTTTTTGGTTCAATTTACCCCTCTCTAGTGTGGATTACTCATTAGAGGTGTTTGATTTTGGACACTGTGGTTTGCGAAAACCCGGTGCGAAGTAAAATCAACTGTTCAACAAAAATCAAAGGTGATTTTTCTTATTCTCATATAGTTATATTGTGTATTCATGGCAAGATCAGATCTAATGGTTAAAAATTTTTAAAATTCCGCTCATGTATGTGATGCATGTAACCGTTAAAATTTCAACATGGTATTAGAGCCAAGGTTTTGCCATGGATATACAATTCTATATTTTTCTGCGAAATAAGTTTTGTTTTGTTTTGAGTTATTTATTTCATGAACTTTAAAATATTAGATTTGATTGTTCATGAATAATAAATATTGATTTCTGGTTGTATGTGTGATCAAATAAATTTAGTGGAAACAAAAACGAAATTTTTGAATGATTGAGATTAGGGTTTGGCGTGAAACTCATTAGGGTTTGGCGTGAAACCCTAGGTGATGTAGGGGCTGTTCTAATTTAATTTCTTATGGATCCATTTAAAAATCATTTAGATGATATTTTATGTGTTTAATATGTGATATTAAGCCGTAGGATCGAACGGAATTAAAATCGAACAAGTTTTGCATGAAAACTAGTTTAGTCGAAAAGTTCGATAAATTGGTGTTCTTCGTGTGTTCTTGATGTGTTCTTGATTAGAACGACTTTTGATCTTCTAAATCTGATATATATGATAAATTAAAGTGTTTTTAATTAATTGGATTAATTAAAATGGGCCTTAAATTAATTTGATTAATTTTAATTTATTAAAACCACCTAATGGGCTTAATTATGTTTATGGACTTGGTTTAATTAGTGAATGACTTGGTGGGCCCAAGGAGCTGATTTAAATTAAACATTATAAACATTAATTAAGTTTATTAATGGGTTTTAAGGGCTGGAGTGGGCTTGGCTCATTCCAAAAGGCCCAAATGGTCCAAAAGACATAAAACCAATTTATGTGTGAACACATTTAGGGTTTACTTTCGTGGGTTTCGGCCCACCCTTGGTTTTAAGCCCAAAATTGATTCTTTTAATTATTTAATATGATTAATTAATTAAATAATCAATTTATATTTAATTAATAATCAATTGTATTGATTATTAAGGCAAGAACACATGCATGCAAAAAGGTTTCCTAAAATGAAAGTTTCCAAAATGGAAAAAGTTTCCTAATTTGATCACATCATTAAAATAACTCAAAATATAGTTTCAAAGGCTGAAACAAAGTTAGTAATCCATTTCTTTATGCATTAGAGAGGCATATAAGGGTGTATGATTGGCATGATGGTTAGTTATGGACAAAGCCCAATGTGATTGAGCATAATGCATGTTTTGACCCAATGAGGACTTTCATGTCCCGGCCACTTGTTTTTGGTTTGTATTTCTTTTCAAGTTGTAATATGTAATTAGAATACTTAGATTAGAATTAGAAATAGAGATGGAGACCAATATCAAGGAGCAAGATGGGCCGGATGGAGATCCAACAAGCTTGAAGATAATGTAATTATTTTCTTGTTTGAATCATGCATACTACCTAGGTGTGACCTTTTGATTTCCCTTTTGGCTCAGGGAAATCAATGTAGTAAAGTCCATAACTATACCATATTTGTATGCTTATATTTATGTGATAGATATAGGATGCATACCAATGCATGCCAACCATGTATGATGAGACTTAATTAACTAAAACCTCAAACAAATACTAAGGTATATAAGTCTTCCATTAATTTGAAGAGAACCAGAGTTCTTTATAGTGTGGGTTGTTGACCACAGTCAAGCTCATATTATATCGAATATGTTCAAATCTAATTAAATGGGTCATCTTAGCTAGCCCATTAGTTTGTTGACCACAGTCAAGGCTAATGGTTCTAGAGGCAAGATTAGGGAATGCATATATGATATGCATGCATCAAGAGTTGATAACCTAATGATCCAATAGTTGTGTAGAGACACAATTGGTATAGAGATACCTACCTTTCAAGGGTATGGAATTTGGCTTGTTGACCACAGTCAAGGTCAAATTACATATCAAGGATTGGATATTGGCCCACTAAGAAAACCATCGGGTTTTCTCGGATTATATAGTGAGGGCTATTAATTCGCAATAAAATAGTGGGAGTAAATGGATTAATTAAAGACCTTATTAATGCATACATATATATGAACATACTCTCATATCTTTTCTTTTTCACATCTAGGTCATCATCATGAGCACATCAAACATTAATATACGATCAATCTTGGATAACAAGCTAGTTGGCAATAACTATTCTGACTAGATCAGGCAAGTGAAAATTGTTCTCAGAGCTGAAAAGATCCATTATGTCTTGGATAAAGATCCACCACCACTTCCATCAGATGATGCCATTGATGAGATCAAAGGCATTTATTGAAAATACATGGAGGATGGTGAAGTAGCAGCATGTCTGATGCTGGGTGCTATGTCCTCAGAGCTTCAGAAGCAACATGAAATGATGGATGCTAGAACCATTGTTTTGTATCTAGAGAAGCTTTATTCTTCTCAGGCTAGAATTGAGCAATATGAGATTGCTCGAGCTCTATTTAGCTGCAAAATGGTGGAAGGCACTTCAGCTGCTACTCATGCATTGAAGATGTATGGGTATATTGAGCATTTGAGTAGACTTGGCTATGTTATGGATAATGATCTATACATAGATTTAATCTTGTACTCATTGGCTCCAAGTTATGCACCTTTCGTGCTTAACTTCAACATGAACAAGATTCAAGTATCCATTCCTAAGTTAATCAATATGCTCAAGACAGTTGATGGGTCATTTAAGAAGGATCCAAAAAGTGTCATGGTTGTCACTTCTGCTAAAGGCAAGAAGTAGAAGAAGAAGAAGAAGTTAACCAAGGCACAGCCAAAGAATGGTGGGATATCCAAGAAGAAGGTTGCCAAGAAAGAGAATCCCAAAGGAACTTGCTTTCATTGTGGAAAGGATGGTCATTGAAAGCGTAACTGCAAGGCCTATCTAGATTCTCTCAAGGAGAAGAAGCAAGCTGATGCTTCTACTTCAGGTATTCATATGATTGAAATTAATACTTATTCTATTGCTTCAAAACAATCTTGGGTATTAGATACCGGATGTGGATCTCATTTATGTAATGATCTACAGGGGCTTAGAAGCTTTAGAAGAGTTGGAAAGGCAGAGATATGTTTGTAGTCAGCTACTGGACAGAACATCTCTACAACAGTTGTGGGGACTTACTATTTGCCTCTTCCTAGTGGATTAGTACTGGAATTAAATAATTGTTATTATGTTCCAGCTTTATCCAAAAGTATTATTTCTTTCAGTCATTTGATGAACGATTATGATATTTCTTTAAAGGACAAATGTTGTTACATTTTTAAAAACAATATATTTTATGCAAAAGCTATCATTGAGAATGGTATATTTGTTCTTGATTTAATTAAAGAAGTACATAATGTGGATACCAAGAGAATGAAACATGATAATTTAAATACCTCATACTTATGGCATTGTCGTTTAGGCCATATAAATGAAAAACGCATGACCAAATTACACAAGTCAGGTGATTTGGGATCATTTGATTATGAATCATTTGATACATGTGAATCTTGTTTATTGGGAAAAATGACAAAAGCTCCCTTTATTGGTAAAGGAGAACGAGCTAAAATGGTTTTGGATTTAATACATTCAGATGTATGTGGTCCAATGACTACACATACCAGAGGAGGTTACTCCTACTTCATTACTTTCATAGATGATTATTCCAGGTTTGGATATATCTATCTAATGAAATATAAGTCTGAAGCATTTGAAAAGTTCAAAGAGTTCAAAAATGAAGTAGAGAAACAACTTGGCGAAAGTATTAAAACACTTAGATCAGATCGAGGTGGAGAATACTTAAGTCAAGAGTTTCATGATTATCTTAGAGATAATGGGATTTTATCTCAATGGACTCCTCCATATACACCACAACACAATGGTGTATCTAAAAGGAGAAATAGAACACTATTAGATATGGTTCGATCAATGATGAGCCGAGCAGACTTGCCTAAGTCCTTTTGGGGATATGCACTAGAAACTGCTGTTTATATGTTAAACAGAGTTCCTAGTAAATCGATTGATGTTACTCCATATGAGATGTGAAATAACAAGAAACCCACGCTTTCTCATATGAAGGTATAGGGTTGTCCTGCTTATGTGAAGAGGACAATGTCAGACAAACTGGATATTAAATCTGACAAATGTTTATTTGTGGGATATCCAAAAGAAACGTTTGGATATTATTTCTATCATCCCTTAGAACAAAAGGTGTTTGTTTCAAGGCATGCTGTCTTCTTGGAAAAAGAGTTTCTCCTATGAGAAGATAGTGGGAGTAAAATTGAACTTGGTGAAGTTCAGGACCCACAAATAGAAGTAGATCAATCGATTGAACCCGAAACTGAATTTCATAAAGATGAGATTGCAGTTGAACTTGATTATACACAGAATCCTAGAAGGTCTACTAGGATGCGCTCTATCCCTGTGAGATATGGATTTCACATAGATTCGGATAGAGGCATAACTATAGTAGAGGACAATGAGCCTACTAGCTATCAAGAAGTTTTGAACAGTTCAGAAAGTGATTTATGGCTTAAGGCTATGCAATCTGAAATGGACTCCATGTATGAGAACAAAGTATGGACTTTAACTCAACCACCTGAAGGGATAAAACCCATAGGGTGCAAATGGGTCTTCAAAAAGAAGACCGACATGGAAGGTAATGTAGTTACCTATAAAGCTCGCTTAGTAGCAAAAGGTTATCATCAAAAAGAAGGTATTGACTATGACGAAACTTTTTCTCCTGTTGTGATGCTTAAGTCTATAAGAATACTTTTAGCCATTGCAGCTCATTATGATTATGAGATTTGGCAAATGGATGTGAAGACAGCTTTCCTTAATGGAAATCTTACTGAGGATGTGTATATGACACAACCAGAAGGATTCACATCAAGAAATGGCGAAAAGGTATGCAAGCTTCAAAGATCCATTTATGGATTGAAGCAAGCCTCTAGGAGCTGGAACATACAATTCAATGAGACAATCAAAGAGTTTGGTTTCTCACAGAATGAAGATGAACCTTGTGTATATAAAAGGGTCAGTGGGAGTGCAATTGTCTTCCTAGTTCTATATGTAGATGACATATTGATCATGGGAAATGACATTTCTCTTCTCCAATTAGTTAAAATTTGGTTATCTAAGCAATTCTCCATGAAAGACCTTGGAGAAGCATCCTATATTCTAGGAATAAGGATCTATAGAGATAGATCCAATAGGTTGCTAGGTCTTTCTCAGAGTGCATATATAGATAAAGTATTGAAGAGGTTCAATATGGATCTCTCTAAGAAAGGGTTTATACCCATGGTGCATGGGAAACACCTTTCTAAGTCTATGTGTTTGCAGACACTAGAGGATAGAGAGAGCATGAATAGAATACCATATGCATCTGCAATTGGTTCTATCATGTATGCTATGTTATGTACACGTCCAGATGTAGCATTTGCTTTGAGTGTCATAAGCAGATTCCAATCCAATTTTGGAGAGGAACACTGGGCAGCTGTCAAGAATATCCTTAAGTACTTAAGAAGGACTAAGGATGTATTCTTGGTATATGGAGAGGGTAGTTTGGAAGTAAATGGGTATACAGATTCCAGCTTCCAATCTGACAAAGATGACTGTAAATCACAGTCTGGTTTTGTGTTCATAATGGGAGGAGGAGCAGTTAGTTGGAAAAGTTTCAAACAAGAAACAACTGCTGATTCCACGACAGAAGCTGAGTACATTGCTGCTTCAGAAGCAGTCAAAGAAGCAGTCTGGATCAAAAAGTTCATAACCGAACTAGGAGTGGTGCCTAGCATTGTTGATCCGATTCCTTTATATTCTGACAACAATGGAGCCATTGCGCAAGCAAAGGAACCACGGTCTCATCAGTGATCAAAGCATGTTCTCAGACGCTACCATCTCATAAGGAAAATAGTAGCTAGAAATGATGTGAAAATAGAAAGGGTTCCTACAGATGACAATGTGGCGAATCCCCTCACTAAAGCACTTTCCCAGATTAAGCATGATCAACATATAAATAGCATGGGTCTGAGACATATGAGTGATTGGCTCTAGTGCAAGTGGGAGATTGTTAAAGAGTATGCCCTAGAGCCCATGTAATAGGGATGTTTTTCATATGTATGAAATTTATATTCTTAATAAAAGGCATCATTCATTTATTAATGCTGTGTTTAAATACATGAGTTTGTAAATCTTAAATTAATAAATGAAGTCCGAGATATTATAAACACAGTGCAAAGGCAATCATGAAAGTGTTCATGATGTGAGATGTCTATTGCATGCAAATGTGTTAATATCTAAATAACCCTAGTCATAGAATTAACAAGATAGGACATTGTTAATTCAGACAGACTAGCACATGTTATGCTTCTTGAATGGTTCAAGCAGTGGTTCTCATAACTTTGATTATGAAAGATAATCAAAGCTAACATGTGGATGCTTGTTAGAAGAACAAGTTCATTGGAGACCTGCATAGAGAATCCTCACATGGATATTAAATCTATGTCAGTGAGGAATCTCTTCATAGCGGTTGTGCAAGTATCCTTAGACTTGAGATCACCAAAGTTATCTTAAGTAGCAAGTGGTATACTTTGACTCCATAACTGATTACTTCCAACTGGGAGTGAACATAGTTAGGAGATTGGGTATATCATGACCTACTTGAAGATAGTTGAGTGATTGACAAAGGATTCACCATCCAAGATTTAACAAGGGAAGTTATCTCGCATGATTCTATAATTGCCTTGTTCAGAGAATCTCTGGCCAGAGTAACATGCCGAGATGGATGGAGATCCATGATGGGCATTTTAGGAACAATGGTTAAATTAATAGAACATACATAATTAGATTTATATGAGTTGACAGAAATCCATACTCAGAATCTAATTGAGATAAGAGTGGTGAAAGGAGTAATTGCACGGTAACTGTTTCTATGGAAGGGTACAGTCAAACCACATGAATTTCCTGACATTTGGGTAGTCATGATGCCTAGCTAGAGGCCAATCATGACTTGTATAATGATGTATCAAAATATCAATAGAGATTGATAAAATGATTTAAAAGAGTTTAAATCATGTGAGTTTTGAATAGAACTCACAATTACATATTATACTACCAACATGGACAGGAACCCAATAGGTCACACACATATAGAGAAAAGGGTAAAATGGTAAAATGACAAGGATAATAATATTTGATATTATTATGAAGGTAGAGAAGTAAATATGATAATAATTAATTAAAGAGTTTGATTAATTATGATCAAATAAAATTGTCCGCGGAACTTTTGAGAAATGTTCTGTAAATTGGACCTAATTGAAATAATGTATTTCATGATTAATTATTATTGTCTTATAAGTGTTATAAGACTACTATAAGTGTTATAGGACTGATATAATAATTAATAGGTCTATTGGAGCAATTATTAAGGGTCAGAGGAATGAAGAAAGTTGGCAGAAGCCATTCTATAAAGGCCACACGGCTACTCTAATACAGAAGGCCTTAATGGCCCATTTCATGCACCAAATTAATTTATATATGTTACATAAGTTTTATGGAACTCACATATTTAATTTGGTTGGATTTGGAATCCATTTGGCTATTTAAATCCAATTAGTTGCACAAAGAGCCTAGTTTGTGGGTTTTGTGCATAGTCTTTTATGAAAAGGTTTAAATTGGATTTAATTAAGCCCAAATGATTATAATTAATTCCAGAGGCCCAATTAATAATTCTCCAGCAATTTTAAAGAGCCCAATCTCATTAAGGAGTTGGAATTTAAACCTAACTATAAAAGGCCAACTAATGAGGAATTAGGGTTAAGTGATTAAAATAAAAAGAAAGTCTTTTTCTCTATTCTCTCTCTCCTTTTTGCACCAATTCCAAGATAGCTTCTTGGAATTTCAGCCAGCCCTAGTTGAACACCAATTTGTTGGTTCAATTTACCCCTCTCTAGTGTGGATTACTCATTGAAGGTGTTCGATTTTGGACATTGTGGTTTGCGACGACCCGGTGCGAAGTAAAATCAACTGTTCAACAAAAATCAAAGGTGATTTTTCTTATTCTCATATAGTTATATTGTGTATTCATGGCAAGATCAGATCTAATGGTTAAAAAATTTTAAAATTCCGCTCATGTATGTGATGTATGTAACCATTAAAATTTCAACAAAACCCAAGAATGACCAGGCACGGCCTAAGTCTAGTGGGAGTGCACTTCAGGTCCAACCTAAGCCCAAGGCGGAAAAGCTCAAAGAGAGTGAGGGCACATGCTTCCATTGCAATAAGTTAGGGCATTGTTGGAAGAACTGCGCTCTCTTTAAGGAAGAACAAAAGAAGAATGGAGCCGAGGCATCCAATTCTGGTATTTTTGTTGTTGAAATTAACCTTTCTATTTCTACCACTTGGATATTGGATACCGGTTGTGGTTCTCACATTTGTTCAAATGTGCAGGGGCTAAGAAATAGGTCATTACTAGGGAAGAGTGAAGTGGACCTCCGTGTTTGGAATGGAGCATGAGTTGCAGCCATGGAGATAGGCGACTATCAACTCACTTTACCTTCTGGATTATGTTTAGATTTAATTAATTGTTATTTTGTGCCTGCTATGAGTAAAAATATTATTTTAGTTTCATGTTTGGATTTGGATGGATTTGACTTTGTTATTAATAATGGCAATATTCATATTCGTCGCTAAGGCATTTTATATGGCACTGCTATGTTACAAAATGGCCTTTATATCCTTGATCTACTGAACAGAGAGTCCATATACAACATTAATACAAAGAGAGTTAAATCAAACGAATTAAACTCTACTTACTTCTGGCATTGTCGTTTAAGACATGCAAACGAAAAATGCATTTCAAGACTCCATAAATCTAGAGTGCTTAGGTCATTCGATTTGGAATCTTATGACACATGCGAGCCATGTTTGTATGGAAAGATGACAAAGAGTCCTTTTAACAAGAAAGGTGAGAGGACTAGTGACTTATTGGGATTAATACACACCGATGTATGTGGACCATTAAGTACACAGGCTAGAGGTGGATTTAGTTACTTTGTAACATTCATAGATGACTTCAGTAGATATGGCTACGTTTATCTAATGAAGCACAAGTCTAAAACTTTTGAAAAATTCAAAGAGTTTAAAAACGAAGTAGAAAACCAACTTGGCAAAAGTATAAAAGCCATACGATCAGATCGAGGTGGCGAATACTTAAGCTAAGAGTTTGACAGTCATTTGATGGAGTGTGGAATTATTTCACAACTCACTCCTCCCGGAACACCATAATGGAATGGTGTGTCCAAAAGGAGAAATCGAACTCTGTTAGACATGGTTCGATCAATGATGAGTCAAGCTAATCTTTCTGTCTCTTTTTGGGATTATGCATTAGAAACTGCTGCATTTCTACTGAATCGTACTCCAACTATAGCAGTTAAGAAGACACCATATAAGGTATGGACTGGGAAAGAGCCTAATATGTCATTTCTCAGGATTTGGGGCTGTGAAGCACATGTTAAAAAATTAACATCTGACAAACTAGAGTTCAAATCTATTGTCTTCTTATTTGTGGGTTATCCCAAAGAAACAAAGGGATACTACTTTTATTCACAAGCTGAGAACAAAGTGTTTGTTGCTCGCAAGGCTATTTTCTTGGAAAAAGAATTCCTTCTTAAGAAAGATAGTGGGAGTAGAGTAGAACTTGGAGAACTTCAAGTGCCACAAACTCCTATAGAGGATGAGTTGGAATTGGATCAAGTTCACAACCAGTTGTGGAACAAGAACCTATTGCACAAGAACCTAGAAGGTTCGGTAGGGTATGATAGGAGATTGAGAGATATGGATTTCTAATGACCGACAGTGATACTATTGAGTTATTGGATCGTGAGTATCCAACTACCTACCGAGAAGCTATTGAGAGCCCTGACTTCAAAAATTGGCTTGGAGCCATGAAATTTGAGGTACAATCAATGTATGATACCCAGGTTCGGACCTTGGTTAATCCACCGGAAGGTGCTAAAGTAATTGAATGTAAGTGGCTATTTAAACTCAAAGCTGACAAGACCTACAAAGGTAGACTAGTAGCAAAAGGTTTCCGGCAAACTCAAGGTGTAGATTATGATGAGATCTTTTCTCCTATAGTCATGCTCAAATCCATTAGGATCTTGCTTGTCATAACTGCATATCATGACTATAAGATATGGCAAATGGATGTCGAAATAGCTTTCCTTAACAAAAATCTCCTTGAGGATGTGTATATGACACAACCAGAGGGTTTTGTCAATCCCAAGCATCCTAAGAAGGTTTGCAAGCTTTAAAAATCCATTTATGGATTGAAGTAAGCATTCCGAAGTTAGAATCTCCATTTTGATGAAGCTATCAAAGAATTTGACTTCATTAAAAATGAAGATGAGCCTTGTGTGTATAAGAAGGTTAGTGGGAGCAGAATAGTGTTTCTAATCCTATATGTACATGACATCCTTCTCATTGGGAATGACATCCCAACATTGCAAAAGGTTAAGCAATGGTTAGGGAAGTGTTTCTCAATGAAAGACTTAGGTGAAGCCGAGACAATACTTGGTATTCGGATCTATAAAGATAGATCACATTGGCTTTTAGGACTAAGTCAAGAAAAGTACATAGATAAAGTACTAAAGCATTTTAGTATGGGAGACTTAAAGAAAGGGTACATACCTTTAGCTTTAGGGGTTCCTTTAACTAAAGAACAATGTCTAAAAACTAAAGAGGAAAGGGACAACATGAGTAGAATCCTATATGCATCTGCTATTGGATCTATCATGTACAATATGTTGTGTACTAGGTTGGATGTTGCTCATGCACTAAGTATAACCAGTAGATTTCAGCAAGACCCTGGTGAGAAGCATTGGTTTGCTGTAAAGGGGATTCTAAAGTACCTACGAAGGACTAAGGATCACTTCTTGGTGTATGGTGGTCAAGAAGAGCTCTTCCTACAAGGTTATGCCGATGCTGCTTTTCAAACCAGGACTTAGGACTCAAGATCGCAATTTGGTTTTGTTTTTGTTTGGAATGGTGGTGCTGTCAGCTAGAGAAGCTCGAAGCAAAAAACCGTTGCCGACTCAACTATAGAATCTGAGTATATTGCAGCGAGTGAGGCTACAAATGAGGCTATTTGGATTAGAATTTTCATTTCTGAATTAGGAGTGGTCCCAAACATCATAGATCCATTAGAAATTTTCTATAACAACAATGGGGCCATCGTACAGGCAAAGGAGCCTCGGTCACACCGAAAATCCAAACACATACTCAGGAGGTACCACCTGATTAGAGAGATCATTAACTGTGGAGACGTCAAGAATAGCAAGATAGCAAGTGAAAATAATATAGCAAATCAATTGATGAAACAATTGCGTCCAAATCTGCACGAAGCTTATTTGAGAGCATTTGGTCTTAGGGATATGCCCAATTAGGACTAGTGCTAGTGGGAGATTGTTAGTGTAAGCTCTAGCCCCAATGCATTGTTATAAAACATTTAGGTTAATAAATGAGACATTTATTTTATCTATTGTATTACTGTGCATATCAAATGATATAACTATCCAAGAATGTTGTTTCAATATAAGTTATCATGTGTGAGGCACATGGTTGTAAGACCTTGAAACAATTGAGACTTCATTCTAAATATCCCTAGTCAGTCATTGTTATGGGAAGAACAAATGAATTAAGACTAGTATGCTCTCTCTGACTAGTTGAATTCTGTCCTACGGATTATAAGCACTAAAGTGTCAATCAGAGATCATAGATACATGTTTAGAACATGGTATATGGATTCGATCCACTCATAAGAACACTACATGGTACAAGTCATAAGTGTTTCTTAACTGCAAGTTTTGTATCGGAGTTCTTAGACCTAAAATCTCTATTAAACTCTTTTTGAATTACTGTGTACTTTGACATACACCTAACGTACTCGTAATAGGGTGACAAGTATGGGTATGATTGGGCATGCATTAATTCATGTTAGAGAGCATGAGAGAAGTAAAGGGATTACCCCTCTCGATAAGAGAGAAAATATCATCGGCCACTTTATTAGTAAACTGAGAAGTGTATGGCCACACCGAGATGAAATAATGAGTAATCATTATTTATCTGAGAGTTCAATATCACTAGAATATCAAGAAAGGAATTAGTATATATAAGGATGACTAGTTCCATGCCTTATATTAATTTTGATATTTATGGGTAAGGGACTATGTAAAATTGCATTAGGTCACTAAATGCCATTTGCATTTTCATTTAATTTGGAATGCTATAATATCTTGCTAGAGAATATATATAGCCTTTGGATTATTTATTAATTCATTGCCAATATTAAATGGACCTATAGGATCCCACACAAAGCATTGGACTTAAGATATTTAAAATAAAGTATTGGGCATTAATTTGGGCTTTTATTTAAAGTCAAATTAATGTGGATAATGGGTATTAAATTACTTAATGGACCTTGGTCCATGAGAGAGGGAAAATCGACAATTACTAGGTTAATGTCAATTAATTAATTATCTTTGGATAATTAAGGTAATTGAGTTTAAATCCTAATTTTATTTGAATCAATATACAACATTTAATTAGGGAGATAGTGTGGCTGAAATTCAAGCTAGATTCCTAGTTGAATTCGGCATACATTAAACCCTAAAGAAGTGATTTATTTTGATAAAATAACTAATGCCAATTTAAATTAATTTGAATTTAAAATACTAAAAGAATTTGAATTAATTTAGATCACTTAATTAGGATGAGATGGAGGCTGAAATCACTACCTAAACCTAGTAGATTTCGGCATCTAAAAGGATTCCTAAATAAGTGATATAAATTGATTAAAATCTTTTTTCCCAAGTTAGGTTTTCTCTCTCTCTCTTTTTGCTGCAATTTTAAGGGGAAAGAATTCTTTCTTCTTCTCTTATATTTTGGGCAGCCATTGAAAACCCTAGGGGAAGAACAAGATCAAATCTTGTGTCTTCATTCAATACCCATTGCCGAATACAAAAGGTTAGAACTAGCACTCTTGTTTTAAGCCATCTTTGCAAGTGTGTGTGTGAACATAGAGTGGTGTGACGTAAAGGCAGCACCTTTGGCATTGGTGATCGAGATCAAAGGTATATAAGTCCATCTTATATGCTGGTCATTCCAAAAATCAAGTTTTAAAGTGCATTCAAGGATGTAAGTTTAATCAAAAACCCTAAAATTGAATGTTTCGATTCTATATTAATTATTTCATGGCGTGTATGATCAAAAGTTTTAATTTTGCCACTGCGTGATCATTATATTTATTCCATGTTATATCCCATCATTATATTCACTCAAATAATTCTTCACCTTGAACAATCAAATCATTTTTACTCAATCTCAACTTGAAATCATGCCAAAGCAACATACAAACCTATAAATCAGTTAAAGTACATTTCAACTCCAATTTTTAACTCAACAAATGAAGAGTGTTTTCTTAAGTTCATGAAGCCCTAAGAAAATATAAGATCAAACTCACACCTAATGAAAACAACTCAAGAAACATAAATCTCATGTTAAGTTTAAATAAGTTGTAATTCTATTACCTTAAAACAATATGAGCTTTATAATTATCTAGAAGCACTTGCTAATTCAAACATGATAATTAAGCATAAATCATTAGAAATAGCTTCTTTTCATCTCAAATCTTAAACTTATGAACAAACATAATAAACATAAGAAACATGAATTAAACTATAAAAACCTATGAAATTAAACGATAGGCAAGATAACAACTAATTGAAAATAACAAATAAAGCACAAATCATAAAAAATTGACAAAAATTTAAAGAGAAGAGTTAAAGAAGTTATGGTTTATCGAGTCCTAGCTCGACTCGTATTACTCTTGGAAGATCGAGCTTATGATCCAAATATTGGTCTCTCTAGACTTTGTTTCTTATTTTCTCCCATCAGTAAGAGAAATTTGTCATAGTTCACCAAAGTTGAAAATTTCATATCTTCGATAAAGTATGAATCCTCCTTTGGCTCTTCAAAAATTAACTTTACTGACTCTTATAGCCTAAATAAATTCTTCAAATGAACTGAATTCAGTGCTTCCACTTGTGAATTGAACACTTCTTGCTCCTTTGGTGATACATTGTTCACAAGAGGTCCAACATCATCCAAATAAACACATATGAATTGTTCCTTTTCTTCTTTGTGCACCTCAAAACTACATATTTCTTTATCCACCATTAATGAATGATTTGTGTCCTCTTCCTTACCACCATCACCTTAAAGTTGCACTGTAACACTCAAGAGTTTTAGTTTAGCTTCCAATCTTTCAATTTCTTCTTCTTTATCCCTCAATAAACTCTCTTGATTTTTAATTGTCTCTTCTTGAGTCCTTAACTTTTCTTCTTGAATTCTAAACTTTTCCTCTTGACTTCTAAACTTTTCCACTTAAATCCTTAACTTCTCTTCATGCACTTTAAATTTTTCCTTTTGACTTTTAAATGTAACCTCTCATTCTTCTCTTTCAGCCCAAAATTTAGTATCCTTGCTCAAAAGCAAGTCAAGAAGAACTTAAATTTTAGAGTTACAAACCTCTTTTGAATATTGCAATTCTTAATTCCCTCTCTTTAATTCTTTCATTTATGCTTTCAAAACCCATGGAGAATAATACTCTTCAACAAAGGATGGCGGTGAATAAGGACTTGGTGAATGTGCACACAATCAATTCCTCCCTTTCTCTCATTAAACCATTCATTTGTTATTTCAAAAGGAACAATTCATAGTTTTGGGCTTCATCATGCATCATCGGGAAGAATGTCTTAAATTTTTCTACAAAGAACAATCACCAAATCAAAAAACAAAAAAATAAAAATCTCAGACTAACTCAATCAAAGATATCAAACAAACAACACCTTGTTCCCCGACAACGGTGCCAAAAACTTGATCGGTGTTTGGCAAGTATACTAGATCATCCAGTAATATAGGAAAATATAGATTATGATGCCAAATATCATATCTAAGGAAAAATGGATTGCTAAGAAGAATATCTATGTGTGAATTAAATTAATCTGAGATTATTTCCCAAGTTTTTGATTTAAAGGCAAGAACTAAATTAAAACAAAAACTAAAATTAAACCAACATGAATCAAAAACAAAGCAATAATTGAAAACCTCTTGCTAAAGGAACTATCAACCTCAACTTCCATTGTAATGACTTAAATAAAAAGATAACACAAGTGATTATAGAAAAACTAGTAATAAAGCTAGATATCTTATGCAAGAATATCATTCTAAGTATTAAACTTATAAAAAAATCTAATACTTAGCATAAAAATCCAATTTTAAACTCCTAGACATCCATTAAACTCTTTTGAGAGCAAACTTAACTTCAATCTATTCTTAGTTCAACTTTTCTTAATCTTAACTTACTATTACTAACACATAATTACACCTTACTAAGAATATAATAATGCATTAATACCAATAAACTAACCCAAGAACACACAAACCGATAGCCATGCATAAATCAATCATTAACAATTAATTAAAATAATTTAATAATTAATTCAATAACAACCAAAGATAAGAAGTTGCCGAAAACTAAGAAATAATAAACTTGTATTGAAATAAAGCTCAAAATAAAGTCATTGTGATGAAAATATAAGGGTTCAAGTTTCCCTTAGCAAAAGTAGAAAAACTACTTAACAAAATGATGAAAATTAAAAAACGATTAAAATAAAATAAAAAACTAAAATAAAGAGAATTGCAAACTAAGAAAACAGAAAAAACTACTGTACAAAATTAACTAAAGAAAACTAGATGAAAAACTAAGAAAAATATGTAATTCTGTTGTTCCCTCAAATTTTGGTGCTTTGGTGCTTTTATAGCTTAATTTTACTGCCCAAAGAAGAAGTTTTGCTGCCTTTTATTACCTATTCCGAATCTGAATTGAGTTTTAGTTGAAACAAGAAGTTAAAATCATGTTTCCTCTTTCATCACTCCGGAGAGTGATCTTTTTTCCTTGGGTGAGTGACCTTTCTCTTTAGGTGAATGATTCCATCACTCAGGAGAGTGACCAGCATCACTCAGCCAAGTGATCCACTTCTACTCCTTTCAATCTTTTAACAACTTTTTTGAAATTATGATTTTATCCTTAAACTTCTCTTTTCTTTAATTTAGTCCTGAAAAATACCAAAACTTATAATTAAACCTAAAAACACATAAATTAACTATTTAAACCAAAAATTAACTAAGTTAAGACTGAATTAACTAATTTAAACACCTAAAACACACTAAAAACATAGAATAATTCACACCTATCAGGAATGGCTAAAAGTTTATGCTTTCTGCTTATTTTTTGATTTGACTCTTGGTTAAAATTGAAGAGGAAGAGGATTGCAGCACTGTAAGAGTTGATAAGAAGTGGTCTCAGAACATCAAGTCATTGCTTGTAGAGATTTAGAAATTTTTCAATGTATCTTTTATATTTTGAAATTTTAACAAAAATTCTAAACTTCTAATTCGTTTCTGCTTCCTTTTTTTCTTTATTTTTGTTTTTTTACTTAATATGTGTCGATAGTAATCCATCAACTCGAAAGTATAAGTCAATAATCATGTTAATGACTTTTGAATTTTAATTAGAATTCTTTAAAGGATGAGTTAATAATCTGATTGAATAATCAAAGCTGTCAAGCCTTAATTGGTGAAGATGAAATTTTTTTTTTCGATCAGATAACATGATCGGGGCAGGTATAACTTTATTAGTTATTACTTTTATGTCAATCATGTGATTAACTTTATTGGAAATGCATTAATAAAATAATAATGATTTATACATCAATCATTTGAATTGATTTAATCAATCTAAAAGAATGTCGATCAGAATTAACAATAGCTTGTTCAACAATCATTCGATTGGAATTATAATAACTTGTACATCAATATTTTAATTGGGATTACACTCTTCGATCAGGAAAACATCCATCAGGTTATAATAAGTTGCTCATCAATCTTTCGATTAGGATTCATTCCTCGATCTGTAAAAATGTCGATTGGGTTACATATACATATTAACAACTATAAAAAATTACATTAACATTCTAAAGGAATTATAGGGTGTATCTTTTAGACATTTTCCCATTGCAAGAACCTCACAATGTCTTTGCTATACCCATTTTGAGTTTTCCTTAATGTTTACATGAAAATAGAGTTTTAAGGTTGATTTTGGGATATTTCTAATCATCAGGTAAAGAGCAAAACTCTTTTATCTCAAATTGAAACAAACATATGTTCTTTCAACTTAGATTAGAATGAGATAATTTCTCTTGCTGTGCTTCTTCCCCTTTAATTAATTTGCGAGCAAATGGAGAAAGCGGCAGCTTTATAGCCTTTTTCACTACCTCTTCCAGCAAAAGAGTATTAGGAGGCTCATTCGCCAGTGTGTAATGCCAAAAAAGGAAAGACATTTTATCCTCCTTTCATCTTGGCATAGGATATTTCATCGTCCTTTAGTCTTGGTGTTTTTCTTAGGATTACACCTTTTTTTCGTGGTGACTGAAGCCATCATTTAGAGCCTTTCTATGTAGTTTTGGAGACTTTCATGGGATCCTTTGATTAGTCCGTATGATTTACTGACCATTGTTGATGGGGAATCCCTAGGGTTTATTCCATCCATCAACAAACCTAGATTTACATTTATTGGATTAGGCATTTTGACCTCTTTGTAGGCTCTCAACAAAAACATCAAATGATAATCTAGAGATTTATAAAAGGAAGATGTCATTATGGTGGTCAATATGGATCCTTATCTAGATGATAATAGTAGTAGGATCTGATATGGTTAGGCAATGTTTAGGACATGTAAAAAAAGGCTAGTCCGATCAGACTAGGCATTAGTTCTTTGATACTTAAGTTAGTAAAATACTTAGAGAGAGAAATTAAAGAGGAATCTCAAAAGTGTAATGTGTGTTTAAGTGTGAAATAACCCAATATTTATAGGGGGTGTCGAGAATCACTAAAGTGGTTTACCCAGGTGTCAGAGTAGGTCTGCGGTAATGTAACATGAAGCAAGTAATGGATGGAATGGATACATGTGTTAGTGGATTGTGAAGGGCATGTCTTATCATGTTTAATCAAACAACATAATCCCATTAGTTCCTATACGCATCTATTTCCTCACTCGCCAAGCCTTAAAAGCACTGGGCTTTGCTGGACCTTCTTGTTCGGGGGTTTTTTGGGCCGAGTTTGGTCTAGATCCAATAAAAGATAATGTTGAGCATTATCACTAATTGTCCTTTAACTAGCTCTTAACTTTTTAAATCGGGTCATATGCCTATTCTTGGGTTTGGGTTTGATTTTTTTAATAGCTTCGGGTTATGATTAAAAAAATTATAGTTTTCTAAATTGTAATCCTACTCGAAATTGGATTTAAAAAAAAAAATCCAGGTTGAAAATGATGAAAGACATCCAAACATAATATGTGCAATTTTCTAGGGATAAAAATATTCAATTAATTAATTAGAGAAACCTATAATTATCTATTCTAATTTATACAAACATATACTATCATGGTTGATTTTTGACAAAATTTACTATAAATTATGAGATTTTACTCATTTTTAGTTTTTCAAAAAAATATGAGAAACTATTCATTTTCATTGTTTAGTTAAAGTAAACAAAATTAATTAATTAATTATATAATTCTAAAGTTTTAATTCTAAAATCAACAAAAAATATAATTATAAAAGAAACTAAGTTCTAAATCAGAAAATGATCATAAACTTTCTTTTATTTGTCTAAAAATATATAGTTGTTTTAAGAAATATAAAAGACCATACTGAAAATAAATTTTATAGCAGATATAAAAATGAAAAGAATAAGAAAACAGAAACATATAATCCAAAATAAAATACTTCAACTATTGGATTTAACCTCAAAACTCAATACGAGATACATCCATTAACCCAACCGAAAATTTTTGTTAGCATACAACATCATTAAGAGTTGTCCAATGAAATAGCACATAAGCTAACTATATCATGTAATATAGGTGCCACATCAGCTTGTCATATACATTTATAGCACTGCAATATTGACATGTCATCATATCCATATGGCTCTGACATCAACCATTAGAAAGCTGCATAAATTATTCAAAAACAAATAATAAAATTTCAAAAATCCAAATTTTCTCCTTTCAAATAACCTAAATCATGCTTAAATCCACAAAAATTTTTCTCTGAAGTTATTCTTAATTATTGAAAAGTAATTGAATGAAGACCAATTGCAAACCTAAAAGTTGCAAAATTTGTAATTTTTTATTTGTTTAAAATTTAAGAACAATAACAAATTTTGAAAAAGCAAGGGATTTTTACTTCCACATTATTGGCACAGGCCTTCAACTACGAGCATACATGCCGATTTTTCTATTTAATTGATTTTTGACTAAATTCATATTACTTTTTAAAGCAATTCAATGCTTCTGATTTGTGAGAAATCAAGTAGATATGATTGTATCTCATGTAGTCATTTGTAAATGTGATGAAATAGTGGAGCCTATGCCTTGCCTTCACATTTTTTGTACCATAGACATCATAATGGATTAATTGCAATGGAAATATAACTATAGTTCATTTTTCAAACTATTTTCTAACCACTTTCCCTTTTAGGAAATGCTCATAGATAGGTTGTTCTGTGAAGTTATTCTGTTTTGTAACCACTTTTCCTTTCAGGCAATGCCCACAAAATTTTTTTTTCTGAAGTTATTCTTAATTGTTGAAAAGTAATTGAATGAAGACCAATTGCAAACCCAACAGTTGCAAAATCTCTAATTTTTTATTTGTTTAAAATTTAAGAACAATTACAAATTTTGAAGAAGGGATGATCATAGCTTATGATAAATAATTATTTCGTGTTAATTGTAATGTGCATTATGATAAATTAAAGATTATTGTACATAAAGTAAATGATATAGCTTCAATGTCATACTTGTAATGGCCCAAATACCGAATTAGTCGAAAATAGTCTTTTTTGATGGCAAATAATGATGCTAGGATGAATATTATTTTCCAAAGTCGATAAATATTTTATTGGACCATTGAAAAAAGGAGCTTATCAGGAGTCCAAGAACGTAATTTGGATTGAAAATGAGATCAAATGGGTCATCAAAAGTTAGAAATAAGGAAAAAGTCCTAATTTCAGTTCAAATAGTATCCAGATTGACTAAGGTTTGACCAGAACTTTGAAAATATCAAATGATCTCTAAAAATATCAGATTTTCTATATCTATATTAAATGAGATGTAGAATCATATGGTAAAAAAGAATAATTTTCCATCAACGTGGAAAATCGGGCTATCGGACTGGTAAAAGAAGAACAGATTAGAAAATAGTCTCTAATTAATCCAAAAATATTTATGAAGCCTAATGATTATATTTTGAGAATTTTGAAAGTATTTTTAGGAAGGTTTGAACACAAAAAGTAAGAGAAAAATGATGATTTCGGTTTAAATAGTAATCGATTGATCGTGAATTTGATCGAAAATTTAAAAATAGCAAATGATCTTCAAAAATTGCATGGATTTTTAGTTGGGCTCTAATTAGTATTTAAAATTATTTGATGGTGAAAATTAATTTTATGATAACACCAAAAATTGGCTAATCGGATCGGTTTGAGTGAACCGGATCAAAAATGGACTCCGATTGAGCTAATTTTTTTATGAAGGCTTAATTTATTATTTTAAGAATTATGGAACTGATTTTGAGTGAATTTGAGAGATAAATAATTTAGAGTACATAATTGGGAATAAAAATCAATTTGGGCTTGAATTAGGTCCAACCACCTTAGTTGGACCAGGCCTAGCCCTAACCAACCTCTATAAATACATTCTCTAAAATTTCACCACATCTCTCACATTCTCTCCTCTCTCCTTCATGGCTGAATGGCCTTTCTTCCATTTTTATGGCATTTTCTTCAATTTTCTTCCTTAATCCCACCAAATTAAACCTTTTTAAGTAATTTCTAGCCTCTTTTTACATTGGTGATGGTACCAAAAGATCAATTAAGGTGGAAAAGTGAGAGAAATCATAAAAGAAAGTTTACGTCTCAAAATAAAGGTATATAAAATTGAGATTTTTAATTTAGTTTAAAGGTTCTAATAGGTAAATTAGGATGTGTAGATGATGTTTATGTGGTTGTACTGAATTAAGGAAGCAAAAAAATGATGATTTCTTGCCTTGATAAATTTGGCCATGGTAGGATTTAAGAAAGAGGGAAAAGTTCTCAAAGAGTAAGATGGAAAAATGAGGAATAAAGTGTGAAGAACAAGAATTAAGGTAAGTGGATACATAATCCCTTAATTTTTATCTAATTTGGTTTGATTTAATGTTATGTATGTTAAGGATGTTTGTGATAAATGTGTGTATAGTTAAAATAATTGTTATAAAGATGAGTCAGTATGTTAAAAATGATGTTTTGAATTATTAAACATGAAAGAAAATGAATGTAAGGTAGTGATCACTTATGACCGAATGGAAATCTTAGGAATTTTTTAATGGTTTTGTATGTTTAAAGTTAATTATGCATAGATTTAAGTTAATAACCATGAAATTGAATGGTGTAAGTGATGAAAATGGAATAAATTCAATTGGAATTATGATTAGAATTTATAAAAAAAATACCAAGGTTTATGTTGAATGTTAATGAATACTAAAGGCATATGAACATTAATTTTCATGATATAAAGTTGAAATAATGAAAAGAATGAAAAATGACATAGTTAGAGTGAAAAATGACTTAAATGGAAGAAAATAAAAGTTTATAGTCCAATTGAAAAATTTGCCAAATGTTAAAAAAATGATGATAAACTAAGTGAACTACGAGTTAAATAGCTAAAGTAAGAAATTAATTGAGTATTAGATATGAAATTTTTCATGAAATAAAGTATAGGGATTAAACTGATTTTTTAGAAATGAATAAAATGAACTAAAGGATATTTTGGTAAATTTACTGAGAACTAAGGATCAAATGGTAATTTTACAAAATATATAAGTAAAAAGGTAGAATGATAATTGTAAACAAAGTTAAGATTACCGGGTAAGACAAATAGTTAAATGAGTATGAAATGAGAATTAGGCATGAAATGAAGTTTAGGGACCAAACAAAAATTTTACAAATAAATATTGAATTTATAGTCTAAAATGTATAACTAGTGGCAAAATTATAAATAAAATGAACAAAAGGGTATTTTAGTAATTTATTAAAATAAAAATGAGCAAATGGAAGTTAAATAAAAAAAATAGAATGAGAATGGATTTACTTGAAAGAAAGTAAAAGAATAGGAGTAAATCAATAATTTTCACTAAGTAATGGATTGAAGTGATAAATAAAGGTAATTAAGTGACTAAATGTTAAAATATGTAATTTACCGTAAAATGGATAATTAGGGGACTAAAAAGTAATTTGAAAGGTAAATAATGTAATAAGTATAAAAAAAATAGTTAAATATTAGCTTTATGTAAGTTAAATAGAAGTGAATGATGAAATTATAAATAAATAAAAGTTTAGGGACTAAAGTATAAAAAAATACTAATGTGTCTAATTTAAGTATTAAATTGTAATTAAAGGTATTTATGTAAGTTATTAAAGTAATTGTTAGGAAAGTTGAAGAGTAAATGACTAAATAGTCATAAATAGCAAGATTAATGATTAGACTAATAATAATAAAGAAAAACTGTAAATTTATAATAATAACGAATATATATACATGTGTGTGAAAATATTTAAATGAATTTTAAGTTGTATATATTATGTTTAAAATAAATGGATAATTGATCGAATGTATAGAAACTATTTGGAAGTTCCAAATTTGCATTGAATGGTTGGATCGAGAATGTATCGGCAAATGAATAGAAAATGAAAAATGATCGAAAAGTGAACAATTGAATTGCCCTTATTAGTAATCCGGTAGTTAAATCTAGTACATGATATAGTTAGCTGGCCATAAAGATATTAAATGTATAATAGCGGCGCGGGTCATGATGACTCACTTTAGTAGGCTATTGACAATCTACTGAATGAATAAAATGTTGAAATGTGAAATGTGAATGGAATGTAAATGTTCGGGTGGTTCTTCGAAATCACTCTAAATGTATTGATCTCATGTATCCGATTCAAAGATACTTACCGGATTGATACTAAGGGCAAACCAAAGAAAGAAAATTGAATTGAATAATTTATAAAGGAATGAAAAATTAGAAAGTACAAGAAAAATCAATCATAAAATATAAATGTTATATTGGAATGTCTGATAAATTACTGAATAGCTAATTACCAAAGTAAAAGTATAAGGACAATGGTGTGATAGTAAAATGAATAATAGATAACCGATTGAAAAATACTGACTAAAGAAAATGTATACACAACATTGGTACAAGAATTTAATTAAAATATTATTAATATTCTCAGGCATAAATTTAATATAGGAACCAAATTTATAGATTGCACCAAAGTAATTGAACGGAAAGGAATAATGAAATGTAATTTAATGAAATTTCAAGGACTAAATCGTAAATTGACCTTAATTAAAGGATTGAAATATAGAGTAAAATAAAAGTATGAAAGTAAGTATAATAGATAATGATAATATTAAATTATGTAGCAGTGTAGGTAGATAATTATTGAAATGATGAAACTTATAATATTATGGCATTTATTAAAAGAATAAAATATATAAAAAAAATTCAGTAATGAGTATAGTATGAACACAAAGACCGGAAGAAGAAAACACTAAATAACGTAATTGTATAGAAAAAGGTTAATGTTTAAAGGTATAAGCAATGAAGGAACTGATAACGAAAATGATATATGATTGTAAACCAAGAAATGAACAGAAAAAATGTAAATGGCTTAGGTACTATAGGATAAGGGAAGAACAAATACATGCAAACTGTAAATTGATTAATGAACCAAAGAAAGATTAATACCAAAGGGAATATAAAGAAAACGAAGGTAATTTAGAATAAAAAGTTTAATTAATTCAAAGAACAAAATTTAATCGAAATAAATGACAGTGGAGTAAATGATGACAACTGTAACAAGAGTATTGTTAACAAAGTTACTGTTACTGTTAATATAACGGATGTAACGTATTAAATGTAACTGAAATAGAGTAAAAATAGTTATGACCAAGTATGTTAAAATTAATGTAAAATTATCAAATATAATAATAAAATGATTTAAGAAGAATAGTAATAATTACTGAAAATATTCTGAAAATCAATTGAAATGAAAAGCAAGATAAAAGCCAATATATGTAATGACAAACTAAAAATACAAAGTAAGATAATTGTTAAGCAACTATTAAATAAAGAATTAGTAATACCGAAGGCTAAAAAATGTGAGCTAAAATATTAAATGAATAAGATTACGTAATAAAAAAATAATACTTGTGCTTGTGTGTGCATGAATGAATCTATTAATGGAAAGTCTGGGATTTGTATCCACCACTGGGCATTTTTAATGTTCAATACGTAGTGTTGCTACTACGTGCAGGTTATGGAAGTAGGAAGTTAAAGTAGCCGTAAGCTGATGTTGATCAAGAATAGTGATGCAAAACAAGAATGACAGTATAGTCATGGCATGTATATGTTCAAGCAAAGCAACTGACTTATGTATAGATAGTTATATGTTTCATGTGTAAGTATTGGTACTATTCTTTACAGGATATCTGTAAATTATTATTGTTACTGTCAACTGAATGTTACTGGTATGATATTAATTGATGTTTTAGAAAAAAACTTACTGAACTATTGTAATAGCAATTGTAATCGTCATAACATTTTACTGTATGTACAATACAGTGGTATAAGGGTGTTGCAATACTAATGTTAGCATTTATGCACCCAAAAATAGCATAAATCACATAAATATGGGTAAACACGTTTACCTCGTGTAGCGTAAAATCCTTTGACACGAGCAGAAGCGAAAGATCTTTACTTTCACAATATTGTCACAGGCCTTCGACTACGAGCACGCACGTCGAGAAAAAAAAAGCGACTAACCCATAGTCTAAAAACCCCTTTGGAGTATATCAAGAGAAGATGAATGAAAGAGAAAATTTTTGTAATCGAGAGAGTAACCTTGCATAGGTTTACTGAACCCCTATTTATAGAGGTTATTAGAGTTAAAGCCCTAATTTAACTTTTATTCCTATTGTAATTAGGAATGAATTATTCTAAACTAATTAGGATAAATATGGTAGAGTCATGGACGCATCTAAACTCTATCAATAATCATTTAATGAATTATATTTTTTTTTCAAATTGATAAATATAGAGAATAATTTATAATTCAAACGGTTAAAAATATAGCTATTTTTTATTTAATTAAAATTCAAATTTCATTTTGTTCCATTAAAAAATATATTATAAAAAATACTTTATAATTATGTGTAAATTGTCTATTGCAAGTAAATGACGATAGCCACTGAACTTCAAATGTTACTATCTAAACTGACACTGTTGATTTCTAAAAAAAATAAATTTTTATTCAATTATAAGTATTTTAAAATGAAAAAACGAAATGTTTTAATCAATACTTTCCACCTTTTAAAAAATTTGGAATAGAAATTTCAAGAAAAATGTGGAAAGAATTTACTATTTTCTTTTAGGGGAGAATTTTTATTTATTTCATTAACATCCTAATTTGTAGTGACGCGAGAAAATGGCCTCCAAGTAATGTCTCTAAACTTTATTACGTTTATCGACACCATTACAAATTGATAAAGAGGCCTCCGCCAACCTCAATAAAGCCTCGTAATCTTAGGGATACCAAAGTTTCCTTGAGAAAAGCCTAATAAAGTACTCCCACCGCTTCATAGCCCTGTGTAAGGACCAAATCCTAAACCATTTTCTTACATCTCACTCCATAAAATCCGATAATACAGTACACGTGTATTTAAATTATATTTTTAAAATTGACCGGCTATTTTATACATCAAATACTGTATGCTATCGACATAAATATACCAATCAGACATTGCACAACATCAAGTGTAAGGTGCATGGATTTATAATTTTTTAAGATACTTTAGAAAAAAATTCAATTAAAAAAAGAAAAAGAAAAAACAAGAAGCATAATTTCTTTTCAAGAAATTTCTGCTTCATCGAAACTGCCCTTGGGCATTTATAACAGGAGCCATTTTTATTATTTATACTCAGGTTCAGAGAACGCTCATTATGAGAAAGCTTAGAGGGAGAAAAGAATATATATTTCCAAAGTAAAGAGAGAGGCTTTGAAATCTTGTTCTTGGTATAGCAAGGTGACCATGAGAAAGAAGATATTGGCTTTACAGTGTGTTTTCGTGCTCGAGTGCATTCTGGGTATGTTTCTTTTTCTTGTTTCATGATTTATCTTTCTCTTTTATTGCACTGGTTAATTTGCTTCTTTGTTCGTGGCTTCTATTTTCTGCGAAGGAGATGAAGTTCTTTTTCTCCTTGTTGAGACCCCCAATTTCTAGTTTTTTCCAGCAAAGTCCAAGATTGCATTTTTTAAGTGTTCTTTTTATGTTTGGGAAGCAAACATTCTTGGAGATATCATATTAAACTTGTATTTTAAACAATAAATGAGATTATTTTTGTTTGAAAACTTGCCTTTGTCTCCTTTATTTCCCAATTTTCTTGGCTCAAATTGTTCTTTTCTCTGTCTCTCTGTCTCTGTCTCTCTCACTCTGCCTGAAACACTGAAAGGTTTTGTTCCTTTAATCAAAGTTCCTGCTTCAACCATCATTTCTGTATCAGAACTCTTTCTTAGTCTTTTCATCTTTTCTTGAAGTATTTTTTTATTAAAGAAATTTAATTTTTATTGGTTAAGGTAATGGGCATTAAAATGCTTTAAATGGGATGTCAATTAAGAAAGACAATGGGAGAATTGAAATGACAAAAAGTTATTTGTCAGTTTTATATCATTAACTTCGACAATAAAAGAGATTGCAGGTGTAGGAAATGATAGAATGGGTTCAATTAGAAATAAAGAGGTTAATTAATTAAATTAAGTAGACATATTCTTCGCTTCTCAACTCTTTCTTAGTTGAATATTCATCAAGGATACTGTATCAACTATTAAAAATTCCTTTTGTCATGCCCTAAAACAACAAATTTGGGATTCATTATATGTTGCAAGAATTTAAAAATCATAGTATAGTAAGACTATCAACCGTTGCATCTTACTATTATGAGTAATTTTATTGATTCGATATTGACAAAAGCTTTCTTTCATTCTATGTTACAAAAGGTTTTTTTTTTTTTTTTAAGGAGATGAGGGAAGAGAATAAGAGTTTTGAACTATTAACATTCATTTAAATTTAAGATAAAATATTTTTTTTAACAAGTGATAATTTAGTGTACGGTACAGTAGTATATTATAAGATGTACGCATTTATCATCTAATCAAATGAAAATAATTTTTTTAATAATTAAAAAAATAAAAAAAAAACATAAATTTGATTGGGAATGATTTGGTAGTGTTGAAAATGGAGGGAATAACGGTGGAAGAGAAAGAAGAAGCAAGAAATTCACCACCAGAAGGGAACACAACATTCTTAGGAGGAACAACATGGTGTGTGGCATTGGCTGGTGTGTCACAAATAGATCTTCAGAATGCATTGGATTGGGCATGTGGGTTAGGAATGGCTGACTGCACTGCTATTCAACAAGGTGGAGTTTGCTATCAACCAACCACTCTTCTCTCTCACGCCTCTTACGCTTTCAACAATTACTATCAGCAAAATGGAAATTCTGATATTGCTTGCAATTTTGGTGGGACTGCTGCTCTTACTAAAACTGACCCTAGTAAGTATTTTATTTTATTAATAGCAAAATGCTAAACGTGTAATTAAATAATCAATTCTTGTTCATTGTGCAGGTTATGGTAAATGTATATATTCTGCTTCTGGGTCAGGGTATGTTTTTTTAGATGCCTCTTTGTCTATGAGTTTTTAAACTTTATTTATTTTGTCATTTCCTTGACAATGAATCCAGATAATTTATTTGACATACTAATTTTGATATATATAATAAAACAATGTTATTATTGAAAAATGTTAAATACCCTTTTATCTTTTTCGCATAATATATATGCAAGTAAATTAAAATATACGATTATATAATTTATGAAATCGACAAATACCAATTGCATTGAATAAAAAAGGTAAAAATAAATGTATTTAGCATTTTTCATTATTATTTGAGCACATATACATGCCAGTCTGAATCATTTATTTTACACCAAAATAAATATTTAAAAATTCAATGCAACGCAATAAAAAACCGAGAAACTGAATAAAAAAATGTTAAAGTTGAATAGGTGCATTAAAATTGTAATATAATATTTTCCATGAATGGGTATTGTTTTGTACAGAACACTGAGGGCATCATCGGCGAAGTACAGAGCAAAGTTATCATGGTGGAAAGTTGCTGGTATTTTGGTTCTTTTGCATTGGAGAAGCTGATTAGGTTATTTGGTTAACTTGCGGATGAAGATTAATGGATTGGCGTGTGATTAGCTCCCTTTTTCACCAATTCATGTTTATTTTTAAATTAAAAAAAAAAGGTATTAGGAGTTTTTAAGAGTAATTAAGATGTTTGTCTTATAGTTTAGCTAAGATTAGTGTTTTGGATTTGGAATCCTTTTCATGTTATTCCTATCTTTGTTTATGGGTTTTGGAAATCAAATACTACCTTTTGTCCTCTTTAACTTTTTTTTAGGGTTAAATTATTATTTTTATATTCCTTGCTTTGAGTTTGAGTTAACTCAAATTCTCTAGAGTATGTATAATCATGGTAATCAAAGTTTTGTTTAGTTAAGGTTATGAATTTTTAATCCAACACTTGCATAAAAAAAAAATCTTTCATCCAAAATGTATTAGCAATTATTTTTAAGCTTTTATTGTATATTTGATTTCGTTTGGTCTTATTTTAAATAAAATAAATTATTAATCTTCACTATTTTGCATTTAAAAAATTAAGATGAGAATTTAATCTCATATTTTGCCTTTTTTTTAACTATTATAAGTGAATTTGATGACCATTATTCAACTATGATAATAGCTCCAAATATTAATTCATTCCCATAACTAAGAAACTTGCTTCTAATCTCTCAAGTCACTCAAGATAATAATATCCGTTAAAAGTTTTAGCACGAAATATTTTGATGGTCAAAATTATTATATATAGTAAAAGAGTATTTTTATAAAAAAAGGTAGAGCTTAGAGAACGAGTGACCGGTGTCTAGCAAGTGTACTAGATCGGCTAGTAATACAGGAAAATATAAATTAAGACCCCAAATATCGTACCCAAGGGAACATGGATTGCTAAGGATAATATCTATGTATGAATTAAATCAACCTGAGATTGTTTTCCAAATGTTTTTTTGATTTGAAAGCAAAAATTAAACAAAATAAACAATTAAACAAAATAAAAGGTAAAACATGAATTAAAAACAAAACAATAACTGAAATTCTTTTGCTAAGGAAACTATCCACCTTAACTTTCATTGTAATGACTTAAATTCAAAGAATAATACCAGTGATTATGGAAAAACTAGTAATAAAGCCAGATATCTTTATTCAAGTCTATCATTCTTAGTATTAAACTCATAGACAAATCTAATACTTAGCATGCAAATCTAGTTTTAACTTCCTAAATATTCATTGAAGCCTTTCTCAAGTGATTCAATTCCAATTCATTCTTGATTCTTCCTCTCTTAGTATTAACCAATAAAATTCATACATAATCATCTCATATTTCGGATAATAATCATGCATAAACATTAAAGAGTTAATCCAAGAACATGCAAATCATTAACTATGTCAAAACCAATTTTTAGTTATTTATTCAATAAACCAACAATCAATCTCAACTCAATCAAGGATAAGAATATGCTTAAAACCAAGAAATAATCAACCGATATTGAAATTAAGCTCAAACTAAAGTCATAACAATACAAGTCAAGGATTCAAGTATCCTTTAGCAAACGTTAAAGAAAACTACTCAAAAGACATGGTTAAAACTAAAAACAAAAGCTTGAATAAAAACTTGAAAACTAAGAACGTAAAAGAAAAACTTTAAGAAAAACAAAGCTAAACTAAGGATCTGATCTCTCTATCTATTTCTTCTGTGTTTTGGGGCTCTATTTATAGGCAAAAACGTGGTAGATTTCTTCCAAAATTGCAGAATCAGAATAGGAAAGGAAGTCTGCTCAAAACAGGAAGTCTGACGAATCCTTCGCGCAATGGGAGAGTAAAATCACGTGGCCACGCATCCTTTTGCATTGAGGAACACGTGGTCACGTGTTCCTTTCCTTCCTCACACGTGGCCACGTGTGGAATGTACACTCCCTCACACGTGGTCACGTGTATGGCTTATTTTCTCCTTTGTTTCTTCTTCACATGGCCACGTTACCCTTCACTTTACTCTTACACGTGGTCACGTGTAAATTCCTTCAATATCTTCACGTGGCCACGGCTCCATCCTCTGGACTAAAAGCTAGTTTTCTCGCTTAAACTTTCAATATTTACGCTTTTGACCAAAACTTTGCACTTTTCACACTTTAAGCCCTTTTTCATCATTTTAGCCCTGAAAATCATGCAAAACACAGAATTAACTCTAAAAACACAAAACTAACAAATTAAACTCAAATTAAACCTAATTAACACAAAATTAACTCAATCAAACACATAAAAACATACTAAAAACATCATATAATTCACCATTATCAAATACCCCACACTTAGACTTTGCTCGCCCTCGAGCAAATTAGGACAAACCAACTTCTCAAAATAATCAAACTTAAATAAAGAATCATTCATTTGAAAACCAAGTTAACAATTAACAAGAGCACTTAATAAAACTTTCAACTAGAATAAATTCAATCAAGACAATATAAGTTAGTTTCCTTGTGTGTGTGTGCAAGACCAAAATAATTGAAGTATTTTCAAAATCCAAAACACCAATGCAAATTCATAGTCAAGGTTAGAATGAATGTACACATAAGTATACTCAAGGTTTCGCACTTGAAACTCTAGAAACACCATAGGCCTCTCCTTTAGCACCGGAACCCGAAGGTCATCTCCGCTAAACAACTCAACAACAAACTTAAAATCACATAGGTCTTTTAAAGGTTGTAATAGGGCTTAGGTATTGGTTATCAAAGAATGGATAAAAGATCAATAATAAGAATAGCCACTCTAAGATAAAATAGACTAATAATTCACAAATATCATCCCATTAACTTAATCAATACAGAATTTAGCCAAAATTTCCCAACCTTTCATAATTCAAAACTCTTTTATGAACAAGAAATAATAATTGAAACTCTTTTTCATTCACAATTTATACCCTTTTTGAAGAAGTCATAACCATTTTTTCTTGTAACTACCCCACACTTAAGATTTTGCCATACATGCTAGCTTTATTTGTAAATTTCTTTCTTTTTCTTTCACTTTTTCTCTTTTTTTCTTTCTTTCTTTTCTTTTTTCTTCTTTTTTTTTCCTCTTCACTAGCTTTGATTTGGCAATACAATAATAACATGGGTAATCACAAAATCAAAATTCACTATTCACTTGACTTCAACAATAGCTCTTAACAATAAAATCAACAACATCTTATCACACCCATCAAAATACCCAATTCTTATTAATCCATCCAACCCTAGAGTAGCCAATTCTAGAAGGGAAGCTAAAAGCTTTTTAGGCTATATGGTGAAATAAATGAGTGTAACAAGAAAAATAAATATGGCACGCATTAAGCATACCTCATTAGGCTCAAAATTGGCTAACAAAGGATAAATATGCATATAAGGTAGGAAAAATAAGTTAAAATATGGCTCAACAAAAAAAAACATTGCCTAGATCACTTTCCAAGTTATTTTGAGTTATTTATATGCTTTGAAGGGTGATGAGGAAGGTTCTAGTGTTCTAAAATTCATCACTCAACTATTTCAATGCATTATTTTTCTTTAAGTTCAAAAACTGGTCTTAAGTGCTCAAAAATGTAGAAACTAACAAATATAAGTCAAGTTGAATATTAAACTAGCCAAAAATTCATTAAACAACATGCTTGTTCTAATGCTAAACAAGAATTTTAAACATTGCACATTCTAAATTCAAGTTCAAAGTTTAATTTTTGAGAATAACTTGGGCGAATTAAGCTAAATGTACAATAAATGATAAATGAATAAACTAAACTAACATGCAAAACTAAAAAACTAAACATGCAAACTAAAAACAAAACTAGACTAAACAACTAAACCAACTAAAACAACATAATTCATGAGTAAGAAACTGAGTAAGGTAAGAAAAACTCCCTTAAATTGGTCTTCAATTTCAGCTCAGCTGAGCTCTATCCCCCTCTTTAAAATCTTGCTGTCCTCAGCAAAGTATGAAAATGTCAGCACACTTTATCACTTTTGAGAAACAAGTTAGTGACCAAAAATGTAAGCTCACCATACTTAGAACCATAATCAAGTCAAAAAGAAGGCAAGAGGTCAATGGAATTAAGTTAACAAGCAAACATGCCTCTAAACCAAATGCAGTGCAATGAACAAGACTTAATAAACATGGTAACTAAGTGAATAAATGTAACTAGGCCAAACTTGCTTAAGTGCTCAATGCATACTATCCATAGGTGACAAAGTGGACAATGTATGAATGCATAATCTCAAGTGTAAAGATAATTGGTGATGGTTAGGCTTAAATAAAAGGAAGAGAAAGATGTTAATTGGTCATGGTAAGCACAAAAGAAAATAAGCCAATTCAAATACAAACTCAACCTATATGAAGCCATAATGAAGCTCAATGTCGAACAATAAGTAGCTAAGAGTAAATATAATGCATAACTCAAAATCAATCTCTAAGCATACTTATATTCAACACTAATGAAACCAATGCCAATTTATGTGAATTAAGTACATCATGCAAATGAAAAACTAAGTGTGTGTGCCTTATGGAAAAAGGTGTGTGCTTGAAATGTAACATGCTTCATCATAAAAGTCTCAACTAGCCATGCCATGCATCATAAAGATATTAACGAAAATCAAGTCATCCATAATATGCTCAACTAAATGTATATATAAACATTGATGTATCAAAATTGCAGATAATAACTTGAATAAAATTTAAGGTGCTAGGATTAGATAACACGGCGGTCCGCTAGCCGGTTAGTGGGCGGGGTTTAAGGGGCAGCGTCCCTCGAAGCTTTGAAGCGACGAGGCACTCATAAAAAATTTTCTGCACAAAAACTTTTTTTGAATCCCTGCAACAAATCAAATTCTGAGCAATCATATAAGCACTTGGTTATTCAATATCAATGCAAATAATAAACACAAGTAAAGTGCAATAATGAACAAATGATAGTGTGCTTTACCTTAATTAATGAGGATAGAAATAATGAGAAAATGAAGTTCAACTTTGAGGTGTGTGCGTGAGTGAGTATGTGAGTGTGAATGAGTGAGGATGTCTGTGCTTTTGGTTGTGCGTGGCCACGTGAGAGGCAAGGGAAAAGATTCACGTGGGCACGTGTGTTTGTGTGAATAGTATATGCATGGCCACGTGAACACTTAGATGGGTGTAGCCTTACCTACACATGGGCACGTATGGAGGCATTTGAGAGGGAGGACGTGGGCATGGGAGGGAGCAAAAGAAAATGAAGATGGAGCAAAATCAAAGATCGTGAAATGAGGATATAGGCAGGAAAAGAGGGCGTGACCACGTGAGGTTCAATGAAGAACTACACGTGGTCACTTGTACAATTCCTCTTGGATGGGGCGTGGCCACGTGTGGTCTTTGTACAAGAATCCACGTGGTCACGTGAATTTAACATGGAATGGCAGAGTTCTTAGGCGTGGCCACGTGAGGTTCAATGAAGAACTACACGTGGTCACGTGTAGTTATATGGACTCTTTACTTCTTCGACCCGTGGCCATGTTGATTCTCATAGAGAGACCACACGCGGTCACGCCTAAATGAAATGCAATCTTACCTCTTCAACCCGTTACCGCGTATGTGTTTGTTTTTGAATCGTATGCACGAATTTGTTCCTTCATGTCTTCTTAAAACTTGATTTTTATAGTCTCTTCATGAATCAAACACACAGCATTGACTGGCTTGATTCCTGCACGTGAAAACACCAAGTTAATTTTTATTTATCTTAATTCATCTTTTTTCAATCAATCACATTAACAATATAAACCAATTGTTTGAACCATATAAATCAATTACAGCTCATACTCATTTCCTTCTTTTCAAGCTATAATCGAATTATGCCAACAATATGCACATTTATCAATTAATTAAATTCCAATTATAGTCCATTCTTAACTCATCATATGCCAAATTCATGAAGCTTAAAATCAAACTCATATCTAACCAACTCATAAATCTTTGACAAGTTCAATTTCACTTACCTCAAAAATCATATTAGCTCTTTAATTCCTTTAAAAGCTCTTACTAATCCAAATTTAATTATAAAGCATAAGAATCATTAGAAGTAGCTTTTTGTTCAAACCCATATCATAAACTCATGAATTAAAAGACACAAACAAATAACAAACCTGCATTACACCTTAAAAGATAAAAACAATAGCAGAACAAAAAACATGCAAAACATAAAAAATGAAAATTTAAAGAGAAGAGTTAAAGAAGAAGTTCTGGTTTATTGAGTCCCAGCTCGACTCTTGTTACTCTCGGGAGGTCGAGCTTGTGATCCAAACATAGGTCTCTCCGGACTTTGCTCCTCATTTTCTCCCATTAGTAGAAGAAACTTGTCATAGTTTATCAAAGCTGGAAACTCCATATCTTCAATAAAATATGACTCATCCTTTGGCTCATTTATGACGAACTCTACCGGCTCTTCTAGCCTAAATAAATCCTTCAAGCGAACTGAATTCGGTATCTCCACTTGAGAATCCTTTCCTTCTTGCTCCTTTGGTGAAAAATTCTCTACAAAAGATCCTACACCTTCTAAATAAACATACGACTTATCCTCAAATATGAATTGATCCTCTTGTTCCTTATCCTCCATAAATGAATGATTTTGTTCCTTTTCCTTACCATCATCACCTTGTGTGCTCAAAAGTTCTAGCTTAGATTCCAACTTTTCAATTCCATGCTCTTTATCCCTTAATAAATGTTCTTGACTTTTAATTGTCTCCTCTTGAGCCCTTATTTTCTCTTCTTGAATTCTAAACTTTTCCCCTTGAGCCTTTAATGTAGCCTCCAACTCTCCTTTTTCAGTATAATATTCCCTTTCCTTTCTTATAAGCAAGTCACAAACATTTTCGGTTTCGGAGAGAATAGCTTCTTGTGTGGCCTTCCATCTTTCTTTTTCTGCCCTAAGTTGCTCGTCCTTACATATAAGCTGGTTTTGAAGACGTTGATTCTCGAAGATATAGGCCTCTTTTGAGTATTGTAGTTTTTGATTCTCTCTTTTCAATTCTTCCATTTGTGCTCTCAAAGTCCAAAGAGAATAAGAATCATCAGCCATGGGTGGTGATGAATAAGGATTTTGTGATTGTGCACGCAATCGTTCTATTTCCTCTCTTTCTCTTAGTAGATCATTCATTCGTTGTTTCAACAGATACAATTCATAATCTTGGACCTCATCTTGCATCATCTTGAAAGATGTTTAGAATTGTTCCTGCAAAGAACAATCACCAAATTAAAAACAAAATAAAAATAAAAATCTCAGACTAACTCAACCAAAGATATTAAACAAACAACACCGCTGTTCCCCGGCAACAGCGCCAAAAACTTGACCGGTGTCTAGCAAGTGTACTAGATCGGCTAGTAATACAGGGAAATATAAATTAAGACCCCAAATATCGTACCCAAGGGAACATGGATTGCTAAGGATAATATCTATGTATGAATTAAATCAACCTGAGATTGTTTCCCAAATGTTTTTTTGATTTGAAAGCAAAAATTAAACAAAATAAACAATTAAACAAAATAAAAGGTAAAACATGAATTAAAAACAAAACAATAACTGAAATTCTTTTGCTATGAAAACTATCCACCTTAACTTTCATTGTAATGACTTAAATTCAAAGAATAATACCAGTGATTATGGAAAAACTAGTAATAAAGCCAGATATCTTTATTCAAGTCTATCATTCTTAGTATTAAACTCATAGACAAATCTAATACTTAGCATGCAAATCTAGTTTTAACTTCCTAAATATTCATTGAAGCCTTTCTCAAGTGATTCAATTCCAATTCATTCTTGATTCTTTCTCTCTTAGAATTAACCAATAAAATTCATACATAATCATCTCATATTTCGGATAATAATCATGCATAAACATTAAAGAGTTAATCCAAGAACATGCAAATCATTAACTATGTCAAAACCAATTTTTAGTTATTTATTCAATAAACCAACAATCAATCTCAACTCAATCAAGGATAAGAATATGCTTAAAACTAAGAAATAATCAACCGATATTGAAATTAAGCTCAAACTAAAGTCATAACAATACAAGTCAAGGATTCAAGTATCCTTTAGCAAACGTTAAAGAAAACTACTCAAAAGACATGGTTAAAACTAAAAACAAAAGCTTGAATAAAAACTTGAAAACTAAGAACGTAAAAGAAAAACTTTAAGAAAAACAAAGCTAAACTAAGGATCTGATCTCTCTATCTATTTCTTCTGTGTTTTGGGGCTCTATTTATAGGCAAAAACGTGGTAGATTTCTTCCAAAATTGCAGAATCAGAATAGGAAAGGAAGTCTGCTCAAAACAGGAAGTCTGACGAATCCTTCGCGCAATGGGAGAGTAAAATCACGTGGCCACGCATCCTTTTGCATTGAGGAACACGTGGTCATGTGTTCCTTTCCTTCCTCACACGTGGCCACGTGTGGAATGTACACTCCCTCACACGTGGTCACGTGTATGGCTTATTTTCTCCTTTGTTTCTTCTTCACATGGCCACGTTACCCTTCACTTTACTCTTACACGTGGTCACGTGTAAATTCCTTCAATATCTTCACGTGGCCACGGCTCCATCCTCTGGACTAAGAGCTAGTTTTCTCGCTTAAACTTCCAATATTTACGCTTTTGGCCCAAAACTTTGCACTTTTCACACTTTAAGCCCTTTTTCATCAATAAACCAACAATCAATCTCAACTCAATCAAGGATAAGAATATGCTTAAAACCAAGAAATAATCAACCGATATTGAAATTAAGCTCAAAATAAAGTCATAACAATACAAGTCAAGGATTCAAGTATCCTTTAGCAAACGTTAAAGAAAACTACTCAAAAGACATGGTTAAAACTAAAAACAAAAGCTTGAATAAAAACTTGAAAACTAAGAACGTAAAAGAAAAACTTTAAGAAAAACAAAGCTAAACTAAGGATCTGATCTCTCTATCTATTTCTTCTGTGTTTTGGGGCTCTATTTATAGGCAAAAACGTGGTAGATTTCTTCCAAAATTGCAGAATCAGAATAGGAAAAGAAGTCTGCTCAAAACAGGAAGTTTGACGAATCCTTCGCGCAATGGGAGAGTAAAATCACATGGCCACGCATCCTTTTGCATTGAGGAACACGTGGTCACGTGTTCCTTTCCTTCCTCACACGTGGCCACGTGTGGAATGTACACTCCCTCACACGTGGTCACGTGTATGGCTTATTTTCTCCTTTGTTTCTTCTTCACATGGCCACATTACCCTTCACTTTACTCTTACACGTGGTCACGTGTAAATTCCTTCAATATCTTCACGTGGCCACGGCTCCATCCTCTGGACTAAGAGCTAGTTTTCTCGCTTAAACTTCAAATATTTACGCTTTTGGCCCAAAACTTTGCACTTTTCACACTTTAAGCCCTTTTTCATCATTTTAGCCCTGAAAATCATGCAAAACACAGAATTAACTCTAAAAACACAAAACTAACAAATTAAACTCAAATTAAACCTAATTAACACAAAATTAACTCAATCAAACACATAAAAACATACTAAAAACATCATATAATTCACCATTATCAACGAGATTAGCACCTTTGCTTCTATAACTTATGTAGGTCCCGAAAGACACTCAAGGGGAGGGGGAGGGAGAGAGTGAATTGGGCGTCTTAAAATTTTTCTGACCAAATTTCTAAATAAATAAAATTTAATGCAAGATAACAATACTAATAACTTTTGTAGATTCTTTTTAACTTTCAAATATATTTCTGAAGGATTATATTAAATTTGTTAAGAGCGACTTAGAAATTCGTTTTAAAGAATTTTGAATAAAACAAGTTTTCAAAATGTAAAACATAATTATTAAAGATAGACAACATAACAGAAATGTAGAGAACACACATAAATTATAGTGGTTCGGCCAACCTGCCTACATCCACTCCTCAAGAATCAATCTTAAGAATTCTCTCCACTCTTAACTCTTTTAAGGGCAAGAGTCAAAGCCAATATACACACCTATGTATATCTACCCACAATCTTTTTTCCAAGTAAAAGATTGAAACGCTTACTAGAATTTCACTTAGGTTCTAGCCAACCCAAACTCACAATCTTTCACAATAGAGATTCCTCACAATAATTACAACAAAAGCTATAACCAATTGAGGATAATAAGTAAAGATGAAGTGCAAGATGGAAAGTGAGATTTAAAACAAGTAGGCTTTCTCTTAAGAGTTTTAAAATCTTTCCAATATTTTTTCTAAACTTCTAAATGATTTAATAACACATATTTATACCCAAAAACTTGGTTTGAAGAGAGAAAACATAAAACTAGCAGTTTATGACCGTTAGAAGATAGAAAGACAATTATGTTTCTAACTAGCCGTTATTTTGTCTTTTAGTGCAAAGCAGATTTTCAATCAGAAAGTTTTCCAGATTTCTAATTCAATTTCTAATGTAAATTCTGATGGACCAATTTCTAAAGTATTTTCTAAAAGAAACAAGTTTTAACTAAAAACGAGATTTATGGCTTGAAAATATTTTTATGCAATTTTAAAACTTGAAATTATGTATGTATGAATGACAATTTGATCCTCACATTGATCTTACAATTTAATAACCTAATTTTCCTTAGACTAAGATATTCTTCAACTTGGTCTTCAAGAATTCATTCTACAATCTTCATTTTGATGACTCTAACAGAAGATTCCTGCAAAACATGCTTAGAACAGATTTCTCAATAAAGTTTATATAAGGTTTGATTATCATCAAAATTTAGATATGGCCTTGGGCCAACAACTTAAGACAATTATAATGTATTCTTAACTTCCATTGACTATTCATTTGTCATTTTATTGGCCAAACTCACTTAATATAGCTTAGTTATAGTAGGATAATCAAACTAAAAAAAATTGCAGAAAATTTTAAATTTGATTTTTCTTCCAAGTATATACACTGAGTACAAAGGAAAAAAAAAATTCTTTCCTTCTCCAGTTAAAAAAAAAATAAAGATGAAAAAACATATCCAATCCAATAAAAGTTCTGGATAATAATAATTAAGAGAATAAAGGTCCAGATCAGTTTTAATATTTAGTAAAAAAAAGATAATATAATTTTTAAAATTTCATTTAATGTATTGTCATTCTTAATGTTTTAAAATTAAGGTAATTTGATTGATACTCAAATATTTGACACGTATTACTCAAATAATAAGCACAATTTTTAAGAGTCAAATTATTTCGATTTTCAAAATTCAGATATGACATTAAATCAAATGAAATTTTAAAAACTAAATTTACCTTTTTATCAAATATTAAGGATCAAATTGTACCTTCAGTCTAATTAAAAAATGGATAATACACAAACTTCTCGCCAGAAAAATATTTTACATATTTTAGGCTTTTGAATGTCTCCTTCTTCAACATGATCAATTTGAACGTGGAGATTTTGAGTTCGACATTATATATATATATATATATATATATATATATATATATATATATATATATATATATATATATATATATATATAACCGAGAAATATATATATAAGAGCTATCAAATGGTGCACATGAACCTAGGGATGAGCAAAAAAAATTAAAAATATGATTAACCGTAAAATCGGTTCCTGATTTGCATCATCCGAAAAAAGAAAATGATCAAAATTCAAAGAAGCAATCCCAGGAAAAAGATAAGAAAACACAAAAAAAACTAAAAAACCAATGCCTAGTGAGTAGTTCGGTGATGGGTTGGGCAGAAATAATAGAGGAAGGTTCTCCATTGGCGATTTTCTCCATTGGCGATTAGCTCAATACAAGGTCTGATATCTTCATAATTAACAATAGGCACACTGTTTTCGAAATTCTCCTTATCAGAAAGGCCATTAAGGAAGCCTTTAAGATATTAAGTGTGAGCATTTTTGGTTAGTATCTCTTCTAACACTTGTTCTTGTATATGACTTGCATTAATTGTGAGCTCCTACAAAAGCTTCAACCCAGCTTCATTGTCATTAGGATCATAGTTTGGCAACATTTATTTTCCAATATTAATTTGGAAATTTTTGTTTTTGTGAAAAGAAAAGAAAAGAATGGTTCAAACAGCTGTTGGGGATTATCGGTTACATGCATCTCATACATAAAGAGAAATTTAAAATTTTTAACCAATAGATCTGATCTTGCCATGAATTTACAATTATACATATTAATGAAAATAAGAAAAATCGCCTTTGATTTTTGTTGTACAGTTGACTTTTCTTCTCATCGGATTATCGCAAACTATAGTGTCCAAAATCGAACATCTCCAATGAGTAATCCACACTAGAGAATGATTGAATGAACCAACAAAGGAAGAGAACAAGGGCTAGCTGAAATTTCCTAGATGCTAGCAAGGGGAGTGGCGGCTAGGATTGAGAGAAAAGAGAGAAAAATGTTTTCTCTTAATTGTTCACACTTAACCCTAAAACCCTATCACTTGGATTTTTATAGTTAGGTTAAAAATCCAACTTCATAATAGGATTGGGCTCTTTAAAATTACTGGAGAAATATTAATTGGGCTTCTGAAATTATTAATAATTTATTTGGGCTCAATTAAATTTAATTTAAGCCTTTTTCATAAAAGACTATGCATAAAACCCACAAAATAGGTCATTTGTGCATATACTTGGATTTAATTACCCAAATGAATTTCAAATCCAACCAAATTAAATATGTAGGCTCCATAACATTTATGAAATATATTTAATTTATTTTGGTCCAAGAATTAGGCCTCTAAGGCCTTTTATTTGTAGTTGGCGTGTAACCCTTCATCTAGAGGGTTTTTGCGCCAACTTCACTTTTTTGGGCCTCTTTAATTCCTCCAATGGATCTATTAATTATTATATCAGCCATATAATGCTTATAGTCCAATAATAATTAATTATGAAATACATTATTTTAATTAGGTCCATTTTACAGAATATTTCTAAAAAGTTCTGCAAACAATTTAACTTGATTATAATTAATTAAACTCTTTAATTAATTATTCTCTTATTCACTTCTCTATCCCCATAATAATATCAAATATTATGATCCTTGTCATTTTACCATTTTATCTTTTTCTTTATATGTGTGTGACCTATTGGGTTCCTGTTCATATTGGCAATATAATATGTAATTGTGAGTTCTATTCAAAACTCACTTGATTTAAACTTCTTTAAATCATTTTATCAATCCCTATTGATATTTATGATACACTATTATACAAATCATAAGCGGCCTCTAGCTAGACATCATGACTACCCAAATGTCAGGAAAGTCAAGTGGTTTGACTATACCCTTCCATAGAAACAGTTATCGTACAATTACTCATTTTACCACTTTTATCTCAATTAGATTCTGAGTATAGATTTTTTTCAACTCATATAAATCTAATTATTTATGTTCTATTAATTTATCCATAGTTTTTAAAATGCCCTTCATGGATTTCGATCCATCTTGGCATATTACTCTAGCCAGAGATTCTCTGAACAAGGCAATTATAAAATCATGTGAGATAACTTTCCTTAATAAATCTGGGATGGTGAATCTTTTGTCGATCACTCAACTATCTTCAAGTAGGTCATGATATACCTAATCTCCTAACTATGTTCACCTCCAGTTGGAAATAATCAGTTATGGAGTCAATATACCACTTGCTACTTAAGATAACTTTGGTGATCTCAAGTCTTAGATACTTGCACAACCGCTATGAAGAGATTTCTCACTGACATAGATTTAATATCGATTTCTCACTGACATAGATTTAATATCCATGTGAGGATTCTTTTTGCAGGTCTCCAATGAACTTGTTCTTCTAACAAGCATCCACATGTTAGCTTTGATTATCTTCCATAATCACAGTTATGAGAACCACTGTTAGAACCATTTAAGAAGCATAACATGTACTAGTCTGTCCAAATTAATAATGTCCTGTCTTGTTAATTCTATGACTAGAGATATTTAGATATTAATACATTTGCATGCAATAGACATCTCATATCATGAATACTTTCATGATTGCCTTTACATTGTGTTTATAATATCTAGGACTTCATTTATTAATTTAAAATTTACAAACTCATGTATTTAAACATAGCATTAATAAATGAATGATGCCTTTTATTAAGAATATGAATTCATACATATAAAATACATTCCTTTTACATGGGCTCTAGGACATACTCTCTAGCAACAGCAACAAGAGATACATTGTCTTACAGAATAATAAAAATCTTGAAGAAATTAAATTAGACAACAAACTAACTTACTACTCTAGAACTTATTGCAAATGAACAATTCCATTTCCTCTCTGTTTTCCTTTTCAACTGCTACAAACAGTAACTACCCACACAAGCACAAGGAATGTGTTAATGGGTAGGTTCTGGTAAGAAGAGGAAATGATTAAATAATAGAGATACTGGAGGGGATTTTGGGAAATGGTGAATATTCAAAAAAGAAAGAAAAGAAGAAGGAAATGTAAAGGAAGTAGAGGCTATGGAGTATTGCATTGATTGTGAAAGCTTTTAATTGAATCTTCCATGCAATTTCCAGTCCACATAGCAAGTTTAGGACCAAGTGGCAAGTTTGAAAATGCCTTATAAAGAGCAACTTGGTGTCAATAACAAATTTTATGTGTAACTTCCGAACCAATTCGTGGTTATGTAGTTTCTATCTCATTTAAAATGGATGGAAAAAATTATAATAGCTTGTAAACTTCATGGTTGACTTGGTAGGTAACAAGGCCGTCCAAATTATTTTCTTTTCAAAATCTTTCCCAGAAATTCTTATATCTTGATCTTTTCAAATTCTTTAGAATATTTATATATAATATTTGTTCCATAATTTTTTTGTATTTATCTTGGACAATACAAATTATTCAAATGCGTTGAAAAGTTTTAGTTTCAAAGTTATACTTTTTATTTCTCATAATAATAATAATAATAATTACGGATGCTTGCTTTTACATTAGAGTGAATTAATGTCTCTTTGGAAAAAATTGATGTTTCTTTTTCCGGATGATGCAGCTCAGAAGCTGATATTTTTGTCGTTTAAGAAAATTGAGGTAAATTCATTGGGCAGTGTTCTCTTTTTCTCTGCATCAAAATTGTCACCTTCTCTTTTTAACCACGCGGGTTTTTCTTTTTGTTTTTCTGCCCCAATTATAAGTTTTTTACCATTTTTCCTTTTCTTTGTTATGCCATTTTCAATTTAGGACAAAATTAGCCACAAGGGACCAGAAAAGGATATCAAGAATCAAAATTGGCTAAATTCATCCTTGAAAATTTTAGACACCAGACTTAGGGCTCAGGGCTTAAAATTGGGCCAAATAGCCCAACAAGTATTGCAAAATTTGTCCCACCAAATGCCACACAAATTCCAGGTCAGCACATAATGTTTGTCGAATTGCAAGATTTGTGAAATACTCAAAACCTTATCCGATAAAAAAACCTATATGATAATGCCAAGTAAGCAACAAGTATCTAAAGTGTATCCAATTCTAGCATCCTAAAGCCACAAACTGGTCATGTGGCTATGGTGCAGAATTGGCTGCCTAATTTATAACGGTTTTTAGAAGCCACAATTTATAATAATTTATTAAGTTTGCCATAATTTTGTGATCAAAGCTTGATATGGCAGCCTCTATGATGACCACTCTTCCTCATTTCAATGGCCTTAAACCCCAATTGCAATCTGCCCCAGTTAAATCTCTGGTCAGTGATCTTCGTTTTAATTATTATTATTATTTGCTTAAATAGTTTAGGATCTTATAGTAGAGATTAATTTCTGGGGCCTCTTCACTTGGATCATAAGTATATTAGTGGTTAGGCATTAACAAGTCAAGAGTAATTATAATTTTTAGTTATCTTAAGAATAGAAGTTAGATTGGATGCTTAATTGTTATTATTAGCAAAAAAATTCAAGTACCAAAGTTAATTTATGCAGGCAGCAGTTCAACCCATGAAGCGCAAGGGAAATGGAGCTTTGGGAACTCGCATGGATTTCATTGGGTCACCCACAAATTTGGTAAAGAGCATTTCAGGTTTTTATTTTTTATTTTTAAATTAAATGGCAGTTAGTACTTGATTTGGTAAAAAAATAAGCGGTGTTTGCACGGTGAACCGGACATCATGCATCGTCCGATCCGCATAAACAAAACAGCTAATAAACGTTAATCATTTGATCGAAAAGTGTACAGTGCACGACGCAGTCATCTCTCTAAATTAATCAGTGAAATTAAAAATAATGAAAAAAAATAAAAATGGACAGATAATGGTGACATCAACAAGCCTAATGCTATTTGCTGGAAGATTTGGGTTAGCACCGTCAGCAAACAGGAAGGCAACAGCAGGATTGAAGTTGGAAGCAAGAGATTCTGGTCTGCAAACAGGCGACCCAGCTGGTTTCACTCTTGCTGATACTTTGGCTTGTGGAACTGTTGGTCACATTATTGGTGTTGGTGTTGTTCTTGGTCTCAAGAACATTGGTGCTTTGTTAAAATTACATTTTTAATAACTCTTGCTTTATCTTCTTCTCTTACTCCTCTTATTCTTTTTTGAAGTCTTTTTTTTTTCTTCTTTTTCATTAATTCTCTAACCATAAGTAAAGAGTGTTACCACGATACAAGCGTGTGCATACCTACCCAAAAATAAATTTACATTTTTCATTTTCTCAGTAAAAGGTATAAAATTCGAGGATTGACTACCGTGAGGAAATTGAATAAAGGTAACATGAAGAGGCACACCAATAACCTTGACGAAACTTGGAATCATTAGTTGTTATTTTGATTCAATGGGGAAGGGTCTTCTATTGGAGAAAGTTTGAGATTCTCTCAAAATTTTTGTCTAAAATTTGTTAAGTGGATTTTGGAATTTGGCTTCATTTTTGAAAAAAAAAAAAAAAAAACAAACAAACAAAGGAAGGACTTTGCTAGATAGCTCATACGAAGCCACTCAAATCTTCAACGTGGTCATAGGCCGAGGTATATGCATATTATAATTTTTTTTGGAATCAAACTAAAATATCATAGCTTTTGTTTAAGCATTTTGGCATGATATTAAAATTAGATCCAAAATTTTATGTGTAAAATTGGTAGATTTAATTAGATCGTATGAAATCCAATGTTTTATATATATATAATTTTTTTTTGTATGTATACACCGAAAATTGTGCAAAAAATTTTGTAACCATAAATTAAAAATTCATATTTTTAAATTTTGACCTCACCATCATATTCCTGGATCCCAAAAACCACCCATTGGGCGAAGTTCGATCTCCGAAATTTGCCTCTAGGGCAGCGCATGGCGTGCACGCGCTGGCCACTGATAGAGTGATAAGCCACACTTCCATGTGGCCCAATCAAGGCGTGACACGTAGACCACTGTGGTGGTACCATGCGTCATCACGTGCTAGAATGATTTATGATTCTGACATGTGTGCCTATGGGATGATGACACGTGGATCACTGTGGTGGTGCCACATGTCACCACTTGTCAAACAATCATAACACGTGGACCACTGGGGTTGATGCGTGGCACGTTGTGGTGTTGCCACGTGTCAGAGTTGGCATGTGGTCCAATCCAGGTCTGCCACGTGGCAGACTATGGCATGCCACATGGCACATATGGGTCCACTCATTTGCCACGTTGGCCAATGGTTAGCTGCCACGTGGCAGATTGTGGCCAAGTCATGTGGCACATATCTGTCCACTTGGATACCACGTGGATCAATAAGTGACCGCCGCTTGTCAAACAGATGTCCATTTCTAGAACTCCACAATAAAATGGTGTTATGAAAAAGAGAAATAAAACTCTCATAGACATGATAAGATCTATGATGGCTGAGACAAATTTGCCATTCTCCTATTGGGGAGAAGTTCTATTAACAATTACATATGTTCTAAATCAAGTGCCCTCTAAGTTTATCACATCCACTCCTTATGAGTTTTAGATTAATCAACAACCTGACCTAAGCCATTTACGATCTTAGGGTTGTGCTACTTATGTCCATGATATATTAAATAAATTTGACAAATTGGGATCAAGAGGTAAAAAGAGTATCTTTGTGAGATAATCTGAAGTATGAAAAGAATACATATTCATGGGTGAGCAAGAAAATGGCACAGTGATAGAATTTAGATCGTGAGATTTCATTTTATTAGAAAATATTTTTTTTTAAAGTTGGGCAAAATGTGTTAAGACTTCATTTTCTATAAAGCTCAAGACGAAAAAACATTAGGATCACTCCATTCGAGTGGAGGAAAATTAGAAGAAAAAGGTCAAGATCCTCCTTTCAATGATCTAGATATTCGGGATCCTTACTCCAGTAGGTGCATGAAAATTCAGGACCCTTACTTGAGTAGGAGTATTCCTGGCTCTAATGGGAGCATGAAAATTTAGGACCTTTACTTGGATGGAAGTATTCCTGGCTTTAGTGGGATTATGGATCTCAATCCCAATAGGAGCATTTCAAACTACGATGAATGTATGAAATGATGGAATATGACATGATATGTTCATGGTAATCATGCAGTGAAAAACGATAAAAATCGATCATACATGCCAAACAATTTCATGACAAGAATCGAAACATGCAATTTTAGGATTTTTAAAACTTACAACTTTGGATGCCTTTTAAAACTTGAATTTGGTGATAACCAGCAATTGAGATGACTTTATCCGCCTTAGATCTTGATCACCAATGCCAAGGAATAGCCTTTGCGCCATTCCTCTCTATGTTCACACGCACAATTGCACCGATGGCTTAAAATCGAGATTGCTAGCTCTCTTTTAAAGTATTGTGTAATGGCAATGGTTTAAAGCTACAAAATTTGATTTTGTACTTTTCTTAAGTTGCTATTACTACCCAAGAATACAAGAGAATGAGGAACAATCCTTTCTCCTTGTGAAAATTGGCCAAAAGAATTTTGTGAGAGAGAGAGAAGTTCACGCCAAAACCAAAGAAAAGCTAGGGTTTCACATTTTTTTTCTTCTATCAATATATATCATTTTATTTTTAAGTGATAAATCTAAAATCCACCACTTAAAGATAATTAATTTTAGCCTTTATCACTTCTTTAAAATAAGTGATATATATTGATTCAAATTCTTTTGATTTAATCCAAGATAAATACATAAGACATTTAATCAAATAATATCACTTAATAAAGAAATTCACATGTGCCGAAATTCCTTCAATATTTATCTTGGAATTTCGGCTAAGACATCCATTAATTAAGTGTTATAATTTGATTTAAATATCATTAGGATTTAATACTCAATTAATTTAATTAATACAAGATAATTAATTAATTAAAATTAAACCATGTGGGCTGAATTTCTCTCTCTCTCATGGATCAAGGTCCAATAGCAATCTTATAACCCATTACACACATTAATTTGACTTTAATTAAAAGTCCAAAATTAATGCCCAATACTTTATTTAATTATTTTAAGTCCAATGCTTTGTGTGTGATCATATAGGTCCATTTAATATTGGCAATAAATTAATGAATTAATTCAAAGGCTATATATATTCTCTAGCAAGATATTATAGCATTCCAAATTAAATGAAAATGCATATGGCATTTAGTGACCTAATGCAATTTTGTATAGTCCCTTACCCATAAATATCAGAATTAATATAAGGTATGGAACTAGTCATCCTTATATATATATTAATTCCTTTCTTGATATTCCAATGACACTGAACTCTCAGATAAATAATGATTATTCATTATTTCATCTCGGTATGGCTATACACTTCTCAATTCATTGATCAAGTGGTCGATGATATTTTTCTCTCTTATTGAGAGGGGTAATCCCTTCACTTCTCTCATGCTCTCTAACATGAATCAATGCATACCCAAGCATACCCATACTTGTCATTCTATTACGAGCACGTTAGGTGTATGTCAAAGTACACATTAATTCATAAAGAGTTTCATAGAGATTTTAGGTCTAAGAACTCCGATACAAAACTTGCATATGAGAAACACTTATGACTTATACCATGTAGTGTTCTCATGAACGGATCGAATCCAGATACCATGTTCTTTAACATGTATCTATGATCTCTGATTGACACTATTGTCCTAATGATCTGTAAGACAAAACTCGTAATATCAGAGAGAGCATACTAGTCTTAATTCATTGTTATTCCCATAACAATGACTGACTAGGGATATTTAGAATGAAGTCTCATTTGTTTCAAGGTCTTACAACCATGTACCTCACACATGATAACTTAAACCGAAACAACATTCTTGGATAGTTCTATCAATTGATATGCACAGGAATACAATAGATAAAACAAATGCCTCATTTTATTAATTAAAGTATTTTATTACAATGCATTGGGGCTAGGGCTTACACTAACATGAAATATGTTTTATCAAGAATTGAAATTACAAAAATTTAAAGGGAAAAGTGTTCCACGTCGACGATTTAAGATCGAAGGCTTGAATGAAGCCCTTTTAGTGACCCTATAAGATGAAGAAGATCCTAAAAATATTCAAGAAGCTCTTTCATGCCCAACTAAAGATAAATTAATTAAGGCAATGGAAGAAAAATGGTATCTATGAGATTGAACCATATTTGAAAATTGGTTGATCTACCTAAAGGATCCAAACAAATTGAAAATAAGTGAATTCTAAAGGTAAAGCAAAAACCCAATGGAAGCATCAAAAATATAAAGCTCGGCTGGTCATTAAGGGATTTACACAACAGGAAGGGATTGACTATGAGTAAATTTTCTCACCTATTGTAAGATTTATGTCTATAAGGTTAATTATTGCTTTAGTGGCTAGTTTAGACTTAAAGTTACATTGAATAAATGTAAAGACAACTTTCCTTAATGGAGGATTAGACGAAAAAATTTACATAAAACAATCTATAGGTTTCATTGAAAAAGGCAACAAACTTAAGTTTTGCCGATTGAAAAGATCAATCTATGATCTTAAACAGTCTTCGAGATAATGGTATTTGAAATTTCATGAGATAACCATGTTGAATGGATTCAACATTATTGATGAAGACCATCATGTTTATCATAAAAGTTTTAAGGATAAATTTATCATTTTGACTTTGTATGTAGACGACATATTAATAGTAGAAATGACATAGAGTATGTAAATGGAATCAAAGGTCGGTTATCCTCCAAATTTGAAATGAAAGATATGGATTAAGCGAATTACATTTTTGGAATTAAGATTTTAAAAGATCGTTCGAAAAGGTTGTCTCTCTCACAAGAAACATATATCAATAAAGTCCTTAACATGTAAAATTGCAAACCCATTGATAACCCCATTGCCAAGAATTAGTTTCTTAGTAAGGGTATATGTCCTAAGAAGCCAGATGAAATGGAACGTATGAGGAATGTTCCATATACCCTTGCTGTGGGCAGTCTAATGTATGTAATGTTATATATAAGACCTGATATATACTATATAATAGGCATAGTAAGTAGATATCAGTCCAACCTAGGCGAAGCACATTGGAAAGCAGTGAAAAAAATACTTAGATACCTTAAAGGTACCACAAACTATTCTCTTTATTATTAAGAAAGTATTTGCAATTGAGAAGATACTCAAATGTTGATTGGAGAGGTGATGTGGATGAGAGCAAATCCACCTCAATTTATGTATTCTTACTTGGTAACGATGCCATCTCGTGGAGTAGCGAGAAACAAACTTATATAGCCTTATCAATAATGGAAGCTAAATTTGTCACTTCTTTTGCTATGGTACAAGAGGAAATTTGGTTAAAATGGTTTATGAACCATTTAGAAGTACTGTGACAATCTATAGTGACAATCAGTTGTCGATGGATGTACCGATATTAAGTATCAATACACGAAAGAGATTTTGCTAAGGATGATCATGGGGTGAGGAAACCAAACCTTGGTGGGGATAGATCCAGAACGGGGTAGGAAATCCCTGAATTTTTTGCCCGTGGGGATAGACATGGGGATAAAAAAATCTCCGATTTTGATTTTGGACCGAGGGTAAGGAATGGGGTATCTACCCCATGGGGATCCCCGACCTGAAGAATATACATAAAATACCTTGGTTTTTAAGTTATATATATATATATATATGCCATTATATATAAATAACGAAAATCCTAACTTTTCATTTTTCTTATTCTCTTCATATATCACTTTATCATTTTTTTTATTTGGTCATCCATCTACCGAGATTAGTGATCAACAATTTTATCACCGATTGATCTCCTCCTTATCTGCCTCCTTTCGGTGCTCGATGATTCTCTCTCTTCTTGATCTATTGGGTCTTCTTCTAACTTTTATGGTTTTTTCATGTAGTCAAATCTCTTTCCCTCTTTCTAGTCTCCGCTATCCTCTTGCCACCTCCTCACCTCTATTAGTCACTATCGAAAGGATTGAAGTAAAAGATCTTTATTAGGTTTAATTTCTGCTTTTCTATTTGTTTAAGTGATTTTTATTGTAAATTAAGAAAAACTGTTGGTTACGCCCACATTGAGGTAGTAAAAGAATTGCACGATGAAAAAATTAAAAAATGTCTTTGTATTCCTGTAGGTTAAGTTAGTTTGGATTAGTGTAAGAATTTTTGAATTCATCTAGTTACTTATTTATTACTTTTCAGTAGGGATTATCTAATTTATCTTTTAGGGAAGTATTTGGTTTTTGTTTCGATTTTATTTGAATTTTTAGGCAATTAATTATTTTGAATTCTATGATATCATATATTTAAAGGTCACTTTGATTTCATATGGAAAATAAAATTAAAAGTTGAAAAATAATTATGTCTTTGGTTCATTTAGTTAAGATAATTTTAAGTGGCTTTATGGGTTAATGTCATTGTTTTATGTTTCTTTAAGCAACCAAATAAGTCATGTACAATTTTATGTTTGGTTTGTCTGTGTTTGTATATGTTGCAGATGCTTTCTACTTTGTTTTGAGTAAGTTTAGTTGATGCTATTTGTGGTTATTGACCATTTATTCTTGTTTCCTTCAAGCTCTGCTCTGGTGTTTTTATTTTGCATTTCTTTGGATGTTTATCTATCTAGTATCAAATTTTGAATAATTAAGGTTTTAATCAAGTTAGCTTGCAATTTCTTTTTGGAAATCATGCTAATTAATAAATATTCAAATGTTTACCTTTATCTTACCAATTCTATGATTTTCTCAATGCACATAATCATCTCGCTTATGTATATTCCTTTTTTGTTCTAATCAATTTTCTGAATAAATTGCAGTTGATACCTTCTCTATCTTTTATTAAGCTTACTAGCAAACTAAATCGTGAAAGTTATTTTTCAATCCAAATTTTCTACATTTATCATCTTTAATTTGTAATCCAAGACTTTCTTAACTTAGAATTGAAGTTTTAGGCATTGCTAATTGTTGCTAATTGATGGATGACTTGATAGTCACATAGAATGTTGGTATCAAAAATTCTAATGTAGATATTCCTAAAAGATTAGATAATTATAAGGATCCATTGAGGTTTCCAGAGAGACAATCACAAGGAGCAAAGCCAAAAGGATCGAAGAGAAACTGCTGGCATTTATGCAAGCTTTCATGAAGAAATAAGCTCTCTCTCGGGAGCGCAATAGCCTTTGTGAGCGTGACAGTACGTGGATTGATAATGTCGACTTTTGAGCTATAGAGAGCCAGCTTGGAAGAGTTAATCGGGGTTTGATAATGGTGCACATACTGGGAATTAAAGTGGACCATGAAAAGAAGCCTTGAGCATATGCATTGCATGTGCCATGTTTTAAATTTGGGCTATTTATGAGTTGGGCTTTGTTTTAAATTAAGTAAGACTTAATTAAGTTAATAATGTTTAGTTTTAGGTTTATTGTTTGGGCCTTACAGGCAGCCCATTCATTTGGTCTTTAAGTTTATTTAAGTTCTCCTAATTTAGGAAGGATTAAAAGTTAAATTAATCTAGTCCATTATTTTAATGACTCTAGGTTAATTTCTTGCCTATAAATACTTTTGTAAAGCTGTAACTTGGAAGCTAAGAATTATTAGACTTTGATTAATTTGAATTGAATTGATTCTTCGGAATTACTTACCAAGGTGAGTGTTCTTACTTTGATGTTGTTTTAAGAATTAGGGTTATACAAGTTTTACTTGTGTAGTTATATTCTTCATTTTATTTCTGCTTTAGGTTTTAATCTTTTTGTGAATTAAGGTTTAAAGTATTTATCTTTTGGATTGCATACTAAGTTTATGAATAACAAAATCGATAAAGAGTTTTAGGATTCTTAGATCCTAAGGTTTCACAGCATTTGGTATCAGAGCCTAAGGTTGCTATTCGAAAATTATCAGTTTGATTTTTTTGGTTATATTCATAGTTAAATTGGATATTACCTAATAAAAAAATATAGGTACTATTCATCGATATTGTTCATCAGGGTACTGTTCACGTACTATTAATAAAAAAAATCGTTGATATCAGTATAGTCAAAAATTTCATATTTATCGACATTCAGTTGAAAGAAAATAGAAAATCTTTGCAATCCAATGAAAAGCTTTTGAGTTTCTTTAAAGAAAAATTAGGTAGAACTAGTGTGGGTTGGGATAAAGAATTTAGGACTCTAGTTTTGTTTTCTTCCTTACGAGGAGCCAAATCTATGACACTTAGTTCCAAATTCATCTTTCTTGCATTCTTAGTTATTTTTGTTGTTTAATTGCTTATCTTTGCTTCCATAAATATTTTTTGAGTGATAAATTTGCTTTGTATTGCTCACTGGCACAAAAAAATCGGTTATACACATTGTTTTCATCTTATGTGTAACATTCTAAAAGATTTTTCTTGGAATTTTTACGAATTTTCGTGTTTGTCTCACTTGCGACAACCATCGCACTTGCGACAAGGGTAACTTTGCCTCTAAAATTTTTGTGAAAACTTTATTTAGTATATTTAATTGAATTTTCTTATTTTCTTTACTTAAGTTTTGCTTGGAATACTTCTTGATCCTGAAGAACAACTCTATAATGGGAACAAGAGTGGAAAAAAAAGAGTGTGTGAGGATATCAAAGAGGGTAAAAGCCAATATTGAGTGAAACATGAGAGAAAAGTGATATTACTTAACTGTAAACATGTGAGGAAATGTTTGTGAGGTATTATCGAATACTTTTTTTAGATTTCTATAATGACTGAAGAGATTAACAAGAAGGGAATAATGCTTGAAAAGGTAGCATATTCGGTACAAGCAATACATGAAACATTTGACAGATTTATAGGTACTGTGAATGATAGGTTAGAACAGTTAAAAGTAAGCACAACAAGTAATTCCAAAGGACGGTCAAGAGGGGTCGATGGATTAATGACAATATAAATGTTGAGCTTGATGATTTGGAAGAAGAAGATAAAGAAGAAGTTCATTCAATGAGGGGATGATGAAGAAGGAAAGATAGAGGGGATAACAACTTCAGTGCCATCAAGATGAATATTCCATCCGTTAGAGGTAAGAATAATGCTGAGGAATATCTTGAATGGGAAAGCAAAGTAGAAATGATCTTTGAGTGTCATAATTATTCTAAAAATAAGAAGGTTAGATTGGTTGTTATTGAGTTCTTCAATTATGTATTAATTTGGTGGTTTGAGTTAAATAAAAATATGAGGAATGAAGAATTGCCAGTTGCTAGTTGAGAAAAGATGAAGAGGATAATGAAGAAGAGGTTCGTGCCTAGTTATTTTTACAGAGAAACACATTAATAATTACAAAGGCTCACTCAAGGGATTAGATCTATAGAGGAGTACCATAAAGAGATGGAGATGTTAATGATCAGAGCCAGCCTAGAAGAGGAATAAAAATCAGTAATGGTTTAAATTTGTAAGTGGATTAAATAGAGAAATAGCCAATGTAGTGGAATTACAACATTTCATTGACATGGAAGAGCTGGTGAATATGGCTATGAAGGTGGAGAGAAAATTGAAGTATAAAGGAAATACCAAGAGTAACACTTTGAGTTCCATATCCCAATGGAATTCAATATGGAACCAGGGAGATAGCAAAGCTACTCAAAAGTCTGTTGATGTAAAAGAGAAAGTCAAAGATAAAAAAAGTGGCACACTTGAAACAAAAGGTATTTCTAATGTAACCCCTTCTAATACTAAACAAAGAGATATTAAGTGTTTTAGATTCCTAGGAGTAGGGCATATTACATCTCAATGTCCTAATAAGAGGTGTAAGGAGCTCACTAAACCCCCATGTTATTTACCATTTTATACATTTTCTTTCATAGAATAAACTATTTTTTCTATTATTCTGCTGATTAACACTATCTGTACATATACATATGCTATGATGCAATGAGAAACCACCTTACATTACATTGTTATTTACATTATGGTTTAATTAATACAAGGCGATAATTACAAGAATAAAAACATAATATAACTCTATACTGTAACCCTTCCTATCTCTAATAGTTGGCCTTGCAACAGCAGAATTTATCCCTTCAGAATGAATTTTATCTTTCTGTACCTACACAGATAAATACCCGTGCTAAGTTTACTAGCTTAGTGGGGAACAAAGCAAAATCATGGAGATGACCTCTCACATAAGTCATCAATAACACGCACACATATGAGCATTTAGTGTAACATGTAATAAGATAATAACAACTAGCAAATTTTATTCTTATAATGTTACCAAAACATTATGAGATTTACTTCAGTATGTACAACCATTATACTTTTAACATTAAAACTCCAACCTATTTGACAAATGCATATTTGATCCATTAAATTGACTAGCGAATAATTGTTCAGGTAAATAAAATTATATGGGTTAATCCATATGCTTATTGGTTGTGTCCACCTATTTCCTTCTCATTACCATAAATAACACTCCTATCCCATGTAATCATTGATTGTTGATATGCTAAGTCACTTGATTCCTTGTAACCTTTATGTTCACTCAGTAACTTTTATTAGTTTAAATACATCAATCCAATTTATTTGGTCCCTATTCAGATTCCTAATTAGTCTTATTACAATAGTATTTTATGGGTTGTTCTTAGTGATTAATTTATATCAATTAGTTCTATAAATATCTATTATGCCTACTATGCTTCTTATCATACAAATACTTATATTGTTCTACTATTGTTGTTTTATATGTATTTATTAATAGCCTTTATTTTTATCATTATTATTATCTTGTCATTCTTTTGTCTTTTACATGTGAAGTCTAGTATATTGATAGGTTAAGATAGATGTTTGTATCTTCCTTATGATTTGACTCAACTTATATATTTAGGTGGTAAGTTCAGAAGTTTAAAGGCCTATCTGCTTGTTAATTTCTATAAATCTGAAAGTCTAGATAGTTTATATATTAATTGTTCAATATCAAACATAAAGCAGTTTAACTATAATAATCACCCACAATGGTTATCACCAAGCATGCAACAACAATGCCAAAGAAAAATGCATTTCTCTCAACAGTAATCATCACTGAGTATAGTATTGAAGTCATTTATAATAGCATTAACTGTATCATGACTAGAATCTAGTATCATTCATGTATAATGAAAGTATATGGACTTATTCATTCCTTAACATCATTATATTTACAGTTATTTATTCTATGAACTACCTGCTAAAATCCTGTGGGTGTGGATAATTGGTGTTATGGATACCTGAAGGTATTAAATCTGTGGACCCAAACGGGATTAGAACTGTGGTCCCAATAGGGATATACTGTGGACCCAAATGGGTCAAACTATAGCAGCTGCAACTGTAACCCTATAGGCATGCCTATCTATCCACAGCCTGGACATAGATGCAGGCAGGTATATTTCCTTACTTTAACTTCTTTATCTTCTTCTTTATAACTTACTTGTCCATAATTCATTCTCATGAACATGTATAGGTGCAAGCATTCAGTTACATATATATATATGTGTGTGTGTGTGTGTGTCTATATATATATATATATATATATTCATTCATTCATTTCTATGTGCTCTCATAGCCCCTGTGTCTCATTTTCATATATTGGAATTTATTAAGTGACTGTAATCACATTTATATAGCATATCATTGGACCATTTACATATCATGGCATGCTCATACTCATATATTATCATTCAACTCTCTTATTTAAATACATTAACATATAATCATAAGATTTATATGATAACATAAGTAATTCCTTTACATACATGTGTTCCTCGTTAGACATTTATAAGTATAATTATTTGTTCACGAACCATATACTTTAGTTATCTAACATATATATATATATATATATATATATATATTTACAAATGTCTTTTATGCTTAAAATAAGGTATCTTTTAAACATGAATACATTATTACAATTTAATCATTCATGTGGATTTACGTTCTTTAACTATAATACCGTTAAGATTCTTTATGACTATTTATATTTCCTTCATGATCAATCATGTTACTACATATCCTAATCAAGTAACATCTTAAGTATGTATGTAATATACTTTACTTTTCTTATGTAGGTTACTAAGTTGCATTACATTTAAGGTCACTGTTTATCTTCATTCTTATAATTAGAATGCTTTACTTATGCTTAGGAGGATTTAGACTAACTTTAGTTATCATTTGAGACTTAAATTCAACTTTTAGGAAGAACAGGGAAGGGTCACAGTCATTAGATAATACCTAGTAACCGTGACATAAGTTACATTTCGGTTCTGGATTGAGTCAAACTACCTTACGGTCATTACCAAAGAGTAATGGCCGTGGCCTACACTTTTGAGAGGGGTTACAGTCATTAGATGATACCTAATGATTGTGACATAGGTCAAATTATGATTTTGGACTAAAAATTGGGCTACCTCACGGTCATTAGCCAAAACCTAGTAACCATGAGGTCTATTCTGCCTAGAAATAAAATTCCAGTTTTAACTTCTATGCCCTTTTGGACCTATTACACTTCAATTTTTAGAGAAAGTTTTTTCTGAAAAGTTATAGCCTTGTGTCTTTAGTTTTTAAAAAACTAAAATCACTTCAATATGATTTGTAAATCTTAAGATATCTAATAAAAACTATAGACTGCTCCCAATGATAGGGCAACAGCCACACCCATAATTGAATCTGAATTTTTACTATCATGATGAAAGATTCAATTTTTGGTTTCTTCATAAAAAATCAAGGTGTAATTGCATAGTTTCTATCCCAACTATAATTTCTCAATTTGAATTAATATAACTCAAGATATCACTAAAATAGTCCAGAATGGTCAAATAAACTCTAGGCAGTTTTTTATGATTTCAAAATCTACATGTATAATTTGATTTCCAAGCCATTTTAAGCTTAATTTTCATAAGAAAACACATACACATATCAATAATCATGCTTCTCATGTCAACTATCCACTACACACACTTATCTATAAGAAGTTCCCATACTTTTTTATGCAACCAACCACCTCCTTGAAGGCTCTTCTCACGTCTTTTACTTTCTCTCTATCTCTATCTCCCTTTTTTTGCTTATTTCTCCTTTGAAATTTAACCTAACCTTTCTCCACCTTGTTATACTTCTTTTCCTTCCTTCTTACTTCTTTTTACCTCTACTAGCTAGCTCTTTCCTTTCTCTTTCAAGGAACCAAGTGAAAGAGGTTTAGAGAGAGAAATTAGGGCTTATTGAAAATTGCTGAAAACCAGCCTACAAGGGAGCCGTCCACCACTTAAATACTCCCACTCTCTTTAACATTTAAGAACACTCTAGGAAGGTTAGGTGCCAAAATCCAATTGGACAATTTGGGATGATTTAGGTGCATTTGCTCTTAACTCCCTAGCTTCCCTTTATTTCTACTTTTGCCCCACTACTTATACTTTTATCTTTCAATTAAGCCCTCAACTACACATTTCTTTCATTTTTAAACACACAAAGTCTAATTGTGAAAAAATAATTTAGCCCTTGTCATAGTAACTAATACCTCCTAGGTCCCCACTTACATTGGCATCTATTACATGCATAGTCGGATCATGAATACACCATTAATCAATTAGAATTTCTCCTAAGGTACTATTAGGGGAATTACAAGAGGGCTATGCTAGTTATGGAGAATAAAGAGATTAAGTCTGATCATAAGAGTGATTCTGATTCTATGCCTAATCTAAAAATTATGTCTGATGATGATATTGAATTTGTTGAACATGGTGAATCATTAGTAGTTAAGTGTGCTTTAAATTTACAATTTAAGAAAGAATCTAACAATGATCAAAGGGAGAATATGTTTCATACTAGATGTAAGGTGCATAATGAGGTGTGTATTTTGATTATTGATGGGGGTAGTTGTATTAATGTTGCTAGTACTACACTAGTTAACAAATTAGGCTTAAAATGGATGAAACACCCTAAGCCTTATATGTTACAATGGTTGAATGATTGTGGGAAAGTGAGGGTCACCAAATAGGTCATTGTTTCTTTTTCAATTAAAAAATATCTTGATGAGATGATTTGTGATGTGGTGCCAATGCATGCTGGATATATTTTACTTGAGAGACCTTGGCAATTCGATAGGAAAGCCATTCATGATGGGTATAAGAATAGGTATTCGTTTAAGCTGAATGGATAAAATATCACTTTAGCTCCTTTAACACACAAAGAAGTGTATGAGAAATAGTTAAAGCTTCAAAGGTCACTTAAGGGGGAAAAAGGTAGTGAGGTTGAAAATACAAAAGAAAAGAGAGAAAAGAGGCTAAGAAAGAAAATAAAGAATATGGCCCATTGTTGGGTGATTGTGCAGGAGAGAAAAAGAAAGAGAGATGCACATGAGAGAAAAGTATGCAAGGAGTGGGTTCTATCGTGAGCGCAAAATCCATCACGAGCACGATAAAGAGTGTAGAGAGAAAAAATATGTTCTATGCAAAAGAGTGGGATATCAAGAGAGCTGTTGAGTTAAAAAAGTTTCTCTTAATACTTTAGTTTAAAGAGAACTCCTTAAATTTGGCTAACCTTAACCAAGATTTACCTAGTGGTGTTGTTTCTTTATTGCAGGAATTCGAAGATATCTTTCCCGAGGAGATTCCGAAAGGATTGCCACCTTTGAGAGGGATTAAGCATCAAATCGACTTCATTCCAGGAGCGACCATTCCAAATAGACCAGCCTATAGAAGTAACCCTGAGAAAATGATGGAACTTTAAAGGCAAGCTGATAAGCTTTTGGAAAAGGGAAAATAAGAGAGAGCTTTAGTTCGTGTGCGATTTCCATACTACTTGTGCTAAAAAAGAATGGTACATGGAGAATGTGCATTGATTATCGTGCAATCAATAAAATCATGATAAGGTATAGACATCCTATCCCTAGACTTGATGATATGTTAGATGAATTGCATGGTGCCTGCTATTTCACTAAAATTGATCTTAAAAGTGGATACTATCAAGGTAGAATGAAGTTAGGGGATGAATGGAAAATAACTTTTAAAATGAAGTATGGTTTGTATGAGTGGTTAGTTATGCCTTCTGGACTAACTAATACACCTAGTACTTTTATGTGATTAATGAACCATATCTTGCATGAATTCCTTGGTAAATTTATTGTTGTTTATTTTAATGATATACTCATATATAGTAAATATTTAGATGAGCATATAGGACATATTAGAGTTGTATTGAAAGTGCTAAGGATGAAAAGTTATATGAAAATATGAGTAAATGTACCTTTTACTGTGACAAGTTAAAATTTTTAGGATTTGTAGTATCAGACAAGGATATAAAAGTGGATGAGGAGAAGGTTAAAGCCATTCGAGAATGGCCTACACCTTAGACAATTAGTGAGGTTAGGAGTTTTCATAGACTTGCTAGTTTTTATACGAGGTTTATGAAAGGTTTTAGTACTATAGCTGCTCCATTGAATGAAATAGTTAAAAAGGATATGCCTTTTGAATGGAGTGAGAATCAGGAAAATGCCTTTATGATGCTTAAGGAAAAGCTATGTATTACTCCAGTTTTAAAATTGCCTAATTTTGATAACGCTTTTAAAATTTAATGTGATGCTTTCGGGTTAGGTATTGGTGCTATTTTGATGCAGGATAGGAAACCGATTGTATTCTTCAATGAAAAGCTTAATGGAGCTAAATTGAGGTATTCTACTTGTGACAATTTTCTATGCTTTGGTGAAAGCTTTAGAGGTTTGGCAACATTACCTCTTGCCAAGAGAATTTGTGATCTACACCAATCATAAGTCACTGAAAAATTTAAAGTCTTAAAGTATGCTGAACAAAAAATAATTAAGGTGGATGGAATTCGTGGACACATTTTCATATGAAATCCATTACAAGAAAGGTAAAGAAAATGTGGTAGCAGATGCACTTTCAAGAAGGTATTCCTTAACCTCTACTTTAAGTTCTAAGTTATTAGGATTCGAGTGTATTAAGGATTTATGTGTTACTGATTCCAATTTCGGTAATGCGTTTGATGCATGCAAGCATGTTGCATTTCAAAAATTTTATAAGCATAATGGTACTTATTTAGATAAGGAAAATTATATGTGCCTATATATTCTTTGAGAGAATTGCTGGTGTGTGAAGCACATAATGGAAGTTTGATAAGACATTTTGATGTGCTCAAAACTTTAGATGTGTTACATGAACATTTTTACAGGCCTCATATGCATAGATATTTTTAAAGAATTTGTGACAAACGTATTGCATGTAGGCAAGCCAAGTCTATAGTTAAACCATATGGTTTATATACTCCTTTGCCTATTCTGAATGAACATTGGATAGATATATCTATGGATTTTGTGTTATGTTTACCTAGAACAAAAAGGGGTAAAGATAATATTTGATAGGTTTTGTAAGATGGCGCATTTCATTCCTTGCCATAAAACCGATTATGCTACGAATATTGTTGATTTATTCTTTAGGGATGTACGTTTTCATGGCATACCTAAGACATTTATGTCAAATAGAGATGTAAATTTCTTGAGTTACTTTTTTAAAGCTTTATGGGAAAAGTTGGAAACTAAATTATTATTTTCAACTACTTGTCATCCTCAAACGGATGGACAAACTGAAGTAGTTAATTGAACTTTAGGAACTTTATTGCGTGCTGTTATTGGTAAGAAATTGAAAATGTGGGAAGAATGTTTACTATTGATTGAATTTGCATATAATCAAACTGTTCATTCTTTAATAGGTTTTTCATCATTTAAGGTGGTTTATGGTTTTAATCCTTGAACTCATTTGGATTTAATGCCTTTACCTTTGCATGAGATATCTAATTTAAATGGATAGAAAAATGATGAAATTGTTAGATCTATTCATGAAAAGATTCATGCTCATATAGAAAAAAGGAAGAAAACATATGCTGACCAAGCCAATAAAGGGCATAAAAAGATTTTGTTTGAACTAGGTGATTAGGTCTGGGTACATTTGAGAAAAGAAAGGTTTCTAACTCAAAGGAAGTCTAAGCTTGATGCGAGAGGAGATGGACCTTTTTAAATATTGGAAAATATCAATGACAATGCTTATAAGATTGATCTATCATGTGAGTATCAAGTTTCTGCTACTTTTAATGTTTCTGGTTTATCTCTATTTGATATGGATACATATTCAAGGATGAAACTTTTTGAGGAAAGAGGGAATGATGTAGGTATTCCTAAGATATTGGATAATTATAAGGATCTATTGAGGTTTCCAAAGGGACCAATCACAAGGAACAAAGCCAAAAGGATCAAAGAGAAACTGCTGGCATTTATGCAAGCTTTCATAGCCTTCGCGAGTGCAATAGTACATGGATGGACAATGTCAACTTTGGAGTTGTAGAGAGTTAATCAAGGCTTGATGATGGTGCATATGCTGGGAATTAAAGTAGACCATAAAGAGAAGCCTTGAGCATGTGCATTGCATGTGTAATCTTTTAAATTTGGGCTATTTATGAGTTGAACTTTGTTTTAAGATGAGTAAGAGTTAATTAAGTTAATAATGTTTAGTTTTGGGTTTATTGTTTGGGTTTTACAGGTAGCCCATTCATTTGGTCTTTAAGTTGATTTAAGTTTTCCTAGTTTAGGAAGGATTAAAAGTTAAATTAACCTAGTCCATTATTTTAATAACTCTTAGTTAATTCCTCGCTTATAAATACTTTTGTAAAGCTCTAACTTGGACGCTAAGAATTATTAAACTTTGATTAATTTGAATTGAATTGATTCTTCAAAATGTCTTGTCAAGGTGAGTGTTCTTACTTTGATGTTGTTTTAAGAATTAGGGTTATTCAAGTTTTACTTATGTAGTTCTATTTTTCATCTTATTTCTGCTTTATATTTTAAACTCCTTCGAAATTAAGGTTTAAAGTGTTTATCTTTTAGATTTCATACTAAGTTTATAAACAATTAAATCGATAAAGGATTTTAGAATTTTTAGATCCTAGGGTTCCGCATCAAATTCTTTAAGTAGTTTGCATTTGTAGCCTAAGATTTTAGCATTATATCTATATTTACATTGATAAAGTACTTATTATTGATAATATTGTTTTGTTTTGATATTTTTTAAGTACTACAATTTTATTCTTCTTTTAATGTTTTTCAGGTTAATATTCACCAAGATAGAAGTGGTTGTATTAATGTAACTTGATTAACTTTTGGTCATTTGTTTGAAATATTTTTTTATTTTAAGTTATTAATTATTAACATTTATATTTGGATTGATTTATCTTTATTAAAATTTACATTAATTTAATTTTTTATTAAGTTTAGATTTTTTTATTAAATGTTATATTTTACTTATAAATAACTGTAAAATATTGTATTTTAAAATTAAAAAAATTATTTTTTGAAGGGGTCAGTGTTCCCTATGGGGAGTAGGGATCCTCATGGGTAGGGACAGGGGAAATTCTCTCTATTATTCAAACGGGACATGGAATCCCTACCTCTAGTAGGGCAGTGAGTGAGGGTGTATTCCTCGCCCCTGCTCTGCCTCGTGATCATCCCTAATTATTACACGAGGAAAAGTGAGCATACAGTGCATTTTCTTACTAGATATAATTATAGATCCATTAACAAAACCTATACTGAGAGAAGTATTTTGTGAGGCATATTAGATCTTAGAGTTTGTGTAGAATTTGAATTGTATTGTCTTATGTAATTCCTTAAAATTATTATTTATGAATATTAATTAATTCTATTTTTAGCAATACATGAGTGTGAATGTTTATATGTGAACATTTACTATCATTTGTTATATGATTGAGCATGTTAGATAGAGAAGTAGCCCATCCACACAGATGTTTACCTTAGTTTTGACAATGAGTTGACAAAGACTAAGATGAAGCGATTTTTGAACATATGGTGAATTTGAGAGCCTGTTCAAAATAAAAGTGTCCTTTTGCATAAAATATAAGATTAGTCTTGTTAAAGTGCAAAATAAAGACATATATGAGATTGTATGCTTTGGATTGAGATTCAAACTAGAATAAGTGTAATCCTATAATAAGTTAAACATAATTATCATATTCTATACTAAAAGCCATAAATAGTCCTGAAGTGGAAGAACTAAAGTTGGATGCTTTGGTGCATCACAACCTTATGCTTCTACATGGTGTTATATATATTTTGTGAGACATAAACTCCTTTAAGGGAAATAAAGAACACAATGATACATATTTCATACCTTATGTGCTTTAAGTGACTAAGGGAAGGGAGTTTATTGTGAACGATTTGAATTTTTCCTAGTGTGAGACCCTAACTAAGTTTTGACCCTTAGAACCCTTAACTTATCCTTGAAGTATGATTCAATGTGGCTAGCTTAGTTAGTCTCTAAAAGGTTATGGAAAATTTTGGCCTAGTAGGTTTAACTGGAAAAGCAAGCTAAATCATGATGGATGGCATATAGTAAGAGGGAAATATACATTTTTATCACATTCAATTGTTTCATGGTTCACCAGCATGCCTATTATAGTTTATATGAGTAGAGATATAATAGTGAACTTGAAAATTATTTAATGAGATCAAGAGTTAAAACATCTATTTACCTATATGATTGGAGATTATAATTGGATTTTGTTCCATCATGTGCGAATGGGAAATAAAAAAGAATGGATAAGCCCATGACTCTAAATTTGAGAAGTAAATCAAATATCTTTGATATCGAATGCATCGGTTACAAAAATTAATTTCTATAGTAAATACGTCAGTTATGGAAATTAATTACTATATTAAATGTGTTAGTTATAAAAATTAATTCCTATATTGAATATGCCCGTTATGAAAATTAATTTATGTATTAATTACCTTTCTAATTAAAAAATCTAAAAAAACTCTATAAATAGTTCTTATGAATTCATATTTATTGTAGGTTGCTAGTTTTCATAAGAAATTCTAGTGAGAATTGTTACCGTTATCCCACCTAACGGTTTGTGGATAATAGCTGTGCCAGTAATGTAAAACAAGATCCTTCACTTTCGCTTTTGCTTCTCAAAAGATTCTACGCTACTGGAGGTACATAGATTTTCATATTTATCTTTATATATATATGTTAGTGGTTATGCCGTAGGCCATACATTTGATTCTTTATGTAATATCACATTTCATTTTATAAAATTAGGTTTTCTTCATGTTATTATATTTTGGCATGTTAGAATATAATAATATTTATAAATAACAATTTAATGTTATTTTGACTATCCCTAGTTATTTATCATTAAAGGAATAATGATAAATAAAACTAATACGAGTTTGATTGATAATCATGGGATGATTATATTCGGTGATATAAATCAAACTTATAGGTACTCATTGGAGAATAGAGTACTGGATTGACCAGTTATGAGATATTACATGGATTAATGTCATTAGTGATCCCACAATAGTTATGTTATTGATCCTTAGACCTGAGATTATCATAGTATCTTTCATGACTAACATTATATTTTGACATAACTAAACATTATTTTTAACTGAATAATAATAAATGTTATGATTGGACATGATGATAATCATTTAGAGTATAGTGAATAATCAAGATGGAATTTGTCCCACTTCTATGAGAGAGATATATCTATTGGCCCCTCGATAAGTAGGACTGAGAAATGTATGGCCGTGCTCAAATGAATTAATAGAGCGATTAATGTCATTTGATATTATCAGTCTACTTAGTGGTTGAGAAATTATATGTTTGAACTATATAAAATTGACATGGACCATGACTTATGTTCAAACAAGATATCATGTGACAAAGGGATTATAACATGTTCTATGAGGTTAAAATTGAATTATCGATATTCATATTATTTGGGTAGTTGTAATGTCTCGCTAGAGGCCGTTTATGACTTGTGGACCTATGATGGGATTGTAGCCCACAGCCAATATAATATGAACCTATTGGGTCGCACACGTAGAATGTAATGAATGGACTAAGGGTAAATTCGAGCATTTTGAATTTTATTTTATGACAAATTAAAATTTCGAATAAATAATGAAATAAATAAATATTAATTAGGATTAATATCATAATTTTATTTTAAATAAGAAATAAAGTATTTCTTATTTTAATAAGAAATATAGGCCCGAAATTCTCTCTCTCTCTCTTAATTAGGGTTAGGCCAACTATATATATATATGAAATATATGGTTGATACCCCTAACACACACATCTAAGAGAGTGAGCCGTCACTTTGAGAAAGTGAAGAGAGAAATTCGATTTCTGTAATCCTAGCCGCTTAAAAAGGGACCAGGCGAATCCGTTCCTCGCATTCGAGTGTGGATACCGGTAGAGGGTGTTCGTTTCGTGTGAGGTAGCACCTGTAAGATGATTTTATGCTTCAAGAGGTTAGTAATCATTACTTTCACTTCATTGAGTCAATTGAATCGCATGGATCCTGATGGGTTTCATTATTTTTGCTACGTTTTAATTTTATTTTTCCTATGTCGAAACCTAACAATATATATATATATATATATATATATATATATATATATATATATATATATATATATATATATATATATATATATATATATATATATATATAACAAATACAAATAAAAAAATTTAAAGTCGAATTGTACCATTTATTATTTTTATAAAAATTAAAATTTTCTCTAATTAAATTAATTTACATATAAAAAAATTGAAATTAAATTGTACAGTTAGTTTTTTTTATAAGAATTAAATTGACTTATATCACTAATTTTAATATGTGTATTAACATTTTATTAAACTCAGGTGAGAATTATTTTGTATTAAATTGTTCTAAAACCAAACTGTAGCGAAAAAATCAATATTCAGATATTTATTAATTTTATAGAGAATGTTATTTATAACTTTTATTGTACATGCATTAAATAATTCAAGTTTAAAATTATATATAATGAAATTAAAATAATTAATTAACTAAATTAAAATGATTGCATAAAAAAATTAAAATTACATTCTAATCACTAATAAAATAAACTTATTTATCATAATTGATAATATCCCTTTTATCATTTAGGCTCCATCCACTTTTAACCCAATGTCCAAATTAAACTTAAGGCTTGGCATGTGACAAGAGTTCAATTTCGATATATTTAATTGTGGACAATTTGATCAAACTGACAAAACTCTTACCTTGTCAAGTCAATTGACACACTATGATATCCATACTCAGTTACATCAATAGCCCATATTATTCTAGTTTACCTATTATAACACTTAGGTATGTTTATAGGTAAACACTCTCTTATACATTATAAATAGCCCAAAATGCAATAAAACTAGCTATTGAATCATTGAAACTTTCTCTTTCCACATTTTCTCTTTTTAAGCATTATTAACTTAAATTTCAAAATTTTTATGTCTAATTTGATTAAGCTTGTTTTATTGCAAGTTTAAGTTTTGTTGATCTGACTAGTCATCCCATCCAACCTCTTCTATTTCTGATCTTTCAAAAATTAAATGACATTAATCAATATTTTTCAATCTTATATACCTTATTTTGTAAAATTAATTATACTTTACTATGTACTTTGTTTTTTTATTATGTGATTAAAAAAATTTGGGAATAAAATAGTTTATAGATAATATTATTTAAAATCTCCATTACATATTCATTAAACAACTTTAGTTTATAATTATATGTATCTTAATGCATGAAATTAAAATAATCACTTTTGTAATAAAATTACGCTTGCATGAAATTATCAAACCCGCCCATAAACTTAAAATTGTCCCAATTTGACACTTAAACTTGCTAATTTAACTATTAATAAGCACAAATATGATGACATAACAAAACTAGAGTTGATGTGTACAAGAGCCTATTAACCACCCAATTTAATAAGAAACTTACTACATAATAACAACTTCTTCAAAATTTCTCTTTTTATATACATATCTCTGTTAGTGTAAGTTATGAAACTAGTAACTATATTGCTACTGCCTTCATAAAAAATTTAAGTGTAACATAGATGAGTAGATTAAGCAAAAGAGGGTGAATGGATTCAAAGAAATGAAAATTTACAGAGAGATAAAAGGTAAAAATTATAAAAGAGGGAGAGAAAATGGGGTAGAGTGATAATTTTTCTTACTCCTGACTTGTATGCCATGTGTCATCTATTAATTCATTCTCATGACCAACATTACCATGTCAGCATCTACAAATTACATGTGTCATTAATAGATATTATTAGTGAAATTTGTGTTTATTAATAGTAAAATGAGAAACATTAATTGTCAAATTGGAACAACTTTAAGTTCAGGGATCCACTTGACAATTTAATTAAGTTGGAGAGTCAAATTGTAGACATTAATAAAAAAATTTCAATTTTATAAACTTTATTTTATGAAATTACATTTTCCTGTATGTTTTTAAGTATTATAACAATATGCCATTGCGCATCGATATGTACCATTATATCAAGTATAAAATAATTTATCTTTGATCCAATGATGTCTACTAATACAAACAGTGAGCACTTAATAAAGTTAAAATAACAATCTAACCATTAACATAAAAAATACGGGTGAGAAAACTTATGTTAAAATCGAAGTATCGAATGATTTTTAAATTTGGTTTGATTTTTCGAGTTTTGATTGGGTTTCATTTTAAAAATTTCAAAAAAATTGATTATTTCGATTCAATTTTAGATAATAAAAACTGTAAAATAACTGAACTAATAGAATATTGTATATAAACTGCATCATTTTGTATATGTACCCTTAATAATTAATACTATACAGTTTTGTGTAAATCTAAACATTTAAGTTTTGTTCCCTTAATAGTTAATGTATCTTTAATTTGTACATATATATATATTGAAAGCATTTATGCACCTAAAAATAGCATAAATCTAATAATATGGGTAAACGTGTTTACCTCTTATAGAGTAGAGACTTTTGATACGAGCGAAAGTAAGGAATCTTTTTTTTCCATGTTATTGACATAGCCTTTCGACTATAAATACCCATGCCGAGAAAAAAAAATCACTAATCCACAATGTAAATGCCCTTTGGAGAGATATTGAGAAAGATGAATAAAGAGTAATATTTGCATATATAGTTTGTAGAGTGTAACCTAACTTAGGTTTTCTAAACCCCTATTTATAGAGGTTATTAAGAGTTAAAATCTTAGTTTAACTCTTATTTATATTTTAATTAGGAATCAATTATCCTAAGCTAAATAGGATAATTATTGTAGAGTCATGGGCGCACCCAAATTCTATCATCTCCCACTCGTACATAATTGAACGTTTTCCAGTCAATATCTCCAATTATACAGGCAAATAGACCTTATGACTAGCATATATCGAGAGCACTAGTGCTACACACCTATTAGGAATATGTAAAATCTCGAAAAGTTAAAAGCAATATCTTTCTTTTTCATGTATGCTCAACCCTAGATTGCCTTCTCACATTTATTATTTTAACTCATGATCTCATAAAAAAATTTTTCATATTCACTATTATATTTTTGCTCATAAAAACTATAATAGGCATACCAATGAGTCTCTAAACCATTAAATTTGATCGAAAGGCTATCTTTCCCTCTTACTATAACACCCTATACCCGATTATTCAAAAAATCCATATACCGGATGTGACGCTCGAATTTAGGCTCCTTTAATGAGGGTCAAAATAAATTTCTATTTAAAGGCTTTATTAATTGACAAATTACCATTTATTTTATAAAATTTTTGGTATAGTTTCCCCTAAAATTTTTTAAAAATTCCCTGAAAAGGAAATGCCCAAAATACTTTTATTAAAGTCTATCCTACCAACCATCTTCAATTCAAACTCCAACAAAAATTATTACCCTTCCTCTAATATTTCAAACTCAGAATCCAACAAGAATTAAAATATAAATTTCTACTATTTGTAATTTAATTTACAATGTCAATGTCCATAAATATTTACTGGAACTTTACATCTCCAAAACACATTATACATGCCAAAATTTCGTAAAGAAAGTAAAAATAGCCAAGGCTCATCCACCTCAAAATCCTTTCACTTCTTGTTGTGACTCAAATTTTGATGTAGATCCACTATTAAATTTCCTCAAAAATTTCTTCAAACCTATGCATGAAAATAAAATCACGTGCTAAGCATATTGCTTAGTGGTGTTCAAGCAATTACATTTTTCTAACCATACAAGTATTTAACTAAAACATACTTAGAATTTCTTAAAGTATCAAACAGAAATATTTTTAGTTACTTTTAAATAGAAAGGTCATAAATCTATTGCAAGGAATTTAAACATACATAACTCGCATATTTATTCATATATTTCTTGATTTTAATGTTATAATCCAAAGGGTAACTAGTTAATTATTTTTAATTTAAAAATCTCATTTAATTAAATACGTACTTAATATTTATGTTTTGTATTTACCCTAAGTAAAATCCAAAAAAATTGTATGATGAGCTAGATAAATGGGGAATCAAATGTGGGATTGAGTTCTCGAAACTATACAGTCCATTCAACATCATTTTCTCATTATTGACATTTAAAATTTTATCATTACTACACACACATATACATACATACATACATACATACATATGTATGTACATACATTTATGTAAACACTAGATCCTAAGGAGGCTTTTATCAAAGTTATCTAATAAGAAAAATTACTTCTTTAAATGGAGCAAACCAAGGATGATGGACCCTTTCTGTGTTGAAAATTATTTTTCAAAAATGTTTTAGGGTGATTTCTGCTTGTTTCGAGTAGCCGAGTGGCCCAGAAGGCTAACCGATGAGAAATACCTTTAATTATGGGCTTAAAATTGAGTTACGTAGGTTTATGAGCCTTGTGCACCCATGCATTGGTGGTTTGTGCACACGTGCACTAAAAAATCTCATTTTTTAACCTTTTGTCTAGAGTTTTTTCCATTTTTGGTAATGTAAAGCCTTGCACAAGGAGTATACATCCGTGCATTCCAAAAATCTGACCTTTTTAGGTAAATTTATCTACTTTTTAACTGTACAATGATGCATTTCTAATGGTATGACATTTATGCATTTCTGATGGTACGATCGTACACTCAAAAAGTGGGTGAATTCTCTAGAAGGGCAAGTGGCCAAGTGGGGTAACTTTTTAGTGTACACCTGTGCATACCTTTGTGCATGTTCGTATGCTCTTAAATATAAAAGCTTTACCCAAATGCTTTCAAAGAGGTTGGTTAATTTGGAAAATTCTAAGTTTTAAAAGTGAGGATTGCATTCATAAAAAGCTTTCAAAAGTTTTTAAAGTGGTTTTTGGCATTTAGTTTTTTATGTTTTCTAACTGTTTTTTGATTGTTTGAACACAGTAAGGGCCCATGAATCTGATATTTGGTAGTCTAATTGAGTAAGTACATTGAAGGTAATATAAAAAGCCTTTATCATCATTTTTATATTATAATAAATTTTAACTATTGTCCTCGTTCATAGCTCTTCCAATATACATTAATTTTTTTATAGATTTAGGTTATGAAACCTTTTGCAAGGGTGTTTTTGCCGTGTGATAGAAATCATTAGGTTGCCACTTTTATATCGGCCGTTGTTTTTTTAAAAGTCACCTTTTTTGAAACTTTGGTTTAAAAATCACTTTTATCCTTTTAATCTTCTATTTTTTCTCCCTTTTGGATCTTTTGCCAATAAGGACTTTAGTTTAAAAATAGGGAGAAAAGTAGCCATGGTCAAGCTGACATAGTTGTGCATCGTGTAGTGCACACCCGTGTATCACATGATGCATGGCCCAAAATATGTTCTTTTGCTTTTTAAGGTAAAAAATTCGACTGTATGTTGTCAAGCACACCGCTGTGCATTCTTGACATGCTCGATGAATTCTTATCCTCTCTTTTATTTATTTCTTGAAGTTTCATGTAATGTTCTCTTTATTTCCATTTTCTTCATTATCATCATTATTATCATTATCATCATTATTGTTATCACCATTGTTCTCGTGGAATAAGCCCTATTGGCAAGCATAATTAGGAGAACGCCACAGGTAAGTTCACTATCCCTCTTAGAAAAGGCTTTTCAACCGCAAATGAAAAATGTTACAAAAATATTTATAGTAACTAATTGGGACATTTCATTAATAAAGCCAAACCAATGTCAATTTTTTGCCCAGAAAACTCACATGCAATGACTCAACCTTTAATAATGTAAAAGATTTTTGTATATAATTAAATAACATGGGATATTTCTTAAATAAAACTTGGACTAGTAGGTTCCTATCTTTGAACCATAATAATGAAATTCTTCTTAATAAACTACATGCGAGGATCAAAGTTCTCACCCAAAAATATCACAATAAATTACCCGATTCATGGATGCCTTTATTGCTTTGATTTTATACCTTAATTTATCATTTTTCTACATGATTAGATACACATTTAATTCCAATATGTGCATGAAAGAAAAAGGGATAACATGATTAATTTGAAGGCCGTTATGTCATATTAATTAAAAGTAAAAATAAGAGCAAAGTTTCGAATCATCTTTGGGTTTTTTTATCCTTATGAGGTTGGAATAACCTTTTTCCCAATGTTTTATTAAATGGTGACTCTTTATCATCAACCTTGTGGTGCCTAACTACCTTTTGGCTATCGATTTTTAGTGATGAGATAAGGACATCTAGGTATGCCACCTTATTCCTTTTAAGGTCTAAGATTTGGTAAGTCAACTTAAGTCATTTTCCTAGCGTAAAGTGACCATTGGCTTGGGTAGGGAACCTTAACCGGCTTAGATTCTAAAAGTGGGACTAAATTGCTATAGGTTAGAGGTTTATTCTCTCTCGAGCTTGAAGATCCCTTAGTTCCGAAGGTATAATTGGGTCTTCGAAGAAGAGAGATCGAAGCATGTATCACAGTGGCAACTCCGTTAGGGATAATTTGAGAGTTCACTTTGAAACCATTTTTTATTTATTTGACATATAAAGCTTTTGATTAAAAAATTTTATCTCTTTTTAAAACTGCGTTAGAATCATATTAAAGCTTTAGAATAAGTTAGGCATCTCAGTTTTCTAACCTTATTGCATTTTTGAAGCACTTCCTTGGTGTTCACTCAATCAAGGTTTGTATTAAGGATAATCACTAACCCAAATCTAATATCTTATAATATATCAAATGGTGATCTGATCGGTCATTATGCTTGTGATGAGCTAGATCCATTGGCAGGAACCATGCTTAGTTAGCCTTTTAATTAAGTACTTGGACCAAAAGCCCATGTAATGGCATAGTAATCTCCACTAGGATGTCTATAATAATCTTGCATTACTTGTGATATGGATCCTTGTGTATTAAGCATATCTAGACAAGTTTAAATATCCATTCATCAAAGGTTGTCATACCCTAGTGAGCCCATTTTAACTTGTTTGGGCCGCTCGAATACACATTGATCTAAACCTTACTTACATGATTTTCTCGAGAGGTGTCATGTTGCTGAATTTTTACTGCACACCATATGTATTCATTTGGGTCCCCTATTGACCCATAAATTAAGTCCATTTAGGAAGAGGATTTTGACCACATATGTGGAAGTAATAAGGTGGAAAGGATTCTTATGTGTGGTTGTTGATGTTGTATCTCATGATCATGTATTTGTATCTGCTCATGCATCATGCTGATAACCTCCATTTTGACAACCATAATAGAGCTGTCATTTCCCAGGTGATTTTAAGGTGTCAACGATCATTTGGTTAAGAAGTGTTTTGCTAAAAAATAGAAGAGTTGGTATCAGGGCAGAGTTTGGAACTAGGATCTAAGTCAGGTATAGATAATATTTCAAAAAAATTTTTAGATGGGTACTTAAAACTGTTAGAAGGGGAAGTTATGGATGAGCTTACTCCTTCAGTTGGTTCCTTGGGTTCCTAAGATGTTTATAAAACCATGGATGATCTCGAGAGAAAAATGATGTCAATGTTTGCTAATCTCACAACCAGTTTGACTTCAAACTTAGCTGCTTAACCTATTGCACTAGCTGTTGCTTGAGTTGAACCAGCTTCTATCAGAGGGATTCCAACAGCTTCTATTGTGATAACCCCACCAATAATAGATGCTAAGAATGTGGCCTTATGGGAATATAAAAGGAAATCATTCGAGGTGGCCCCAAAGGTGATTTTATAACTGATGAGAATGATGAATTAGGGGTCCCTCAAGTACCGAACAACCTTATCTCTAAGAAGGAAAATCCTATCGTAAGAAAGATGGAAGAAAAGTTAGAAGCATTGACTAGGATGTTCTTGTTAGTGTAAGCCCTAGCCCCAATGCATTGTAATAAAGCACTTTGAATTAATAAAATGAGGCATTTGTTTTATCCTTTGTATTCCTGCTGGGCATCATCAAATTCTATTTTCAAAAGGCATCATAAGTTGTACGTTCTACAACCCTAAAATTGCATGTTTCGTTTCTTGCTTCGGAATTGTATGGTATGTATGATAAAAATTTTTTGTTTTTCGCTGTGCTATCATCACATTCATACCATGTCATATTCCAACGGTGGTATCAGAGCTTGAACATGCTTATTTTAGTGCTTTAGATGCATGAAAAAATTAATTAAAAATCGTCATTATGAAAACATGCAAATCTGAAATTTTCTGTTTTGAGTTTTTTTGCATTGTTTTGGTGTAAAAACGATTTTAATTGATTAGATAGGTATTATAATTAATATGAAATGTTAATATACTGTCCTAAGATGTTATTAGGGCTGGTAATGGTCGGATTTAATTATTTATACCTGATGGTACATGTTAATTATGAAACTAGGTGCTTGTTGGCATGTAAATTGCTATTTTAACAACTAGTTTTCAAAATTAAATGTAAAAACGATTTTGGAATGTTTGTAAGTGATATTTAAAGAATAATTATCAGGTCTGGATATATTTTAAATTTGGTTATAATTCTGGTCCATGACAATTTAATTGATTAATTTTAAAATCACTTAAAACTAAGACTAGTTTGTGTTTGTTACATGTTTAATCAACATTGTTTGTTTTGTTTTGATTAAAATGGTAAAAACACATTTAGATCAGATTTGTACAGAATATTAAATCAATATTTATGGACTTATTTAGATTATTAAATGACTCATAAAATTGATTTAAATGTTTGTGCATTTATGGCATTACATAAGCATTAAACAACTAGTTTTTGTTGTTTGTTTGTTTTTGCATGAATGTCGTGTACCATATATGTGTTTTTAATGATTTTATATTTTTAATTCATGTTAGCACATATTATATGCATTTTTAATGTTTATGGGCTGTATGACATAAAATTAAAAATGGCAAAATTGGAAATTATACTAGAGTTGATTTATAGCACAAATCTAACTAGTTAGTGTTTTGGGCTTTTAAGAGAACTTATTCAATAAGAGGATTTAGTCCATTGGGCTTTGGCCCAGGCCCATCATGGGGTCTTCTCTTAAAGGTTCAAGTACACAATTTCCATTAATGGGCTTGGCTAAATTAATTAAAATTGGACTTTGTTTTATCCATGAATGCTATGTATATTTATTTGCTAATTTGGTGTGATGAATGGATATGCATGGTGCATTTATGGGCCCTAGGTTTTGTAATTAAATATGGCCTGCGAGCCATTATATTTTATTGTAAAATTTTTTCATTTATTTCTTAGAATAGAATATATTTGAAGACTTTGTAAATCAAGACGAAGCCCACCGGAGTGGAGAAGCCGAACTCGAAGATTCTTATGTAATAGTATAGAATCTTAGTTGTAGGTTTTTGGGCCCATGTTTGTCACGCTTTACTTTATGCAATTATCTATATATGCATGCTATGTATGGATGACAAAGCGTATGCCATGTAAGCCGTAATAAAATGAATCCCTAAAATAGTAAGTCACAAAGTTGCCTTCCTAATTCGAAACATGTCAAGGCATCGATCATCGGTCACGTAGACTAGGAGTCCTAGATGCGCCTGATTATCTTTGTGAGGCATGGGTTGTGAATGTAGGTTGGACTTAACATGGAAAGGAATGCCCGGACCTAGGCAACTAATAAATGGGTTGTGCTATAACATCTTAAGATGTTAGCCCATTTGATCCAAGAATCATGTACGAGACATGATTGGAGTTTTCCTACCTAAGTAACTTAACTTGTTAGGTGTACAAGCTCAGCTTGACTAATAAGTTTTTGTGAAAAGTGGATCTTGGCCCACATTAAATCACTAACGCGAATTATTTAAAGGGATATTAATTTGGTTTGTGGGATCATAAATAAGACCTCATTTAATCTTGCTAAATTTTATTGTAGATTGAAAATGGCATCTTCAAACAACAATTTCTCATTGTGATCGGTCCTTGAAAAGGACAAATTGAATGGCACCAATTTCATAGACTGGTCTCGAAACTTAAGAATAGTTCTTAAGCAAGAGAAGAAGTCGTATGTTTTGGATGCACCCTTACCTGAGGAACCTGCTAGGAATGCTTTTGTGGTTCAAAAGGAAACTTTTGAGACCAAGAAAAGTGACTCTAATGATGTGACCTGTTTGATGCTAGCCACTATGGTGCCTGAATTGCAAAAGCAATTTATGGACTAAGAGGCCTATGCGATCATGGTGCACCTCAAGGAGATGTTCCAAGAGCAAGCTCGTCACGAGAGGTTCATGACAACAAAGGCCTTAATTTCTTGCAAGATGGCTGAGGGTACTCCTGTTAGTACCCATGTACTCAAGATGAAAGGGTATCTTGATACTCTTGAGAAGCTTGAGGTACTAGTGCCAAAGGAATTGGCCACTGACTTGATCTTAGGATCATTGCCTGCTACTTATGATCCATTTGTGATGAATTATAACATGCATGCAATGAACAAGTCAGTCACTGAGCTTCATGGGATGCTTAAGAATGCTGAAGAGAACATTCGAAAGACCAATCCCGTACTAATGGTTCAAAAGGGAATTAAGAAGGGACCTGCTAAGGGAAATGGAAAGGGAAAGGGAAAACCCAAGTCAGTTGGGAGTGCACCTCAGGCCCAATCCAAGCCCAAGGCACCAAAACTCAAAGAGAGTGAGAGCACTTGCTTCCATTGCAACAAGATAGGGCATTGGAGGAAGAATTGCGCTCTCTTCAAGGAAGAACAAAAGAAGAATGGAGCCAAGGCATCCAGTTCTGGTATTTTTGTTGTTGAAATTAACCTTTCTATTTCTACCACTGGGGTATTGGATACCGGTTGTGGTTCTCACATTTGTTCAAATGTGCAGGGGCTAAGAAATTGGCGGTTACTTGGGAAGAATGAAGTGGACCTCTGTGTGGGGAATGGAGCACGAGTTGCTGCCATGGAGATAGGCGACTATCACCTCACTTTACCTTCCGGACTTTGTATTGTTTTGAATAATTGTTATTATGTGCCTGCTATGAGCAGAAACATTATTTCAGTTTCATGTTTGGATAATGATGAATTTGATTTTGTTATTAAAAATGGAAATGCTCATATTCGTCGCCAAGGCATTTCTTATGGCAATGCCATGTTGCAAAATGGCCTTTATATCCTTGATTTACAAAACAAAGAGTCAATATACAACATTAATACAAAGAGGGTTAAATCAAACGAATTGAACCCTACTTACTTTTGGCATTGTCGTTTAGGACATGCAAACGAAAAATGCATTTCAAGACTCCACAAAACTGGAGTGCTTGGGTCATTCGACTTAAAGTCTTATGACACATGCGAGCCATGTTTGCATGGAAAAATGACAAAGAGTCCTTTTAATAAAAAAGGTGAGAGGACTAATGGCTTATTGGAACTAATACATACCGATGTATGTGGACCTTTAAGTACATATTCTAGAGGTGGTTTTAGCTACTTTGTGACATTCACAGATGACTTCAGTAGATATGGCTATGTCTATCTAATGAAGTACAAGTCTGAAACTTTTGAGAAATTCAAAGAGTTTAAGAACGAAGTAGAAAAACAACTTGGCAAAAGTATAAAAGTCATTCGATCAGATCGAGCTGGCGAATACTTAAGCCAAGAGTTTAACAGTCATCTAAAGGAGTGTGGTATTATTTCACAACTCACTCCTCCTGGAACACCTCAATGGAATGGTGTGTCCGAGAGGAGAAATCGAACTCTGTTGGACATGGTTCGATCTATGATGAGTCAAACTAATCTTCCTATCTCTTTTTAGGGTTATGCATTAGAAACTGCTGCATTTCTATTGAACCGTACTCCAACTAAAGCAGTTGAGAAGACACCATACGAGGTATGGACTGGGAAAGAACCCAATATGTCTTTTCTCAGGATTTAGGGCTGTGAAGCACATGTTAAGAAATTAACATCTGACAAACTAGAGTCCAAATCCAGTGTCTGCTTGTTTGTGGGTTATCCTAAAGAAACAAAGGGATACTACTTTTACTCACAAGCCGAGAACAAAGTATTTGTTGCTCGCAAGGCTGTTTTCTTGGAAAAGGAGTTCCTTCTCAAGAAAGACAGTGGGAGTAAAGTAGAACTTGGAGAAATTCAAGGACCACAAACTCCTATAGAGGATGGTTTGGAAATGGGATCAAGTTCACAACCAGTTGTGGAACAAGAACCCATTACACAAGAACCTATAAGGTCTGGTAAGGTACGTTAGGAGATTGAGAGATATGGATTTCTAATCACTGACAGTGACACTATTGAGTTAGTTGATCGTGAGGATCCTACTACCTATCGAGAAGCTATTGAGAGCCCAGACACGGAAAATTGGCTTGAAGCCATGAAATCCGAGATGCAATCAATGTACGATAACCGGGTTTGGACCTTGGTTGATCCACCGAAATGTGCTAAGGTAATTGAATGCAAGTGGCTATTCAAACTCAAAGCTGATAAGACCTACAAAGGTAGACTAGTAGCAAAAGGTTTTCGACAAACTCATGGTGTAGAATATGATAAGACCTTTTCGCCTGTAGTCATGCTCAAATCCATTAGGATCTTGCTTGCCATAGCTGCATATCATGATTATGAGATATGGCAAATGGATGTCAAAACTGCTTTCCTTAATGGAAATTTACTTGAGGATGTGTATATGACACAGCCAGAAGGTTTTGTCGATCCCAAGCATCTTAAGAAGGTTTGCAAGCTTCAAAAATCCATTTATGGATTAAAGCAAGCATCCTGAAGTTGGAATCTTCATTTTGATGAGGCAGTCAAAGAATTTGACTTCATCAAGAACGAAGATGAGCCTTGTGTGTACAAGAAGGTTAGTGGGAGCCTAGTAGTATTTCTGGTCCTATATGTGGACAACATCCTTCTCATTGGAAATGACATTCCAACATTGCTAAAGGTTAAGCAATGGTTGGGAAAATGTTTCTCAATGAAAGACTTAGGTGAAGCCGAGACAATACTTGGTATTCGAATCTATCAAGATAGATCGAATCGGCTTTTGGGACTAAGTCAAGAAAAGTACATAGACAAAGTACTAAAGCATTTTAGTATGGGAGACTCAAAGAAAGGGTACATACCTTTGGCTTTGGGAGTTCCTTTGACTAAAGAACAGTGCCCTAAAACCAAAGAGGAAAGGGACAACATGAGTAGAATCCCATATGCATCTGCTATTGGATCTATCATGTACGCTATGTTATGTACTAGATTGGATGTTGCTCATGCACTGAGTATAACCAGTAGGTTTAAGCAAGACCCTAGTGAGAAGCACTGGTCTGCTGTAAAAGGGATTCTGAAGTACCTGCGAAGGACTAAGGATCACTTCTTAGTGTATGGTGGTCAAGAAGAGCTCGTCATACAAGGTTATGCCGATGCTGCTTTTCAGACCAGCACTCAGGATTCTAGATCGCAATCTGGGTTTGTTTTTGTTTTGAACGGTGGTGCTGTTAGCTGGAGAAGCTCAAAGCAAGAAACCGTTGCCAACTCAACTACAGAATCTGAGTATATTGCAGCAAGTGAGGCTGCAAAAAAGGCTGTTTGGATTAAAAATTTCATTTCTGGATTAGGAGTGGTCCCAAGCATCCTAGATCCATTAGAAATTTTCTGTGACAACAACGGGGCCATCGCACAGGCAAAGGAGCCCCGGTCACACCAGAAATCCAAACACATACTCAGGAGGTACCACCTAATCAGAGAAATCATTGATCGTGGGGACGTCAAGGTTAGCAAGATAGCAAGTGAAGACAATGTAGCAGATCCTTTGACGAAACAATTGCGTCCAAATCTGCACGAAGCTCATTTGAGAGCGTTCGGTCTTAAGGCTATGCCCAATTGGGACTAGTGCTAGTGGGAGATTGTTAGTGTAAGCCCTTGCCCCAATGCATTGTAATAAAGCACTTTGAATTAATAAAATAAGGCATTTGTTTTATCTTTTGTATTCCTGTGCATCTCAATTGATAAAACTATCCAAGAGTGTTGTTTCGGTTTAAGTTATCATGTGTGAGGCACATGGTTGTAAGACCTTGAAACAAATGAGACATCATTCTAAATATCCCTGGTCAGTCATTGTTATGGGAATAACAATGAATTAAGACTAGTATGCTCTCTCTGATATTATGAGTTCTATCTTACGGATCATTAGGACAAGAGTGTCAATCAGAGATCATAGATACATGTTAAAGAATATGGTATCTGGATACGATCCGCTCATGGGAACACTACATGGTACTAGTCATAAGTGTTTCTCATATGCAAGTTTTGTATCGGAGTTCTTAGACCTAAAATCTCTATGAAACTCTTTATGAATTACTGTGTACTTTGACATACACCTAACGTGCTCGTAATAGAGTGACAAGTACGGGTATGATTGGGTATGCATTGATTCATGTTAGAGAGCATGAGAGAAGTGAAAGGATTACCCCTCTCAATAAGAGAGAAAATATCATCGGCCACTTGATCAGTGAACTGAGAAGTGTATGGCCATACCGAGATGAAATAATGAGTAATCATTATTTATTTGAGAGTTCAGTGTCACTGGAATATCAAGAAAGGAATTAATATATATAAGGATGACTAGTTCCATGCCTTATATTAATTCTGATATTTATGGGTAAGGGACTATGCAAAATTGCATTAGGTCACTAAATGCCATATGCATTTTCATTTAATTTGGAATGCTATAATATCTTGCTAGAGAATATATATAGCCTTTGAATTAATTTATTAATTCATTGCCAACATTAAATGGACCTATAGGATCGTACACAAAGCATTGGGCTTAAAATGTTTAAATTAAGTATTGGGCATTAATTTGGGCTTTTAATTAAAGTCAAATTAATGTATGTAATGGGTTATAAAATTGCTATTGGGCCTTGGTCCATGAGAGAGAGAAATTCAGCCCACAAGGTTTAATTTCAATTAATTAATTATCTTGTGTTAATTAAGTTAATTGAGTATTAAAGCCTAAAAGAATTTAAATTAAATTAAATCATTTAAATATTGGATGTAGTGGCCGAAATTCCAAGATGGAAATCAAGGAATTTCGGCACATGCCATTTAATTATGTTAAGTGATTTCATTTATTTAAATATCTTATGTTTTATTTCAAATTTGAATTTTAAATTCAAAGAAGTTTAATTCAAAATATATTACTTATCTTTAGGAAGTGATAGAGTTTGAATTAATTATCTTAGGATAGTTGAATTCAGATCAAAGACTTGCCAAAAGATAAGCATATATATTAAAAGAAATAAAACCCTAATAGAAGAAGAAGTTGGCGTGAAAAAAAACCCTAATCTTCCATGTATTTTGCCTGAACTCTCTCTCTCTCTAAAAGATTTTCTTTTAGCCAATTTTCACAAGGAGAAAGGATAGTTCCTCATTCTCTTGTGATCTTGGGTAGTAATAGCAACCTAAGAGAAGTATAAAATCAAAATTTTTAGCTTCAAACCATTGCCTTTACACAATACCGAAAAAGAGAGCTAGCAATCTTGATTTTAAGTCGTCGGTGCAAGTGTGTGTGTGAGAATAGAGGGAGTGGCGTAAAAGGCTGTTCCTTGGCATTGGTGATCGAGACCTAAGGCGGATAAAGTCACCTTAGCTGCTGGGCATTATCAAATTCTATTTTCAAAAGGCATCATAAGTTGTAAGTTCTACAACCCTAAAATTGCATGTTTCGTTTCTTGCTTCGAAATTGTATGGTATGTATGATAAAAATTTTTTGTTTTCCGCTGTACTATCATCACATTCATACCATGTCATATTCCAACAGTTGTAATTTGGGAAAGGGATCATCCATAAGGATATTGATTTAGATGGTGAAGATGCTTTGCCTAGCCAATTTAAAATGTCCAATTTGATAAAATTTGATGGTACATCTGATCCATTAGCTCACATTAAGCAGTATATTTTTCTCATAAAAAGAACTGTCCTTACTAAGAGATAGAAATTGGATCTCTTTAGCATCAATCATACATGTCTTACTATTGACTGGTATCATAGCTTTGATAGGAAAATCAAGGAAGATTGGGAGAGATTGACGAAAGAGTTTTTTTAGGCTGTATGATTACAATACACGTATGAAAATTACCCCGGAGGTTTTACAGTTGTTATAGCAAAAACGTGAGGAATCCTTCCACATGTATCTCACTTGATGGAGGAATAGAGTGATGGAGATGAAAAAAGCTAGATACTTCGGATCAAATTTGTATATTCATTCAAAATGCTAGTCCTTACTTGAAAGAGGGTCTGAAAATGAAGAGGTTAAAAGATTGGAAATCCTTAAAAGATATAGCCATTAAAGCAAAAAGGGAACATCTGGTGAAGGAGGCTAGTTATGCAAGTTCGAATGGTAAGGGTTATGGTAATAACAAACGAGGATATGAAAATTCTAATTTTGGCAAAAGTGTTGATAACTGTATTAGTAGTAGGGGAAACAATGAAAGAAATGCTGACCATCATCGTTACTTAAAGTTAGGCAAGTCATTATCTTGGTATCTTAGCCATTTAATGAAAGAGGATAAGTTACAGCCGATACCATCCAAGCTTGCAAGAAGTTAGGGCCAACTAGGATACATATCTAATTGGTATTGTGCCTTTCATCAGTATACAGGGTATGAGATCGATTATTGTTGTACCCTGAGTGATTGTATCCAAAACTTGATTGACTTTTAATAGATTTTTGACCTGGAGAAGAGAGCCAAGAAGAAGGAAGCTTATAATGTTATGCCACCTCCAGTGTTTATGGTTGGGTTCGAGTTGCAAAAGTGGTATGTTCTTTAGGATTCATATAAAAATGAGTATTTGGCCATCAGTCGTAAGGATCAGAGAAATAGTATTGATTCAGATGCAAGTGTAGAAAGGTTAAAAGAAGTTGGTAGAGATTTAAGAAGAACCAATAGACCTATAGGAGACTAATGAAAATGAGAAGGAAGCGATAGATGGAAAGGTGGTTTAAGCTATCACTAGAAGTGGTATAGTTATGCCTGAGATTAAAAAACCACAGGAATAGGCTGCATCTACTGAAGAGAGACCTACAAAGGATAACTTGGTTTTGAAGCAATTTAAAAAGACACAAGCTCAGATTTTAATATGGGATTTGTTAAGGTAGTTTCCTTCCTAGAAGCAGAAGTTGGTAGGAGTTTTATGTGAGTCAACAGTCTCTACCACCATATCTCCCTCTAAATTGCTAGAAATGGTAAAAGATGATTATGAGAAAAAGATTATGTTCACTAATGTGGACTTGCCTTTGGAAAGATGCGAGCATAACTGCCCTTTTTATGTCAGGGCTAGGATAAATGGCAAGCATACTATATGTGTAATGGTCGATGATGGTTCTTCTATTAATATGTGTCCTTTATAGTAATGGTAGCCTATGGTATCGACGAGACCATGCTTATTAAGTCTTGACTTACCCTAACAACTTATTATATTTCTAAGAGGAAAATTATAGGTACTTTTAAGGTAGTAGTGAAGATAAGATCTATTTAGACTAAGGCAAAGTTTGCAGTGCTAAAAATACCCACTAACTTCTCCTTTTGATTAGGGCAACCTTGGTTTCATAAGTTGGAAGGGGTTCCTTCCAACCTAAACTAGGTTTGGATCCCTTATAAAGGTGGAATAATTACCATCTAGGCAGTAAGAGAGAATTCAGTTCCCACCTTAAGCATAGCTAATTAGTTGTTTAATGGATTTCACATAGCTGAGATTGGCATTAAGAAAAAAAAAGGATTTCATAAGTCCTCATGCTATTAATATAATGAAAAAGATGAATTATATACTGGGTGTTAGATGGGAAAGAATTCTCAAGGGGTCTCCACACCAGTTGCTCCAGTGAGTTAAAGAGATAGGAAAGGTTTGGCTTATTATGATATGGATGCTAAGAAGTAGTCTAATGTGCAGTTGGGGAAAGTTCCTTATATTTCAAAAATTTTTATTTCAACATCCTAAGAGTGCAAATATTATAAGGAATTCGAGCTTTTGGTGGTGCAAGGGAAGATTGTTTTAGAGTTAAAAATCTTTAAAGATGTCTTTGATTAGTCAACTGAATCCATTCATCCTGTACTTGAATTTTAGGATGAAGAGTTATGGCCAAACTTGCTAATTTAGATCTAGGTTATCCTGAGGAGGTGTTAATACTAGAGTCACTAGCCAATAGGGCTAAAGGAAAAGAAACGATCGAGTATGAGGATGGGGTGCTAGAGGAAAAAATGCCAACAGAAAAGGGGAAAGTTACCGTTATTATGTCAACCGTCCTTGATATGGAGAATAATTCTTTTATCGATGTAATTTATATTCTTGAATTATTTTGTGATGGTGTACTTTTATCCCTCAAGTTAATAAGATGAATAACTTTGCTTATTTGTGCGATTGTACGATGTTTCATCTGATTGCATCGTGCATGATCATAATCATGATACATTCATATTTGGCATTCATTCAACAAAAATAACTCCATTTAATCTTGGAACGTAAGATGATCCTAAGGAGATCTTGATTGCATCTGATATAACTCCTGAAGAGAGAATAACATTCAAGAAAATATTGAAAAAATATGAAAAAGTGTTTTCCTGGACCTATAAAGACATATCTAGGATTTATAGAGACGTTACGAAACATGCCATTCCAATATATCCAAATAGTATGCCAGTAAAGCAGAAGCTCTGAAGACTCTGGCAATAATGGGTAAAAAAGGTAAAAAAAGAGGTGAAAAGGCACATTAATGCAACATTTTTTGTTAAGGTTCAGTATCCTACTTGGCTAGCCAATGTTGTTCCTATAGTAAAGAAAGATGGAAAGTTATTGATGTGTATAGATTATCGAGATTCAAATGAAGCTTGCCCAAACGATGATTTTCCACTCCTACACATAGATCTATTGGTTGGTAGTGTGGTAAATCGCAATGATGTATAGTTTTATGGATGCATATGTGGGGTATAAGAAGATTTTAAACAAGATATTAAATAGGATAAAGATGGCCTTTATCACCCAATGGGGGACTTATGCATATAAACTTATGTCATTTGGATTAAAGAATGCATGGGCTACTTGATATGAGCCTAAATAGCTCATATTTAATCCATATTTTGTTACCAAAATAATGTTTAGATATATTAAATTGTGCTAGAATTAGGTATGCTTAATGTTTTTTGTCAAGTTTTGTGTATGTAGGAGAAAAAGGGGGAAAATGTGAAGAAGTAGAAGTAAGTAAAGAAGAAGCCATGCCGCGAGCACAATAGATACTGCGAGCGTGACAAGGGATGCATGTCTAGGGCAAGAGATGAGGAAGAGAAAGGTGCAAAGAGGAAGCGTGTCCTGTTGCGAGTGCGATAGGAGCCACGATTGCAACAAAGGGCGGTTATAGGCAGTTAATCTTGAAAAGTCACCTAAAAGGACACCAAGGTTCACCAAGGGTTGCATACCCATGGAGAGGCATTTGAAGGGACTTGATGTTTGAAAATCTATAAATACCCTAGAATTTATAATCAAATAAAGAAGATTTTTTTTTTATTTTCTTATTTGAAAGTGTAATTAGAGAGCAATAGTTGTAGGTTTTAGTTTTAGTATTGTGGCTTGAAGAGAAGGCAAATACAAGGGAGAAGACTACAATTGGTGAAAGGAAGAAGGGTTGAGAGATCCCCTTCTTTTATTTCTAATCTTTACTTCTTCTTTGTTATTATTATGAATTCTTTTTAGGAACTTGAATGTCATTGTTCATATTTAATCATTTCTCTTTCATTTATCTTTATATGTAGGATTTGCTATTAAAACTTTATTAGTATCATTATAAGTTAAGGAAAACGACCTTAGACGGCAATTCCTTCTCTGAAAATTATCATAGTGGTTATAAGTAAGAGAGTTAGCGAGAGCAACATCTTTCTAAAAGTTAATAGAAAATTCATTATCAAAGCATAGTTTGAGAGATCTCATGTGGAGATAGTTGTTATAGGTTGGTTTTTATTCTTTAAATGTGTGTTTATGTGATATGCTTTTTCTAAAAGCTTAAATACCGCAAGTATACGGTGTACCAATTATAGTACTTCAGATATCGATCCCACGAGGAATGTTGATTAATATTGTACACTATTACTACTTGATTTTAATCTTGTTTACAATGCTCATTAATTTACAAGTAAAAACTATTATTAACACTACACTACACTACACTACACTAAATTAAATATTTTTCTATTTTAATGATAATCCGAGAAGACTTATGAATAAGATGAATATAACATATACATAATTATGGAATTTGATCTTTTTCTCTTATTAATAATTCAATCTTTATCATGCAAGCCAAGTTGGAATAATGTTCTATGTCGCAGCTCTTGCATTTAGACTAGATTATGCCTTAAACATGCATTTATGATTCTAAATCACAACTCTCGTATTTAGACTAGAATTACATAACCACACATTCAAAGAATAAAAACCAACCTACAACAACTATCTCCACATGCGATCTCTCAAACTATGCTTTGATAATGAATTTCCTATTAACTTTCAATAAGACGTTGCTCTTGCTAACTCCCTTATTTATGACCATTATGTTGATTTTCAGAGAAGGAATTGCACATCTAAGGTCGTCTTCCTTAACTTATAATGATACTAATAAAGTTTTAACAGCAAATACTACATATAAAGATAAATGAAAGAGAAATGAATAAATATGATTAACAACATTCAAGTTCATAAAAAGAATTCATAATAGTTACAAAGAAGAAGAAAAGATTAGAAATAAAAAAAGGGATCTCTCAACCATTCTTCCTTTCACCAAGTGTAGTCTTCTTCATTGTATTTGCCTTCTCTTCAAAACATAAAACTAAAATTAAAACCTACAACTATTTTCTCTAATTACACTTTCAAATAAGGAAAATAAATGATTGATTCTTTTTTTTTATTATAACTTCCAAGGTATTTATAGATTTTCAAGCATTAAGTCCCTTCAAGTGCCTCTCCATAAGTATGCAACCCTTGGTGAAAAGTCATGCCTCTTAAAATTTGATTTTAAAATTTGAATTGCATAACCATCATTTATATTTATAACTTCCTCGCCAAGCATTGTGACCCTTCAAGCACCTTTCCATAGCAACATGACTCTTCAAGTATCCCTCTAGAAGTACACAACATTTAGTGAAGAGTGGTGTCCCTTTGAAGTGCCTTTTAAAAAATTAACTACCCAAACGTTTCTCTCTGTCGCGCCTGTGACACCTGTCGCGCTCGCGACAGGACACGGAGCTCTAAAAGTTGACTTTCATTTGGTTTGACTTACTTTTACTCCTTTTTCACATTTTTCTCCCTTTTTCACCTATATAAACAAAACTTGACAAAATACATTAAACACACCTAATTCTAGCATAATTTAATACAACTAAACATTATTTTGGTAACAAAATATGGATTAAATATGAGCTATTTAGGCTCATATCATTATATAATTCTAGTCTAGATGCGAGAGCTGCAATTTAAAACCATAAATGCATGTTTAAGGCATAATCTAGTCTAGATGCGAGAGCTGCGACATAGAACATTATTCCAACTTGGCTTACATGATAAAGATTAAATTATAAATAAGAGAAAAATATCAAATTCCATATTTATGTATATGTTACATTCATCATATTCATAAGTCTTCTTAGATTATCATTAAAATAGAATATTATTTAGTTTAGAGTAGTAAAGTAATAGTTTAAACTTGCAAATTAATGAGCATTGTAAACAAGATTAAAATCAAGTAGTAATAGTGTACAATGTTAATCAACATTCCTCGTGGGATCGATATCTAAAGTACTATAATCGGTACATCGTATACTTACGGTATTTAAGCTTTTAAAAAATGCATATCACTACTTATCAGCGAATCGCTACCAAAATCCTTGGTGACTTGATCCATAAAGAAGTGGAGGTGTACATCGATGACATGATGATTAAGTTAGATATGAAGGAAGAACACTTTAAGGCATTAGAGAAATTATTCTAGCGAATTGACAAGTACAATCTCCACCTCAATTTAAAGAAATATGTGTTTGGAGTGACCTTCGATAAGCTATTGGGGTATGTAGTCAGTCAGAAAGGGATAAAGGTAGACCCAGATAAGGCAAAGGCCATTTGGGAAATACCAACGTCGAGGAAGGAAAAAGAGATTTTTTAGGGATTTTTGGGGTAGATTCAGTATATCAGGTGGTTCATTGCCAAGCTCACCTCTATATGCGAGCCAATCTTCAAGCTGTTAAGAAAGGATCAGCTAATTAAGTGGAACAATGATTGTCAAAAAGCTTTCAACACCATTAAAGAATACTTGTTGCATCCTCTAGTTCTCTAGTCACCCAATTCATCAAAGCCATTGATCCTGTACATAGCCATGGAATAGAGTTCTATAGGGGCCATATTGGCCCAAGAAGATAAGTTTAAGGCTAAATCTATTGTATACTACCAGAACAAGAAGTTTTTACCATATGAGGTCAAGTATATAGACGTGGAAAAGGTTTGTGTAACTGTAATATAAGCCTAAAAAAAGTTAAGACACTATTTCCATTCCTACAAAATCCAAGTGGTAGCCAAGCATAACCCATTCAGATATCTTCAGTTAGTATCATCCCTACAGGGGAAAATGGAAAGGTGGTTGTTGCTTTTACAAGAATTTGAGGTGGAATACATAACTAGGAAAATGATCAAAGGGAGGATAGTTATAGAGTTTCTTGCTGATTACCCGATAAGAGAGGACCAAATCGAGTACGAATTTCCAGATGAAAGTATCGATGCTATCACAATAGAATGGCTAGAGCGAGGGTTATACTCATTACACTAGATGGTGAAAAACTCTTTTTGGCTAAGAAACTAGGATTTAAGGTGGCAAATAATTAAGCCAAGTACGAAGCCTGCATATAACGGATGGAAGCTTTAGTTGCGTTAGAGGTAAAGATTTTTGAGATATTTAGGGATTTTTCCTTAGTAATCCATTAAGCCATGGGAAAATGGTCCATTAGAGAAGAAAGGCTAGTGCTTTACCTGGAATATTTGAGGACATTAAATGGATAGTTTCAAACATGCACCTTCTACCATATGCCACGGGATAAGAATCAATGATAATTGTGAATTGAATTATGTTTTTAGTATGTATTTAGGTGTTTAATTGAGTTAATTTAGTATTAATTTAGTTGAATTATTGGTTAATTTGTTAAATTTGTGTTTTAAGGTTTAATTGTAAGTTTTTGTGTTTTTCAAGTTCAAATTAAAGAGAAAAATGACTAAATTAAAACAAAGGAAAAGTTTTAGGCCAATTTCATAATTTTGGAAAAAATGTTAAACAATTACGAAGTTTAGTCCAGAGGCCTTTCACTCGGCCAAGCAATGAAACCAATCGATCGAGTGTGATGAAACTGTAAAGCAAATCTAAAAAAAGAAGAACAACTTTAGTAAAGATAGGTGATACTTGGCCGAGTAACTTTAAGTCATTTTCCTCACTTGGTCGAGTATCCTTCTTCTTTAGTCATCACTTGGCCGAGTAATGATTTTGTTCTTCAGGCACTAGGCTGAGGTCAAGAAACAAATTTTGATGTAACTTCCTAATCAGCTAGAATTCTTTTCCTATTCTAATTTTGAAGCAACAAAAGTCAATCTTCTTCTCTAACAAAAGGCAATCTTCTTCTCTTACGCCTATAAATAGAAGATAAAAACACTAGAACAAGGGGATGAGGAGAGGATTCAGCAATTAAAATTAAAATTAGTTTAGTTTTAGTTTATATGTTTTTTTTTCCTTAGTTTGTAAAGAATGAAAGTTGGAGTAGAAATTTTTCTTGGGTTTTTCTGTAAGCGTTGATTAATGGACTTTTATACTCTATTTTTTTTATTCTTTTTCTTAATTTTGCTTTAGTTTTCAATATGAATAAAGAGTAGTTTTCTTTACTTTTGATAAATGATACTTGAATCCTTAACTTTTTTTTATTGTAATGGCTTAAGTTGAGCTTTAATTTCAAATACTAGTTGGTTATTTCTTAGTTTTAAATGTATTTTTGTCTTTGATTGTGTTAAAATTGATTGTTGGTTTATTGGTTCAATAACCAAAAAATTTGTTTAAATATAGTTAATGATTTGCATGCTCTTGGATTAACTCTTTAGTGTCAATACATGATTATATTCTATTTTTAAGGTAATTATGTGTTGGCAGTATTGATTAATACTAAGAGAGAAGGAACTAAGAATAAATTGAAGTTAAATTTTCTTGCAAAAGAGTTCAACGAATGATTAGGAATTTAAAACTAGATTTTTATGCTAAGTGTTAGATTATCCTTCGAAATGGAGTTTGATATTTAAGAAAGATATTATTAATTCAAGGTATCGGGCTTTATTTCATCTAATTTTTTCATAATCATTATTGTTTCTATTGAATTTAAGTCATTGTAATATAAGGTTAAGGTGGATAGTCCTTTAGTGAAAGTTGTTTTAATATTAAATTTTCTCTACCCTGTTTACTTGATTTTATTCAAGGTTTAGTTTATTTATTTCATTTTTAATCGGTCCTTTAGTTATTTAATTTTTTATCTTTAATTTTTTTAATCTTCACAATTGCAACTTTAGGATTTCTTTTTTCTCTCACACATATTTTTCATTCTAAAAATCTAAAATCTTTCACACTTACACAAGTTTCCCTTGGATTCGATATTTAGGGGTCATAACTATATTTTCCTATATTACTAGCCGATCTAGAGCACTTGCTAGACATCGATCAAGTTTTTGTTGTCGTTGCCGGGGAACATTGGCATTTGTTTAATCGATTTTAGATCCTTAAAGTGGATTTTGTGTGTTTTTTCTATTTATTTTCTAATTTTCTTCTTTTATTTTATAGGTGTCAATAGTTTATGGTAAGAGACAATCCAATATTACCCATTGACCCTGAAATTAAAAGGACATTTCATAGGATTAGAAGATTACGAGAAACCATGAACAATCAGGGGATAAAGAATCACCCACCTCTTAACATTGCTGACGTACCTCGTAATGATCTACCTATAAATGATCCACCACCACCTAGGATAGAAGAGAAAAATGTGCCTTATCATGCTCAAGGGAATGGGTTTAAACCTAGAACCATTAGAGAGTATGTTATTCCTAGGTGGAATAAAGAATATAAAACCATTAGGATACCTCATCATGAACCCTTTGAGATAAAATCCGCTACCATCACAATGGTGATGGAATATTACATGGTATGATAATCATGATAGCACAGCGGAAAAACAAAAATTTTATCATACATACCATACATATCCAAAGATAGAATCGAAACATGCAATTTTAGGGTTATCGAACTTACAACTTTTGATGCCTTTTAGATTTTTATTCCGATGATGACCAGCAACTAAGATGGCTTTGTCCGCCTTAGATCTCGATCACCAATGCCAAGGAATAGCCTTTTGCGCCACTCCCTCTATTCTCACACACACAATTACACCGTCGGCTTAAAAACGAGATTGCTAGATCTCTTTTTCGGTATTGTGTAAGGGTTATAGTTTGAAGCTACAAAACTTGATTTTGTACTTCTTTAGATTGCTATTACTGCTCAATAACACAAGAGAATGAGGAACAATCCTTTCTCCTTGTGAAAAATTGAACAAAAGAATTAAGAGAGAGAGAGTCACTATTCACGAGTTACTATTCATGCCACAAAAAAATTAGGTTTAGGGTTTTATTTCTTTTAATATATATGCTTATCCTTTGGCAAGTCATTAATCTGAATTCAACTATCCTAAGATAATTAATTCAAACTCTATCACTTCCTAAAGATAAGTAATATATTTTGAATTAAACTCATTTGAATTTAAATTCAAATTTGAAATAAAACATAAGACATTTAAATAAATGAAATCACTTAATTTAAATATATAGCATGTGCTGAAATTCCTTGATTTCCCTCTTGGAATTTCGGCCACATCATTAAATATATAAGTGATTTAATTTAATTTAAATTCCTTTAGGCTTTAATATTCAATTAACTTAATTAACACAAGATAATTAATTAATTGAAATTAAACCTTATGGGCTGAATTTCTCTCTCTCATGGACCAAAGCCCAATAGCAATATTATAACCCATTACATACATTAATTTGACTTTAATTAAAAGCCCAAATTAATGTCCAATACTTAATTTAAATATTTTAAGCCCAATGCTTTGTGTGCAATCCTATAGGTCCATTTAATGTTGGCAATGAATTAATAAATTAATTCAAAGGCTATATATATTCTCTAGCAAGATATTATAGCATTCCAAATTAAATGAAAATGCATATGGCATTTGGTGACCTAATGCAATTTCGCATAGTCCCTTACCCATAAATATCAGAATTAATATAAGGCATGGAACTGGTCATCCTTATATACATTAATTCATTTCTTGATATTCCAATGACACTGAATTCTCAGATAAATAATGATTACTCATTATTTCATCTCGGTATGGCCATACACTTCTCAGTTCACTGATCAAGTGGCCGGTGATATTTTTCTCTCTTATCGAGAGGGGTAATCCCTTCACTTCTCTCATGCTCTCTAACATGAATCAGTGCATACCCAATCATACCCGTACTTGTCACTCTGTTACAAGCACGTTAGGTGTATGTCAAAGTACACAGTAATTCATAAAGAGTTTCATAGAGATTTCAGGTCTAAGAACTCCGATATAAAACTTGCATATGAGAAACACTTATGACTTGTACCATGTAGTGTTCTCATGAGCAGATCGAATCCAGATACCATGTTCTTTAACATGTATCTATGATCTCTGATTGACACTCTTGTCCTAATGATCCGTAAGACAGAACTCATAAGATCAGAGAGAGCATACTAGTCTTAATTCATTTGTTATTCCCATAACAATAACTGACTAGGGATATTTAGAATAAAGTCCCATTTGTTTCAAGGTCTTACAATCCATGTGCCTCACACATGATAACTTAAACCGAAACGACATTCTTGGATAGTTTTATCAGTTGACATGCACAGGAATACAAAAGATAAAACAAATGCCTCATTTTATTAACTAAGTGTTTTATTACAATGTATTGGGGCTAGGGCTTACACTAACAAATGGTGCAAAGGAATCAATTTTCCAGTTTGAAAATAAAGAATCCCGCTCAACACTTAAATATGTTCTTAGATATTAGTGACATGGTACAAATCCTACATATGTCAATGGATGCCATTAGACTTAAGTTGTTCCCTTTTACCCTTATTCGTAAAGAAAGATATTGGTTGCAAATGCTACTAAATCAATCTATACACTCATGGCAACAAATGCAAGAAAATTTTGTGTAAATTCTTTCCACATACTAAAATAGCCCTCATCAGAAAAAATATTAATGAATTCCAGCAATTTTATGAGGAGCCATTCAATGAGGCTTGGAAAAGATTTAGGAGACTCTTAAAATGTTATCCACACTATGAATTTGTTCTATATCAATTAATGCATATTTTTTTATGCAGGTGCAAATCAAACAACAAGGTCCCTACTAGATGCGGCATCAAATGAAAGCATTATGAATCAAATTCTTGAAGATGTATTCCTACTTCTTGATAGATGGCTACCAATGACGCTTAATGGGCAAGCTCAAGAACCACACAAAAGAAGCAAGGAATACATAATGTGGATGGAATAACTATGCTTAAGGCATAAATGGAATTAATGAGAAAGGAGCATTTAACGGAAATAGAAGAGTTTAAGGCTCAAAATTTATCAATGTTATCTATTGGATATGATATTTATGCAGAAAATTAAGGAGCAATAGGAGTTAATAATAGGAAAGGTTTGGTAGAAGAAGTAGAGGCTCTAAATCCCTATAGCAATACCTATAATCCAGGGTGGAGGAACCATCCTAACTTCACATGGAGGAAGGGAACAAAACATCTATATCTAACCCTTAACCTAGGGCTCCATTTAACCCAAACTTAGCTTCCCATAGCAATAACCATCCTTCATACCAAAATCAAGCACAACCACACTATCAAACTACATACCAATCACAACCTTATCAACCACCGAGATTCCAAAAGTCTCAATCCCTATAGGAGAAGAATTTCAATATAAAAGAAATGATTTCTAGTTTTATAACCTCCCAAAATTCAATATTAGCTAATCAAGATGCTAGGTGAAAATCTCAATATATTTGGATGAGAAACTAAGAGGTATCCATTAGGAACCTAGAAAACCAAATGGGATAACTTGCCAATTCCCTCTCCAATAGAACTCAAGGCACCTTTCCATCTAATGTGGATCGAAATCCAAAGAAGAAAGCCAAAGGGAATCACTTTAAGAAGTGAAAAAAGGTACAATAAGTTGAAATTGGTAAGAATTTTTCTAAAGTGGTGGAACCAACAATAGAGGTAAGTGTTTCTAATTATAAAATTAATAACAAGGTATTTACTTTTTTTGAGAAAGGTAAAGGTATGAAAAAATTAATTTCTACTATTCTTGATGAATCTCAATTTCCTTATCCATCTATAGCTAGGAAAGAAAATCATAATAAGCAATTATCTAGATTTTTAGACATGTTTAAAAAGTTGCATGTAAATTTATCATTTACTGAAGCTTTATTACACATGTCTAAATATTCTAAATATGTGAAAGAGCTTTGTACTAATAACAAAAGCTAGAGGGGATAGGAACTATTTAATTATCTAAAAATTGTAGCATAATTTTAATGAATGGTTCAATTATCTGGTCTAATGTGTACCTAAAAAGGGGGGAATGACTATGATAACCAATAAAAAGTATGAACTAATCCCAATACGTATAGTGAAAGGATGAAGAATATGTATAGACTATAGGAGATTAAATAATGCTACTAGAAAGGATAATTTTTCTTTATCTTTTATTGACCAAATGTTAGAAAGATTGGCAAGGAATAGATTTTACTATTTTCTAGATGGATATTCGGGTTATATGCATATACCTGTAGCCTCAAAAGACCATATTCATATGCATTTATAACACATTTGTATATAGGAGGATGCCTTTCAATTTTTGTAATGCCCCAACCATATTTCAAAAGGTGTATGATGGTAATATTTCATGATTTTCTTGAAAAATATATGGAGGTTTTAATGGATGATTTTACCTTATATGGTCGGGATTTTGAGTTTTGCTTAAATAATCTTGCATTGGTCCTAAAAAAATGTAAAGAGACTAATTTTATGCTTAATTGGGAAAAATATCATTTCATGGTAAGAGAAAGAATAGTTTTAGGGCATAAAATCTCCAAGAAAGGAATTGAGCTAGATAGAGCAAAGGTAGATATATTGATAAATTACCTTTTCCAATTAGTGTTAAAAGTATAAGGAGTTTCCTTGGTCATGCCAATTTTTATTGTCAGCTTATTAAAGATTTTTCTAAAATAGCTAAACCACTATTTGATTTATTGCTTAAAGATGCTACATTTAACTTTGATGATAAGTGTTTGTAGGCTTTTGACTTGTTAAAGAAAAAGCTAATCATGGCATTTTTCATAGCATCACTATATTGGAATTTACCATTCAAAATTATATGTGATTCTAGTGATTATATAGTTAAAGCGATTTTAGGATATTAGAGGAAGAAAATTTTCATACACTCACCGGAGCTCAAGTTAGCTATACAACCACAGAGAAGGGGTTATTGGCAATTGTATTTTCCTTTGAAAAGTTTAGACCTTATCTTTTAGTTCCAAAGTCACGGTGTGGTTAGATCATGTTGCATCAAAGCACCTTTTTGCTAAAAAAATATCCCAAACCAAGGCTTATTCGATGGGTTTGCTATTACAAGAATTTGATGTAGAGATCAAAGACAAGAAAGGAGCTGAAAATTTTGTAGCTAACCATTTATCTAGATTGATTCATGCTAATATTGAAAAGGGAGAAATTTTTGATTTATTTCTTGATGAACTTATTTGTGCTTTTTATGCTTTTGAAAATTTGGTTTCTTGGTATGCTAATATAGCTAATTTTCTTGCAAGTAGGAGTGTTCAAAATTGGTGTAACCCAATTAATCCAACCAATCCAATCCATTTAACCCATATTTTTTTTATAATTACAATGGGTTATTATAACCCATATAAACCATTTTAACATTTTAAAAATATATATATGGGTTATGGGTTATTATATAACCCAACCAATTAACCCATTTTTCTACAAATTTTTCTACTTCTTTTATATTACTTTTTTCAGTGGTAGCTTATGTGCATTTTCATATTGCTCACGTCCATTTTTTTCGATCCACTTATTAATTGGTCATTAAAATTATATTTTTTATTTTTTATTATTTCATATTTGAATGACTCGTGCCAAAGTATACATGCAAATATAGTTTTTCAAAATTATTTTCTAGCTTATTTGAATGAAATTGGTCATGATTTGGTGCTATTATTGTTAATATGTTTAAAAAACATAATATAAAAACATAAAATGTAAAGAAAAATTTTGATAAAAAATAAAATGAATGGTATTATTGAGTCAAATAAAAACAAAACAAAATGATATTGATGCTGGAGTGATGTATGAGTAATAAAATTTTGACTTGTTGCATCTTAAAATTTTTGTCTAAAGATTGAACAAAAAATAGAAAAATATAAAAGTTTGTGGTTTTTTTTCCACATGTTAGTTATGGAAAAACCCCTGCATAAGTACACGTATGGTGGGTAGTTTCGTATATTCTTTTTTCACCATATTTATTTATTATTTTACGATTTTATCATAATTTTAATAATTTATTATTATCACTTTTGATGTCTTTTAATCAATTTATATGTATATAACTGTATATGGATCAATTTAGATTTTGAATGTCATTTTAGATAAAAAAAATTATTTATATTCAGGGTACTTTTTTTTAATTAAAACCTAAAATATCAATTTTCAAATGGAAACCAACCGTCCAACTTACTCAAAAATCCAAACTTCCATCTAAATGTTAACATCATTGAAAATTTAATTGTAGGCTTCCAGCTGTTAGTCATTATTTCATTAATAATTATTGTTATAAACCGTTACTTATCATTAAACATTTAGCTAATTTGATACATTTTTATCAAATACTCTATTTATTCCACTAATTTAAAAAAATAGATGCAATTTTGCTAAATAATTAAGCAGCTAATTGAAATAAAAGCAAGTAAATACTTTAAGGTAGTTGGATAACATATTAAACCTTTAGATAGTCTACAATGATGGCTTAAGCTTTAGTTTGTCATAAATAAAGCATTGGTCTGCTAGGCCTTTAACTGCAGAAATAGGACCCTCAGGTTCATTACTAGATATTAAAAAGCCCCAAAAATTAAAGTAGGGATGTGCAAAATCAAATCAAAATTGAAAACCAATCCTGATAGACTTTGATTTATTTAATTCAATTATTTCGATTCATTCGATTTTGAACCGAAATAAAAAATCAATTTAATCGATTTGATTTAATTTTTAAAATTAAAAAATCGAAGAAACTGAACCGGCCGAAGTTTTTAAAACTCAACATTTTGCTTATATTTTCATACAATATTACTATGTTAATAACCAATAGTTACTAGCTATTATGGAATACTAATGATTATTATATAATTAATAACTCTCGAATTTTAGGATTTTATGTGCTATACATTAAATTTATTGCCTGAATTTTTTTATTGTAAATTTATTAATTTTATTGATTTTTGTATGAAATTTATATATAATTTTAAATTTTATGGCATTATAATTTTATATGCATGCGTTATTTAAAATTACATAAATATGAATAATTTATAATTTATATGTTTACAATATAATATAAAAAATTAACATAACCCATGTAATCCACATAAACCAACCAAACCAACACAAAAAAATTAAGTCATAACCCAGTTGGTTTGGATTGGGTTCAATCCATTTAAGAATTTAGATGGGTTGGAAGAAAAACCAGTTATAACCCACCCAATCTACATTTGAACACCCATACTTACAAGAGGTTACCTTCCAAAAGATTTTACTTGGCAACAAAAGAAAAAGCTTCAAGTAGATGCCAGGCATTACATTTTGGATGACCCTTATTTGATTAAAATTTATTTGGATCAAGTACTTTGAAGATGCATTCTGAAATAAGAGCAAAAAGATATAATATGCAATGCCGTGGAGGAGAAGTTGGAGGTCATCATAGACCTAATCGTATGGTACAAAAATTTCACTAATTTTGATTTCTTTTGGTTTACACTTTTTGCTGATGTTAAGTCTTTTATTAAATTATGCGATAGATGCCAACGTAGAGGCAATATCTCTAAAAAGGATGAAATGCCTATGAATACCATGCTAGAAGTGGAAATCTTTGATGTTTAGGGTATTGATTTTATGGGACTAGTTTCAAACTTATTTGGATTTGAATACATTTTAGTAGTTGTGGACTATGTCAATAAATAGAAGCAATAACTACTAGAACTTATGATGCTAAATTTATGCTTGAATTCATAAGGATAAATATTTTTACTAGGTTTAGAGCCCCACAGGCCATTATAAGTGATGAAGGCAAACATTTTATCAATCATCAATTTTGAACCTTGCTTAAGAAATTTGGTATTAAGCACAAGATAACAACCCCTTACCACCCTCGAACAAATGGACAAATAGAGGTGTTTAATAAGGAATTGAAATCAATCTTAAAAAAGACAATCAATAGCTCTAGAAAATATTGGTCTTAGAGGTTAGATGAGGCTCTTTGGGCTTATAGAACTGTATTTAAAACCCTTATAGGCATGTCTTCCTTCAAGATAGTCTTTGAAAAAGTATGTCATTTACCAGTCGAATTAGAACATAAAGCATATTGGGCTACAAAATTACTTAATTTTTCATATAAAAGTGCAGGAGAAAAAAGGAAATTGTAGCTTAATAAACTTGATGAAATTCGACAATGCTCCTTTGATAGTGCAGCCATGTACAAGGAGAAAACAAAGCGTTGGCATGATAAGCGATTAAAGATGAAAGACTTTGCTCTAGGTATGTCAATTTTATTGTATAATAGTAGGTTGAGATTGTTTTCAGAAAAACTAAAATCACAATGGCTTGGACCGTATCAAGTATTGTCTAGGAATGATTTTGGAGTGGTGACTATTAAAAATCCAGGAGATGGACATGAATATAAGGTGAATGGTCATAGGCTTAAACCATATCAAGTTAGGCATAGGAGGTTGCTGAGATAACTATGGTACTTCGGGACTATTAAGATGGTTTGCAAGTCTAGTTGAGGATTTTTAAACTCAGAACTAAACTCTCCAACCTTTTTGCTTTAAAATTAGGAGTGAGTAATTTTAATTTTTATGGTTTATTCAGTGTTAATTTCAATTTTTGTTAGCTTTTAGATTCATGAATTAAATGGAGGATTTAAGATAATTAAATTGAGAGGTCTAGTTTGCCTGAGGGAATTTAAATATGCAGGGATGTTAGAAGGAGTAGACATAAATCTATTCATTTTGTACTTATACCAATTTAACTACACTGAACAAGCAATTTTGACAATAAATTGGCATTAATTATAATTTAATTGAAGTAATGGAGTCAATTTTAAGTGAAGAGCAATTTTTTAGGAAGCACTTAGGTGAGTTAGGCAATTAAAAATGAATTTGGTGTTTTTTAGCATGAAAAAGGTAGTTTTGTGAGCAGTCGAAATGCCAAAATTTTTTTTGAGGTCCAGAAGCCCCATGCTCTACCGAGTGCCATCACCCCCGCGATCTCACAACTAGCTTCACTAGCTTACTCACCCGTATGCATCTCTCCTCCCCCACTTGCTCGACCATGCAAGATTCCCCTTTCCCACCACTCGACCATGTGTCGTGCTACTGCCCTTTTTTTATGTTTTTCCCTTTCCCTCTCACTCTCCCATACATGCCCTTCCTCTTCCTCTCACGCTCCCGTGTGTTACACACCATCCTGCCCACACCTTCCTCGCCCCTTTAACCCACCTTGCCATGCCATCATCTCCCTTCCTTCTTCTCTTTTCCCATCCCCTTCGTCCTTCCCCTACTTCTTCCTCCTCTTCACCTCTCCACCACCCACCACACTTTCACACACACATACTCACCTCACAACTATACTTCACTTACTATTTTTCTTGGCTTTCTCTCTTACCCATTCACTTCAAGTAAGTAAATTCTCTTTCATACTCCTTAATTTCCATTTTAATTTACTATTTATTCTTTGATTATGGCTTTGTGTTTTACAATTTCAACTTTATTTTAAGCTTTATAGTTTATTATATTTCAAAGTTTGTTCATTGCACATATAATAAGCTTGCTAATGATGATTTATGTGAATTTTGGTGGCCATTACACTTCAATTTGGTCCTGATTTTGCCTTCCCAAGGAATGCCAACCAAGTATTTGATGAAATGCATAAGTGACTAAATCCATCATCTTTGCATAAATTTTGTTCACATATGGCATACATATTTCCTCTTATTTGTACTTAGCTACTTCTTTAATGTCACCTTTACTCCTTAACACATCTTTCGTATGTTTTGTTGATGATATTTTATGGGTATATTTTCTTTGAGGAACTTGCAAAACCATTAATTTTAGGCACATTTTTCTGATCTACCATGCCTCTTACTTGTTGATAATCAATTGGCCTTATGTTACACTTTCTTGTTCTACTTGTATTTCCTCTTGGCTACCTACTATTTCACTGTGAACTAGGTCACAAATATGCCTTGATTTTGTTGAACATTACAATCCATCAATGTGTCTGTCTTACTATCCTGTCAAGCTTATAGTTTCCATATTACACACTCATTTGTCCTTTTTTAATTTTGTAGTGGTAACTAAGAAAGTTAGGCATGAGGAAGCCTCAATCTCTTTTAGACCACGCATCCCCTCTTATGTGGACAAGGCCAGGCATTCCAAATATGAATTCTTGAATGGCTGCAAATTTTTGAAGCCAGTATATCTAAGTCAATTTTACTTACATATTCCTGTTGGAAACTTATGGCATGAGGTCCTACTATTGATTCAAAACATCAAATGGGAGAATTTTATATAGCATAAATCCAAAGTATACCCAGCCCTTGCATGCGATTTCTTGTATTATTTTGAGTGTTATTTCAAAGGTGATGGTGACAATGTTGGTACAATCAGCTTTAAACTAAGGAAGACCAGATACTCTATGACCTTTATGCAATTTTTAGAACATTTGGGTTTCTTGCCAGATATATTGGAGGAATTTCCTAATTCAACTTACGAGGAAAACTCGGAAAGAATTAGGGATCCACTAAATCCAGAGCCATAGAAAGGAGGGAGGCTTAAAGTTCAAGCTTTACAAGATCATGCTTTAAGAGTTATTCATCGATTTTTATCCAAGAGCATTTTCAACTATTTTGGCGGCCTTAGTGTTGTGAATGCATCATAGATTATGCACCTTCGGTGTATGGTTGATGGTGTTTTCATTAATGGTGCTTCGATAATAGTACAAAAGATTAAGGAATTGCAAAAGAAACCATCAAATATTAAAGATATATCTATTGGTTGGATTGTAACTATTCTCGCAGAAGCTATAAATCATCCCACCATGGGCGATGCTTTTGATGGGGACATTACATACATATATATGATGGGGATTTATTTGAACCCTTAATCTCACAAGACTGCGTACAGGATGAGTAGGGTATCGTTCCAAAGGGAACGGGGTAAATTTTATATTGATGTAACAACAAGTAAATGGATAGGTAACAATTTCAATTAAAATCATGCAATTAATGTAAATACTAAACTACTTAAAATATATTAAGTTAATTTTGGATAATAGATTACTTAAAAGATGGGATGAACATACATTATAACCAAATAAACTAATTCATCTTTGAATTAATTAACAATTATATGAATGGTATGAATGGAGAATTTAGCCAAGATTCTTTAAAGCAATTCTCATTGTCAATAAAGATGTTCTTACTTAGAGTCTATAAGCATTCTCATGTCATTATAGAGATAAATAAAAACTACGAAGTTCTATGCCAATTCTTTAACCCCTCAAAGTGAATTCCTTATCTCTAAGTGAATTCAATGCTTTAAGTAAATTCATTTGTTTTTCCATCAAAGAATTCCAATTCTCATTGTGAATTAAATGACTAACATGCTAATTATGGTGATCAAGCATAATAAGCAAATCAAAGCACTCAAATAAACTTAAATCATACTTCATACATAAGGAGAATAAACATTCACTAGACAAAAATAAGTAGATGACTAACAACTTAAATTAAATAGTTATAATGTACCAAAAGAACTTAGCCATAAACAAAATTACAATAAAAATGAAATAAGAGACAAGAAAACATCACTCCCCAGGGTTTACTTTCTATTTTGACCTTCTGATAAATCTTTTATTCCTTTGGCTTTTCTCTTTTGTCATCCTCTAAAACTAAGTAAAATGAAAAATATCCAAAACAACTCAAAATGTTCTTAAGAAAATAGTAAAAGAATTCTTTAATTTTTTTCCATCATCCTTCTTTTAGAGTTTTTCTCCCATATATATAGAGCTTGACTCTATAGATATGTCCCTTAAGAAATCACGAAAGGTTGCTCTGAAAGGACATGATGTATGGCTGAAAGATCGGGTGCAAAAGATATAACTTTTGAGGAACAGGTGCGTTGTCCGACTCGTGAGCCTCCTCACCACTCGTGATCTCTTGTCCTATTCTTCTGGACTCATGAGCCTGATGCCGACTAGTGAAGCTTTTCACGACTCGTGATTTCGTTACCAAGTCGTGAGCCCTTCTTCTCTGCTTTACTCGTGAGCTACCTTTCATCTCGTGATCTCTTGTCCGAGTCGTGATCCCTTTCACGAGTCGTGATCTTCTTCTTTGAAACTTCACCATATTCTTCATTTTCTTCACACTTCACCAACTTTTTCCTAAAAACAAACAAAAACACATAAATTGGATATAAACATATAAAAATACATATAATATTACATACTTAACTATATAAATAAGAGAAAAACACATACTAAAAGGTAGACATTTTATATGATATCAAATTCTCCCACACTTAAACCTTGCTTGTCCCCAAGCAAGAGAAAAGTGAGAAAATTTAATCCCAAGTCAAACTAAGTAAGTTAAATTATAAAGCATTGCTCAATTTTTACTTAAGATAAGATTGAGATGAAATCAAATACCTTAACACTCAAAATATTAGTACATCAAGATTTAAAACATGCATCTTAGATTATCAAGTCACCTAATTTACTAATTCCAACATCAAGATAGTAAAATCTCAAAACTAACCATGCTCAAGAGAGAATAATGATCATAAAGCTTAAAAGTTAAGACCATGGTTGCCTTTTAGGACAATTTGCAAGCACACATACCTTTAAACCTATCTCATGGCATTTTTAGACTATATTTTTCATCTTTTTCTTTCTTTTTTTTATAGCATGGGTATACTTTTAGACTTTATCCCATGAATAGCAAGAGAATGTAGTATTGGGTGCGTTTTACGCTCCATCCCATGCTTTATTAAAATTTTTGGATATGCATCTTGCTTTATTTTCATCTTCCATTTTTTTTAACTAGTCCTCATCCATTATTGAAAGGCCTAAAGGTAAGTATTATGGCTATAGTTTCCATGAGACAACTATCATCCTAAAATCTTAAACTAAATGAGCAAACTCTAACCTTAAAGCATAGTTAGTAAAGAGACTAAAAAATCTAAATTGTTGAAAGAAATAACTTAAAAACATAAAACACATGCCAAAAATATTGAATAACTAATCAAATGAGTATAAAAGTTAAATGAATCTTCATAACAACCTATATTTCATACAATATGAGCAATACTTATAATAAAACTCACTATAAAAGTTAGTCTAAATAAAGAAAGAGGTAAACAAACAACAACACACACAAGTGCTCCCCCACACTTAGAACACACATTATCCGCAATGTGGAGAAACAAAACAAACACACAAAAAAAGAAAATTAAAAATAAACAAAAGCATAGAGGAAAGAAAACTCCCCTCAAATTCATGGTGAAGGTGGAGGTGATAGGACCTCATAGCCCGCTTGGGCAATGAAAGCGTCCACCTTGTGCTCAAGGCGGCGTTGAAGATGAACCAAGTGACTTGTTGCTTGCTCTAAGGAAGCCAATTGACTTTGGATGGCGGATTGATTATGTAGCAATTGATTGAACATGGAAGTGGTGATATTTGAAGAAGATCCAGCAGTTGGTGTGAAAACAAGTGAATGACTAGGTGTACCCTCCATAGGATCATCACTTTGCCCTTGCTCCATTGGTCTTGACTCTTCTGAAGTGCTTTCCACAGTAGCCACTTGTGGAGTAGAAGTACTTGGTAGTTCCTTCCAACAAGAACGGTAAATAGGTGGGATGTATTGAAAGGAATGGTTAATGACTTCTCCTCGTACAAACAAATGCTTAGAAAAATATAAGCATGGAAGTACAGCATCATAAGTACGCAAGTCAATATCAATTCCCCTAGCAATAGTAGCTATGACATGACCATGTTCGATAGGGGACTCCGGGCGACTAACACAAGTCAATAATTGTTTGCAAATCCAATAAGACCAACATATAGACTTACGATTATGCACACACCACATCAAAAACAGTTCATGAATAGAAACTCTATTAAATTCAGGATTGTTGAAGACAATGGAGGCAAGAATCTTATGCAAAATCCAATATTTTAAGTCTGATATAAACATTGATTTAGCCTCTCTAGCCCTATATAGTGTAGTCAATCCAGTAAGAAAGTTCCAAAAATCATTAGGTCTATAACTCTTAGGAGGAGTACATAATCCACTTGGTTTAAAACCAAAAATACGATGCATCATGAAATAAGTAAGAGTATGATCAACACCATTCAAGCGAAAGTCTACAAGTCTAGGGTTATCAGCATTTTCTTTGAAATTTGTGTAAAACTCTAAAACTAAATCAATGTAGAACTGCTCATGCATATTAACAAACCGCAAGAGACCACATTGAGATAACATTTCATTGACTTCATCAAGAACACCCACTTGTTCAAGCAAAGAGCTAGGAAAATACTTACATTGAGATTTTGCTCTATCCTTAAGAACAAGGAACCTGTTACCTTCATGGATGGAAGAAAGAGGGAATGGTGAACGAAAGTCTGTCTGTAAACTCTAAAGTTTGGCGTCATCTCCTCCCTGCTGACCCCTTGATGCTAAAACGTTCTTAGTTCTAACCATAGTTGTAAAAGAGAAATGAAGCAGAGAAAGCAATGTGCAATGTGAATGGAAAGAAAAGAAATGAGATGAAGATGTTGCAAAGAAAGAAAAACAAGTAAACAAACAGGAATGGAAGTTAGAGTGAAAGAGAAAGAAGTGTACGAGAAGAGTAAAAGAAAAGAGAATTGAAAAAAAAAATGAAAATGAAACTAACGACAGCATTTATAGAAGGAGGGAAAAATGAAAAGAAATGATGTTTAGAAACCCTAAATATAACTTATAACAGTTCCCCCTCTTTATATTTAAGTTAATAAAGGGTAGTTAAGCTAAATTAAAATTGCTAATACTCCTAATTAAAAGAAATAAAAGTGAAATGAAGAAATAAAAATGAATTAAAGATAAAAACAGGAAGGTAAAAATCACGACTCGTAACTTTGGAACAGTGCTTCATAAGTCGGTATGTACCTCATGACTCGTGAAGTATAAGGCATTTTGTGCACAGGAAGAAATATTCACGAGTCAGCATATTTATCACGACTCGTGAAGAAAAATAGAGAGATAAGAAATGTACATGGTCATGAGTCGGTATTACATTCACGACTCGTGAGCCTTTCTCTTCTGTGTGACACGTGATACGCTTCAGACTAGTGATTCTGCTCACGACTGAATGACTGAAGCCGCTAGAATACTCGTGAAGATGTTCATGAGTCATGATGCACTCGTGAACATGATGTAATGCTATAATATTTCTCTGAAAAATCTTAGCAACTTGATCCAAAAATTAAAATAACAAAGAAAAAGAAATCAAGTAACATAAAAACTATATAAAAGACATATAATGTATTCTAAAAAAACCATAAAACAAATAAATTCAAACTAAAAGAACTAATTATAAACAAAAATATTACGATAATGCAAAAGAAGAATTTAACAAAGAAACTTTGTGAGTAGGAACCAATGCATCACCAATGAAATAAGGCTTCAATCTATGTCCATTAACCTTGAAAATCTCCCCTTTTTCATTAGCAATATCAACAGCCCCATAAGAAAAAACCTGAACAACCTTGAAAGGTCCCAACCATCTAGACTTTAATTTTCCAGGAAATAACTTCAATCGAGAATTATACAACAAAACCATGTCACCAACTTGAAATTCTTTCTTTAGTACATGTTTATCATGCCATGATTTAGTTCTTTCCTTATATAACTTGGCATTTTCATAAGCATTCATACGAAGTTCCTCTAATTCTTGTAATTGAAGCAATCTCTTTCTACCAACTTGTTGCATATCAAAATTTAACACTCTAGTTGCCCAATAAGCTTTATGTTCAATCTCAACCGGCAAATGACAAGACTTACCATAAACCAATTGATAAGGTGTAAGACCTATAGGAGTTTTAAAAGCTGTTTTATATGCCCAAAGAACATCATCTAACTTAAGTGTCCAATCTTTTCTTGACCTAGAGACAGTTTTCTCTAAAATCCACTTAAGCTCTCTATTGCTAATCTCAACTTGTCCATTAGTTTGAGGGTGATAAGGTGTAGCAATTTTATGAGTCACATTATATTTTCTCAATAATTGCTCTATAACTTTATTGCAAAAATGAGACCAACCATCACTAATAATGGCCCTAGGTGTTCCAAATCGAGGAAATATAACTTTCTTAAGCATTTTCTTAACCACCTTGGCATCGTTTGTAATGGTTGGAATTGCTTCCACCCACTTAGATACATAATCCACCATAACTAAAATATGCCTATTCCCTAAAGAACTAGGAAATGGTCCCATAAAGTCCATACCCCAAACATCAAACAATTCAACTTCCAAAATACCACGTAAAGGCATTTTATTCCTTCTAGACAAATTTCCCACTCTTTGGCACTTATCACAACTTAAATCAAAGTCCTTAATATCTTTAAATAATGTAGGCCACCAAAAACCAGCTTGCAAAACCTTAAACGCTATCTTAGAAACCCCAAAGTGACCACCTATAGCATAAGAATGACAATGAGCTAATACTTCACCAACTTCTTCATAAGGAAGACACCTCCTAATCAATCCATCAGCACATCTCCTATATAATAAAGGTTCTTCCCAATAGTAAAACTTCACATCATGAAGGACTTTCTTCCTTTGCCTATAATCTAAACCATAAGGAAGCATACCACTTACTAGATAGTTTGCTATATCAGCAAACCAAGGAGTTTCCTTGGAAACTACACTAAAAAGATGTTCCCCATGAAAAGCTTCATCAATAGGTACCCCATCATCATTATCTTGCAAAACACAGTGGGTCAACCTTGATAAATGGTCCGCAACTAAATTCTCCTTCCCCTTTTTATCTCTTGTTTCCCAATCAAACTCTTGTAACATTAACATCCATCTCAATAATCTAGGCTTAGCATCTTTCTTACTTAAAAGATACTTAAGAGCAGCATGATCAGAATAGACAATGACTTTTTTCCCTACAAGATAAGCCCTAAATTTATCAAAAGCATACACAATAGCCAAGAGTTCTTTTTCAGTTGTGGAGTAGTTAATTTGGGCATCATCTAGTAATTTGCTAGCATAATAATTAACAGATGGCTTTCCATCAATTCTTTGTCCCAAAACAGCCCCTATCGCATAATTACTAGCATCACACATCAATTCAAAAGGTTTATCCCAATTTGGTGGTTGTAACATCGGTGAAGTGACAAGAGCATGTTTAAGAGTTTCAAAAGATTTAAGACATGCCTCATCAAAATGAAAATCAACATTTTTGCCTAGCAACGTGCATAAGGGTTTAGCTATCTTAGAAAAATCTTTGATAAACCTCCTATAAAAACCAGCATGACCTAGAAAGCTTCTAACATCTCTAACATTTTTAGGAGGAGGCAAATTAGCAATTATTTCAATTTTAGCTCTATCAACTTCAATCCCCCTATTAGAAACTAAATGTCTTAAAACAATCCCCTCTTGAGCCATAAAATGACAGTTCTCCTAATTTAAAACCAAACCATGTTCCATACATCTATCAAGAACCTTAGAAAGATTAGATAAACAGTCCTCATAAGTAATACCATACACACTAAAGTTATCCATGAAAACTTCCACACATTGATCAATAAGATCACTAAAGATAGAAAACATGCATCTTTGAAATGTTGTTGGTGCATTACACAAACCAAAAGGCATTCGCCTAAATGCAAAAGTTCCATATGGACATGTAAAAGTTGTCTTAGATTGGTCATGTGGATGAATTGGTATTTGATAGAAACCACTCAACCCATCTAAGTAGCAAAAATAAGAAAAATTAGCCAATCTTTCAATAACTTGATCAATAAAAGGTAAAGGAAAATGGTCCTTTCTTGTAGCCTTATTTAACTTCCTATAGTCCACACATATACGCCAACCCGTGATAGTCCTAGTAGGAATTAAATCATTATTATCATTACGAATTACAGTCAAGCCACCTTTCTTAGGGACAACTTAAATTGGACTCACCCACTTGCTATCACTTATGGAATAAATTATACCATTATCAAGCAATTTAATTATTTCCTTCCTAAAAACCTCTTTAAGAATTGGATTAAGCCTTCTTTGACCTTCAATTGAAGGCTTAGAATCTTCCTCTAACAAAATTCTATGCATGCATACTTTAGGTGCAATCCCTTTTAAATCACTAATTGAATATCCCATAGCATTTCAATGAGCAAGTAAAATACCATGTAAAGCATCAACATTATGCTTAGCAATTGATGAATTAACAATGAAAGGTAATTGAGAATTTGCATCTAGAAATTCATACCTTAAGCTTGTTGGTAGTGGCTTGAGTTCAAGCTTGACTTCCTCCTTAGATGTCTTTGATGACATATCCTCATCCTTTTTCAAAGACTCAATTTTTGAAAATCTTCCATAGGAAGGATATGAGGCAACTTGCAAAACCTCATCACAACTTTCAGTCAAACAATATGGTGCAATAGGGTTTTGTCTCACACAATCATGCACAACACTATCAATACACTTATCAAGAACATTATAAGAATCAATTTTATTTACCACCTCTATTGGTGAAGATTTAACCATGCCAAAAACATTAAACTCAATTGTTTCACCATTAACTTCAAGCGATATTTTACCATTCTTCATATCAAAAACAGCCCCAGCAGTAATTAAGAAAGGCCTACCAAACAAAATGGGAATTTTTGGATCTTTATCCATTTCTAGCACAACAAAATCAGCAAGAATCACAAATTTACCCACTTTGGTAGGAATATTTTCTAATATACCTATAGGGTGTGAAATAGATTTATTTGCCATTGATAAGCACATATTAGTAGGCTTTAATTCACCTAAATCAAGCTTTTTATAAATGGAATAAGGCATAAGGCTAACACTAGCACCCATATCACATACAGCCTTATCAAAATATGTACCACCTATAACATAAGAAACCGTGAAATAACCCGGATCCTTTAGCTTACGTGGGTATTTAGAATACATAGCCTTAGACTCTTCTACCAAAGAAACATAACCATATTCTTCAACTTTACCCTTGTGACTCATAATTTCTTTTAAAAATTTTGCCCATGAAGGCATATCCTTAATTGCATCCACAAAGGGTATAGTTATAGTAAGTTCCTTCAAATAATTCAAAAACTTGCCAAATTGCTTATCAAGATTTCTTCTAATAAGTCTTTGAGGAAATGGCAAAACATTTAAATTAACTTTAGGTTCATCTTCCCTAGATGAGGTTATATTTCCTTTAGGTTCATTAAGCTTTTTCATCACATCATCATTTGTACTTTCATCCAAAGCATGATCATCATTCATAATAAGATTCTCATTACCTTTTATATTACTCTCAATCTTTTTTTCACTCCTTAACATAATGGATTGAACCGATTCATGAGGCAAAAACTCAGGTTGACTTGGTAGCTTGCCTAAAGGTTTAACACTAGAAGTAGCTTGTTGAGCCAATTGGGTTTCAAGCATCTTATTATGAGTGACAAGTTGATCAATTTTAGTGTTAATTTGCCTAATTGTTCCTCATTTTGCTTGTTAGTAGTCATTTGATGATTAACAAATTGCTCCATCAAATTCTCTAAATGGGATTTAGGTTGTTGGGGGTTAAAAGGTGATTTATTTGGAAAAGGTGAAGGGTTAGGTAATTTGCTCATATGATTGTTATTATTAAGAGGGTTCAATTGGGTATTTTGGTTAGACCAAGAAAAACCAGGATGGTTTCTCCATTGTGGGTTATAATAATTAGAATTTTGACCCATCCTTTGATTATAGTTTCCTTGAACAAAACTTATATCCTCACTAGACCCCTCACTACAATTAGCATACATATATGAGGTCCACCACATTTCTCACATACTTGACTAACATTTTCAACATTGGAATGAGAATTACTTACCATTTTTGTCAAAGCCTCTACCTTAGCCATCAAGAGATTAATGGAATCCAATTCCAAAAACCCCTTAGCCTTCGCCATAGTGGGTTCTTCTCCCATATAGCCTTGTGAGGCTAACTCTTCCAACAAAGTTTCATCTTCCTTAGCAGTCTTCTCTAACCATTTACCACCTGAAGCAGCATTAACAATATTTCTATTTTCCTCCATTAACCCATTGTAAAAGATTTGAGGAATTATCCAATCCGACAAGCCATGATGAGGACATTGCCTTTGAAGTTCCTTAAACCTTTCCCAAGAGGTATAAATGGTTTCATTAGGCAATTGTTTAAATGTAGATATTTGATTTCTAAATTTTGCCGTTTTATGAGGTGGAAAATACTTATGAAGAAAAGCTTGTTTTAATTGGTCCCAAGTAGTTATTGTCTCACTAGGTATACTAGCAAGCCAAATTTGAGCCTTTTCTTTCAAAGAAAATGGAAATAACCTAAGTCTAATTGCATCATTACTCACTCCATTAATTTTAAATGTAGCACACATATTAAGAAAAGCAATGATATAAGCATAAGGATCTTCCCCTTGCAAACCTCCAAATTGATTATTTTGCACCATTTGAATTACCGCCGGCTTGATCTCGAAATTGTTATTAGCAATAGCCGGTGTCGCTATTCCTCCAAAAATCTCCGAAATATTTGGTATCGTAAAATCACAAAGCTTTCTCCTTTCTTCGCCCGCCATATTGGAAAATTATGACCTTCCTCCAATTTAGCACTTTGTTCTCCTTCTACTTGCAATCTAAGTTCCTCTTGTTGCTTCCATCTAAATTCCCTACACAAATCAAAAAATACTTTTAGTCTAAGATTATTACTAAAATTCTAATACTATAGCAAAAAAAAAAACACAATTCATATATCAAAATAACTAATTTATATCATAAATTCCTAAAACCTCCACTCATTTGTATCAATCAATAAAATTCATTTTGAACCGTTCCCCGACAACGGTACCAAAATCTGATGGAAATTTATTTGAACCCTTAGTCTCACTAGACTACGTACAGGATGAGTAGGGTATCGTTCCAAAGGGAACGGGGTAAATTTTATATTGATGTAACAACAAGTAAATGGATAGGTAACAATTTCAATTAAAATCATGCAATTAATGTAAATACTAAACTACTTAAAATATATTAAGTTAATTTTGAATAATAGATTCCTTAAAAGATGGGATGAACATACATTATAACCAAATAAACTAATTCATCTTTGAATTAATTAACAATTGTATGAATGGTATGAATGGAGAATTTAGCCAAGATTCTTTAAAGCAATTCTCATTGTCAATAAAGATGTTCTTACTTAGAGTCTATAAGCATTCTCATGTCATTATAGAGATAAATAAAAACTACGAAGTTCTATGCCAATTCTTTAACCCCTCAAAGTGAATTCCTTATCTCTAAGTGAATTCAATGCTTTAAGTAAATTCATTTGTTTTTCCATCAAAGAATTCCAATTCTCATTGTGAATTAAATGACTAACATGCTAATTATGGTGATCAAGCATAATAAGCAAATCAAAGCACTCAAATAAACTTAAATCATACTTCATACATAAGGAGAATAAACATTCACTAGACAAAAATAAGTAGATGACTAACAACTTAAATTAAATAGTTATAATGTACCAAAAGAACTTAGCCATAAACAAAATTACAATAAAAATGAAATAAGAGACAAGAAAACATCACTCCCCAGGGTTTACTTTCTATTTTGACCTTCTGATAAATCTCTTATTCCTTTGGCTTTTCTCTTTTGTCATCCTCTAAAAGTAAGCAAAATGAAAAATATCGAAAACAACTCAAAATGTTCTTAAGAAAATAGTAAAAGAATTCTTTAATTTTTTTCCATCATCCTTCTTTTAGAGTTTTTCTCCCATATATATAGAGCTTGACTCTACAGATATGTCCCTTAAGAAATCACGAAAGATTACACTAAAAGGACATGATGTATGGCTGAAAGATCGGGTACAAAAGATACAACTTTTGAGGAATAGGTGCGTTGTTCGACTCGTGAGCCTCCTCACGAGTCGTGATCTCTTGTCCTATTCTTCTGGACTCATGAGCCTGATGCCGACTAGTGAAGCTTTTCACGACTCGTGATTTCATTGCCGAGTCATGAGCCCTTCTTCTCTGCTTTACTCGTGAGCTGCCTTTCGTCTCGTGATCTCTTATCCGAGTCGTGATCTCTTGTCCAAGTCGTGATCCCTTTCACGACTCGTGATCTGCTTCTTTGAAACTTCACCAGATTCTTCATTTTCTTCACACTTCACCAACTTTTTCCTAAAAATAAACAAAAACACATAAATTGGATGTAAACATATAAAAATACATATAATATTACATACTTAACTACATAAATAAGAGAAAAACACATACTAAAAGGTAGACATTTTACATGATATCAAGATACTGTCATGCTCAAATGTATGAAGATTTTACACTCAAAACCTCATTGCCATTGGATAACAAAAGTAGAGTATATAAGGCTAAATGGTATTTACGTTGACAAACATCAAGCGGAGTAGAATGAACAAGAACCCGCTCATAAAGTGGATCAACCAGCTAAAGCCGGTATCCCACCTAAGATAGGCACCTGCCTAGATCAACTAAATAGTTTGTTGGATTCTCAACAGCCACACTTGGTCAGGATGCAAGGATAAATGGACACCATGCAGGACACTATCATTAAAGTGCGGTGGACTTTAGAGAAATTTGTCCATGACTTTTGGCGACGATACCCACCACCTCCACTTTTATCACCTTAGTCTGATGCTCTACATTTGTTATGGATAGCAAATTTTTTGAAAGGGGGTAAAGCCTACTCAATATAAGCTTAATTTTTTTTAGGAAGTAGATATTTCACACCCCTAGTTTATTCATGAATCTACTTATGCTTGTTTTGATGTTTTTATTTTAGTTATTTTTTTACTTTGATGTTCTGTATTTAGGACATAAATGTAGTGACCTTAAACCTTATTTAATGATGATAGTAGTTTCTTTAAGTTGAAATTTTCAAGTCTTGATAGAAATAAAATTAGTTCAAAATTATCACTTAGTTTGCACTAAACTTAGTTTGCCCCATTTTTTCCTCAAAATTTGAACCTGTTAAACTTGAATTTAGAATATGAATAAGTCAGAATCTTTTCATAAGCAGTAGAACAAGCATGTTGTTTGATAAATTTCGAACTAGTTTAATATTCAACTTGGCTTATATTTGTTAGTTTCTATTCTTTAAGCACTATAGACTAGTTCTTAAACTTAAAAAAAAACCAATGCATTAAATAGTTGAGTAAGGAATTTTAAAGCAATAGAACCTTCCTTATCATCCTTCTAAGCATAGAAGTAACTCAAAACAAGCTAAAAAGTGATCTAGATAATATTTTTCTTGTTGAGCCATATTTTAACTTATTTTCCTACCTTTTTTTATATATTAAACCCTTGTTAGCCAATTTGAGCCTAATGAGATATGTTTAATATGTGTCATATTTATTTTTTTGTTACACTTATTTATTAACCATATAGCCTAAAAAGCTTTTATCTTCCCTTCTAGAATTGGCTACTCTAGGATTGGATAGATTAATAGGAATTGGGTATTATAAATGGTATAGTATGATATTTTTGGTTTTATTGTCAAAAGCTATGGATGAAGTCAGGTAAAAAATGAAAATTACTTGTTATTAACCAAGTAAATATTGTATTGCCAACATTAAAGCTAGTGCAAAAAAAGAGAAACGAAAAAAAGAAGAAAAAGAAATAAAACTAACATGTATGGAAAAAATCTTAAGTGTGGGATAATTTATTAGGGAAAGCAATTGTGACTTCTAAAAAAGGGATGAATTGTGAATTTGAGAGAGTTTTAACTATTCTTTCTCTCAAGAGTACTCTGAATTATAAAGGGTTGAGCAAGGGTGGCTAAAGTTAATGGGATGAAATTTTAAAAATATTAGTTCATTTTATCTTGGAATGGCTATTCTTTTTGTTGATCTTTTATCAATTCTTTGATAACCAATACCTTAATCCCATTACAACCTTTAAAATATCTAAGTGATTTTAAGCTTTATTTTTGAGTTGTTTAGCATAGATGATCTTTGGATTTCGATGCTAAAGGAAAGACTTATGGTGCATCTAGAGTTTCAATTGCGAAACCATTTGTACACTTAGATGTACATCCATTATAAGCTTGAGTATGAATTTTCCTTGGTATTTTTTATTTTTTAAAATGCTTAAAATATTTTGGTCTTGTACACATATAAGGAAACTAACTTATATTGTCTTGTTTGAATTTATTCTAGTTGGAATTTTATTAACTGCTCTTTGTTAATTGCTAAGCTTGATTTTGAAATGCATAATTCTTTATTTGAATTTGATTATTTTGAGGAGTTGGATTGTTCAAATTTGCTCGAGCGCAAGCAAAGTCTAAGTGTGAGGTATTTGATAATTGTGAATTGAATTATGTTTTAAGTATGTTTTTAGGTGTTTAATTGAATTAATTTAGTGTTAATTTAGTTGAATTATTAGTTAATTGGTTAAATTTATGTTTTAAGGTTTAATTGTAAGTTTTGGTATTTTTCAGGGTCAAATTAAAGAGAAAAAAGACTAAATCATCAAAAGAAAAGTTTGGGCCAATTTTGTAATTTTGGGAAAAATGGTAAACAATTACGACATTTAGTTCAAAGGCCTTTCACCCGGCCAAGCAATGAAAGCAAGCGACCGAATGTGATGAAATTGCAAAACAAACCCAAAAAAGGACTTTAGTACTGATAGGAGATACTTGGCCGAGTAACTTTAAGTCATTTTTCTCACTTGGCCAAGTATCCCACTTCTTTATTGATCATTTGGCCGAGTGATGATTTTTTTCTTCAAGCACTTGACCGAGTACAAGAAGTAGATTTTGATGTAACTTCCTAATTAGCTAGAATTCTTTTCCTAAAGAACAAAACCTTAGAGCATGAAGTTTTCATGGGTTTTTGTATAAATTTTGATCAAGGGAGCTTCTATACTCTATATTTTTTATTCTTTTTCTTAATTTTGCTTTAGTTTTTAATATGAATAAAGAGTAGTTTTCTTTACTTTTGCTAAATGATACTTGAATCCTTAACTTTTTATTGTAATGACTTAATTAAGTTGAGCTTTAATTTTAAATACTAGTTGGTTATTTCTTAGTTTTAAATGTATTTTTATCTTTGATTGTGTTAAAATTAATTGTTGGTTTATTGTTTCAATAACTAAAATTTAGTTTAAACATAATTAATTATTTGCATGTTCTTAGATTAACTCTTTAGTGTCAATACATGATTATGTTCTATTTTTGAGGTAATTATATGGAAAAGGACATGAAATTCATTTTATTTATTATTTACCATGTCGAACTTTTTTCACGCAAAAAAGAATTCACTTTTTTTTCTTATTGATAGAAAAAGAGTGAATATCCGCAAAAAAAAAATTATATATGATTCTTTCTACAATTTACTCTTATGTCATAAAAAAAATCAATTCTTCGAATTTTTCTTTGGTTCTGATAAAAAAATACCTACTCAAGAGAAAAAAAAAATTAACTAATTTCATTAAGTTAAGGCTCTACTTGATTTAGGAAAAAAATTATGGAGCTAAAGTAACTCATTCGGTAGTATTGATTAATACTAAGAGATGAGGAACTATGAATAAATAGAAGTTGAATTTACTTGCAAAAAAGTCAATGAATGATTAGAAATTTAAAACTGAATTTTTATGCTAAGTGTTAAATTTTTCTTAAGAAGGAAGTTTGTTATTTAAGAAAGATATTCTTGATTCAAGGTATCAAGCTTTATTTCATCAAATTTTTCCATAATCACTGGTATTTCTATTGAATTTAAGTTATTGCAATATAATGTTAAGGGGATAGTCCTTTAGTGAAAGTTATTTTAACATTAATTTTTTTACCCTGTTTACTTGTTTTTCTTCAAGGTTTAGTTTTTTTTTAGTTGGTCCTTTAGTTATTTGATTTTCTATCTTTAATTTATTTAATCTTTACAATTGCAACTTTGGGATTTCTCTTCTCTCTCACATACAATTTTCGTTCTAAAAATTTAAAATCTTTCACACTTACACAAGTTTCCCTTAGGTTCAATATTTAAGGATTATAACTATATTTTCCTATATTACTAGCTGATCTAGTACAGTTGCCAAACACCGATCAATCAACTAGCAGATACCTTGGCAACTCTGTTGTCAATGTGGGATAATCCTGAAGGAATGGTCATAAGATCAGTGATAGTCACTAGCATAGCCAAACCTTACTTCGAAAATAAGAATCTCATGAGCTTAGATGGATCCGATGATTAGCCCTAGTATTATGACATCCAAATTATTTGGAAACTTCCAGGTTCCTTGAAGAGGTGACAAAAAAAGATCAAAAGATAATTCAAAAGTTATCCAACTAGTTCATCGGTTAAGGGAATTTTGTACAAAAGGTAAGCCGACAACATTTAGCTTTGATATTTGGACGAAAGAGAGGTAAAGAGAGTTATGGAAGAAACTCATACGAGGGTATGTGGTGCTCATATGAATGGGTTAGTGCTAGCTTGAAAGATTATATGGTAAGGATTCTTTTAGCTGATCATAGATACTAATTGCTCCAAATATGTGAAGACGTGCCATCAATGCCAATAGTATACCGACTTAAGCCATTTACTTATGTTTGAATTATGCAACTTATCCTCAATTTGGCTTTTTTCAACTTAAGGAATAGACATTATAGGAGAAATCCACCCAACTACCTCTAACAGCCATAGATGCATTGTAATCGCTATTGATTACTTCACCAAATGGGTAAAAGCTAACTCCTTCAAAAGATTAAGGGCAAAGAAGATGGCCCAATTTATCAAAAGGAATCTGGTTTGTAGGTACAAGGTGCCTCATCATATAGCGTTGGATAACGGGATTTGGTTTCAATTAAAAACTAGATACGTACTATAGAAATATAAAATCCATCACCATAAGTCATTTCCTTACCTTCCATAGGCAAACAGAGTAGTTTAAGCTATAAATAAGAATTTGAAAAATATTATATCTAAGACCGTGCAAACACACAAAGATTAGGCTGAGAAATTACCGTTCATGCTCTAGGGATACAAAACCATTATTAGAACTTCCATATAGGCTACTTCCTTTTCTCTTGCATATGGCTCAAAAGTGGTACTGCCAATAGAAATTAAATTGCAGTCCCTCAGGGTGATGCTAGAGTCCAAGCTGCCAGAGATGGAATGGACAGAATATAGAATGGCATACCTGAACATATTGGATTAAAACTAGATGAGGGCCTATTATCATAACCAGTTGTATCAAAAGAGACTAGCATGGTCCTTTAGGAAGAAGGTGAAAGGCCATAACTTAAAAGAAAGGGATCCAGTATTTAAGCATATGAGGCCTGTCATACCTAACTATAGAGGGAAATTCAGACTGAATTGGGAAGGACCCTTCATTTTGAAAAAGTTGCTTTCGAAAAGAGTTGCTATGCTCATGGATAGCAATGAGAACGAACTCACGAAGTCGATCAACATTAATAGGCAGAAAAGATTCCACGGTTAAAAAATGGAATAAATACCCTGCATGTTAAAAATTGAAAAGAGGCAACCTTGCTAAAGTTGGGTCCTCTGCTAAGATGAAAATCGAAAAAGGAACCTTAGGCAGAAATTAAGGGTTAAAAAAATGGCAAATCAAGAAAACCCGCGAGGGTTGTTAACCAAGATTAAATGGAGGTAGAATTATGTGGTTAACTATTATATTGTGATTATCATCATTGCATCATTCTTATCATGTGAACATGCACTAATAATCTAAGTTATAAACTATGATTAACATGAAATAAAGTGTCTTATTTATTTGTAACACACAATAGCAACAACACTGGAACATCAACCATAACAAGCAAATAAACATAATGGCAACGCACAAACATCAAACCCTACAAACACACATACAGGCAAAGCGAGAAAAAAAGAGAGCATTTGTCTCAGTAAGCATAATTGTAAATATAATACATGCCAAGAAAAAAGAAAAGGAAACCAAAACAATAGCGGTGGATACCCCTCTCTTTGAGGAACCCCTCAACTAGCACCATTTCCGCTTAAGCCTCCTCTATTTGGATGCCTTAAGAGGAATGCCCTGGTATTTAGTGCCTCCATAACCCACAAATGATACTCAAGATTGGTCTTAAAATCACAAATGCTTACTGATGGAATGTTAGTCCTCACAAGTAAGAACCTCCAGAGATAATGATGTCTTATGATAAAAGCATTGGAGAAATCCCATTCCCTAAAGTTTAGGCATGCATACACTATCTCATGTCTAAGGCTAAATTGGTGGGTACAGCAAGTGGTAATACAAAAAATTGCTCGATAAAGTCATAAAGAGGTACATACACAGAGCTCCCATCTCGAGTCTTATACTCAACTCGAATTTAGGGACATATGAAGCTCACCCTCCACTTTGCCACTAAGCTTAGCCATATGATACCTTCTTCTATAAAACCAATCCAATACCATTGCAATCATACGCTAAAGAACCTTAAGGAATATGCATCCACAATATGGGGTGGAGATTCGACCATTATTTTGAGTTTTTCCTACAACCAAATCTAAACAAAAAAAAAAAGAAAAAAGAACAAATCCTTAAAACTATCCCAGCCATGCCCATGAAAATTTTCACTTTGTCTCATTCTGTCGCGACTGAGAAAAAAGTATCCCAGCCGTGGCCTCTTGGACAGCTCTATAAAAGCTGCGAAATTTTTTGCTTAGAGAGAGTCTTTTCTAGGGTTTCGTGTTTAGAGTGTTTCGGTAAAGAAGAAAATGCAGTTTTTCATATTTTAAGGGTTTTTCATACTTAGTATTAGAGTTTTACTTGTAAAAATCACACTTTTGGCTTAGTTTTACTTCAAGAACACAAAGATAGTTATAGTTTTAGTTTTTAGTTTTGAAGATTACAACTTAAAATCAAAGTGCTGTTTGGAGAAGAAGAGAAGGAGCTTCATCAACTTCAAATCTTTAGCTTCAAATGGGTTTTATAGTTTTCATTCTTTGTTCATTTTTTACATTATGGATAGTGAGTAGTTATCTTTGTTGCTTGGGAAAGCTTTGAATCCCCTACTCACAATGTGAATATTGAGCATATTTTAATCTTTACATGAATGAATGGTCTATTTCACTGTTACTTATCTATATTTCATGGATTTTCAATCTATTGAGTTAATTTCACACATGGATGAATGATGTTCATCATATGTCTTTGAATGTGTATTTAGTCTAGTGGATGAAGTCTATGAATAATCTTGCTCAGTTTTTCTTTCATGAATGCTGTATTATTTTAGACGGCTCCGGAATGGGATTCTAAATGTGCAGTAATTATGATTTTAGGACTAGAATATGGAGTGAAATGGATGAGATTTGGGTTGTTTGGCTTTGAAATGGGAAGGCAACCCAAACTTAGGATGTTAGACCCGTGCATAGGCTAGTTGTTGGACTGGCTCCGGAATGAGAAGTTTAGCAACTAGAATAGCTAGCTCCAAAATGGGAAGCTTGGGTTAAGAGGGTTATCTTGAATTCATTAATGTATTCTTTAAGATAAAATTAATTCACAGTGGGTATGGGGTGGATGAGTGTACCTAAGCAACGTTTTAATTTCTATACATTTTCATACTTGTTAATTTTTCTAAATTAAATACATACTCAATTCACTGTTATTAGAATTAAATTTCCCTTCATTGCATATTTTAGCTTTTAAAGTTTGCACTATACAAATTAAACAACATATACACACTAAATTGGGAATTCTTTAGCATACAATTAATTTCCACAATTTTCACACACATTTTCCTTGGGTTCGATATTTGCGGGTCCTAACTATACCCCACTTTATTACTTGTCGATCTAGTGTACTTGCTAGGGTTGTAACAGTATCCTAAAGGAAACTATATGTAATTTTGATGACTTATAAGATATTAAGTGTAATTCTAGCATAATAATGATAATTAAATGTCTCGTGATGAAATTGGCATAAAAATAATATATGTATATGTAATTAGGTATGAAATATAATGATAATCTTATGAAGAATAAAAAGGTAATAAGGTATATTGTATAAAAGAAAGTATGTGCCTACATAATTTAATGTTAGAAGTATAAAGGGCATAAAATACATCAAGAAAATATAAAGTATGAGGAAATTCTTGTGTTTGACAAATGGTGTGTCAATTGGAATTGGTGTATTTTCTTTGAATTTATATATTATTAACTTTTTATATTATGAATTTATGTGTATGGTTGACAAATACATAAAGAATGGGATAAAGTGTCATAACACATAATGATGAATGTAAAAGAAATAAAGCATAATCAAGTGTAAAATTAGTATGACACAAGATAGATAGTTGGCCTTAGTACGCAGTGGATAATCCAGGATCCTAAGATATAATGGCCAACCATAGGAACACATGTATTGCAATAGAATCAGATAGATAGCTAGATAGATAGATAGTATAGATAGGCCTCTCCCCCATATCCAAACAATATTAAAGTGGGCTACCCTTAATGTAGTCACCTCATATTTAGCCAGACAGTCCTCATCCCGCATATCCGATTCGAAGATTTTCACTGGCCATCGTTAGGGATGAGATAGTAATTATAATAAAAGAAAAGAAAAAGAATAAGTAATTAAGCCCATAAGATGCCATAAAGTTAATGGAATAAGAAAAGATATAAAGAGAGAATTTAAAAAGGGCAAAGTTGTAATTATATTCTAAAATGGAGAGAAAGGAAGAAATATGTAAGAAAAGTATCAGAAAGATAATTTAATAAGAAATAAAGTAAGAAATTTTATCAACAGGTTTAAAAGGACAAAATTATAATTAAGTGAGAAAATAAGGACCAAAACGTGAATTAGAAAGTTTTAAATATGATTAAACAAAAAATAAAGTGGCAAAGATAATTAAAAGATTTAAAAGAGATAAAAGTGATGTTATGCGATTAAGTGGAGGCCAATATGATAATTGTAGAAGAAAACAAGGACTAAATAGCAAGATTGGCATAAGGGATGTTAGAAATGTAAAGTAATAGGGGAAAATATGAAAAACACAATTAATATGTTCAATTGAGGCAAAGAAGTAATTACATGATAAGGAAGGTGCAAAACGATAATTTTTACATATATAGTAATCAAAGGAATTAAAGTGACCAAATGAAGCAAAAATGGTAAAATCATAAATAGTAAGTAGTATAGGGACTAAAACGTAATTGTTACATCAAAGAAAAGTAAAAGGATCAAAGTCTAAGATTTTCAAGTAAAGTAAATTATAAGGCAAAAGCAATTAAAGAGGTCAAAATTGGAGTTAAATAAGAAGAAATAAAGAAAAAAGAAATGGCAAAGACCTAATTATAATTTTCCATTAAGATAAAAAAATAAGTGAAATTTAATAGAAAACGCCCACAGTAAAGAGAATCAAAATAAATTATAGCAATAAATGAGTAAACTACAAATTAAGTAATGGAAAGTAATAATTAAAGGTGAAATGGTAAAAAGAGTAAAATTGGAATTACGTGACAAAGCAAGGGCTGAATTGTAAATTTAGGGACAATAATGCAATCAAAAAGATTTAGATATTTAAATAAGAAAAAAACGGCAAAAACGAATAAAGAGTAAAGTTTGAGTGTCAAAATGTATTTTTCACCTTATAAGTGAAAATAAGGATCAAAAAGAAATTATCCATTTAAGATAAATTAAAAGTCAAAGAAAGTCAAACAAGGTAAATAAAAGATTAGGGGCCAAATTATAATTGTATAATTAACTAGAAATATTATAATATTCATTAAGTAAAGATGGGACATAAAAGTAGTTAAAGGAAAGTTGGAAATGAAACTTCAAATTAAGGATTTAAAGAAAAATAAAAGACATAATAAAAAGAATATAGACAGAAACTAGAAAGGTCAGTAGACAATAAAATAAAGATAGAATGAAAAGTAAAGAATATAATAAAGTACATAAAATTAGGAAGGTAAAAAAGTAATGAAAAACATACAGAAAGAAACAAAAAGAAGTTTGACAATTTAGTATAAGAAGGATGGAATTATAAGTGACCAAAAGATCGAAACAATAAAGAAGAAATTCTATTAAAGAAAGTAATTTGAGGAGTAAAATAAAGAGAAAATGAAACTATTGATTGGAATTGTTAAAGAAGAAAAAAGGGGTAAAATTGTGGATATAAGAAAGGAATAATACAGAAAGACCAAATAAATTGAAAATAAAATAAGACAGTTAATTAAATAAGATTTAAATTTAATTGCCAGATAAAAGAAAATAGGAAATGTAAATATAATTTTTATAGATGCAGAAACATAAGGAAAGTAAACAAGGACACGGGGGCATAAAGGTAATCAAATGTTAAAATAAAAATATCAAAGATCAAAGGACGAAAAGATAAGAATATGAAACATAAAGGCAATAGCAGGAAGGTAAACTAAGACAACCAGCAATAAATAAAAGAGTGAAATTTAAAGTTAATGTGAAGTGGAAACTGAAGACATCAATGATCAAACAGTAGACAGTATAAATGTGAAATAGTCAAACAGTAAATAGTATAAAGGTGAACCAGCCAGAATGAAAAGTTAAAAGGATTAAACAGAAATCTTACACACAGTAAAAGTCAAGGGAAACAGATAAAGCAAAACAATTAAGTAAGAGGATAAAGAATAATAAGTAATGGATATAAAAAGGCGATAACAGAAAGGTAGATTAAGCTAAGCAGTAGTAACCTAAGAGATTAAAATATAAGGTCAGCTAGATTTAAATGGACAATTTGAACCAATAATAACAATACATAATTAAAGAATAAAATAAATAATAAGTTATTTAAATAAAATTTTGTGTAGTTGTATCCACCACTAGGCAACACTGTTGATTAGCACGTGGTTGTTTAACTGCGCACAAGGACAGGTATTGAAGATGCAGTGAAAAAGGTGTGGAATGGCATGTAAGTGTGATGAGGATCAAGAAGCAATATATGAAGATCTCAAATGAACTAAGGGTGTTACAGATAATGTGGACAAAAGTGTGCAAAAGGCCACAAAGAGCATTATGGAATTAGAGATTGCCTTCCTTACTACTAACAAGTCAGTCAAGGGAGCTAGGGATGAGATGGAAAAGTGGATAGACAAGTTGGATACTAACTTTAGGGCATATATGATGGGCATAGAGGGATAGTTATAGTTTGCTTAACAGCATAGATGATGGATATGGTTGGTATTCGAGGGGATCTAGACCACCTCGTGAGCTATATTAACAAGTTCTTCCACCCTACTATTATTCAGCCTCCAGGACTAGTACTAGGCCCATCTATATCTCAGGCACTGAGTCTGCCATTTTAAAGGCATTATTTTTGTTTTCCACCAGAAGACCCTATGGATTATAGCTTGCATTAAGACTTCAGGATTTCAGGGAGATGATGATCTTTTTTACATACCTTCTCACACCACACATGGTATAAATACATTTATAGATTTAGACATTTGTTATGGGACTTTAGTGTTGTCTTTTCGTTACATTTTGGATATTTGTATTATCTTTTGCACTAGATGTTTGTCTTAAATTTGTTATGACTATTATTTTGAATTTACTTTGAAATTATTATTTATGTGCTATGATCAATATAGGTCACTTGCTAGAGTATGAGATGGCCTATTTTACTTATGGATTAATAGGATATGCATTCTTTTTAGAGGTCATTTTGTAGGACAAAAGTGATTGGTTAATAATGAGCTATATGTTATAAGAAAATCACAACAAGGCATTGCACTTTAAGGAATCGAAGTAAGGAAGGTAGCAAGGGGTGTACTGCCATATGATGGGGAGAGGGAAAGGAAGAAAGAGGAAACTGAAGGCTATTATCGATGAAAGGTGACAATACGACAGCAACAGAAGGTGATGTGGTTAGGGGGAAGAAGGTAGAATGAGAAGGAGATCTGGCGATAGGGAATAAAGGAGAAGGCTATAGATTGATCTGCTGCCTTTTTTAATGAAACCTATATGTTGTTCCATGTAGATTTCTTCACCTAATCCTACATTGAGAAATGTAGTCTTTACATCTATTTGATGTAGCTCTAAGTCTAAACTAGCCATTAAGGCTAAAATTAACCTTATAAATGTAAATCTTACAATAGGTGAGAAAGTCTCCTTATAGTGAATCACTTTCTATTGCATAAATCCCTTAGCAACTAGCCAAACTTTATATTTTTTTATACTTCCATTGACTTTTTGCTTTACCTTAAGAATCCACTTATTTCCAATTGGTTTGCATCCTTTAGGTAGATAAACCAGTTCCCAAACACAGTTCGATCACATAAATGCCTTTTCTTCTTCCATCACCTTAATCCATTTATCTTTAGTTGGGCTTGAAAGAGCTTCTTAAATATATTTATGCTCTTTTTCATCTTGTGGAGTGACAAAAAGGGCTTCATTTGAGCCTTCGATTTCAAATCATCGAGGTGGAACAATTTTTCTTTTAGATTTTCATAATTTTAATTCTTAATAAACGTATCTCATATATTTATCATAGTTTAGAATGCTCCCACTGGGATTGAGATCTATGCTCCTATTTGAGCCAAGAATACTCACATTCAAGTAAAGGTCCTAAATTTTTGTGCTCCTACTGAAGTTGGAAATACTCGCACTAGAGTAAGGATCTTGAACATCTGGATCATAAGGAAGAAGGTCTTGACCTTCTTCTTCAAATCACCTCCCACTCAGATGGAGTAATCTCGATGGTTCTTGTTCTTGAGTTTCATAGAAAATAAAATCTTAACTTACTTCACCTAACTTTGGAAATTCATTTTCTGGAAATATGACATCTCATGATTCAAATTCTATCACTGTGCCATTTGTTTGTTCACCCATGAATATGTATACTTTTGATACTTTAGAATATCTCACAAAGATACTCTTTTTACCCTTAGGTCCCAATTTACCAAATTTTCTTAAGGTATCATAGACATAAGAAGCACAATCCCAAGGTCATAAATGGCTTAGGTAAAGTTGTCGCCCAGTCTATAACTTATAAGGAGTGGATGTGACAGACTTAGAAGGCACTCGATTTAGAACATATGTGGCTATTAATATAGCATCTCCCTAGTAGGAGATTGTCAAATTTGCCTCAACCATCATATATCTTACCATATCTAGGATAGTTCTATTTCTTCTTTCTACAATACTATTTTGTTGTGGAGTTCCAAGATTAAACAACTAATTCTCAATTCTTTTTTCATCACATAAAGCTTTAAATTCACCAAAAAGATACTCTTAACTTTTGTCAGTTTTTAAAGCTTTAATCTTTCTATCGAATTGATTTTTGACTAAGTATATATAACTTTTGAAGCAACTCAACACTTTTGATTTGTGAGAAATCAAGTACACATGAGCATATCTCGTATAGTCATCTATAAATATAATGAAATAGTAGGCCATATGCCTTGCCCTCATATTCATTGGACCACAGATATTAGAATGGATTAATTACAATGGAAATTCGACCCTTGTTCCATTTTTGAATGGTTTCTAACTAGTTTTCCTTTTAAGCAATGTTCGCAAGTAGGTAAATCAATTTTGTTAAAGTTACCTAATAAACCTACCTTGGCTAATCGAATCATTTGGTTCCAATGTGATTTAACCTAGAATGCCATAATTTCATATTATTCTCATAACTATATGAAGCAAAAGTAGAAATTAAAAAAAACTAGTATTATTTAAATAATCAGGATTAATATCCATAGTAATGAAATCGTTCAAAACAAAACCAAAGCTGTAATAAACATTATCCAAACATAAATGCATAGTATCATCCTTAAAGTGCAAATAAAAACCAAGTCTCATTAAAGCTATGATAGAAACTAAATTCCTATGAATCTCTGGTGTATAGAATATATCATGTAGGAGTAGGGTTTGGCCTTCATACAAAACTAATTTGCATATGCCAATCCCTTCAACTGTGACTCTTGCATTATTTCCCACATATATCCATTTTGCTTCATTTGTGAACATAAAAATTTGATAAAGGCATATCGATCCCTTATCACATAGTCTATTGTCCCTGAGTCCATCACCTACAAAGGATGAAAATTAGTTAGAAAAATAAAACTAGATACATAAATTTCACTAACTCTCGAGTCAGAATAGTGTATATGTTTAGTCATAGTGTAATCTTTTACATAGTATCCTTTCTATTAGTAATTGAAGCACTTCACCCTTTAAATGTTGACTTTCTTATTGCCTTTTGACCTATTAGCGTTCTATCTCACTTTTTACTTTTTAAGCTCCTTAGTCTTTTATTTACCCTGATTTTAGAACCTTTTTTGTCTTATGCTGGTTAGAACTTGTTCTACCAGTACTTAACCATGCCACATACACTTCAACATTGACCTTAATCACCTCTAGACTATCCTCTTCCAATTCAAAAACATCTCCAAATATCTTAATGTTGTCCATATGTATTGGTTGCATCTTTATATGCTCTTAAATTTTTGGAAAAGAATGGATGACAGATGGACTTGTTACTTATCGATCAACTTATGACAAGCCTCACTAAGCTTAGAAATCATTTTTTCCATCTCTCTCAGTTGTTTTCGCATTGTGTGATCAAACTTCTTCTAATAAGTATCAAACTTGATCATCAACGATCACAGCTTAGTCAAAGATACAACTCCAAACTTTTCCTGTAAAGTGATCCATAGATCTTTTATATTCTGATACTTACAAAATTGCTTAGTGATATCATCATCTATTGCACTGAGAAAGATGATGCAGGTAGTCGAATTCTTCTTTTTTCATGCAATGTAAGCATTTTGGTCCTGCCTATGCTGGATAGTGGTGTCATTCTTAAGTTCATCCATAACCAAACACAAGGGTTCTAGAGCCTTTTGTTGTAATGGCCTGAACGCCGGGTTAGCTATAAATAGTATTTTTCCATAATAAATAGTACTTTCGGGCTAAAAAGTACATCCAGAGGTAAAAAATATTTATTTAACTATCAAAAAATATTGATCACAGGTAGTTTGAGTTGAAATTTTAAGTGAATTTGATGTCAAATAAGCCTTTAAAATCAAAAACACAAAAAATTAAGCTATTTGGTTTGAATAGTAACTAGGTTGATCTAAGTTTGATCGAGCCATTAAAAATAGCAAATGAAGTCTAAAAATTACCATAAATGGCATACATACCTATAATGATGTGTAAAATATTTTGGTTGCAAAAATTAAATTTTTTGATAACATCGGTAATGGTTGAATTAGAACGATCTGATTGAACTGGATCAATAACTGACTTCGATTGGGCTAAAATTTTGTGTACAACATATTTTTCATATTATAAGAATGATGGAATCAATTTTGAAGTGGTTTGGAGTTGAAAAGTAAAATAATTATAGAAGAATGGCATAATGAGCTTAATTTTGGCTTTTAGGCCTTAAGTGACTGGGTTTTGGTTGAACCAAAGCCCAACCTACTTTGGCCCACATATAAAAGGAAGGAGGCAGATATTTTGGTGAGTCATATTTATCTTCATCAGCCTCTTTCCTTTTCTCTCTTGGCCGAACTCCTTATACCTTCCCTTTCTCAAAATTTCTTTAATTCTCTCTCTTTTTTCTCTAAAATCAAGCAACCTAGTTGATATTTTGTATCTGTAGTTGTTTATTCAAGCCTTTATAATTTGATTAGAGTAAGATAAGTTAGAAAAATCAAGTTGGAAGGCTTTAGGTGTCAAAGTAAGCTAAGTGAAATTCATGGGTTTAATTTGATTTGAAGGTGCCTATAAGTGTTTTTTAGTGCCTAAAGTTCATTTATGGTGTTATTTTAAGCATTTGAGAACAAATGATTAGTTTTTCTTATGATGGGAATTTTGACCATGGTAAGTTCCATAGGTGAGGGCCAATCTTCCAAGGCTAAAGGAAAGGAAGAGGAAGTCTAGGCAAGTATAAGTCAAGGAAAAAGGTTAGTAACTAATAAATCCTCCTATTTTTCTTAATTTTGCATGATTTTTCTTTATGTAACTTAGGAAAATTTAGGAAAAATGTGTATAACAGGAATTGACCTTAGAATATTGAAATTAGACCTTGAATAAGCCTATTAGGAAGCTTAATTTAATTTAAAAGCATGTGTAATGTTGAACTCCTTTGATGGCCAAATGGTATTCCAAAGAGATTTAATGTATATTTTGTGTATTTATGTTAAATTAAGCCATAAAATGACTATAGATGTGAAATAATATGTCCATGAATTTTTGTGAAATTTATGAAAATTAATTGAATATTTTTGAAAGAAAATTTGGTTATGTACTAAGTGAAAATGTTGAATTAATGTGAATTAATTCATAATTTAATGAGAAAATGGTAAATTATAATGAAATAATTCACAAACTGTCTAAAAAAGTACTAAAAAGTAATTGACAAAATGACTGAAAAGAAAAAGCCACTGAAATTGTAAAAAATCTAAAAAATGATTTAAAATTAAATAATTTTTGCCCTTAGCAATAGTCAGACAATTAAAATCTAGCTCATAATATAATTAGCTAGCCATAGGGATATTTATATCACGGTGTAAGTCATGGCGACTTGCTTTGCTATGATAGGATCACTATCTCCATAGAATCTGTCTATTCTGATATCTATTCTATGAGAAATAGTCCTTAGGGGTCATTTCTCAATCTGTATATGGTCCTATGGGATCCACATCTCATATATCCGATCTAAGAATTTATGTCGAGATTGTACTAAGGGCATAATGATAAGAATATATTAAAAGTACCAAAAAAAAAGCTAAAAGTGAAGTTTAAAGTGAAAAATGACCTAATTGAAAAGAAATGAAAAATTTAAGGGTAAAACGGTAATTTTTCCAAAAAATATATTTAGTAAGTAAAAGTAATTAGGAAATGATTAAAAAAATGTTATTAAAATTGAACCGGATTGATCGGTTGAACCAATTTAACTGTGAACCAGCTGACCAGTCGGTTGGTTTAACTTCTCAAAATAGGACTGGCAAAAAATGGATTGAACCGAAAAAATAGGGTTGAATTGGAGAACCAGACAAAATTGGATTTTTGGCTAAAAATTGTAAAAAATTATAATTTTTTGTATTTTTTCACCCCCTTCCCCTCTTCCCCCCCCCCCCCCCCACACACACACACACACACATATATATATATATATATATGATTACAATGAACCAAATAGATAATAAGTATATTAAATTATTAAGTGACATCTTTAGAATTTAAAATACTAATTTTTCAAAGAAATAAATAATGAAAATTATATTTATATATATTAAATTTTCATTATTTATTTCTTTGAAAAAATTAGTATTTTAAATTATAAAGAGGTCACTTAATAATTTAATATACTTATTATCTATTTGGATTTATTGTAATTAAATATAATTATACTCATATATGCAAGGTTAATGTTTTTCGTGTTTACTTCATTAGTACTCTATCTAAATAAAAAAAAATTTTCATGATATGATTGTATTTTTATGTTTCTAACATATGATATTCAAAAATTCATAATTAATCACTTGTAATAATAAAATTTAAATTATGTTTTGTAACTTATTAATAGGATATTTGTGACATATATTAATGTTTGATGATTATTTTTTTTAAAATTTTTATACAATAGTATTTATAAAATTATAATAATTGATAATATTTTAAAAATAGAAAAAACTTGGTTGAATTCGGTTGAACTGATCAAACCACGAACCCCTAGCCTCATCGGTTCTTTATCCAGTCCGATTTTAATAACATTGTTAAAAAGGATAAAATGGTAATTTAACTGTTAAATAGTCCAAAAATAAACTTTTGTAAAGTTTAAGGACTAAAATATAATTTTACATACAAAAATTAAAACAATGACCGATTGGAAGTTTTGAATGCCAAAACTCAAATGTGAAGTGAAGATAAGAAAGTTAATGGCAATTTTGTAATTAAAGTATAAAAATTGTATTTTTGTAGTAAAATAGAAAATAAAGGACTAAAATGAAAAGTTTACCAAAATTTTAGTATTGAATTGAAAAGATCGCTAAAAATCTTGAAAAGTGCTTTTTGATAAGAAAAAGTTGACAATTTTGCATAATTAGTGTAATTATACATATTAGGAAATACTATGATTTTTAATCACTACTAGACATATTTAATACTCAACACGTAGAATTTACTGCATGCAGGTAATGAAGAGAATATGGAGCAATAGTACACTAGATGAAGAATTTTGAAGGATTAGGAGTTAATTTTTATTGGCATGTATATATTTGTAAATGTTAGAAGTTAAAGAATTGGCATGTAATGATACAGTTTATGTATATATGTAATTATGTGATTGGCTACTAGTGGATGGACTGTATATGTTTGAAATGAAAGTGAGTATATATGGATGGAGCATATATTATATTGATTGAACTGTTGTGCCCCTGAGGGGCTGTGGAAATTATTTGCCTTTATATTGTCGAATTTTTATAAAATTGGACAGTTATAGATTAGCGACAAGTGAACTTATAGAATGAATAATGGAGAAGTATTAATAATTAAGGATTTGTGTGACTAATAATATGATTTTTAAGATAAGAAAGGAAAAAAAAAATTTCGGCCAATCACTTATATTAGTAAGACCATAATAATAAAGGTGTTACACTTGCTCCTCAAGCACATACTAAATTTTCATACTCCAGATCTCATAATTATCACCATTCAGTTGCATATCTTTATTCAATTAGGCAATAATAGATTTAGAAGCAGTTGCCATTTTTTTATCCTCTTATCTCTAATGGAATAAAATTGCACGCTATTAAAGGAGAATTAGGCTATACATGCTGTTTACTATGCATCTGACATTATAAGAAAATTCTCAAATACCGACGAAATATTTTTCGTAGGCAATTACCGACGAAAAAATGTTTTTCGTAGGGAACAATGTCTGAAAATATGTATTTTGCGACGGAATAAAAAATTCGTCGTAAATAATGGAGGGAAATTTGCCACCCAAATTTACCGACGAAAATTAGCAACGAATTTATAATAATCCATCGTAAATTTAGCGCCAATATTTCTCGGCTAAAATTTCACATGAAATTTACCGACGAAATTCTTTTTCGTAAGTAAATTATCGACGGAATCCTCATTCAGTAGGTAAATTAGCAACGGAATGAAATTTTCGTAGGGAAATTACATACAAAATTATGTTTTCGTAAGGAAATTACATACGGAATAATTTTTCATCAGTAATTTACCTACGAAAAAATAATTTAATAGGGAAATTACCTACGGAAATACGATTTCGTAGGGAAATTCCCTACGAAATTATGGTTATGTAGGTAAATTGAAAAAAAAAATTTAAAAATTGAAAATCCATTTTTATTTTCTGACTTTAATTTAAAATCATGAAATTATAAATTTTAGTTTAAGTCAATTAATTAATTAAACTATAAGTTAATCTAAAACAAATTCATGTAAATTTTTATTTAGTGACTTTATTAACAATTAAGGAATCCTTTGACTGATATCCCGATGACTATAAAATATAAAATACATATATTATTGAATATTATAATTCAAAAAATTATAATTTTAAAATATTAAAAAAACTATTCTAATAAAAATTTAATAAAAAATCAAATATCTTATTATAGTTTATAGTTGTTTTCTATAATAAATAATCTATATTGATATTATATAATAATATATTTAATTACTATTTATATTCAATTTTTATATTAAATTCTATAGTCTATAGTAATAAGTAATATACTAAGTATAATTAAGTATATAATAAAATATATTAAAATTTTTCTTATATATTATTTATTAATTTTTATTTAATTTATATCCTTATTTTTTAATTATTTATATATTTGACCTTTCCTATAAATATCCTAGTAAAAACCCTAATTTCTTTCTCCAGCATTTTCTCTATTCTCCCAGTCCCTAACAGCCGCTCTTCCCTTTCTCTCTCTCTCTCTTTCACGTTCATCTTCTTCTCTCTCATGTTTGTGAATCCTTAATATTAATCATCTCTAATCAATCGACCCTTTAAATAATTCGTAACTCTCCAGTTTCCCACCTCAAAAAGTCCCTGTTTTCCATAAATTCCATTAAAATCTCTCACAAAGCAACTGTCTTTAAATTTGGATTAAACATGATGCTTAAGAAGTGCTATGCTTCTTTACTCATGCTACTTCTGCTAGTGGCCTTTTCGCTTCCTCAATGTTTGAGGGGTCAAAACGGCATCGCACCGAGGAATATGTGGTACGTAGCGAAGAACAATGCCAGACGACCAGTCGCTGCAGTCGGCGATTGACTGGGCTTGTGGGCCCGGTAGAGCCAACTGTGCTCCTATTCAGCAAGGCGGTCCTTGCTATAACCCCAGTGATATTCAAACAACGGCTTCTTGGGCTTTTAACAATTATTACTTAAAGAATGGATTGACTGATGATGCTTGCTCCTTTAGCAACACTACTACTTTCAGTTCCTTAAACCCTAGTCAGTAATTTTTTGGACCATGTCCACTAATTAAAGAGTCATTGCTCAAGTTGTATGTTGATCTATTTACTGGGTTGGTTTTAGATATGTAAAATTTGATTAAAAGATTGGATTTTTAATTTGAATACCCTGAATTGTTGTCAATTTCGCTGCTAATTCCTGCTTAAAGCTGTTACTTGTGTTTGATGTGGTAATTGTTCTATTCTTGTGAGTATTAACTGATTGATTTTCTACGTATTCATTATTTTTTTTCTTATGAGATAAATGTTGCTTTGTTTGCAAAAATTTAAATATGCAGTGTCTAAGGGATTTGATCCTGATGTTGACCTAGTTAAAGCTGGTGTTGCAAATCTAACTACAATGCTCAAGGGAGAAACCGAAGAGATTTGTAAGTTTCTGATGACGCTATGTCAATTGAATTCTTTCTGAAAAATTTATGGTCATTAATGCTTAAATTTATTGTTCTCTTACAGGGAAATTGGTTGAAAAGACCATGATGGACAGATATGGTGTGGAAAATGTTAATAACCACTTTATTAGATTCAACACCATTTGTGATGCTACTCGAGTAATTCTTTTTCTAGTTTCATGGTTTTGCCCATTCAGTGTTTCATTAGCTTATCATCAGGATCATGAAATATTATTATTCTAAAGTAATTTCAATAATGACACTTGGTTCATTTATATTTAATCTTTTGCAACTTGATAATAATTTATTTTCTGGAATTTTTTCTTTTCAATAAAGATCCTTTAATTTAGTTATTCATCCACTCTCCAAAATAAAGAAATAGATTATCAACCGTCGTTTCTTAAACCCATAAACTGCAAATACTCTTTATGAAGCCAAACTGCAAATAGCTAGAATTAGAGTTTCTGTGTTGGATTCTACAGAATATAGTTTTGGTTCAGCTACTCAGATATCTTGTTCCACATGCAATATTTAATTGTCAATATTTTCTAGTATGATCAGTGAGTAGAGACATTGAAAGGTACATTTGTGGAGGTGCCATGATTTAGATAATGGCAGAGATAAGATGATTTGTATGTTTGGTCCTTAGATCTACCGCATTTAAATTTTATCCAAATCATATCTTTTTATCACCTTGTACAAAATTGATAGCTAACTGTTGCTTCATGACATAAACTTACCATGCTATATTATTAGTTGGGATTTTTCATATTTTTCAAATGTTTTCAATTTGATATTTCCTAGTGGATTTATTTATTTTCTCAATATATATATATATATAATTTAATTATGTATGTCAGAAGAAAAAATTGAATTTAAAATTTTTTACACTTTTTATTCGATACTGACACTAAATCAAAAAATTTATATGTAAAATTTTAGATATTTAAAAAAATTTAAAAAAAAGAACCACATTTTGTTTTTAGTCCTATCAATAATCAGCAGGGCAGACTCAGTAATAGCTAAGGTGAGAGTGGTCTTGCCCCTCAAAGTCAAATCCAAACTTGTTATACACGCCAAGATTTTTTTCATTTCAACCTCTTAATTTTCTTTTTACTCTATAGTTTCGCTTTATATTAAATAAAACAAAAGTATGAGGCCTTTTCATTAGATATATATAATCACTTGTAAATATCTTTTGAATTGATAATTAATCTAATTAAGTTAATATTTATTTGTATACGTTTAGCTAATTTTCACCTTAGAGTTTTTGATATAGGGAATTTGTACAAGGGACATTGAAATTGTGTTGATAATTCAATTGTAATGAACAATAATACACTACTTCTTAATCTATTTAAGTTAATATTTATTTTTATACTCATGGCGTAAGTATTAATCTTTGCGGTCAATTTGTTGCTGTCACTACTTATTCTCTTTTCTTTTTTTTTAATATATATGTTGTGTGGTTATCTTTTGGATACAGTCTGCATAGAAAACTAAATTCAATATAAGAGGCCTAAGGTGGGAAGTGGATATCAGTAAATAATCTAGTAATCAAGGTATGCACACTTTACTGCTTTGGATGTTGGAAAATTTTTTTACCATCATTCTTGATAGTAATCAAGGTAAAATCAGATGAACACGATCAATAGATAAAAACCCAAGTAACAAAGGGATTATTGTGAAAAATAAGCACCGCTGCTTTTACCTTGATTGAACAGTAAAGCAATGACTTTTTGATTCTTTTATTTGAGTATATTTTAATTTGGGCTTATTTGAGGAGGCATGAACATGAGAGCAGTTTGGCTCAGAAGGACATTGTAGATCTTAAGAAACAGACAGGATATTGTTCGTTTTGCCCTTTTTAATTATTTATCTTAGTGCTTTAGGCATGCACAAAACTCTATCTTCTATGTTTATTGCAATTTCTATTTTCTATGTTTATTGGCATTTCTATTTTTTTTAGAAGCTTAACGGCATGAGAATATTTGAGGCATTAATTTTGAGATGACTATTTTTTCTAATTCTTAGATATCTTTAGTAAAGGGCATAGCACAGGACTTTGGATTTGCAATTGAACTATCCATGCTGTTATCTTTTGATCATTTTATATTTTTTCTTGCCCTTCCCAATAGCTATGCAACAAATTTAATTGATAGATCAAGACTGAAGATTGTAAACCATTGCCCCCTGCTCTAATTATTAAATAGTTATTAAAAATATATAATATTTTTAGTGACGGAATAGTCATGGATAATTCCGTTGCGATTTATTTTAGTAGAACGCAAATTTACCGACGAAAATATACATACCATCGTTAAATTTACCTATGAAATTTATCATTTCGTCGAAAATTTACCTACAGAATACTTATTTTCCTCGGTAAATTTACCGACGAAAAATTCAAATCCGTCGGTAAATATAGCAAATGACGATAGTTTTTGGTCTGCACCTTCCGACGAAATTAGAGACGGTCAATAATATCCATCGGTAAATTTACCGATGGAAATTTTTCCATCGCTAAAAGTACCTACAACCTATTCTCCTTCGCCATTTTTCGTCGCTAAATTCCATCAGCAATTTGGTTTCCCTACGAAAATTCACTCAATTCCGTCGAGAATTTTTGTCGGGAAAATGAATTTTTTCTTATAGTGTGAAAAGTAACCTCATAAAGATATCTATTAAGCTTAAATTCAAAACAGCTACTCATTGTATCCAATTATCCTCTAAGTTCTAATATCTAATTTTACAAGTTAAAGTTTCATGCATAGCAAATCTTTATTGTTGGATACTTAGTCCTTAAACTTAATTGAAGGATATTATACACTAGATAATCTAAGTCTCAACTTAATTATCATGCAATTATTTTACTCATAAAATATTGCAAAGCAATTAACAATTAAACAAATACATTTGTAATAAAAGTTAAATGCCAATATAATATCCACAGAAGATAAATAAGCACATTTATTTAATCAATCATTGAACATCCAAAAATCTCAAAAAGGAAACATTTAAAATAAGACACTTGTCTTAAAGTAATAATAGGAAACACAAATCTTATCTGAAAAATTCACTAATCAATAAATGTGACACCCATGTCAACTACTCAAGGAGACTAGTACGTCTCAAAAATGGCCTCGTAACTGAAAATGAATCTTTGACCATCCTATATAACTGATAAGGAATACCATAAACTCGATCTTGTAACCATGGATGATACACAGTGTGCCCACTCCTAAGCATATTTTAGATTTAGTGTTGCTTTTCAACACTCATCACTTGGATACCTTAATCAAAAAATGGATAATTCAGCTTTTATAATTTCCATTCTCTAATTTTCATACATTCATCATCAAGTTCCTCAGATCTGGATGGTGACTAAGAGAGCTTTTCATCACCTTAATTAAGGTTCAGTCATCATGTCCTCTATTCAGACCACCTACCCAAATACACTTTTGCATTTGTTCATTCATGTATATTATGTGATGCACTATTGCATCTATATCATCAGCTCAAGCCTTCTTACTCATCCTCATATTGAGATCTTTTGTACTTTTGCATTGGCTTCAGCAATGTCTTAAGGAGTCAGTGGATAATCATGAGTCCTTATCATCACCATTTTTGTTACACATAATAGAAAATAAATAAGTACAAACATATATGATTAAAACTCATTTCAATCAAAAATAAGAACAAATCCATAAAATATAATTTTCAAAAAAATTTGAAAATTTAAGAAGGAAAAATATATAAAAAATATTTTCACCAATTTTTATAATAATTTTATTTCAAAAAATATAAAAATTATTTTTGGTCCTCAAAAAATCAGAAAAATTAAAAAAATCAGTTTAAAAAAATTAAGCTAATTTAGTGGTCAAATGAGGGTTTAAGCGCCCCACACATAGGCAAGAGTGGGCCTCATATGCCACACGTTCGACAGACTTACCACAAGCCAACTGAGGCATGTTGCCATATGGCATGACCCTGCCAAACCATTGCCTGACATATGGTGACCACTCATTGGTCCATATGGATGCCATGTGGCATCCAAGTGGATTGACAGATGCCATGTGGTATGACCAAAGTCTGGCACATGATAGTCAACCATCAATCCACATGTCATATGGGTGAACCCATATGTGTCATGTGGTATGACCACGGTCAGCCATATGACGAACCTTGACTGGGCCATTTATCAACTCTAACACATAAGCTTAACATGTGGTAGCACCACAAAATGCCACTTTTCAACCCCTCAATGGTCCACGTGTCATGCTTTGCTAACATATGGCATCACCGTAGTGGTCCACATATCATCGCACTATTTGCCCACGTGTTAGAATGACAAATCATCCTAACATGTGGTAATACATTACACGACTACAATGGTTCATGTGTCATGCCTCAATTATTCCATATGTTAGATTGGCTTATCACTTTATAAGTGGCTAACACATAAGGGACACGCATCTTGCGTAATTGGTGCATGCATGCCATACGCTGCTGTAAAGGCTTATTTCAGCATTTTGATTTCATCTGAAGGGCGTTTTTGGAGTTCAACAACACAATGGTGAGGTCAAAATTCAAAAATACCAATTTTTAATTTATAATTATGGACTTTTTGCATAATTTTTAATGTACACATACACAAAAAAATTAAATTCTGAAAATAGTATGAAAAACATATAAAATTAAATTTTAGGTGTTTATGCTCCCTTTTCAAATCTACCAAATAATATATAAATTATAGATATAAAGTTATAACATGCTAGAATTCAAAAATCGAGGCTCTGATACCAATAAAAGCATTTATGCACCAAAAAATAACATAAATCTAATAATATAGGTAAACGCGATTATCTCTTGTAATTTATAATCCTTTGACACGAGCCAAAGTAAGGGATCCTTCTTTTCATGTTACTGGCACAAGCTGCCAAATACAAACACGTATGCTGAGAAGAAAGTGACTAACCCATAGTCTAAATACCCCTTAAAAAAGATATTGAGAAAGATGAATAGAGAGTAATATTTGCTTAAAGTCATAGACGCACCCAAATTCTATCATATATATATATATATATTCATGCATTCATTCATTCAATTTGGATGCTTTTATTTTAGTTTTATGATTTGTAATTTTGTACAATTTTTAGATTTAATTTTTAATTTTTTATAATAGAATTTAAAATTCGATTAACCATATAGCCGGACCAAATCAATAGAAAATTTTGATTTAGTTTTAATTCAATTATTATAGTCTTTCTATTTGGTTACGATTTATTAAATTTTTGATATTTTGATTTCAATTAATTCGATTTGGTTAGTGACCGAACCGACCTTTACTCACCCCTAATAAAAAACTTATTTATTGATACCAAGAGATGATATTCAACTTTAAAATATTATCGTATAGATTTACATCTTACCATATCCATTTTTTTATTAAACATTTTTTTGGAATGGGATGAAATTAAATTAAAATCTAGATGAGTTTTAAAACAATATCCTTCATTGCAAATTTTTACCTTAGATAATTTATAATTAATTATTAACTTCAATTCATTAGTTGTGCTTAATCTTTCAAAAGTTTTTTCATAATATTTAATCAAAATTAATCATTCTTAAATACAATTTTGATTTGCTCCACTATCTATTAAAGCTAAAGTATTTAAATGAAAATCATCATTAATGACTATGACTAATTTTACATACTTTTTTTTGATAATTTACTTGAGATATACTATTAATATATTCATCTTGTGTTTCTTTAATAACTATACTAGACAAAGCTATTCCTTTCAATTTTTTTTAATCTTCTTGTACTAAATTACTAAGACTAATTTTTAAACTTTCTTCTTCTAAATTCTGAAATTTCCTTTCAAAATATTTATTTCTTTCTTTAGTATTTTAATTTCTTTTTTAAGATCTTATACAGTAGATTCTCTTTTTTCTTCAAAATTTTTATATATTTTTGATAAATTACATGGCGCAAAATCTTTCTTTTCCTTTGTACTTATTATTTCTCTTATTCTAAATAAATAATCTCTTTTTACTTCTGGATCTTCTATTTATCTATAATATCTAATACGATTTTTTTTCATTACTTAACATATTTATGTTGTTACACTAACAAGGTCCTATACAATTACAAGATTCTGATTCTGAATTACTATTTGTGCTATTAGTTTCTTCTTCTAATGCATTTAAATCATTTTTTGAATAATTAGTAATTTCTTCTTCACTACTATAGGTTTCATTCACTACAAAAAAAATTAATTTTACTGACGAAATTTACCGATAGTCACAAAATTCATCACTAAAAGACAAATTTTACCGACAAAAATAAAAAAGCATAGGTAAAAAATACAAGTTGCAAAATGGCAATAATTTTAGTGACAAAAAGGAAAATCCATCGGTATAATTGGTAGGAAATATTGGCACCATTTCTTAATGACAGAATTAGCGATGGATGGTACCATCGGTAAAGAAAATTACCGTTTTAGTTATATAGTGATGGAATTTCCATTGGTATTACAAAATGCAGTTTAATTTTTAGAGTTTTAGCAACAGATTGCGACGGTACATAATCCATCGGTAAATAACTGTAGCTTATTTATTAGGACGATTATGCCATCGCTAATATTATATTATAAAAATTAACATTTTAAATTTAATTGTTTATTTTTTAATAAAATAGTTTACAAAATGCCATCATTTTAGCCCAAATAAACCTTAAATTAGATATTTTGTTATTTTTTATATTTATAATTATTTATATAAAATAATTAATAAAATTTTGGATCAAATTAAGTATTAATTTATAATAACTCATAATACAAAATTAATTTTGATTTCATTTTTAATTTAAAATTTACAATTATTATTATTCATAATGATATTTTCATAGATTTATTGTTATTTTTATACAACCAGAAATTAATAAATACACACATTTTTTATATAAAAATTTTGTTAAATATTAGTTTATATAGTTAATATTTATTCAATTTGAAAGTTAGTTATGTGTAGAAAATATATTAGGTATTTTATGGCTCTTTATTGGTTAATCTGCATATGATTAAATAAATTTTATTCTAAAATTTTTACCTTTTAGTGAATATTTTATTTATTTATTTATTTATTATCATCATCATCATCATCATCATCATTATTATTATTATTATTATTATTATTATTATTATTATTATTATTATTTCTATATGTTTTATTTGATTAAAATTTTTTGTGCATAATTTAAAATATTTGTGAGCTCTAATAATTTATATTGACTATAATACTCCTACATTTAAGAAGAGGAAAGGAAAAATCATAGGCGTTTAATTATTTTCATATTGTGATATATTCCTATTTGGATGACTTTCCATATTAGTTATTTCCTTTACTATTTAATTTATTTTCTATATTCACTTGTTTCCTGAATTTATTTGTTTCCTATATAGACCAAGTTTTGTGTCTATAAATACTCACATTGTTATTGCTTTAGACACATAGTAATATAATAGAGAAATCATACTTCTCATTCTCTATATTTTATTTTGATTTTACTTTTATTTATAACACGTTATCAGCACGATTGTCACTATTGATTATTAAAAGTCGGTGGTTTATGACAATCCGGCTCGAAGGAATCAAGAATTTTAATTTACAAGATTTAACGGTAAATTATCTCAAAATTATTTTTATATTATTTTATAAATTTATAATGCCAATTGTTATATATTAAAAGGCTTATATATGTTTGAGATAATATATATTGTATGTCTTGATTTTAGTTGTTTATTTTTGTTTTTCAAAAGAGACAATAAGATTATTTTTATTAATTGCCAAATTGATCGTAAAATTAGATTTACAAATATGAAATCATATTGATTTATTTTATGGTTATTAATTTATTGATAATATGGTTATCGAATTAATCAAATCATATTAATTTATTTTATTGAATTCAATATCGAATTGGAAAAAGGTTTTATATCCAATAAATGTCAAATGTCACCTTTGATATCTATAATTATTCCTATATCAAATCAATAATATCTGCATAAAGTCATGTATGTTTAATTGACTATGTATGTGTGATTTAATTTTATCTATTTATTTTTTTTTTGATAATTTATTTATAGCCTAATTTTAAATTTTTTTAAGTGTAGTGTATTTACAATGTCAAACATTGTGAAGCTTGATTTTATTGTCCTTGATATTTCTGGAAGATATTATCTTTCATTGGTACTTGATGCTGAGATTCACCTCAATGCTATAAATATTAGAGATTCAATAAAAGAAAGAAATACTGCATCCCTGTAGGATCGCACTAAGGCAATGATTTTCCTTCGATACTATTTACACGAAGAATTGAAAACTGAATATCTCACTGTTAAAAACCCATTAGTCTTTTGGAATAATTTAAAGGAGAGTTATGAATACCAAAGAATGGTGATTCTCCCTAAAGCTCAAAATGAATGGATACACTTACGTTTGCAAGATTATAAAACTGTAAGTGAATACAATTTAGCCTTATTTAAGATGAGCTCTCAATTAAAATTATGTGGAGAGAATATTACTAATGAGGACATGTTAGAAATAATATATTCAACTTTTCATCCCTCGAATGTGCTCCTGCAGCAGCAATATCGAGAGCATAGATTCAAAAAATATTCTGAACTAATCTCTTGTTTACTCATAACTAAACAAAACAATGAGCTTTTAATGAAGAATCACCAATCTTGTCCAACTAGTTCGTCCCCATTACCCGAAGTTAATGTGTCATTTTCTCAAGGCCGTAGATGAGGTCGTGGTAGAAGGGGTTGTGGTCGTGGAAGAAGAAATGGTTCCAATTCTTCTTCAAATGTTGAAAACAAAGGTATTAACAAGAAATGGGTCAAAAGTGAGAAAAATACTAAAAAGAAAATGCAAAACGATGACAATGTTTGCTTTAAATGTGGAACTAAAGGTCATTGGTCTCGTATATGTCGCACTTCCAAACATCTAGTTGATCTTTACAAGGCATCTTTAAAAGGAAAAGGAAAAAATGCTGAAGTGAATTTTTTCGAGCCTGTTGATCCTGCTAATGATAAAGAATTTTCTTTAGATGTTGATTTTGATGTTTCTAAATTTTTTGAGGATGATAGTGGTAGAATTGATAATTTAATTGGTGATGGAAATGTTAACTATTAAAATAAGTTTATTCTTGTTATGCGATTTTACAATTTTAATAAAAGTCTACTATTTTAATAAATAATTCTTAAAGTATTTCTTATTTGTTATCATTTTTTTGTCATTATTAAATGAATATTTTTTTGTTACTAGATAATCATATAAAATTGATATTATGGAGGATGACATATGTTTAGTGGACAGTGGCACAACTCACACAATTTTTCGTAACAAAAAGTATTTCATACAATCAACATTAGCTGAAATTAATGTTAATACAATATTTGGTTCAACAAATGTAGTTAAAGGCTCTGGTAGAGTCCATCTTATGTTCCCAAATGGAACACCATTATACATTGATGATGTGTTATATTCTAGTAGATCCCGAAGAAATCTACTAAGTTTTAAAGATATAAGTCACAATGGTTATCATATTAAAATTACAAATGAAGGAATTGTTGAATATTTATATATAACTTCTATGAAATTGAACCAGAAGTTCATATTAAAGAAGTTTCCAAGTTTTTCAATTGGATTGTATTTTACCAGAATAAAGATAGTTGAATCTAATTATATGCACCGAAAGTGCTCAGATCCTAAAAATTTTATACTTTGGCATGATTGTCTTGGTCATCCAGGCTCAACCATGATGTGATGTATTATTGAAAATACAAATGGACATGGATTAAAGGATCAGAAAATTCTTTTATCTAATGATTTTTCTTATAGTTCTTGTGCACAAGGTAAATTGATTGTAAGACCTTCACCATCCAAATTGCATTTGGAGTCTCCTATTTTTCTTCAAATACATGGAGATATTTATGGCCTAATTCGTCCCTCTTGTGGACCATTTCAATATTTCATAGTTTTGATTGATACCTCAACTCGATGGTCACATGTATGTTTAATTTTTACTTGCAATATTGCTTTTGCTAAACTTCTTTCTCAAATTATAAAGTTAAGGTCTAGTTTTCCTGATTATCCTATCAAGACAGTTTATTTAGATAATGCATGTGAGTTTTCTTCAAAAGCATTTTATAACTTTTGCATGTAAATTGGGATTAATGTCAAGCATTTTGTTGCACATGTTCATACTCAAAATGGTTTAGCTGAATCTTTTATTAAGCGATTAAAATTTATTGCTAGACATATGCTTATAAAGTCACAACTTCCTACATCTGCTTGGGGATATACAATTGTTCATGCCGCATCTTTAGTTCGTATAAGACCATCCACATATCATAAATTTTCACCTTTGCAACTTATTTTTGATCAACAACCTAATATATTTCATCTTAGGATATTTGGTTGTGCTGTTTATGTTCCTATTTCCCCTCCTCAACAAACTAAAATGGATCCCCAATGATGTCTTGGTATATATATTGGTTTTGATTCTCCTTCTATCATTAGGTATCTAGAACCTTTAACTAGTGACCTTTTTAAAGCAAGATTCTTAGATTGTCAATTTGATGAATTAGTTTTCCCTCAGTTAGGGGAAGATAATGGTAAAGGGCCAAAAGCATAAGAAATTAGTTAGAACACTCCAACCTTGTCCAGTTATGATACATGCATAAATCAATGTGAACTTAAAGTTCAAAGAATAATAATTTGCAGAATGCTGCAAATCAATTACCAGATATCTTCACAGACACCCAAAAGGTCACTAAATCCCATGTTTCGGCTACCAATGTACCTGCAAGATTGATTATCCCTGAAGGATTTCCAATAGGTACAATAGCCAATGAATCTAACATACACTAAAAGTGTGGTAGACCTATTGGTGCAAAAGGTATTGTTCCTCGAAAGAAAGGGGAATTGAAGAATATTCAAAATGATGCTCAAGAAGGGGTCAAAATAACACATATCAACAACTTCATATTTCCAAAGAAGCAGCCCCAGAAATGGTTCCGGTATCGAAAAATTATGAGATCTCATTAAAATCTGGAAATATGTGGGATATAGAAGACATAGTTATTGATAACGTGTTTACATATGCAGTTGCTTATGAAATAATTAATGATAGTGAGCATGAACCTCAAACTATAGAAGAATGTCGACATCAAAGTGATTGGCTCAAATGGAAAGAAGCGATTCAAGCTGAGCTAGATTCATTAGTTAAGCGTAAAGTATTTAGACCAGTAGTCCAGACACCAAAAGATGTCAAACCTGTTGGATATAAATGGGTTTTTATCCGTAAAAGATATGAGTTAAATGAAATTGTGAGATACAAAGCACGACTTATTGCATAAGGTTTCTCACAAAGACCTGGTATAGATTATGAAGAAACATATTCTCCAGTCATAGATGCAATCACGTTTAGATTTTTTATTGGTTTGACTGCCTCTGAAGGGCTTGATATACATCTAATGGATGTGGTGATAGCTTATTTATATGGATTGTTAGATAATGACATATATATGAAAATCCCTGAAGGATTTAAGATGCCTGAGGCATATAATTCAAAACCTCGACAAATGTACTCGATTAAACTCCAAAGATCTTTGTATTGATTAAAGTAATCTGGACGCATATGGTACAATCGTCTAAGTGAATACCTAGTGAAAAATGGGTATGAGAATAATTCAATTTGTCAATGCATTTTTATCAAGAAGATAAATTTAGGATTTGCTAGGGACTCTAGAAGAGATCTCTATTACTGAAGAATATTTGAAAAAGGAATTTGAAATGAAAGATCTTGGAAAAACAAAATTTTATCTTGGGTTTCAAGTTGAATATTTACCAAAAGAAATTCTTGTACATCAGTCATCTTATATAGAGAAAATCTTGAAATAATTTTATATAGATAAGTCTTATCCATTGAGCATTCCAATGGTTGTTCGCTCTCTTGATGTCAAGAAAGATCCTTTTCATCCATAAGAAGATAACGACGAGATTCTTGGTCCTAAAGTACCATATCTTACTGCAATAGGTGCACTTTTATATCTTGCAAATAGCATTAGACCATATATAGTTTTTGCAGTTAATTTGCTAGCAAGATTTAGTTCTGCACCAACTCGAAGGCACTAGAATGGTGTAAAATATGTTCTACGTTATCTTCGTGGCACTTATGACATGGGTTTATTTTTTTCAAAAGGAGTAAATTTAGAATTGACAGGGTATGTTGATGTTGGATACCTATCAGATCCTCATAAAGCTCGATCACAATTAAATTAAGTATTAATTTATAATAACTCATAATACAAAATTAATTTTGATTTTATTTTTAATTTAAAATTTACTATTATTATTATTATTATTCATAATGATATTTTCATAGATTTATTGTTATTTTTATACAACTAGAAATTAATAAATACACACATTTTTTATATACAAATTTAGTTAAATATTAGTTTATATAGTTAATATTTATTCAATTTGAAAGTTAGTTATATGTAGAAAATATATTAGGTATTTTATGGCTCTTTATTGTTAATCTGCATATGATTAAATAAATTTTATTCTTAAATTTTTAACTTTTAGTGAATATTTTATTTATTTATTTATTTATTTATTTATTATTTATTATTATTATTATTAATTCTATATTTTTTTTATTAAAATTTTTTGTGCATAATTTAAAATATTTGTGAGCTCTAATAATTTATATTGACTATAATACTCCTACATTTAAGAAGAGGAAAGGAAAAATCATAGGCGTTTAATTATTTTCATATTGTGATATATTCCTATTTGGATGACTTCCCATATTGGTTATTTCCTTTACTATTTGATTTATTTCTTATATTCACTTATTTCCTGAATTTATTTGTTTCTTATATAGACCAAGTTTTTTGTCAATAAATACTCATATTGTTATTACTTTAAACACATAATAATAAAATAGAGAAATCATATTTCTCATTCTCTATATTTTGTTCTGATTTTACTTTTATTTATAGCATTTCATAATTTTTATACACCCCCTTTCTCTTCGCTTTTTGTTATTTAAGGTTAATAAATAAAATTTCATTCACAAGTGCTCCCTTTTACATAGTTGAATGAAACCCTAGCCTTAATCGTCACCCATTACTACTATCACCCAACCACCTCTCTCCTTTCCTCCGACCATCTTTTCACATCTCCAATCAGTCGTCGACAACTTCGACGATGGCCACAACATCCTAAATAAACTTTTTCATGAACGAGCCCTGAAAAGCATCTATTATGCCATATCGGTGACTCTTCATCGGCGAATCCATAGTAGGTTCCCAAGCTGACGATTCGGTGCCATTTAGGTGTCTATAGTGAATTCACTCAAGCTTCTAAGAGTCTTTAAAAATGCTTCTTTTGGATGTTATTTTTGTTTAGACAAAGATTGATAGTTTTGCAACTTTCACTGCATCTAAACCAAGGTACACTTTTTTTCTCGATATTATCAATCTTAATTTTATCTAATCATATAATTGAATATGCATTCAATGTTTACATGTCTCTTTGACAATAAAGCAAAGGAAAAAAAAAGAAAAGCATATTATTTAATCTTGTTATAGCAGTAGAACCCAAACCCTAAACCCTGCACTTTACTGTTTATTTTATAATCAACCAAACAAGCTCTTATTTATTATGATCTTCTTTATATTGTTCTGATAATGGCAATTAGTAAGTGCTTTTTTTATAAAAATTCTTTTGCTGTTTGTGTAAAGTTTTTTTTACTATTTGTGTTATAAACATCTATGGGTTGTGATTTTGGATGTGTTATTTTGTACTAAGGGCTTATGTTTGAGAGCTCATGTGAGGTTGGAGTATTTTTTTAAGCTTACAAATGCTTACTGCCTGGTTGCCATCGGATGTTCTGAGGGCTTTTACAAGTTTCTTCTTTAATGGATTGTCCTATCATTACTTATGCCACTATTTTTTTTAAATATTTATGAATTATAGACTTTGCTCACCTAGTTGTTGTAGTTTTAAGATGACATTTTGACATTGAAGATGGCCTCTTGTCATGTAGTATCTAATTCTACCAAAGTATGAGAATAGCTCATTTTAGTTTTGAGTTTAGTTTCATGTTTATATTGTTGGCTAATATTTCCTGATTATGTTATTCCTTGGCTATATAGTTTGCATTAACACACACCTTTAACTAGTTAAATTCACATATATGATCACTAAAGCAATTGTTAACCCTAACGCTTAATCTTGAAATAGACTTTGCTCAACTATCTAAAAATGTTTAAAAAAGAAACAAAATAGGAAAGAATATAAAGAGTTGTTTATCTTCAAGTCATTATGCTATTTCACTATCATATCTGTCCATATAATATATGGTATGTACCTTATTACTGTACACATTTGATCTTATTTTTATGTTCACACTTGTTCAATTAAATAACTCAGTTGAAAATAAAAAAGACTTGCATCATAGAAGAACCAATATTCACAAAACTAGGTATGGATATTAAATTAAAAAAATTCCAATATCCAATTTCAAGTAAACAACATATAGTAGACTCCATTACATAATTCTTGCTTAAGATACCCATAAGATCTTTGATGAGCTATGTATCGACAAGTAGCTAGAACATAAAGGGTAGCTAGATGATGAAACTATGTTTAGAATATCATTAGGAAAGAAAACTATATAGTACAAAAATTCCATAAAAAAATACCGCGTGCTGACTTTAAGAACTCTATCATGTAAATTGGAGTTAAAAGAAGCAAACGTATGAGAATTTTAGGTATTTAGTAGAGCAGAAATAGAAAAGATAACAGCAAAAGTTAGGGCATTAAGAATTACAGAATCCTGGTGGAAGAAACGTATATGTTTATGAGTTATTAAAATTAGTTTTGGTTGCCAAGTAATTTCTCTTCAAAGGCATATGTTGTGTATGTGTTTGACTAAGAAAGAATAAGTATGTGTATATGTTATGTACAAAATAAAAGTTATGTTATTATATTGGAAGAAATAAAATGAAAGTTATGTTACCATGAAGAACAACTTTCTTGTTCTTTTCCTTTATTTTATTTTTGTTAATGCAACAAAGTATATTTTCTGAAGAGCTTCACTTTAGAAACTCCACCATGATGATCTGATTCAATTGATTTTTTTCATCTAATAATATTAAAACATAGCCTATTTCATGCTAAATTTAATAAATTTTTCCATGGGAAAGAATGAATCAGCAATTAACCTCCTCTACTGCATCTCATTCAATTGATGTGTGTGTGTATATATATATTCTCAATGTTTGCTTATTGTGACTTGTACCTTCAATAACTATGAATGCTCTAAATTCAATAAGTTTATAATATTATTTATGTATTTCTTCCACTATTATTAGATCCATTCAATCACAGCCTATCAAATTGAAATTGAGAAGGCATAGACTCTTACAAGGTGATGCTAGTTTCTTGATCAAATGTCTACTAAAGAAAAATAATCTAATTTAACAAATTTTTTAATGCTTCGCTTGAGCTGATTGTAACGATTTTCTTAAATTCAACCATTTAATAGCACAAGATGGCTTTGTTTATGTGCACTACCAAGTTCAAGTTGTCATCGTCCATGCCATAAATAATTACTTTGTAATAGCTTCTCATGATAACACTTGGTGCTTCTATGATCTCTCATTTGTCTTGTGCTTGATACAGATTCACCTCTCTTTTTCTATCTTTCATACACATTTATACATCTAAGACTTGCTTAAAGTTCTCTTTTTCATTTACTATCTCGTATCCATGTTGTCTGGATAAAAGTAAGTGTTAATATTGCTTTTTAACAATTCAACCAAGCACAATAACGTGCTTTCGTGTTGTATGTTTATCAAATATTTGGTATTGAAGTAAATATTGGATTATTGTTATCAAATAGAATTTTTTTTGTTTAATTATCGTTATCAAGTACATTTTTTTATTTTACACATTTAAAAGTATTATTATTTTTATCTTTAAACTCTATTCTACTATGGTACCAATGCCCAATATTATGAGGAAATGAAAACCCTATTTCCATTGGTTCTGGTTGATGTATGATGATTTGCTTTTGCAGGTTGTTGAAACTTCCAAATCTAATACTTCTAAAACTAAGGGCTATACATATGCTATTTTCCATCCAGATGGTCTCATCCTTGGAATAGGGACCTTAAAAGTTGTTAAAATTTGGGATGTAAAGAGCCAGGTATATACTGTTATCAACCCTATTGTTGTATTTGTTGCTTTTTGATATTGAACAAGTTGAGATCTTCTTTGATTTCTTGCATTTTGAGATAGGCGCTTGTTTGTTGTCTACTAACATGTAATTAATATCCCACTTGCATGGAATAACTCCTAATTAGGAGAGTTTGAGATAGGCTCTTATCTGCTATCACATCATATGGTTTTTCTTTTACTCAAATTTTTTAATACAATGAACTCAAATTACATGTTATTGGTATTGTTTGTTTCAATAATTGCTACTTATTAGGAAGATTATGATGTGAAAAACCAAGTATGTGTTTTATATGGCAACCTAAGGGAAACACAAAATTTTAATTCATTTAGCATATTGTTATGTTATAGATTCTCCTTGTTAATGGAATTTATGCTCATCCAGATTTATTCAAATTTGGAAGTAGTTTTTGTTATTTCCAAAGAGGAGGCCATTCTTAAGAATTTGTCCAAAATCATGGAAGTATTGAAATGGAATACTGCACCAATCAGGAAATTATATTATGACTGCCTTTTCCATGAGCTTCTAGCTTTTCAGCTTACAGTCAAACATCCTAGTGCAGAGGTTTGTCAATCTTCTGCATATTATCCTTTATTTTGTATTACAAATCTCCTCATCATGCAATTTCTTAAGTCAATGCAGGAAAGTTCTATTTTTTTAACTAGAAAACAACAAGAAAATATTGTAATAAAAATGAAAACATCCATTTCGTGTTACAATATTGGAAGAAAGGCATTACAAAAATGGAAAACTTTATCATTTTTTTAATGGTATATCTTATTTCAATTTTTCATGTAAGATTTCTCAAGTTAAGCTTTAATCTCGGACTAGTGTTTGTGTGTGTGTGTGTGTGTGTATGTGTGTGTATCCTTTCATTATAAGGTGAATTTATATAAAACTCCATTGGACTGAACTTGTCATCTTACTAAAAATGTGTATGATATATTTTGGAAATGAAAACTAGAAACTATGAACTCAGTCTAATGTGAAGACTCATATTATCAATTTTTCAATTACTTCAGGCTTATTGCTATATCTTCAAATCAAATTTTCATTGATTTTATATTTGTTGCATATATCTTTCCATGCAAATTTAGCTTTGTTTTATGGCTAATATGGAGTTTTTTTTACCCTTCCTTACCATATATCTTAGAAGCATTTGGTGCTGCTTTTTATGTCATAACAGTTAGATAAGTTTTTGTATAAGTGCAAAATATTATATATAATATAGATACATATGTACAACAGTTATAATATATATTATTTTTTATATAATAATTATTAATTAATATATATCTTCAATTTAAATTTTAGAATTTTTGTATTGAATTTATCATATTTTGCAAAAGGAAATATATAATTTTTGAAAAAAAAACAAAAAATATTTAATTTTATCGATAGATGTAACCGTAGTTGTGTTTTCTAAAATAAATTAATATTTTTTATTAATTAAATTTACCGATGGATTACCGATGAAAAATCCATCAGAAAAAAGTCCAACCGATGAAACATCCGACGGATTTTTAATAAAACTACCGACGGAATTTTTTTAATAAATCTGTCGGTAGTATTACTGGAAAAAATTTCCATCGATAAATTGGTACCTATGCACGTTTTAAGGACAGATTCATTCCATCGGTAAGGTCATTTTCCATCGGTAAAATGCATTTTTTATAGTGATTAATTATAATTTTAGCTATTTCTTATCTTAATTCTTATAAAACATTTAGATTATTAATACATTTATTTACTTTACAGTCTCTTGAATAGTATCCTTGCCTTCCACAGTTATAGCAAATTACCATTGTTTACTAGTCTTAGATTTAGCTTTTTTATACTTTGGCTTTCTTTTGATCGGTTTTTTCTTAACTATATTGTTGTTTAGGTCTATAACTTCTTTTCCTAAGAATATATTTTATTTTTGGTTTTACCTTTCTTTTAGTAGATGATGGAGCTCTAATGTGTTGATAGCCATATTGTTCACAAAACGAACCTAATTCTTTTCTCCCAATTATACTATCCTTTTTTTAATTTTGCTTTTAATTTTAAGTTAGTACAAATAGTTGATTCTTCTATGTTAACAAGATTTATTATTTATCCATAAGTTAATTCATTATAGGATATTGTTCCATTATTATCATTTTTTAATCTTTTTTTGTAATCTTTCTGCGAATAATTTTGGTAATCTTGAAATAAATCTTTCTTTCCAAAAAGTATTATTACAATATGTTCTAGTCATTACTTTAGTTAAAAATAAAGCTTTATACCATCTTAAATCTTGTAATTTTGGACAAGTTAAATTTTGAAGAATTTTTGAGCTTTTTTCTTGATATAAATGAGGATCTCCTACAAAATTTTTAGGAATAGAAAATAGTAAAGTATTTATTATATCATCCTATTTAGTTTTTATTTGAATATTATTTTCTACTTTAACAATCATTTTTTCTAGTTGATAATATATAAGATCTATCTGTATCAACAACATAATGATCTCACCATCCTTTTAACTGACCAGTAAATTTTGATATTAACATTTGAGCTACAGTTGCCTTATTGTTGCCTTTTGATTTATAAGCACTAGCCACCATAGTCATTTTTTGTAGTAAGTTTAATATTTGATATTCAGTTAAACCATCAATATTTCATTCATATAAAGAAGTACCATCATATCCTAATTGATATCTATTTTCTTCATATTGATTATTTGGAGGCATAGGTCTTAGATAATAGTTACGAGTTTTTTTTTATCTAGGTGTATAAGTATTAAAATTTAATTTTTTTAATTGAAAATTCCTCTTCATTATTTGATTTAAATTATTCTTCTATGTTTTCTATTTTTGATGTAGTTTCTATCTCTAATATAGCTTCTTTATCTATAATCATAATTTGTTTATCTTTAATACTTAACTTTGCTAATTTTTTCTTCTATTTTTCTTAATACAGGATCTTCATCATTTAAATTGATAGTTGCTCCTAGAGAAAATTCAAAAGGGTTAAAATAAAGGTATTTCTAATTTAATTGGTGGATTTTCTACTAATGATTTTGATGTTTGACCTATTTGTGGCTTGGGTGTTTATACTATTTCTTCTACTCTATTTAATTGACTAGCTATAGTATCTAATATTTGATTAGAAAAATTATTTTGCAATATTAGATGCTATGAATCCTTTTCTACATCTTTACTTTCTAATTTTATCTATTTAAATAGCTCGGAAAAATAAGTCTTTTCTTTATTTTTTAATTGAATGCATTCTAACGGAAGATGTATAGATATTATCTATTCTCTATGTGTAGTTACCCATTGTTTTTTTCTATTTTTGATAATACATTAATTTCTTTTTAACATAGATAAACTATGTTATTATAATAACAATAATTTTCAAACCATAAAAATAAAAGAATATTACTTGTTTATCTTCCATTTTTCATACCATAAACTTCTAAAATTATTCATTTCTGCTTGAGAAAAGTTATTAAAATACCATTCTGCTTTTTGCTTATTATAATCTACCTTCAAATCATTTCTTAAAAATTTTTTATTTATCTAACAATTAGTCATTTTTAATTTCCTGATTAATTTGAGAAAAGGCTTCTATTTGAGATCTAGTCGGGCTAACTGAAAATACACTTTCTTTTTCTTCAATATGTAATGATCTTGGAATACTTGTATTAAAATCTACTCCTCTTAATTCTAATTTTTTATAGATAATGATCTAGTTATTGTATTTACTGAAGATCTATTATTTGAATAAGTAGAAATTCTACTAGATTGACTATTGTTTGATGAAATATCTATTTGAACTGATCCATCACTATGCTTTAATATTCAAGAAAACTAATTATTAATATTAATTTGTCTGGGTTCACATATTTTTTTAATTTCCAATTTTCTGAACTAGTTATTTGATCACATCTAAGTAATTTTGGTATTTGAATACTAGAATGAGATTTATTAGCTTCAAATAATAAATTTTCATTCTTGTTGAAAGGTTTTCTACTTTTAGGATTTACAGTTGTATACATTACTTTATAATTTATTCTATATATTACTTCTATTGCCCTAAATTTTCTTTGAAATTTAAATTCTTTATTTTAATAGTTAAAGTTAAAGTATCTAATATATTAGAATCATACAAACTTATTGAAAATTTTGGAAAATAATTAAAATAAATCGGTCCATTAGCTAAGTTAGTTTCTACCATGCTAACAAAGAATTAGAGAAATTAATATGTCTAGTGTCTCTTAAACATGGTAAAATAAGAGTATCCAATCCTAGTCTAAATAAAGGCTTTATTGCTATATGAACTTATCCTATATGTAAAAATCTACATTTTTTCTTTTTATGTTCATTTATGGCTTTTTTCTAATAATAATTGAATAGTTTCATATTCTTGATTAATAGTTATTTTTGTTCTATTTGTTTAATAGAATAACCATGAAAAAAATTTAAAAGTATATATTGAATGTTGTTTAGGTATAGTCCAATCAAACAAATCATTCTCTACTTTTTCTATATTTACTTCTATAGAATTTATTTCATCTATATCTCTAATATTATCTTCGCTAGTTCATCTAGATCTAGAAAATATTCTATTTATCTATCCATCAAATATATTTAATTAAGCTAAATTTAAAAAAAAAAGTTAAAGAATAACCACCTAGCTAAATGAGACCACCAACTTGCCATCTTGGCTATCAAAGGCTGACCAACGCTAACCCTTCAGGGCTAACCAACATTTCATTGCTCCAAGCACTGTCTCAAAATTTGCTTTAAATTTATTTTAATGAAATATACTCATATGGATATCTCAATAAAATAGTTATCTAACAAATATTTAGATTATTTAATTCAACTTCGCTATTATAAATTTCTAATAAAGTATGTATTTCAAATAATGCAATAATAGTTTCACTTAAAGTAAATTCTCAAAGAAATTCAGGTTCAAAATTTAACCAAGCTAAACTCATATTACCCCCACTAGGCTCTGATACCAAAAACTTAAGATTGGGTTAACTTTTATTCTGGGATTAATTTATGACAGAGTTAAAAAATCAAAATTAATATCTTAACATATAGGTATTGATTTTTTATTATTTTGTAATCTTTTAATTTAATATTTATTTCTTTTAATCTTATATATAATATTATCTACGATAGTATAATAATCTGAGAATGGAGATAAATTTAAAATTTCTATTTTTGTTATATTTCCTTCTAATTCTGCTAATCTAGGTATAAGTATTTTTAATTCTTCCTTTAATTCATTTATTAATCTTTCTATATCTTTAAGTTTTCGGTTAATATTTTCCATATTATTTTAACCTAAAGGTATTTTACTAAGTATATTATTTAATCTCTCTATTAAATATTTATTATGTAGTATCATAAAGTTTTATTAATTCATCCCATCCTGAAATAGGATATGGCATTAATTCTTCTATAACAATTACTTCTTGTATTATACTTCCCTTTCTAGATTTTATTATTTTTATTTCTAGGTACAAATTATCTTTTAGATGACTAATTCATCTATGTATTCTTTTAATGTTATCTATTTTTAAAGATATGATATTACGCTAAAAAAGACTTTAACATTATATTTATTAACTTTATGTTATGATCAAAATCTCTACAATCACACATATTATTTTTATATAAAATATAATGATAAACTATAAGATAAATTTTAATTTAGATATCTGATCATTAAATTCATAAAAAAAATTTTAACATTCCATATTTTTTCATATCCTCCTAAAAGTTTTTATCTTTTTTGTTCTCTATCCATTATTTGGAATATTCTATAAATCAGAAATATGATCTATTCGAATACTTGAAATAAAATCAATTAAAATATCAATTAAATTTATTTTCTTATGAAAATCTTGGCAATTGCAAAATTCATCTAAATGAAAATTTTCATGCATCTTAATTAAATGTTATTTTAAACTAATTAATTATTTCTTTAATAAAAATGTATATTTATCATTATCAAAATCAATAAAACATAAACCATCCAAAAATTTATCTATACACCAAGGCATCTTTAAAAGAAAATAGCTAATGAATTATATTCTGATGATAATTTACAAGTACAAGTTTCGGATGAGATTATAGAAGGAGTACATGTACAAGCTTTTAAAAATATAAGGTGTAGATCTAAGGTTTTATTACAAATAAAAGTAGATATTACAAAAGGATTTTCATTCTTTTCTCCAATTTTGAACTGGAAGTATTGGTTGCTCTCCGAGGGCTCTTCCTTGCATCTGATGAGAATGTCTTCTTATTTACAAAATACTTGGGCTGAAGATAAAGTAAGCTGATACTTCAAATCTATTGAAAATAAGAGTTTATAATTACCTGCCATATTTTTATAAGGTTAAAGTGATAATTTTTTTAAATAGTAACTTTTATCGAATAATTTTAAACTATTGATAGCTTTTTACTATTGATCTTTTGAAAAATTATATTTTGAAATGATGATTTCTTATCTTTTGTTGAAAAATGAAACTTGTAATAATGATTTGCTTTTTCAAATAGTAGTAGATATCGGGAGATAGGAAATTATTGGAGATAACTATTGAAAATATTTTGACTTATGACTTTTCTTTTTACATTTCCATTACCATTTATGTTTACATTTACATTTCAAAATTCAGTATCTGTATAAGGGTCTTGAGAATCTTCAAATGCATGATGGGGAGGAGGAGTACTACTTTCTAATGAATTTGTTTTTCAACTAAAATTTGATTGATAATTGAATTGAATTCTTCTTCAGAAAAGGCTAATGATAATAAATTAACAATCTGATTTTTTATCTGAGATGAAAGTAGTTAGAGGAGCTTATGATAAAGCTGTAGATGTCTTTTGTTCAAAATAATTGATAACTGCTTGAATATCTGCTTTCATGACTTCAAAACTGTCCCACCATTTTATTTTGAACTCTCTATAAAGAATAGGTAATTGATTAACCTATTTAGAAACATGATATATCCACGAAACAATCTATGGGACCTTAAACATTGCATAATACTTTAAAAGATTATTAGGAGCGCTAACCTGGTTGTAAGTTAAAAATTTAATGAAAACTTCTCTAATATGAAATAGAGCTACTTCAATTATTAATCCAAAAAAACTAAACCACCCGATGAACCAATTTGAGAGAATGCCACCAAACTTATGCAAAAAAAATTGAAGAATTATAAATGTTGAAAATTTTTAAAGTAAAATGCTACATTCCAAGTTTCTTGATAATCGTAGTAACTATATACCAACTTTGAGGGATACCCTAATAAGGACTTCAATTGATACGGTTTGGATCCCCATTCTGATTGAGTAATCAGATGGATAATTTTAACTTTACTATAAGTAATCCTATCCTTTTTCTCTATGATCATAATTATGTTCTATCTCTATAAATCCAGTGTCTACTAATATGGCTTCATAATATTCTCTTAATTTACTCTGATCTTCCTCATAAAAATACCAACTATTAGGAAAAATATAATCAATCAACATATAAAAGCTATGATTCCCTAATATACTAATTTCTTCTGGTTCAAAAACTTTAATAAATAACTTTTTTCTGATTCAAAAAATGAGGAAAAGTAACTTTAGTAGAAGAAAAATGTACAATAAAAGAAGCAAGAGAGGAATGAAAGGTAAGATCTGATGAATATACTCGAGAAGGTGCAGAAGGAGAAAAGATTTGGGACTTTAGAGTGGAGAAAATGATGGTGATAGAGGATAAAAAGGTCTAGATATAGTTTTAATAGGATGAGGTGTAAGTGGAGGATTTTGTTGATAATTTTTTGATGATAATGAATTTCCTTTTGATAATGTGGCTTTTGTCAAAACCTTTTTATTTGAACTCATTGCCCCTATAAGAATTCATAAGAAAGAAAATCAGGCAAACTATTATCTTTTCTTTTAATGAATTTGATATCAAAATCGAAATTTCTTAATAAAGCCTGCCATCTACTAAATATTTGTTTAGAAATTAAATTCTTAACATCTTTTTCTAAAATATATTTTGCAGATAAACAATCAATTCGTAATAAAAAAAATTTTCATATATATATCATCTTCAATTTTTTAATGCATAAAATAATGCTTAAAATTTCCTTTTTTAATTGTATAATAATTCTTTTGAGTTTAAATTTAGCTTTCTGAGTAAAATCTTACTAACTCTTTTTTATTTGTTTTTTTTTCATTTTTGTTTCAAAATACCTCCATAGCCTATATCACTAGCATATGTTTCTATTATCAAAAAGCCTTTTGGATGTGAAATATTTAAACGGGGAATAATTTGAATTTTTTCTATAATTTCTTTCACTATGTTAGTATGTTTTTCTGTCGAAGGCTCAGGTTTCTTTTTTAATCTATTATATAAAGGTTTACATAACTTTCCTAAATCTTTGAAAAAATCATGAACATAATTTAAACATTCTAAGAATCTTTTTAATTACTCCTTGTCTTTATTTCATCTGGAAATTTGTTAGTAAATTCTAAACTTCTATTTATTAGTTTTATTGTGCCTTGATCTATATCATGTCCTAAGAATCTAACTTTCGTTTGAAAAGGTTGCATCTTTGGTGCGAAAATAAATAATTCATTCTGATAAATCAATTGAAAAAAAAATGTTTAAATGTTTGATATGTTGACTTATCGAATTAGAAAAAATTAATACATCATCAATATATACTATTGAAAATTTATGTATTGGTCTTAATATATCATTCATAATGTTTTGAAATTCTGAAGGAGCATTTTTTAAACCAAAAGGTATAATATCCAAAAGGAACATTAAATTTTGTCTTATATCTATCTTATTCGTCTACTTGTATTTGCCAAAATTCTGATTTCATATCAAATTTAGAAAAAATATTTGCATCATATAACTTTTTCAATAAATCTATTTTGTATGGTATAGGGTATCTTATCCACTATAAAACTGCATTTAAAGGTTTTTAATTTATTAATAATTTAGGGATTCCTATTTCGATTTCAGTTGCATTCATAATATAAAATTTTGAACATGACCAAGGAGATTTTGAATCTTTTGTTAATCCGTTATCTTTTAAATTTTGTATTTTTTTTCTACAAAATTTTTCTAAGTCTTATGTCATTTTGATAACTTGTGATTTTGTAGGAATTTTCTTTTCATCAAAGTCCTTTTTGTAAGATAGTTTAATTACATGTTGTTTCTTATTCCAAAAAGCATTAGGAAATAGTGCGCAATTTTATTTTGCAAAAGT